>OX421445.1:54854839-54932339 GCA_949126865.1 Montipora capitata
GCACTTTACCCCACAGTAGGTGGGACAGCCCTCCTTGGCAATAGGTCTGGATCGATTGCTCGAAGATGGTACAACTCACCATCTGACCTATTCTCCTTCCAGAAGGGCACCCCTCTTCTGGTCCACCCTATGTTACATTCTAACGTAGGGTTGCCTCTAGAGACACCGCTACTCTAGGGGGTCCTCCTAGGGACACCACTACCTTAGGGGGCATAGGCTCTGCCTTCCCTGCCACCCAAATTTTGCCAAAAGATAGGGATTAACATTATAATAATATTATAATTGATTTAAAAAATAAATAGATAAAAGGAGAATTTGTGTTCCTCCTTTTCTAGTTTCACAAGCCTTGCAAAGGGTGGGGGGAGGAGTAATCATCATTACCCTCAGTTGCAGGTGCCCCTCTCCTGGGCATGCGAATATCCCCCACGGCTTCCCCCCCTTTTTATGTCACTGACCCTTAGGGACTCATTAATAGTCCAAAACTCACTTCATGAAAAGGCTTGAACATTGGGGTTTTAAAGGTATACTTTTTCGATTGCCACTAATAATATTAGCCAGTATCAAAAATACATGTATCATAATACTCTTTGGTTATCTCTCCAGTATTTTGCATATTAGGCATTGTTTTTATTTTCTTTTGGGACTTACAATGGTCCCAAGAGAAACTAGAAACAATGCTTAATTAATATGCAAAATTTTGGAGGGACAAAATTTTGGTGATCTGGTGGTTTAAGCCAATTTTGACTGTTGGTCTATGGTTTCACTTGTATTTTTGTGGTGGTTTACGGTCAAGACATTACTGAGCGGCTGCGTGAAATCATACACCATCATTGTTAAGTGTTTTTCAGTTTTTGAGTGTTTGGTGGCACTTTTGAAAAAGGTTTATAGGTGGAGATTCAGAAGGAGGAGAAGTTTCTTTGAAGCTTTACCAAACTTGGCTTAAGTGCATCGTTATAAACAATGTGCATTCTTTGTGTTGGTGAGAACATCTCATTAGAAGTCAAAACGTTTTGCTCACAGGTTATTTGAAAGGACGAAATAGTTTTTTCTTTTGTTCTTAAGATCTCATCATGGTTTTTCTGATAAGAAACAATGTGTGAAGTACTGTTAAAAGAATGTGATTGTTTGTTGTGCCATAAAGGCGGTTTCAGTCTTAAGGAGAAGAACAAAGCGGTTTGTGGTCTGAAAAGAACAAAAAAAGGGGTTGGCAGATTGGCCAACCCCCTATTAATAACAGACCCTCTACTTACTAACGTAAGGCGATGGTCCCAAGAGAAACTGGAAACAATGCTTGATATGCAAAATTTTGCTTTTAATTAGACTTAATTTGAGTGCTTTATCATGACCTTTTCAAGATAAATAATAATTATTGTGCTGTTTCATCTGCGTATAACTTTTGTAATGCCCCAGCTGAAGATGCTAAACATTTCTTTTTGCATTGCCTAGTAGGCTTGTCTTCTACAAAATTGTTTGGGCCCTTACCTAACAACTTCATGTAATACAGTAAACACCCACATATAAGAACAAGTGGATGAAGAAAATCAGGCTGAAATTTGGCCAAAAGAGCACCATATAAATAAGAACAAATTCAGCTTTGGTAAATAAAACATGTTCTTAATACAAAGGGAAAGGGTATTAGGATAAGGAAACAATACAGTACAGTAACTTAAATCAAAGTACTATGGTGTTCAGGACCATTACAAACTTTAAAATCTATTACAAAACAGCATTGTATGTTAATTAAACCTCTAGTAATATATAATTTGAAATATTTCTGAAACCAATTTTAAGAACATTTTAAGAACACTTTTAGGCTGTTTTCTCACTAAGCACCCCTCAAATAAGAACACGATCAGCCATAGACCTGAAAAAAGTGTTCTTATATGCGGGTGTTTACTGTACTTGGGAGTATTGTTGTAGTCTGAATGTGCATTCAGCTGACACACGTAATCGCCAAACCGAAACTGTACACCAAGTAGGAAAAACTGGATACTGCATTGGTCACCAAATCCGGAAAACAACTAGACAAGTCTTGTATTTTTGCCAAAAACTGAACACCAAGAATTTAATGCTTAATCTGTACTTGTTAAATGGCAAAAACAGCAAACTGCAACAGATACTAAAACTGCAAAACTAAATTTTTTTGGCACAAAAAATAAAAACCTGATCTAAAAATAGGACAAAACTGAAAACACAAAAATTGCTACCTCCCTTCCTAATGTATGGTATCCCTCAGAGAATACTGAATAGATGATATGTGTGTGTTTGTCCTTTTTAGATTTTGTTAGGAGCCTGGTTGAATGGTATTGGTGGTGCCATAAGAATACTGAGTGGACTCAACTTTATCCACAAAGACTCCAAGTTTCTTGTGGTAATGATTGGTCAAACCCTTGCAGCCTTAGCTCAGCCATTTCTACTGGGTTCTCCTACAAAGCTTGCTGCTGTGTGGTTTGGAGCAGACGAAAGAGCAACAGCCAATATGATTGCTTCATTGAGTGAGTTTAAGACGGAATCCACCAGAAGTTCGAGTAACAAGTGGACAAAAACCTAGTACACTGTACCAAGATTAAATACATCGTATTGCAAACTTCTGTACTACTGTTTTAAATATATTCTCAAAAAAGTCATTTCTAGCAACACCAAACGTCAAAAACAACTGTTGAACTTTGTAAGAAACACTTGAAAGTACTGGTGAAATGAAACTGCTGATTCATGAAATTTTACCTAGTGTGTTTGCACAATTTCTCTGAACTTTGAAATTTAATTATTTATATCTTTTAATAGCTTTACGAAAATGTAAAAAGGACTGTAAAATACTTAAAATTATTCTGGTACCAGATTTTTGTCCACTAAAAACTGAAATTGCTCGATTTTCTATCGAATTTCGTCTTACAACTTTCACTACCGTGTAGGTGTAATATGCACGTGTATGTAGACCCTACCTCATCTAATTATAATTCCTGATTTGTTTTGCTTGTCCATGAGATAAAATAACTGGTAGGGCCAAACGTGATGATTAATTAACAATTAATTCCATGAGCCCACATTTGATATGAGATGGTAAATACACTGTAGCCAAGGAGGCGTGTAGCGCTGAGTTGGCTATAACCAGTCTCATATCCAACAAGCGCGAATGGAATAATTGTTTTATTAAATTACTTAATCTCCAAAAATTTGGAAGTACGAAGTACGAGTGAAAAAATTGAGAAATTCCGAGCGAAATTGAGAAAACTTGATGAAGATGAGATGTTGTGTAATTACCTTGTGGTCAGACAGACGTAGGCTAATCACAAAAACATTTCTTGCCTTTTTCGCATAGTATACTTCTAAACGTCAGAATTGATCCAAACTTTCCACAAAAAAAGGTTTTTTTTTCTGTTTTGGCTTTATTCAAAGAGAAATTTCGCACCCCGGCGAAAAAAAATTTAGTTTAACAACGCTTAACGCAATCATTTACCGTATAAGATCAAACTAAGGTATATGAGCTGATAACTAGTGATAACCAAGATTGAGTTAACCAATCAGAGCACACGAAATGCGTTATCCGAGGTTGAGAATTTAATAATGAATATTATACAATCCATGTATGTTTGAGAAGTTTGCTACTGCCGGTAACAATTGCCAAATGCAAGATTATGACTTGTTTTGGGGGAAGAGACCACTTCCATTGTGCATGGCAAATGCTTTTGTTTCACAAAATACATTGTATTGTTGCACTTCCATGTTCCATGTTTCACCTTATGCCCCCCTTCCTAGGCTTGTGATGTTTGTAGAGATGAATATATATAATACACTGAATCTTTCTTTTGTTAGGCAATCCAGTCGGAGTTATGATTGCCAATATACTGGCACCAATAATTGTCAGTGAAAATTCCAAAATTCCTTGGATGGTAAGCTGTAGACTTACCAGTATTATCATTTCAAATGATACTGTCACAAAGAATTTTAGTTGTTAGCATTTGCAGCTGGCACAAATATGGACTTAATGAGTGCTAATAAACGTACATGCAGCAAGGCAATTATGAATTAACAACACAAAATAGCATCTATATAAAATCACTGGTAGTCTAAGAGTGAAAGTAATCTAGCTGCCTCTAAAAGCTGTCCCACCACTTCAACACTTCAACAGAGGTGTACCCCATCAGCAGACTCAAAGAGAGGCTGTAAACAGTTTAATATCATATTATTTATCCAGTGCTGCTCCATGTGGTTTGTTTTTAATAATTCCATGTGGTTTGTTTTTAATTGTTTGTACATGGTTTGCATTAATTGGTTGTCCATGGGTGATAAGTGTTTTTGTTGTCCTTTACAGCTGGATTTCTTCTCCATTCCTGCTTTTCTTGGTGTTGCCATGGCAACACTTGGAGTGTGTAGTAGCACTCCACCTACCCCTCCCACAGCATCAGCAGAGGCCAAATCTGAGCCTTTCTTTTTGGGTCTTAAAAAGGTGAGTAGTAGGGTGGAGCAAGGGCACCGAAATGAAGCACTGGCAGGGGCAGGGGGTGCTTAGCCAGGCAACTGATATTCACCTCTGAGCTACCACAATGGAGAGGGTCACCGCAATGAAAGCACTTAGCCTCCTAGTTTGATCTGGATCACAGTTCTGCCTGGAGGGTTTTTCTCTGCTTAACCAATTTCCATCCTTTTCCAAAAACCTGCATACAACATTCTTCATCAATTTGTAGCTGACATGAAACTCTTAGCTGCTGACAGAGGAGTCTTGTACAGTCATATAATTAAAACTTTGCTTTCACTTTGACCTTGTTGCGCTGCATCACTCACTGTGCTACTTGAAAGGATGATTAAGTTTTAGTATTAATTGCTACTGAGTATATGCCACACGAGTAAATAGTCCTCTCTGTGCATGCTGATTGGCTAACTCAGACTGAAATTTGGTTTTATCAACGGAGTTGATAATTTAGCTTTAGCTTTTAGAATCTCTGTACGGTGGTCAATTTTTGATTTCCGTTGATAAAACCAAATTTTTGTATACTACTTCCCCACCGACACAGCACCACAGTTTCTTTTTAAACTACCCCCTTAATTCAGACTGAGGTGATTAGCGATGTATGTACTATTCACCTCTGAGTAGCTGGCGTGCAAGATTTGAAATTTCAGCCCACATTTTACAAAAATAAAGTACAGAAGTTTTTTGGTTTGCTTTTTATTCAACTCCACTTTGGTGAATTGTTAATTTATGCAAGGCAATGTGTGTGATGGATAAGACCACAGCAAGATTCTAAACCACTTAAGAGCCAAATAATGGTTTGTGAAGGGTAATAGTCAACGTAAAAATACAGGTCTAGAACAGAGTCACAGTTCATGTTGCTGAGGTTTCCTTTATTCTTGCCCAATTCAAAACTAGCTGAATATTATGGTGGATTATTTGAAATCCTGAAATTATCTTTTGTTTTGTTTTGCTTTTTCTGTTGCTAATTATTAAAGCTATTGTAGACTTTCAGTAAAACTGTTTGTACAGTGGAACCTCACTTTAATGAATGCAAGTGCCAAAGCCATGGTTTTTTTGTAGAATTTTTTCACGTTTTTATCCATGTATTTTGGTGTTGGTAGGCTCAATAACTTTGTTTTCTAATATGTAATGGCAACATTTTGGCTTCCTTTCAAAACGGCTGACAATCTCAATATTGTTCACATGGCTGAAAGATAAAAATCTCTGAAAAATCTGTCCACACCATCCTTGCATAGTTCAGCCAGCCAATCCTAACTCAAATTAACTTGTGTTCAGTCTTTGCATGGCACAAGGCTTAGTTCTCATGCAGTTAATACACAGAATGTCCAAAACACTGTCTATGCATTACAGAAAGGTTAAATTTAGTTACTTTGAGGTTCCACTGTGAATTGTTGGCAACAGTCTGTTGATTCAACGAATGAAATAATATATGAAATGGATCATATATATATTGAACTGTGGATATGAAATCAAGTGAAGCTATGATCCTCGCAGTTATGAACGCAATTTTTGCAATTGCGTAAAGAAGCCTAAAAAATTCAGGACTTCAACAGGGTTTGAACCAATGACCTCGAGATACCAGTGCGACGCTCTAACCAACTGAGCTATGAAGCCACTGACGTTGTCTGTTGATTGTCAGCTGGGTAAATTGTCATTTGACTGTGTGATCTCAGAAGAGTTCTTCATGTTTGCAAAAGATTGTCATTTGTGTCACATATGTTGTAGGTCATAAAGAACAAGGCATACTTGGTGCTGGTGGTTGCATTTGGAAGTGGAATTGGTCTTTTTACTTGCCTGACAACGCTTCTGGAGCAAATCATCTGTCCTCGAGGCTATAATGATGTAAGCGTGGACCTTAATTTTCCAGGGGTCCCCACTCTAACTACGTCAAATCATCACTGTACTGTCCAAGTCTGGTTGTGGAGATTTTGCTAAGTGTATAATTTGTACAGGTATAATGTTTGCTGGGTACTGCGGTTTTCCCTTTTCATCAAAAACCAACATTTGACTTGATTTGTGTTAATTGTTAATTTCAGTTTACAGTGTCCCCAACAGACTTCACAACCAAATGAGGGGAATTGTTTCTTTGGAAATTTTTGAAAGATCAATAATGGACCAATATCAATAATTTTGATCGTTCGCTAACTCAAGGTTTTAGTTCATAGTTCTTAATTTTTAGAGATGACCAGATCAGCAATGCTGTAATGATCTGTAATGTTGTTACCAAATATGCATAAACGCTTTATTGTTATCATTATTATTATTATAATTAATGATAAAAACAAGCGAAAAGAGTTTGACACAACTTTTCGATGACTCCATGTCATCATTGTCAAGTGAAAAAAGAATAAAGTTTGACAACTTAATATATACCGTACGAGGCGATAAAACGTAATAATATGCGCGTAGAAAGTGAGAAATTAAATTAATAGTTTTGCGCGTATGGAGTCTGATTGCGTGTTCAAGCATGGCCTTATCTTCTTTATGAAAAACATTTCATAAACCAGACAGTCCAGTTTTCCGTTGCACTTGCTCAAGCTTTTTGTGACCCCTAATGGAGACTAAATTGGGCGTGGCTTAAGCAAATTTTGACCTTGGCTGCTTAAAATATTGGGACTTTGCCCGGAGCACCCTAAGCGAGACCAAAATCCAAAATTTACACCCCTAAGCGAGACGACGAGCATCCCCCTCTGTTTCATATGCCCCCCCCCCCATCCGGGGTACAATGTCAGGTCCTCTTGCTTCAGTAACAAAGCAATTTCATATTCTCATTTTCAACTAGTCCTTCAGAGGAGTGTTCATACCACTTGTCACTCTTATCAAGATGGAACTTTTCACATAACTTCCAGTGGACAAACTTCGCTGCATTATTGTGTCGTCCTTTATATTCATGTTGCGCTAGCTTAATTTTTGCATCCACTTACTATGTGCTGGACTGTCTCAACCTTTTCATTACACATCCGACATAATGGGCTTTCAGCTGTCTTTAATATCTATATGAAACTTGACATACTTCGTTCAAATAGCCTATTCTTGTGCAGCACACAGCAGTGCTTCTGTACTGACCTTCAAATCTCCTTGACCTAGCCATTTCCAGGATTTCTCCTTGTCAACAGTTTCAGGCATTTCTCTTACAAATTAACCGTTAACATTTCATGTACCAGCTTAGACTATTCACCTCTGCTTTCACACATTACTCTGCACTAATTAGACCTCTCCCTCCTTTTCGTGAAAGGTAGAGTCTGTCTACATTGCTCTTTGCATGAAGCGCTCCATGTGGTCATTATTTTCCTAGTTTTCCGGTCTAGGGCCTTCAGTTCAGGTTCACGCCACTCTATTATACCTGCTCCATACCTCAAGATTGCACCAACCCAGGTGTTCATTGCAGTTGTCTTGTTTCAACCATTTAACTGAGATTTTAGAAGTCTTTTCTCATATTCACTGGTTAGTTTCTCTTTCATTTCATCCTCCCTGATTTTTCTATTAAACTCAACCACACCGAGATATTTATATCCATCTTCTTCTACCTCATTCAATACTTCCCGGTCAGGCATTTTATGCCTTCAAACCTTACTACCTTTCCTCTTTTCAGAACAAGGACTCCACATGTCTTCAGTTCAAATTCCATCCCTATGTCAGTGCTGAATATGTGTACAGTATTGACGAGTGAATCGATCTGTCTTATTCTTAGCAAACAGCTTCAGATCATCCATGAATAACGAGTGGCTCAACTGGAACTGCCTGTTACCCCATTGATAAAAGGCTTTGGTCTTTCTTAGTACTAAAGACAGTGGTATCATGCACAAGACGAAAACTAGTGGAGGAAAACTATCGCCTTGAAAAATTCCCCATTTAACAGGCACATCTCTCAAGTCCTCTTCGTTTGATGAGAAAGCAAGCTTCCAGTTTTCCATGCTTGTTTTAAGAAATTTTCTTTCATTCTCAGCAACTCCAAACAGTTTCAAGAACTCCTTGATCCAACTGTGGGAGACAAAGTCATAGGCTTTTCTATAATCAACCCAAGCCATGGCTAGATTAGTATGTCTCCTTTTGCAATCTCTCAATACCGTTTTACCTATCAGAAGCTGATCCTTAGTTCCCCGACTTCCCCTTCTACAGCCTTTCTGCAACTTATCTGGACGGGGGCATCTTTCACTTCCTAAAATAAATTGTAAACTGCGTAATAAGCAGTCTGGCTAAAGTTCCCCATAAAGCGTTGTAAATTAGTCCTGAAAAGCCCCGAGGGGAGAGACTAATATCTTAACTTCACTTCACTTCACTTCATTCGGTAGCAGCCCTTCTCTCTCAAGGTAACCGTACATTTCTTCAGGTAAATATTCCTGTAAACAACTTCCACATTAAACGGACACATGTTATTGGGCGATAGTTATCCACGGCATTGCCTTTTGCCGGATCTTTTTGGCAAAGTTTGGCAAAGGAGAGTTCGTTCATTTGTCATCCACTCTGGAACTTCCGCCTCCCTTTCCAACATCTTATTCAGCTGCTCGGCCATTCTCTCGTGTAGATTTGTCAAATGTTTAAGCCAAAATCCCTGAACACCATCTTTCCCAGGCGCTTTCCATTAGGAACTTTCCTACTTCTGCTTAAAAACCTTCTCCCTGGTTATATCAACCCTTTCTTGTTCCTGTCCTCCTAAATCTGTTTTAATATCATTCAGTCAATCTTTCCTTCACATTGTTTTCCTTCTCAACACTCCAAATATCACTCCAAAACCGTTTACTTTCTTCTGCGTCCGGGCCCTCCGCTATGTTGTTTGGTGCATCGTTGAGTTCTCGATATACCTTCTTTTGGTCAGATTTAAACATGTTATTGATCTTATATTGGTTGATTATTACTATTATTATTATTATTATTATTATTATTATTATTATTATTATTATTATTATTATTATTATTATTATTATTATTATTATTATTTGGCCAAAGACCTCATCAGATAACAAACGTCTTAATTTGCATATTTCTTTGTAGCATGCTCAGCTTCTGATACTGACTGAACCTTACTTTGTTCCTCACTAAAGCATAAATCACTAATTTTGTTAGGAACTGGCTGGCATAGCAGGTGCAGTCTTGATAGCAGCTGGTCTTGTTGGAGGGGCTTTGTCAGGCTTATACATTGACAAGACCAAGAAATTTGAAGAAACTGCAAAAGTATCATACGGATTGGCGACAATGTCTTGCTGTTTGCTTACTATTGTGAGTTTTCTCTTATTTTTTCCTGAATGAAGAAGTATCACAGAACAATAATTTATTTGTTTCCAGAGGTCAATCCACCCCACTGATCGAATTCCTTACCCTTGTACTCACTAGCAGTTTCCTGTTGATGGATAAGAACATTTAGTGGTAGACAGAGTAAAGTATGCCAAGTGTCAATATTAAGGGCGAAAGGGCTCGTGTCCTGTGAGAAATTTATGGAGCAGTGGCGTTTTGGTACAATTTCCAAAATGAACGCAGAGTCTTTCATTGGGTATCCAAACATTTGGAATGAGACCCTACAGTGAAGGGTATCAAGTATCGTTTGAGGGAAAAAGCTGCCGCCTCCTTCTCTCTCTGCAAACGGATGGAGACAAAAGTTTTATTTCAATGAAAACACCTCAGGATTTCGTCCACAAGTAATTTTAATAGAGTGAGAAATCAACTCCCCATAACTCAGTCTAAGAGTAAAACGATTAAAAGATGCTTTATGGAAACCGATACAGATGCGTGGGGCCCCAAGGCGACGCAATATAATCTGCGATTACTGCTAGTTTTATATTTAGTAAGTAACAGGCTCTTAAGACGGACCTGCAGCTTGAAACCAAGAATCTAATGAGAAGTCTCTGCGATACTAAATACTTCTGGTTTGAATCTTTCTTGCAGGTAACTCACTTATCTGGTCAGCATATTCTTGTCATCTTGAGTTGCGGTTTATTTGGCTTTTTTGCATTTGCTCTCATGCCCGTGTGTCTGGAGGTTGGTGTAGAGTGTACCTATCCTGTTGCCGAGGCAACAAGTGCAGGGCTGCAGTGGATGGCGGGGTATGCTGTGGTTTATTTAAAGCAATTAATTGTTCTTATTCAAATGTCTATTGTAGCTTCATCCATTCACTGTAAGTGGTTTAAACCCTGCAATGAAAGATCTTGTTGGAATTTGAGTCCATTCGTGGGAAGCGGTATCCTCTGTGGTGTTCTGTGAAACCTTAAGAGTGTGCTGACGAGTGAAAATCAGGCAGAGAATGCTTAATGGACTGAAAATGCCGGTGGTCATATATGTCGCACGCTTTTGTTGGCATGCAGGCGCATTTGGATCATTTGGAACAAATGTTGAAATATTTCTTCTCAGGTTTTTTGCGGAACAGGAAGCTTAATCTGAATGTTGAGAGTATTGGTTTTTTGTTTGTATGAAAAGCTGTTGACTGTCATTCATGTTGCGGTCTAAATAATTCAATAATACCTTCTTCCTGCAGGCAAGCCACTGGAATTGTTATCATTTTAATTTGCCAAGTATTGGAAGTTCGAAGAGTATTTAAGAAGTCCAAGTGTCACCAAACGTCCGCCGATGGCAAAGTCCCAGATCTTCAAAGGGCCATGTATTTCATGTCAGCAGGAGCTGTTGCCTTGGCAATTCTTTTTATTTCCACATTCAAGACACCTTATAAACGGTTAGAGATGGAGCAGCGGAAAGCAGCCATGAGAATTCTGAGTGCGAAAACGCAGCAAAGGTTGCCTGATATTCCCAATAGCTGTTCTAGTTCTCCACTTGTCTTCACAGAACCACATTGATATTGCGTAGTATCTTTTCTTCATTATTAGAGATCATAAGTTTAAAAGTCTTAGAGACACTTCTGTCACGGCATGCGAAATGTTCTCCTTCGGTTGCCATTCGCGTCTTAAAAACATGGCGTGCTTAAGCTTCCTTACGTTGGAGGAGTTGCAGTCAGGTACTTCCCTCCCATGAAACCATACGTTCTCATCTTGACAACTAATGAAATAGTAGGCAGACATGCTAAGGCGTGAAAAGAAGTCCTTCTGTCTCTTTCATGAGCCAATATCCCTTCTACTTTTCCTTGTTAGGAAATGATAATATATTTTCTTGAAAATATGCTTTGAAGGTCATCGTTTTTTTTTTTTTTTGCGTTTGCCATTTTCTGCGGAAAAGTAAGGTCTTAATATATAACCTACATGGTGAAAAGGCGAAGGCGCGTTTTCATCGTGAAATTGACTGTTAAAATGAATTAAAGTGGGTATAGTTGATTTTTTGTCGAAATGTATACGTGAAGTGCGGGCTATAGACGAAAGATAAAAGTGATCCTCCACTCCAACAAGATAACTGTAGGAAAACCATATAGGAGATGATGCTTACAATCAAATTTACTGACATTTTTATTTTAAAGGGAACGTTTGTATCAATTTCACGAGCGCCGCCATGTTGACATCTGTGAAAGGAACTTTATTTAAATATCTGGTCGTTCTAGCGCTGGAGCACTAATTGGGGACACCGGATACTGTCAACTGAAATTAACAATTAACGCAAATCAAGTCAAATGTTGGTTTTTGAGGAGAGGGGAAACCGGACTACCCAAAAAACCTCTCGGTGTATAGCAGAGAACCAACAAACGCAAACCACATATGACGCCGAGTCTGGAATCGAACCCGGGCCACATTGGTGGGAGGCGAGTGCTCTCACCACTGCGCCATCCCTGCACTCCATCCTTAACACGTCAAGATGGCAGCGTCCGTGAAATCTGAAAAAGAAAATACAAAAAAGTTTTTTATGTTAAGACAAATTTCATTTGAAACACTTTTCCCTCCGTTTTGAGGTAATTAGTTAGAGTCGAGGTTCCCTTTTTCGACTCAATAAATTGGCTTTAGGTAAATAAGGAAGAAATTATTTGACAATAACTTACTTATCCCTAGCGTAGCACACTAACCAGAGGTATTACGTTAAGAACGTCATGTTGGAAACGAATGATTTATTCACACAGAACTTTTTTTATTAAACCAATCAAATTGAACCGTTAAAAGAGAAAGAATGTAATAAAAAGAAATAGAAGAGTAAAATTGATTACCGGTAAGTGCAAATGTGTATTATTTACTGCGATTGCTGGTTGAGTTAATTAAACCGCGCTGTCTTAAATTAGTTTGGCCATTACGTCAGTGGTGCGCGCTGTCTTTAGTTCATTCTCGTCAACAGATCGGGTCTTATGTCCGTGTATGACCCGACTCTCTTGGAAACTTTGCTTAGTAGAACATGCGCCGTAGGGTTCTTACAGGCAAAAATTGGCTATTGAACCTTACGGCGCCTGCTCACTCCTCTTGCTAACATGAATGCACCAATCAGAGACGCTTTTCATTGTTCTTCACGAAAACCGATGAGAAGACAAGGAAGGGTTACGTATTTTTGCAAACGTTGGCCGTATACCACTTATATTTCAACAGACTTAACTAGTAGAGGGTAATGTGAAGTGCTAGTTTTATCTACCTACATAAACCATGTGAGCGTTAGCCCTACTAATGGAAATGGGCCCACACAAAGACAGAGAAAAACTCTGCCCAGGGTGGGAATTGAACCCGCGACCCTCGGGTGCTACACGGCCAACGTTTGCAAAAACACGTAACCCTTCCTTGCTCTTGTATATATTCATTGCCGTGACATTGACATCATAAATTCCCACGACCTGCTCCCGTCTGACGTTGTAGCTCAGTCGGTAGAGCAGCAATGATCTAACTAGCACTTCACATTACCCTCTACTTGTTAAGTCCAATGAAAAGAAACTTCGTTACAGGGTTCCCCAGAGCTCTTCTCTCCCTCAGATAGACGAGAAGGGCATTGGACATCTCGTGACAATTTCACGATGCACGTTGATTAGAAGGTGACTAACGCCATATTCGTATGCACCGTATTCAAGTATTTCGTATAGCGCGGATCAACAATGCTTAATTCAAAGCACCCATTCCGAATAGCGCTGATCTACAAGTATTTAAGTGTAACACCCATTTTAGACTGGTTAGCTTTCAATTTTGGTGATGGATATCTATTTAAATATTATGAAAACTCCCCCTTGCTCATCGGTTTGCTTCGATAGTCTAGTGGTTATCAGCGATGTCCAGGGTTAACCTTCGCGACCATCATGTCCTATAAAAATTTGGAACTTAATAGCGTGCTTTTTCAAATTAAATTGACGAGAAAGTTTTTAGCTATAGAGCTGGTTAAGTTCCTGTAGAGGTTGACGGGGACAGCTATTCTTAGAGTTATTTTCATAGAGTTATGCCGTAGAGTTAGAGTTAAGTTTCCAAAATCCTGAATTCAAGATTTTGGAAGCCAACATTCAAAAAAGTTAAACTTTTGTTTAGGCCTAATTAAGCCTAAGGTTAGCTTTTATGCATGTTTAGGATACTTTTTGTATTTCTGTATTTCTAAATTCAGGATTTGGGCCTTCCAAAATCTTGAATTCAGGATTTTGGAAACTTAATTAACTCTAACTCTACGACATAACTCTATGAAAATAACTCTACTGCTAGTCAACCTCGAGGTTGACTAGCAATAGTTACAATAATAGTGACCCCCCCTTTGTAAGCCTTTTTTTACTCAACCTACAATATTCAGGTTGCGAAAACGCGAGTACCCTCTGTTTGACACAGTGTGACCCCCCCCCCCCCCCCCCTTTGAAAAATCCTGGCTACGCCCATGAGTTATTTTCACAGAGTTATGACATCAGAGTTAGAGTTAAGTTATATCTCTATGAAAATAAGTCTAAGAATAGCTGTCCCCGTTCATGTAACTGAAGTGAAAGAGAAGATGTCCTTCGGGGACATCTATTGTTAGAGTCATTTTCATACAGTTATGTCGTAGAGTTAGAGTTAAGTTTCCAAAATCCTGAATTCAAGATTTTGGAAGCCAACATTCATAAATGCTAACCTTAGGCCTAAAAACTTTTGTTTAGGCCTAATTTATAGGCCTAAGGTTAGCTTCTATGCATGTTTAGGATACTTTTTGTATTTATGTATTTCTCAATTCACGATTTAGGCCCTCCAAAATCTTGAATTCAAGATTTTGGAAACTTAACTTCAACTCTGATGTCTTAACTCTGTGAAAGTAACTCTATTGCTAGTCAACCTCTGTCTTTCTCGTCTATCCCAAATAACGCTCACCCAATTGAAGAGCTCTGGGGTCGAGACTGCCTTTAGTTGTGTTGTTACGTAAGCAGTGCGCGTGTTTAAGCAATGCGCGCTGTCTTAAAATTCGCTTTGTCGTTGGGTTTGTGGAGCGCGCCGTCTCAGAAGGCAAAATGTTTTATTTCAGCTCATATTTTGCTTGCCATCTACAATTATCGTGTAACTTCTAAAGAGAGAAAGAAAGGGAATAGAATCTTCACAATTCATGACAAGCGGTAGCCTGACCTGTTAAATACAACCAAGTCTCTCCCTCAGAGAATTGAAGGACTATTCTTAATTGTCACTTTCTTCCAAGTGAAGTATTATCGTTCATTTTGGACACTGAAAGCTTGATAGGGATCATGGGAAATGAACATATTTTTTTTTAAAGCCAAACCCCAACGTCTGGACTCGCAGGACTCGAACCTGGGAACGTGTGATTATTAATTAATATAATGGCAATAAAAGCAAGGTGACACACGCTAACACCAACCCGGTTTGTGAACAACCCGGTGTGGCCAACACATCACGCATGCGCACAACCATTTCACCCGGTCAATTAGCAGCCATGGACAGCTGTTTCGGCCTTTTGGGCCTCATCAGCATGGCGTAGCTAACATACCATCCCTTCATTTAACCACGGTTACTAAACTGCAAGAGAAAGCTAACCATTTTAAAATCAAGCTTCAATCTTAACCATTATTCAGCAATGATTTGATATATATATACTAATTAGCTTTGCTAAATAATCGGCACATTTTCTAGTCAGTTGATCTTTAGTGGTTAAGTGGATAAAAACAGTTTCTTCAAAGTGTGTGCTCCAGGTTCAAATCCTACATTGTTTCTTTTTTATTTGTCGTGGGACAGAGTGATCTAAATGGAGGATAATTCTTCATTTAAGGCAAACTGGCAATGGAGGATAATCCTTCAATTTGAGGAAGAGATCGTGTTGTTTAAATATTTAACAATTATTCGCCGAAGGCAAAGTGATTATCGGTGAATATTCACCAATAATCACTGATTATTTCAAAAAAGAGAACAAAAAAAACCTTTTACGCGAAATCATCTTCACTTACAGTGGCAAAACGACTACTGGCAGCCATTTTGTCCGTCGAGGTGATTATCGACTGATAATCCGAGAAAGTGAGCCAATGAGAGCGCGCGATTTTGTATAATCACCTAGACAGAGCGCAAAAACCGCTGATTGGCTAGAGAATAATGACGTAAAATGGCTTTTTTCGCGTAACTGCGCCTGCGCAAACTCTAAAGATTCGAAGTGATCGCAATCTCGTTCCCAGAGTCTTCGTTCCCCTTGACCAGCGGGTCGGGTTACGAGAGACTCTGGGATAATCCGTTTTCGAACAATCTCGTACCCAGAGTCCTCGGGCTTTTTGGCCAGCGGGTGAGCGCCCGGAGAGACTCTGGGATAATCGACTCCATTTTCCCAGAAAACGTGGGTTCCGGTCTTATGACGTATGGTTGAGTTTAAACGGAAGTAGAAAAGAGAAAACCGTTAACAGTAGAAATGACGGGTTGAAAGTGTTTGAGAAACAAGAATTTTAGCCTTACACACAAAGAAACTGGAGAAATGATCATTGGCTTGCTGTAATAGCAAGTGAAGATGAAACCTCTGACGCTTTCGGTGAGTGTATTTTTGGTGCTTCAGCGTACATTCCACCGTACAGAATGCAATGAGAATGCCATCGTGCAAGCAACACGATCGACAAATGTTTTTTGTGGAAACGACACAAATGTCCTCTTCTTCTACAAGTTGATGTTTCCGTAATTCTGAATGGCTTCGACAAGACCTTATTCCACGGATTTCTCCTCAAAGAGACTGATGTAACGTTTTCCCACGGTACTTTTGCAACAGCAACAGTAATCACTTTTTAGCAGTTTTAGCAGCGTGGGAAAATTCCCTTGCGGTATTTGACATAATTCAAACCTCGTCGTTTTATTATTTTTGTGATTTATATTTTTCTGAGGTAGAAAAAATCAATCAGCACTGAAACTTGTTTTAGATTTTGAATCTCCCTCCAAATTCTGGGGCTTCCGAATTACTTACCGACTTCCTGTCGGACTGCCATTGTTAAGCAAGCGGCCAATCAAAAATATAGTTCAAATCGATTATCCCAGAGTCTCTCCGGGCGCTCACCCGCTGGCCAAAAAGCCCGAGGACTCTGGGTACGAGATTGGTTTTCGAATAACAAGATTCTTGTTATGAACACTATTGCGCAGGCGTAGGCGTAACGCCAAAATGGCGAAGAGAGTGGAGGATTTGTTTCACGATGGCATGCAATTTTCTTTAGCAAAATTAGGATATCCCAACCTAGAACTGAAAAAGAAACGATATGACGTGTTGGAGCGATATGTCTGAACAAAAATCTGCGCTGAATATGTTACCAACGGGCTGTGTTGTCAGGTGTTGCCTGGGATTTTCGATTAGAATTTGTGTAACGTGGAATTCGAAGTGTAAAGCAGATTGTGTCGGTGCTGAATGCACTGATCCGGGCTAAGTTTCAAATGTTAAAAGACTGTCTTTGTTTTGTATCGTGGGAGATGATCGCATGAAGGAGAGCGAAATACCAGATTCTAAAACGAGATTCTTTCCAAAAGAATAAATCATTCTCTTAATCATAACACTACATGTATGTCTTCTTTGAAGGATCTTTCAAGTTTGATTCTTCGTCACCAGAGAAGGTTTGGGGTTCTTTTCAAAAGGAGATGAGTTCTTTGGGTAAGAGTTTCCTTGCTGTTCTAAAGAAGTAGAGGTCTTGAGGGAAGTATCATTTTGCTGCTTAACCCTTTTCATTAATTATTTTGTATACCGTAAACAGAAAATGACTGTTCTCCAGCAAATAATGAGAATTCTTGAATAGAGATGTATACTTCTAGTTGGATAAACCTGTTGATTTTTAGAATATTATTCTTCCATAAACATATAATGTGCTTTCCAAATTTAGGAAATATATATACAGTGTACATACATACACAAGGCAATACATACAAGCCATTATCACAAAAACAACTCTGTTAAACTTCACTAAAATAATTAATGTTGCATAACAAATACAAATTTCTGAAACTTAAACGCCTAAAAACACTAATGATTTTGAAAAATCTATGCGGCATGAAATCAGCCAAACTATTTAGCGAATGAGATAAGTCCCTAGAAATGAAAACAGTTTGGAAGCTAAAACTAACATGAAAAAGAAATTCTCTTGAGGGGATGGTGGAGATTTTAAAGTGAGTGAAATTAAATAAATGAAAAGTGTTACACAAAAACAATTTTGTAATTAAAATCTATCACTGTCCATTTTCCTTATATCACTTCTATCCCAACAACAAAATTTAGCCGATCTGGAACTATATTCAAAGCACACACACAAAAAACCAGCATTAAACAGGGCTGTCATTAAATTTTCACCTGCAATATATCAAAAACTGATTCTAGTTTTCATTTCCTTCACAATGTGAGCTCAGGGTTAACAGCTGGTACAGGTGAATGTCCTTTATGGCAGCCCTGTGAAAACTTTCCAGTGTGACAATTTAATTGACCACATTAATAATAGTACAAATTACTACATACCGGTAACATAACATGATTTGACATAGTATGAGTTAATTGCCTGACATGATCATGTTCTGTACTATTTCTCTCCGGTTGTGCGACAAATCAAGAAATGGACTCAGGTATGTTTTTGTGTCAGGGTTTCCATTAAGTTTGAAAGTAGAAGGGACCTTGTGACAGAGTGCGCAGGCACCCCTATATATAGTCTGGCTTTTGATCTTGAGACCTCCTTTGAGCAATGGCGGGTACTGTACTCAGTGCAAGACGGGTGCTAGTACCCAGGTCCCAGATTCTAATAAAACCTATGCATGCAGGTTAGTTCAAGCTCCTGTGGTGGTGCAACTGTTAATACATGTCATAAGAGGCTATTAACTTCACGCTAAAAGAGTAGAGACACCTTTTCTATACAGGGCATTTTTTTTTGACAAATGCTAAATACATACTCTCAAGAAACTCAGTGCAGACATGTTGGCTTTCTTGGATACTCTAGGTTAACCATGTAATGTACCCCAAACTGAGCAGAAAGACTCTGTTTGTATGAACTTACTTCCAGAAGAACCTCATTGTCAACAATAATGAAAAGCTGTTGTTCATAATCGTCGGTCTCTGGGCACAGCACATGAACATCCCCACGTAAAACTGTTTAATTCACATAATCGTTTAACTAACGTCAAATTCCTTTGGGAGAGCAGAGAGATGCACACCGAAAGGTCAATGAAATTACCGGTCTGTATCAAGCAAAATAAAAACTGCAAAAGCCAAAACTTCTTCATGACGTTAAGACTAGTCATCCTTAATGCACTTTTTTTTCCATTTTTTCAGATGATCGGAGGTCAGTACCTATTTTGAACCATCAAATTTGACAGATTGGATGTAACAATATTATATATACATTGTATATTATCCTGAGAACGTTCATTTCCCATCTTACCCCCCAAATAATGTAATCCCTTCCTCACTGCCAAAGGCTTTCTGTAGGGTGGACAGCACCGTTCAAATTTTGAAATGGTACTTTTCTCTTCAACTCTCTGACTAGCAATGCAAAAAAGCCTAAGGCTGTTGATTTTAACACTCCAAACAGGAACGGATACTTGTCTACAAACCTTGAACCTAAACATTTCTTTTGTTAACATAAAACAAAAATTAAATTAGACTGTTGACAACTGTACATACCAACATGAAGAAGTCAGTCTGACTTCAAAATAGACAGTATAATTTACTGACAACTTAACCGTTGAGACAAAATTTAAGTTGAGGGGATGTGTGGAATACGTTCTCAAGTGACTATAAATACTGCACAGTCTGCAATGCTACCTTCTTCTTTTGTTTCACAAAATTGTTAAAATTTATCGGAAATATAGGCTGCTGTAAAGTTGCGCCCAAACACACTGTAAAAGCATTAAGTCTGTGTCTAGATAATGAAACTAAATGAGCCAGGTAGTTCATTGATAGCAGCACTTAGCTCTGTTTTCTGTAGAGTAACAAGGGGTATCACCGATCCCCTTTAACCCCTGGGAGTGAGACTTGACAGATTTTACTCTGTCTAATTCCAGGGAGATTCTAGTCGTCAACTGTGGTCATCCTAGGGCGTTTGAGGTGTCAATGGGTTAAGCAGTCAAAAACTTTGTCCCTTCCATTAAATGGGATGCTAACCAATCACAGAATTTTTTACAAAGTCTATCAAACATTTGTCAGTATTAAGTTGTACGCGGGTACATATAAAAAGCAACATGGATTAACGTTCGAGAAAACTGAGAGATGATCAAGACCAACTTTGTTCCCAGGGTCTCTTTTCTCTGCCTCCTTTGTCCTCAACGACAAAGGAGGCAGAGAAAAGAGGTTGGATAAAGGTCTGGCCTCAGTTGATCAAAAAGTGGATAGCACTACCCACCAGGCCCCAGTTGTTCAAATGATGGATAGCGCTATCAGCCGGATAAATCACTATCCAGTGGATAAGTAATAGCTGAACCAACTGCACTTTCCAGTGTATAGTCATTTGTCCGGTAGATAGCGTTATCCACCTTTAGAACAACTGGAGCCAGATAAATCACTATCCAGCAGATAAACACTACCAAAAGCAATTGAGTTATCCAGTAGATAGTGATTTATCCAATGGATAGCACTATCCCCCCTTCAAACAACTGGGGCCAGAACTCATACAGTCAACCAACCTTTGAAGTCTCAAACACTTGACCACTGTGGCTTCAATAAGCAAATAATAACCGCCACTGTAATTAATACTGTGGGCTGACCTATTACGGAAAAAAAACTCCTTATGTAGTGGTATGTTAAGGTACATGTACTTCAGAAAGAAGTACTTTAATAATTACTCAAGAGAAATGTGTCATTTTTGTAACTGACTGTTAAGTGCTACAAGGAATAGGCTCTAGAGGATGGTCAAGCTTTATATTACACCATTTTTTTTTATTTCATCATAAACGTTAAGCTAAGTATTTGCATAACAAAGTCAACAACTGAAGTTTCCAGTTTTTATAAGTACCTAAAATGTAAGACAAGTTCCATTGGATGTGAGATGTACATCTCATTTCATTGATTTGATTCTCTATATCTGATCTGACGTCTTCTTCCAATGGAGGTTGAGAACAGTGCAGTGTAATGAAACCAAATGAAACGCGAGTAAAATTTTCAACCTACCGAAAGGGTTGCTTTGCATGCCAGAGAGACGGGCCTTCCACGATATTTTCAAAGCGTTCAACAGCACTGTCACAAGCCAAACGAGTTCTCTTTGCATCAGTAATTACCTCTTTCTCTACCCAAAAACTCATCTGCTAAAGGTTCTCGCACCTTTCCAGGACACTCACATGTACGTAAGTAACTATACGAGAAGATCTTATGGATTCATATAATAATATACAGCAATTCGGTATGAATACATTTTAAAGACATAAATACTCAGTGAGAGACAATTCCATTCCATTAGATTTAGTAGGTTCTCACTCTTTGCTTTGGCTCCAAACTAATCAACGAACCAATCCATCATTAACAATCATACAATGCTCGCGGCACTCGCCTCGAGACCGAAATCGATTGCTCATGCTCAGACTTTCAACCAATCAAAAACTTTATCCAAACGAACAAAGGAGACTTTTGTCTGATTGGCTGTTGAAAATTGTAGTATCCAGTTTTCCAACCGCGCGCTGTGATGTAAACAAAGATGGCTTTCGAAGCGGTGATTTCAACCTGTGCTTCTTCGATCGTTCTATATAGCTTCTGCCAGTTGAAGGTGGTCATTTAAACTTAAAGTGACAGGGAAAGATTCTGCAAGGGGCATTTTAGTCGGCGGAAAGTTTTCTTTCGTTACGCTTTTTGTAAGCAGTCCTTTTAGTCTGCTCGGGGAAGCAACGCCTCTGAAGTTGCTTCGAGTCAGCTTTTATACTTTTTAGCTTTATTTCTCCATTTAAGTGAATGCATCGGAACAAATGCTCAAAGTTCGAAAAGACCCGAGCAAAGGCCAGATTCCTTTGTTGGGAAGGGAGTACTATCTAACGTGGTTGCGAAATATATCCCTCGAGCTCGCAGGCTTCGATTTATCTAACTTGAATGCAGCGCTGGAAGGAAGTATGTCACTTCATTCACTTTCTTTCATTGATCGTTTAGAGTTATGAGATGTCCTCAGTCCTTTGAAAGAACATCTTATCTCAACAGATATGTCGACAGAAATTTAATACCAGCCGCGCCACCATTTTGTGTATGTGCCCGAGGCCAACCTGGTTTACTGCATTTATCTCATGTGAAAACACTCTAAAGATACACTACCTTAAAAATTTCAAGAACTTTCATTTAACGGAACCAAAACATTATTCTTAGATACATCAACTGATCATGAAGGCGTGCTTGATAATATATGCTACAATGAGTCAATAATGAAGTTCCAGTTTATTACTTTATTGGATAATTCTGTCCTTGATCTATGGTAACTCCATCAAGTCTAGCCATAGTAATTATTCATTGTTTTCATCATTTATGCTACCAGCGAATTACTCAAAAGTGATGTTGATGTTCTTAGTAAATCTATACAATAGTGAGGAATGATGTGGTCACTGCCATCAGACTTGTAGGTTGTACTGAAATGAAATTTTCTGAATGAGTTCTCTTTGGGGAGGTAAAAATTTCACTTGACCATTTGTAGATGTAAATTACACCCACATTAAATGTACAATTAAAATTGGGATGTCTGGAAATACATAAAGCAGGTCTTGTCTTCTGTGCAATGTTTAAAATTAAAAGGACAATTAAAGGCAAAGCAGACTTTGTGATAGAACTCTGACACAATATTAACTACTTATTAATTTTGATGTGAGCATTTCATGCTCATTCATATTCATTGCTCACTTTTGTGGTAAGTTACTATCTCACTGCTGAGAATAATGTAAATTTATCTAAATCAGGATGAAAATGTACAAAATGTGCAGCCATTGATCTTAAATGTTTTTAGTCTATTAATTAACCCATTGACCCCTGGGGGTTCTCTATTGATGAGTTAAATACTAAGTATGGCCGGTTTTGGCCGGTTTAGGGGTGAAAGGGGATTATTAAATATAGTGCATCAATAATATTACCGTATCAGTAACTGAGCCAGTATTTAATAACTAATGTGTCCCAATAAAATTTAATATTGATTCCAACAGTGTTAAGTAATTAATATACATTGATTTAGGATGATGGAACATCACACACCATTTTGTGTTCTGACATTAAATTTATTTTTTACTTCATTCTTGGTGTATGGCAACTTATAGTAACTGCAAAAAAACTTGCTGAAGAAATTGAAAAGAAGGTATACCTGCATGAATATTATGGCTGTTTTGTGTGTCAAAAAGTTTAATTGACCTGTTTTTTGTTTATTTTTGCTGCCATTCCTTGCACACAGTCACATGTCTCATAAAACTTGAATGTGCAGACAAAGGTAAAATAATTCACCATACAAAGTTTAAAGAATTGTTATATTTTTATTATTTATTAAATGGGATTCCAAAAGCAGAAAGATGCAAATAGCGACACACACACCCATGCAAGGCAGCCACACAAGGGAATGAAAATTTTAAAATATACATTATTTACAAATATAATGTATAATTACTTATCATGTAAATCATCATGAACAAAATTATATTTTACAATAATTACTTGTCATGTAAATTTTACTATACAGTTTGTAAATATCTTTAAAATTTCAATTACTACAGTTTCCCTCAAAATTAAAGTAAGAAATTTATCAAATCGAAAAGTGCAGTGCAAAGTTGTGGTAAGCGGGCATTTTTATTTGTAAATATTACTACACTAACTAAACATTTTTTATGTAATTAAGTATAATTTTTAATAGCTGGGACTAATATTTATTGCAATGAAAGCAAGAGTCTTATTTGCAGTACATTGCATTTAAGAATGCATTGCATCTGGATAATTTGACCCAGAGTTGAATCATCGCATCTCAAAGTGCCAAGTTTCGATGGAAATTAGGTTTACTTTCACAGGGCATTTTCGTGCGCCCTGCCACTTTTGAAGGAAAACTTTCAAAGCAGTTCAATTCTTCACAAATATGTGCTTTCCATACTAATGGCGATCGCTGGACCAAGACATATTTGCTGAGATTTGACCGAAAGTAACGTGAACACTGACGCCATTGTCTGATTTGGGGTAAGAAAATTTCAGTTGCGCGTCATATATACACGGTTGTAGTTCACATTTCAAGAGGAGAAAAGACAAAAAAATGTCCAGAAGGTATGAAAATCACACATTAACAATACAGAGACTTTTGATGTCTTAGGCCAGAGAAAATAACACTTGATGGTGGAAAAAACAAGCACTGTTTCGTCGACAAAGAAAAGCACTTTGGTAAACGAAGAAGTCGAAACGTCGGGGTTCAGTATTCGCTGTGCCACTTTTACCGGGAATATCTCTAGTCAAACCTTATCTTTGGCTCACAAAATATCACCTGTTGACGGCTTTTCGTGGACCAACGTCGGAGACAAAAGTCCTGTACTCTTAATGACAGAGTTCGGTTTAAACAGAAAAAGCTATAAACCGATTGACATTTTGCAAAATGACTCTTTCGTCCGGATAGAATGTATTCGCTTCAAAGAGAGAACAAACGAAATTCTTCTGTCATGTTTTTCTGTTACTTACCTTAACTCCATTCATTGATAAATTTTAAGCTGTGACATCCTTTGAACGGATTACCAGCTCATTTACCACTGACGCGCCATAAGCAAATCCCGTCAACCTGGCAAATTTGTTTTGCATTCACTTCAAGCGCGGGTATCCACGTGAAAAAACCACAGCGGAAAATTTTAATGCCGGTTCCAGTTACTTTAATACGTAACATTATTCAATATTGTGATTTGCACATTCAATCATGACCATACGTGTTGCAATTAAGGCAAAATTTTTCCAACTTCGCGCAATCCTTTGATTAGTCTGAGCACACCGCATCATTCTAAAACAGCCGATCTAAGCACGTTTCGTTTCATCCGAGATAAAGGACTTTCCCAAGTAGAAGGAATTGCCAAGGTCTTTCTAGCTTTTGTCCATCTTCTTTCGGTATTTGTACCACAAGTGCATAGATAGCATTGAAAGTGAATGCAATAAAAACTACAACTAGCGACAGCGTCGACATCTTTTCTTCCCGCGTTCTAAGACTGTCTCGAAGGTTTTCAACCAATCACAATGCAAATAAAATTGAATTTGCCATTGATGATGCGCATGCGTGACATTAGTCCCCTTTGTTATCCAAACGGATTATCCCAGAGTCTCTCGTAACCCGACCCGCTGGTCAAGGGGAACGAAGACTCTGGGAACGAGATTGAAGTGATCGAGACAGTGATCGATCGAAGTCGAGATTAACACTCTAGCATTTGTCAAATTTTGTGGAAAGTTAGACGACTCATACCCTGGGTGCCAGAGGAATTTTTTTTTCAAGGTCGGAGAGAACACTCAGTGATTCCAAATCAACGGTCGAGGACACACGATTGATTACTTCGCAAGTCTGCATGTCAGCATGTCAAGTAGCAATGCGTCCTCTTGTATTGGCTACTGTGAATTTTCTTGACATGGGGTGTTGGTCTGCCCCCAGATTATTTAAAAATCTTACAGAAACCAGCGAACTGGTAACGAAATTCTTCTTTGTTCTCGGGAACTACAGGAGCAACTTGGTCTTGATGGACGAAAGGTTTTTGCTTTTGAAAATAAGTTTGGCTGGCCGTTGTTATTGAAGACTGTAACGCGGTCATACAACTTTGATCGTGTAAAATCGTCCACTGGGTTTCTTGCTGCAGATGAACTGTGAGTGAACTTCAGCCACAAAGTTGAATTTTCTTAACACCTGGGATTTACAATTTCCACGTCACGTAACATTGACTGTTAAATGCCATCGATCTGTGCGAGGTTTTTGTTGCTGTTCCTCGCAAATATTTTTGCAGAAACCATTCCAGGAAATCTGCATCAAAGCGTCTTCCACTCAGTGTTTGGCAATATTGTCCTGATCAGTTGTGGAACAGCCCAGAAAAGTTCATTACTATAACAGAGTAACCATATTGGTCAACTTTTTCACATTTATAAATGTAAGTTTGCAAAACGGCTACAAAAACACATGTGCAGCAAAGCTTTGGAAGCATGCAAACACTTCAGGTACATTATATAATAATAATAATAATAATAATAATAATAATAATAATAATAATAATAATAATAATAATAATAAGCCTTACAGCTTTAGTTAGATGCGTACCCCTGACTGAAAATTCTTTAACACTAAGAATTAGTATGAACACCAAATAATAATTATTAACAATTATTGTTTTGCCAAAGGCAAGGTGAATATCGGTTAATAAAAACCGAGATGAAGTTGAGGTTTTTATTCACCAACATTCATAAAGTCTGAGGGAATATCGGAAACAATAATTTAAATTTGCCTGACAATAGAAGCAACTCAGTTTCTTAGTAAATGATGCCATCATGCAAATCGTCTATTACATAGTTGATTATTTGAATAATACATATTTTCTTTGAAACAATTAATTTATTCGTCTGTCACCTCAACAAAACAGCTTGTGGCTATTTTGAAAAACCGCTTGGGTGATTATCACGTAATAATAATCATCTCAACGACAACCAATCAGCGCAGAGAACTTTCAGTAATTATACTAATAAGCATATAATTCCTATAGCACAAGACAATAATGAACAATAATATTATTATAATTCCATGAGTGCATGTTGATATGAGATCAAGCACTCAATCATATCCATTGATTATTGTTTTATTAAATTTTCATTTGATTCTTAACACTTGGACAAATTTAAAGCCAATCAGTTTCCAGCGTGGTAACACTTGACGCAATCATTTTCCATATTATGTCATACTGTATAAGAGCTGTTAACTGAGAGTGAGTGAACCAATCAGAAAGCTAAAAACACAGTATTCGGGGTTCAAAATTTCATAATGTAAGGTATTATCTTTCCCCTTGTGCTTACACTGTCATTATTCACTTTCTGTGTAATGGTTTTATCATTGTTTTTGTTTGTAGGAAATGGTAGCCATACCTGATTTATGAAGAAACTGAAGTTGTGCAGTAGTACAGGAACCTACTTTTACTCTGCAGATTAGCTTTCTTGGTTCACGGAAAACCCTTTTCATTATTGTAAATACGTTGTGGCATGGAAGATATTTTCAAACAGGTCTGGAGAATGTTCACCACCAAAATTTCCCATTTTGTCTGGATCATATAAGTTCTTTCCTCCTTTTGTTTAGTGGTTGACTAGTGACTTGTGAAATTGTATGGTGCACAAGAGAGCTAAATGCAGTGTCTCCTTTAGTTGTAAAACATATACTAAAGGAACACAAATAATATTGTCATTGTTGTTGAGTAATGTTAGGATTTAGTACTGCCAGTGGTATTACAAGTGTCTCTTTTGAGTGGATTCCCCAATTTTCTGCTAACTTGACCCAAACAGATTTATATAGGTGGAGAACAAAGTCGGGAAAATGAAAGGAAAAAATACTAAACATACATCAGTTGATTATTACATTACACTATTTGTTTTGTTCAATATTATTTGCACTAGAAAGAAAATTAATGACCATAAGAATTTAGTCTGTGATAAGGAAAAGTTTGTTCTGACTAAAACCTATATTGGAAATTTAGGCATTTGGGGTGCTTTTTCACAGGGTTACATGTGCATGGTATTAATTTTTATGTCAGTCCAATATTTTTCTTGAAAACTGTGTTGTCTCTATAACTTTGTCCTTTTTTGTGAAGCATAACATTTTCTTCTCTCAATTCAACATTTGATTTGTGTTGCTGATCTTGTTTTTCCAGCAAAAGTGTGTTATATTGAATAATAATTATTTTTGTTCTATAACTGTTTTTCCCCCAGCAGCGCATGCTCTCATTGGTTACTTCAAGGTCACATGACATCTAACAAAAACACTTTTGCCGTTCAAAAGTCTCTGAGCGGGCAACAGTGCAAAATCTATGACGTCAGAGGGTAACAGTGCACTGTTGCCCGCAAATGTTGACCAACGACCACCGTTGCTGTTCCCATTGCACGTTTTCCTATTTGTGCTATATAACAAATCACTTAATGACTGGTCTCTCAGGAAACAGTTCATTTTGTTTCCCTCATCTGCGCCTCAGGGGAACATTGAAATTTTTAGGGAAACAAAATGAACTGTTTCCCTCGGGACCAGTCATTAAGTGTTTACTGTTGGGATAATAGCAAATTTATTGACCTTAGATGTTCGGTGACACAGCTACATGGTAAAGCATAACCATTATGAAAATGATATCTGTTTTACCTTATTATAGTGAGCTAACTTTTTGGTGTGGTTTTACTCACAGGTCTTGTAATAGGCCAAAAGCAATTTGAGAAATTCATGGGGTTGTGTATCGTGTTCAATGCAGTTTGTTCTGTGCATGTAAATAATAATATGAAATGAAACATGTTTAGTGGCGCTCAATATAATGCTAAGCAGTGTACTGCTGTCAGTGGTCAGTGGTGTGTGTGTCTTGGTGAAGGGGGGGGGGGGGGGTTAGTACTGCAAAGGCATTGGCATGTCATTGTCGTAATGAGCTAAACCCAAATACTTACCTTCATGTTTTTGTGAAAGTTTTTGTTTTTGTTCTCGATTTTTCTCTGCTTACATCCAGCTCCTGCTTTTGATCCTTGAGGGTTTTCTACCTGTCTGACTAATTCTGTGTAACTTAGTGCTTCAGTTCTCTTGGCAGATTTTTGGCACTGACAAAGAAGGGGGTGTAGAATCTATATTGAGGGGTAGGGGAAATTCAATTCAGGGCAGATTATTAATGCAACTATTGTAATGTTATTCCATCACTCACCTTCATTGGTGAAATGTATTCATCCATGTGGCAAATTCTGTAGTCTTTGTGAGCCAGTAGCAAGTGGCCCTCAAATAAAAATTTTCTAGTGTGGTGAACTGTTTTGCTGGCATCAAAAGCCAAAAAAAGGGCTTTGCACATTGAACTAGAGCACCTTTGCTGACATTTTCAGTCTCTAAACGGAAAAAGCAGCTTACTTTGTTGAATTAACTTAACTCGCCCTTTGCAAAGAGTCCCATAAACTTGAAAAAGCACACAATCCCCCAGCAGTCAGATGTGACAGTTGACATATTTTATTTTTAGTTACACAAAACATAGCAATGAACGTTTTTAAAGGGAAAAAAATAACAGGGTTTGTTGTCAATATTTGCCGCTGTTTTAAATATAACAGGCAGCCGCTCTGTCGCCTTGGCTTATAAAGCGAGAAAACTTACATTGTATTACATGAACAATGTCGACAAGATATTACCCTGCGAGCAGAGGCTCTTCGATCTTCCTAGATAAGTCGACTTATCTAGGAAGATCGAAGGGCCTCTGCTCGCAGGGTAACAAGATATTAACTCGAAGTTACAAACATACATGTACGTCATATGCATTTCAGGACAACTTACGACCCCAAAACCTCACAAACTATATCGAGTGGCGTGAAAGTATAAGGCACTGGACTTCGCTTTTCTGTGTAAAACCAGTTACAACTGTGAAGACGAACACTAGCGGTAAAAAAAACTGCTTCTCTTCAAACTTCGATTTGCAAAAGTCTCTCTTGGTGTATGAAATCGGAATTCCAACTTTAAACACCTCTCAAAAATTTTCATATCAACGAAAAAAAAGTCATATTTGATATGTTTCGCGAAAACAATTTTCCTCCAACATATCTCTGTTCTGAGCTTAAAGAGTAACCGACCACCTTAAGAAACGCAAAACTCTAAACAACGAACGTCAAATGAAGCTTCGAAGCTGGTCAAAAACTCTATTGCTTTACGCGAACTGGTTTTGGTCCGATCTCTTCCCTGACGGCTCTGCTGCATCTTTGAATGATGGCAGATTGAGATCATCTTTTTGCAAATTTTCTCGGAGGAAAGCCAGCGGCGTGACAGCCTCCACAATTACGTGGTGGATTTTGATTTGTCGTCCGCCATTTTGAAAATGGAATGGCGGCAACACAAGTGTGATTCTAGTGCGCATGTCTAGCGGTTTTTGCGCTCTGTCAATCACCTATTAAACTGCACCTAAAAGAAGGTCGTAATTTCATGCTCGTTACCAGTTTATTGCCAACCAAGAAGTGACGCCTGGAACTAATCGGGGTAAGGGCTGTGATCATGGAGGGACAATTTTTGGATGAACTTAAAGATTGTTCTATCACTCTGGCAGGTCTTGTAGGTCTACAGTTGCCATGTTTAGTGTCTCGGGCTTCACCAAACTCTCCATTTGCTCGGTTGCGTTCTCTCGGATTCCTGTTCAACATGTCAACTTCTACATTGAACAAGCACTTCTCTTTCTCACCCGAAAATCTCTTTCAAGGACGATATTACACGCTAGTTAGTAATCTCTTTCACCATGCAGGTGAGGGTTAAGTGTGGTTTGAAAGTCTCGTTTTTCATTGATATCATCAACGATTTGGGAACGCTAAAGACTAAAATGTAGATATTTATGGAAAAAAAATTCCATTTGCACTCAGGGTAAAATAATATTGTCCATATAATATATTAATTTGGTAAAACAGAGCTCGTAAGAGTGTATCAGTCTCTTATCAGTCTCTGGGAAAGTTTCATGGATAAGTGGGAGAAATTGATCTCGACAATAGACCTTTTCACGGCTTCTGACACCATATTGGTTGGGGGGCAAACCCAGCTGAAATTACAGTGAATGTATGGGAATTTTGCCGACTTTGAACCATTATAAATCCTTTAAGGTCTGACGAGAACACCTCTAAAATGACTATGAGAATCAAGCTGTAACGACCATAAATGAAATTTTTAAATTTCATATAAACCCTTGTAAACAAAATTATGCAAATTCCCGACGCGATATGAGGAGATTCCAAATATCCAGCTTGAGACGTTGTGCCTTGTGCAATCATCTTATTTTCCTTTGAGTGAATGATATTCATAAAACGACTAAAAATATTTTAAAAATTTTTGAATCTGCCTTTAAGAGGTTTGAATTTGGCCAAAATCCCATACATTCACTGTAATTTGAGCCACATTTGCCCCCCAACCAAGATGGTGTCAGAAACTGTGAAACAGTCTATTCCATTGGCAGTTTATGTTCCTGTGCCCTTCTGAACTTGAAAAAGGAAGACCCGTAATCAGTTGTACATGTACAGGTGGACCAAAAGCTGACTTGATTTAAATGCTCAGTTACACAGAAACTGGCAGACTATTAACAGGATTTATATGATAACAAGGAATCATATGCGTGTTTCCAGCAAATTTAGTGGCAGAGTATTCTGCAGTTAAGCCATCAGAACTAATGCTAAAAATTGGATTTTCTTAACTTATAACAAAGAAAAGAAAATTATAAAATAAACTCACTTCTGCTGCTTCTTATGGTCTTATATCTTTTCAGGGAAATTTACATAAGGTGGTTTTGTGATCACTTCTTAAGCCTGGTTTCCATATGATCCGCAATGGTCTACAATCGGTCTGCAACACGATTGCCGATAGGTCTGCGTCACGTCACAGACTTATGGAAACATCTGTCCCTGGCATCTGTGGCAACCGGCGGCACACGGTCTGGATGATTGCGAAAGTTGAATCTAGTTCTACTTTCCTGACCATTACGACGCTTCCAACTAAGACAATTTTTAATGAGAACATGTGTCTGAGATGATCTGCGTCCTATTCAGCGACACACTAGTGTTCGCCTTGAAACATGTGCAATTAGGCTTGACGTGAGTGCGCTCCTTTTTCCCCTCACTTCGCAGAGGATTTGTGGTACGCTTGTCTGCGATTGCTTCAAATTTAAATGGAAACATCTGCCTCTTGTGTTTACAATCGTCTGTGATAAGACCAACGCAGACAGCCGTCCGATGGTCGCAGACCATTGTGCAGATCATAATTATGGAAACCAGGCTTAAATGTCTGTGTAAAGAGCTTTTTCGTTGACTGGTTGAGAAAAGATCCCAAAAACTGGCCAAAATTGACTTTAAAAGATGAAAGACTACAAGATGAAGCAATATAGTAAGTTTATAGTAATGGAAAGACATGCCCTTTTCTCCACTATAAGCTATGAGTAGACACCTTTTCACAATTTCCAACCCTTTCTATTTACATAATATAATTAATTAAGTGTACTACTCACAACGTTAGGTCAACTCACTGGTATATTTTGTAGGGATTAGAAAAGCAGCTGTTTCATGTATCATGATAATAAATAACTGCCTTTCTCTTGGATGAAAATTTCTTGCATTAACCAGGAATTGGCGAGAAATTAAATCCTTTATAGACAAATAAACTGAAGTGATTTTTGGGCAGAAGATCCTGTGTAACTGCACTCAAATTTAGCTTCTCTGTGGCAATAAAGAGCGAAACTCTCAAGATTTTTTTCATCTTTATTATAAAACTCAACAGGATATTGCGTTTCTGATTGGTCAATGATGAACACATAAATAGGCTATAGAGTGCAATGCAGATGTTGCTATGGAAACAACAATGGAGTAATTTTGTTGAGTATAAAAAAAAAAAACAAAAAATCACATGAACTTGCTCGTGCATTTTGTGATTTATGGTCACTCGAGATGTTTTGAAAGTTCTCAAATTGCATGAGCCGTAGTCAAGTGAAATTTGAGATCTTTTAAAGCGCCACTCGTTCCCATACATCACAAAATCAGCAAGCAAGTTCATTCGATTTTCTAGACTTACACCACCTAAAATTAAATAATTTCTCTTCACAGGCAACAACAATAATTGGAATTTCACCAGTCTTTTGGCCAAACATTGGAAACTATACAATAGTGTTGTGACTAGAAGCAACCAATGAGACCACAAGGTGTCCTGGAAAAATTCCCTCTATTTTACAACCAACTTTATTCTTTTTTGCAGATGAACACCATTTGATGAGTAACTTGACCATACTTATACCTGATGGATTCCGGGTCCATAGACGATTTGGTCGGAAGCATTTGTTGGCAGTATTCCTTGGGGGAGGAGTAATGGGAAATCTCTCGCAGCTTTGTTTTTACATCTTCCATCAAACAAAGTGGGGCAATGTTTTACCCTCACCAAAATCATGGGGATTTCTTGGTGATTTTATCGGAAGCAAAGCAGAAGTCTTGCAGACTTCAATATTAGATAAAATTTACACATCAGTGTATGGAAATGCACCATGCATAGGTGCGAGTGCTGCCGTGTGCTCAATTATTGCTGCAGAGACTTGTGCCAACATAGTTTCATTGTATGACAAATACAACGAACTCAGAAGACGTCGAAGGATGGGAGCTGCAAATCATGAATGGCAGAATCGAGTCATGAGACAAGTGGTGTATGAAGTTTGTCATCTGGCATTTGTGGCAGGAATATTGTTTCTAAGGGATTTAGTGCCCTTGATGGACAGTGTGCAGGCTGGAAAAGGAATCATCGACTCTCTCCTTGCTTATCAATCGAATGGTATTGGACACGCTGCTCATTTGGGGGGCTTTCTTTTTGGCTTTGTTTACTATATAGTTATGTTATCAGGTTACAGAGAACAAAATTAATACGATGAAAGTTCCCTCATTTCAAGACACCCAATGGTGCAAAAGAATAAATTTACAGAACCATGCTGCAACAGGTTAAGGTGCATTCGCGTTTTAAAAAGTACAGTGCTCCAGAAATCCCGTCTGATCATCCAGGACAAGTAGATTTCACCCTTGGGCAAGTGACAGACTTCCTCTGACCAATTGCCAACCTGACAAGCACCCAATCAATCAGTCAAAGAACTTAAAAGATGCCAAAAGATAAAATAATATTATACAGTGTTTTTCTTACTTTTTAAAGAAATAATGATATTAATGAATCCAAGCAAGTGGAGGAACCTCTCAGGCAAGTTGGTCATCAAGCTTGCTAGCCCAATGGGCAAGTTGGGATTTCAACCTTTTTTTCTAGGTCTGAAGTGAATGAAATCTTTGACCCATGGGGCAGGTGCTGCAATCAAGTTTTAAAATCATGGGCTAGGTTTCACGTTAAATCATCACTAGGTCAAATACTGTTCTGCCATTATTGGGTTTTTTTTGACACGACACGGTACCATCCAGGGCAGAGTTTGGTTGAAGCAGGCATATTGCTAACCATTGATTAAGGTGTATAGAAACCAGTAGGTTCTCCAATCAAGCATCATTGCAGGCACGATTTGTAATAAAATAAGTAAGGGCACAGAATTCATATTGTGCAACAAAAGCTCTTTTGAAGATGAATCTTGTTTATTATTTTCATCCCAAGATAGCATCATGCTCCTTGATTGGACAATTCGAACCATTTTGCAGTTCAGTATTTTAACAATATTTTCTTTTGTGAAAATATTCTGATTAAATTTGGTAAGTTTGTCAGTAACAACAACTGACAATGCTCTTGGGTAGAAATCATTAATTAAATTGTACATGGAAGTACTTAGTCGTTGTTAATTATATTAGTAACTTCTAAAAGCAGGGACAGTACTATTTCTAACTAACTCATTAGAAAATAAAATGTCAAACAAGTCTGTTAAACTAGTAACAAGGATAGTCCAACTGTACGGATCTTGTGATGGCTTTCTAGAGGTCAGGGTTAGAGAGGTCAATGAAGTGAATTAAAAATTGCTCAAACTCAATGAATTTGCCTCAGCACTATCAGTGTTTCAATGGCATTGAAATTTCCCTTGTCTTGAACTTAAGTACTCAAGTATTTCCATATTATTAAACTCTACAATGCAGTATCTTCTGGACAACTCAACTGTCCCAAACCAATGAAAGAAGAGTAATTGCTGGGTTATTTTCTGCAAGAGAAAATTGCATTTATCAGACAATACATAATCACCCTTTTAACTGCTAAATTGTAGATGTAGCCTGTAGTGGTATTATTTTACTCAATCATCTTGTTCTCCAGGGCCCAGTAAATCCTAAAATCTTTTCAAATATACATAATTATGTACATGTACATCACCCGAGTATCAAGCAATTCTCCTATAGGTATACCAGCATCAGACTACATTGTAGTCATTGTAGTAATCCCAACTTCAGTAAGGAGCATTCAGTTTACCTGAATCATTTCTAACAAAATATAATTTTGTTGTAAATTTCTTCTCTGCATCAGAATATTTAGAAGGATAATTGGCCTTCATGAAAAGTCACACCATTACTACAATAGGGTAGGGTACAACTACATTATTGACACAACAAGATTAGAACAGTTAGTGAATGAAATTATTATTTTATCCCACTTGGCTTTATTACTTTTAAAAGCCCAATGCAAGATTACCTTGCAAACTAAAACATTATTCAACAAAACAGGTGCATTACTAAACCATGAAACAGCGAAACACCAAAACAGCCAAACGAAACACGAAAACATTATGTATGACCCCATCATACACTGAATACTAACCGACAAAGGTTGGATTTTGAGATTAAATATCGTTTTAGTCCTAAAACGTTATTGCTCCTAATTCATTGAGATTAAGATCAGGATTCAGATTAAGACTGAGATTAGGAGCAATAACTTATTAGGCCTAAAACGATGCTTAATCTCAAATCCACCCTTTGTCGGTTAGTATTCAATGTATGGTGGGGTCGTACATGGTGTTTTGGTGCTTCTTTTCGCGGTTTCGGTGTTTCGTTGTTTAGTAATGTCCACAAAACAGCCCAAGATGGGATAGACAGAGGACACTTATGCCTATTACTGTATTCCTAAAGCCCTTCATCTAATACATAGGTATTGAAACATCACAATGAAAAATATCAAAATTGAAAAAAGTACATGTTTATTTTACCTAGCTTACATTTATAGGAGATGAAATATGCACAACAATGAATTACGGTATTATTAATACCAACCTTTTTGTCTCATTTAATTACAAATTGTTCCTCAGACTAGACATCTCTGCCTCCCCACCCTTCGATAGCTGCTTTTAATGCTTTTGGTTTGAGTTCTGGTCCGATAAGAGGATTGAGCTGAGAGAAGTAAGCACAGATCCAACTACAAGGTACGTCAAGGCAACAACAAAGCATGATGACACAGGAAACCAAACCAAAAAAATTATCATAGGTGCTGTAAGTCTTTTGAACCCATACAATTCTAGAGATCATAGGATGTGGTGTTTTGATCCAAAGAAAATAAGTTAAACATAATCATTATTATTATAATAAATATTACATGTATTAACCTGCATCTAATTTGGAGCATTTCTGGTTGCAGGGCTGGTGTAGTAGTGAGAGCACTTGCTCATATGTGGGTTGAGTTTGTTAAATGTAAAATAAAATGTGCTTAGTTGACTGCTCTCTACAAGCGCTTTTCAGGATCAACCCGCTTTATGGGATTGGATTGAATGCATGTGAAGGCACGGCTGCAGCCATATGATCCATGTGTGATCTCGGGGCACTGCAGATCCAGCCAGATGTAATTGATTGGGAGTTGATTTTGAGGAGGGAGGAAAACCAGAGTACCCGAAGAAAAATTCTCGGAGCCGGATTGAGATCGACCAAAACTCATCCTACTTGCGACCTCAGGGTTGAACCTGGGTCTCAGAGGTGGGAGGCCTGGTTGATGACCACTAAGTCATCCTGACTCCCCTTGGTTCTCTACTCTGCCCCAAGAGGTTTTTCTTTGCTCCAGGTACTCATCTAAAAAACCAACATTTTGATTTCTTTTGCATTAATTTGTTGATTTCAAAAAGAACAATTTACAATGCTAAAAAATTTAAAAGTAAAAAACAAAATGTTTTCGACATTACATGTAAGTCATCATCAGGGTATTAAAGCACTGTCCGCTATACCCATATTTTAGATCTTTTAGGTAATTCCTGATGGGAAAAGTTTCACGACATAGGTTTTCATTGGTCTATTCAACCTAGGCTTCAGTTGTTGGATCATTTGGCCTTTGAGGATTCTGCGCTTATAAAAGGATTTGGCTGTGCAGAGAGTACACAAGCAAAAAGAATGCAAATGATTCTCGTTGAGGTGACGGGCAGGTTCAGAGTCATTAGAAGTGTTGGGATGTTCATCAATTCATACTTGCACATTTCTCATGGTCTCACCGATCTAATCACTGCAAAACCAGTCCCCTTTATAAACTATACGTACATGTGATTTATAAACATTTTTGTCTTTGAGATTAAAAAGGCTCTTAGTAATTAATTTTCTCTAGTTTGCCATAGGATGATGAAAATGTAATTGGTATCTGTGAAATTGATTGCCTTGGAAATAAAAGATTTGCTAAGTCTTTCATTTCTGTTGTTGATTTCAGTTTACAGTGTCCCCAATTATTGCTCCAGCACTAGAAGACTAGACACTTAAAGTGGTACTATGACGAAAATCGCATCTTTCCTATCTAAGCCATTTTGAAACATAAACAAGAAGTCTGCGTGAGAAGAAAAATGCTGTTTGCTTTTTTCAAATATCTCTTTTCGTTCCAGAGATATTCGAGTTTTTAAAATATGCAAATTAGCCAAGTGATGACGTCATACACTCAACCAAATTTTGTCCAAATATAATGAAAGGAGATATCTCAGCCAATTTGTATCAGAAATTTTTGATTTTTTGCAGTAAGATTCTACTAAATGTTCTCCACAATATGAGCTTAACAGTTCTGTTACCATGGCATCATACTGGTTTCCAGACCTCCCCCATATTATGAGCTTTTCTGGCCACCTTTGGCGTTCCATTTTGATATTTGCTAACAGCACTTCATATGCATGATCCAGCAAGCATATAAATATGTTAGCACGACTTTGTGGCCTTGTTCAACATTTTTCAAGCTGAAAATCACTAACATATTGAAATCAAGTGGGTGGGGACTGGAAAAGAGTGAGTTGCCATGGGAACATAATTTTTTGTAGCCATAGGTGTGTTTCCTGTAGAATTATCAGACTACTAAGTTTCAATGGTCTGCGCTGTAAATTGGCCAAGGTAGCTCTATTTATATACTCAATATAATATTGGGTTGAGTGTATGACGTCATTAGTCATCTCATTTGCATATTTTACCCATTTTTCAAACTTAAATATCTCCGGAACTAATGAAGATATTTGCAAACGGTAAATGGTGTTTTTGTTCTTTCGTGGAATTCCATGTAATACACTCAAAAAATCAAGGGGTAAAAATTTGATCATAGTACCACTTTAAATAAAGTTCCTTTTCATTATTATATGCTATGGTAACACACATTACAGCTGTACATCGGCAGTTGTGTCTGGGCAACTCATCTTTTGAAGTGAGGTGTGATCTCACTGTAAAGTTGAAATGGTTTAATATCTTAAAGAAAAGGATACAATAACCAACAGCAAACAGCAGTCAACACTAGCATGGTCTGTATAAGGCTGCAATAATTAAGATATCAAAAACACTGTGTTGATGACCCTTGAACTTCATAGTGATAATTACCATAAATGTCATCACTGTTTTTTTATCAGATGACAGTATGCATCAAAAGGGAAAATATCTACGTCACCTCAACTGCTTATTCTTTTAGGAGGGGGGGGGGGGGGGGTGGTGGTTAACCAAAACGTCCTCGATTTTTCTAAGGGATTGAAAGATTTTTTTAGCAACATATCATTGAAATGAATCAAACACAATAAACAGTTGTAGTTTCAGTTCATGACAGTCGTATGTCTTCCGTCATAGATCTCCTCACTGTATATCATATCTTATCCTTCTCTAGCATTCCTTTCACCCACGACGAACTCGATGAAAACCACGAGTTTCTGCTTGAGATAATGCCACAAACGGCTTCGGGAGAGCTGAAAATCTTTGAAAACAGGAAGGCAAAGTAAGCTTACTTCAATTGTGATGTCATCTGACACGAAGATATCAATGCCTCCCACTGGCTTGATCAACATAAGCGACTGTAACTTTTTAACCGTAATTTAAAAATTTGAAACAGCCTATTGCAGGAAAAAATCTCAAGGTCAAAAGTCAATGCGTGTGTTAAGATGTTGATACCTTAGTTGTTGGGAAAGAAAACGATAATCTGTAAGCTTATTGAATCGGGTTCACCCTGAGACAAGTGTGACTTGGGGTTGACAAAATCAGCAGATGGGATTTCTGTTACCTCCTGTTCTTTCCTCTGATGAAAAAGGGAATGACTCCACCTACAATCACCCAAATTGCAGTGACAACAATCACAGGAAAGACAGCGGCAGGTTTTGCTTTCCCATCGTAATCGCTCGCCATTTTGAATTATTTTGACGGAAAAACAGAGAAGTCACGAGACAACCCATGCACCTGCAGAGAATGATGGGAGCTCTGGTACCAGTTTCCCACCGGGAATTTTCAATATGGCGGAGCACAGTAATGCAGCTGTTGTCTTACTGTGTGGAATTCCAGCTTCTGGAAAGTCTACTTTGGCCAGCGAGATACAGAGATACGTACGAAACACAAGGGAGGATACTGTGCATGTGCTATATATTTGTTATGATGATTTGATTCCTCCTGATTTGGATTTAAATGACGATATTGCTGGACGTCAACTTCTGGGGAGAGATTCTCCAAAGATTGCCGAAGAACAAAATGACACTCGATTGGTTTCAAACGTCATCGATTTTTCAAAAGATTCCTTATGGAAGCAATACAGGAGGCGTATACTCGAAGCAGTGGACAGAATTTTGAATATGATAAAAAGTAAAAAGAAAGAAAATAGCTTTGATCTAAGCGCAAATGGTGATGGTCCAGAAAGGGAAGGGCTGCCTTCTTTTTCTGAGTTCTGGAATATCTTTAAGCAGAATTTGTCCAAAGAGAATAGGAAATGTCCTTGTTTTACTTCAGCTGATTCTAGGTATGTTTGCCAATTACTTTACATTGTGCTCTTCTCATTGGCTTCCCCGAAGGGTGGGGAACCCTGGCCTGTGGGGGCTTTGCTAAATGTGCATTTCAAAGTTCCTGAATTTCGCTGAGGACATTTTTTCTGGCAAAGTCCCCAGTATTTAACAAAGCCCAAGATTCAACAGAACCTGAAAATGCAAGGGTTAGCAGACACTCAAGACTGCAATCTAATGGCAATAGAGCTTTAATTTCTCTTTAACAACAAGGGAGAAACACTGCTTATAAACATGCTTATAATCAGGGTGAATGAAGAACTTATTATCTATCAACTCATTAGTTTTTTGCTTTTAATCACAGTGCATCACTAACAAAATTAATGATGACCTTTTGAACCTAAATAATGACCTCTTTGAAACAGTACCGGTATATACATGGGGTTAAGCAGGTTAGCCATCAAATATTTGTACATATTTGCATATAAGAGGAAGTTTATAATTTATAAACTAGCTCATGTATGCAAATATGTACAAATATTTGATGGCTGACCTGCTTGATTGGTTAAAAAAAACTTTGATTTTAATACAAACATTTTCCAACTCTTCTGCCATCTTGCCAGTGAGTGAAAACCAATCTAGTTCCCAATCTCTTCTCACTTCACCAGAGAAAAAAACTCCCCATGTTTTCTCCAAGAGTAGGGTCATCATAAATCTATGTACACACAATTCCCTCGCCAATCTCGACCCCAGAGCTCGTCTCTTGACTGAGCGAGAGAAGAGCTCTGGGGAACCCTAAAACAAAGTGTCTTCTCATTGGTTTTCGTGAAGAATAATCAAAAGCGTCTCTAATTGGTGCATTCATGTTAGCACGAGGAGTGAGCAGGCGCAGTAAAGTTCAAATTGCCAATTTTTGGCTATAAGAACCCTACGACGCATGTTCTCCTAAATAGAGTTTCCCAGAGCCTTGGGTCTACCCTAGGCTCTGGTGATGAGAATGTTCCCTCACCACAATGGCTAAAATTTGTAGCAAAGACACAACTACATGTGCCTATATAAACCTATATAAGCCCGGGTTCCCCCCTTCAGGGAAGCAGATGCAATTTGCCTGTTGTATTTGTATTTTCTGGAAATATCAGGGATGTCTCAAATTTCTCTGCTACCTTCTAGATATTTGGAAGCTTAACTGATGGCCATTTCCATTTTTTCATGGCGGTTGTGACCATGCACACAGAAATCGTGTGAAATGTCACCATCTTTTTCAGTGTTTCTCACGTTGCCATCAAAGTTTTGCAGCTCAAGAAGGTCACTTTTGCTGATTAGAACCAGATGTGTCACTAGTTTTTAGGATTGTGTCACCTGTCGGCCTTACCCTCGGAAGGCTGATTGTAGTTGAATGGCAGAAGGAGAGAGCTACATGTAGGGTAGGAGGCTGCACCGGATTACTCCCAAGCTTGTCAGAACCTGTAACATAATTATTTATTTATTTATTTGAATATTATTTACAGATTGAATTGTGCTACTCATGTGATACTATTAGATGACAACATGTACTATCACAGCATGCGATATGAGTACGTTCAACTTGCACGCAAATGTAAGAACCAATATGTTGTTCTTGTTTTACAGTTTAGGGTTATATGGCAATAATTAGTGCAACAGTTTTTTTTGTTTTACACATTCATGTTGTTTACCACTTCTATACGATAAATTATTATTACAACCAGTTGGAAACCAGTTCAGGGGTAAAATTGACAACAACATTCTACATTTACTTCCCCTCAAAGAATAGCAATAAAATTAATACTTGTACTAGTCTTGGGAGTCAGTTATCTCCTCTGAGACATTCGCTAAATTGATGCACCCCTCAGAGGCTTAGCACAAGGAGAAAGCTTGGACTTGAACTAAAATCTTCAACCCACAAATCGAAAAGTTGTGACCCTTACCACATAGTTATTTTAGGGCGCGTTCGATTGACCCTATTCCGGAATAAGAATACATGAAGTGATGATTTAAAACGGTAGGTCTGGCGTTTTGAAGCAACAAGGATGATAAAGATATGTTTAAAATAGCATTTTAGCAGATATTTGACAAATTTAATGTCAATCTCTGTAAGAACGAAGGATTTCTAAGTTACATTCCATGTATTCCTATTCCGGAATACGGTCAATCGAACGCACCCTTAGTGTACCACAGTGTTCCAGATAGGTTTTTATGTCAAAGCCAGACATTAGCTAAATAATAACATTATTGATCAGATTAAATCAAGTACTAGTACATGACTTGTATTATTGTACACTTCATTACAATGATGTCTAGGGACTTGCTTGCTATGACTCCAGCTTGATCCCTTCAGATTTGCTGCATGAACTCCACCTCTTAATCTTAAATGAAGCCTTGTACTTGAACAATGCCTTTCCCCAATAAACCTTGCTGTTATAGTAACTTTTGAACACTTTTTAAGACAGATAGAGTGGGATTTGCAGAACTCTTCTTGGATTGTCATTTGGAAACGGCCGTGGAAAGGAACAGTTTACGCAGTCGTCCCATTTCGTTATACACCATGCAGACTATGTGTGCCAAAATGGAACCACCAGATCCAGAGAAATTTCCCTGGGAGAAGTTTCACCTTACTTTGAAAGCTGAGGATGAACTCAATGTTCAAACGATGTATGTCTTGTAAATGAGATTTCTTGTTTTTGTGTGGTGAGGTTTCATCCTGATGCTGTTTTGTTTTTGCACTAAAGAGACCTGCAAATTTTGATTTCCAATGACCATCATCTCTCTCAGTTAAAAAGCACCCTCAGTGGTTATTAAATATCAAAACCTGCAAATTATCCAAGCTTTTAGATTATTTGAACCTTTGAGTATGGGCACGCTGCTTAATACTGTCGAGCTACAATGTATCAAGCCAGCTCGGCCACCATGCAGCTCTTTTCAACTTCTAATTTCAGATACCTGGGCCATTGTCTATGGCGCCCTCAGGGGGTCCTGATTTCTAAATATGCTCTGACACACAGCAAACCAAGACCTGGTGGATGCAAAGGTCTATTCCATGAATATTCTCCTAAGCTAATCAACCCAGAAAATCCCCCCTTTCCTCACAAAATACGAACATTGGCGCAGGATCGTGAAACCTGGAAGCGCATGGAGGTTGACTGCTGGCACCGTTGGGACCCCCCAAGAGCGCCTCAGCAGAGCAGAGAGAGAGAGATTGTGTTGAGGAGTAAGCTCCATTGTATAAGCATGAGAGCCACTGTAATAGCTGTGCCCGCCCCTCATCTGGAAGCTGCTCATTCCCAAGTTTGTGTTATATTTCAGAGTGGATGAGAGACAAAAGTTCGACAGAAAATATTGAAAATATCATTAATTTATTTTATATTTACATCATTCTAATTTAAGCCAGTTTATTTTCTTTCTTCTGCTTAAGTTACCTGAGCAATGATCTTTAAAATCCTATTGCATATTTTTAAATCTTGTTTTTTACAAAATTATTTTCTAACCCTCACAGTATCCTCAGTGAAAATTCCTTTGTTCAAATCCTAAGAGAATGGTAGCTGCTTCCTTAAACCATCGGTCGTGAACACTCCATGATGGTGTTTTATCACATTTTTCAAAGATGCAAGGGTTGGGTGGGTGAAAGATTGGAAATATCAAGTTAGCTTAAAATCTGAAATAAATAAGTATAAATGTAAGTATTAATGAATGATGGATGATCAAAGAAATTTGGTTTTTCTCACTTAGGGAAAAAGTAATTAAACTTTTCTTAGAAGCTCGGATGCACCCTGTAATGCAGGATGTCGAAGAAGACTCTCAAATGAAGGTTAATGCTTGTTGATATTGTTTATTATGATTTTCATGATTTTGATGATGCTTCAAATGTTATCTGATATTGAAATATTAACATATTTTCATGCTCTTAAAGGAGGCGTCAAGACTGGCCTGTCTCACTAGTATCATTTATCAAGCTGATCAAATTTTGAGAAAATACATTACTAAGGTCATTGCTGAAGCAAAAGGTTTGTTGAGAAACAGTTTGAAATACATTATGTGCACACACGGTGTGGCTTTCACATGCAGTCATTTGAAGTGGCATGACGAAGCCTGCGTGGACGGTGTTCCACATACATGTAGAATGAGAAGTGGAAATTTGGCAGGAAGTAATTGGGCTGTTAAAGAGAATGAGGGGCAAAAAAGAGATGGAGAAAAAATTGGTCTTTTTCTATTGGATTGCCTTCCTTTTTTGTTTTTGTTTTTGTTTTTTTTTTTTTGCAAATTACCATGAAATTTTTAATTCAGAAGATCATTGCAAGATATCAAGTATTTTAAGAAGTTGCAAAGAGGCTTGAAAAAATATAGCGCACAACGCAACTTGATCCCATGACCACGTGATTGCGCTGCAATCACACCGCTCTAGCCTGTTTCAGGCTCTGGGTGAGTCCGGACGAGCGAAATTGTGGCGAGGGCGAGAAGTTGAGGGAAGACTGGGATAGTGGGGCGGCAGGCTATTGAGAGCCTGTAACAGGCTGTTTTGGAGGTGGTCTCGTTGGAGAGCTCCCGATTGCGATAATAGTCTCACCAATTACAAGACATAACACAAACCTACAACTGACCAGCTTCAACTTAGTGGTAGACCAATATGCAGCGAAATCACGCGGTCATGATCTTCATTTGCTTTTATTGCAACTACTTATCTTTCGCTTAGAAAAACGTTTCCTCTCCGCATTTCAAATATGTGATTTCCATACATTCTCTGTACAAATTTCATTGGAGAAGTTAGGCACCTTCTTTGCTGGGAATCCTACCGCGGTTCTTCGCGGATTAGGAACATTTAGCATCACGTTTTCAAAGTCGACCGCAAACTTCAAACCGCGGTTAGCCAATAGCGGTTTGCCGTAGTGGCAAAAATAGACTTTAGGATAAGGTTCGGTATTTGGCGGCAAAAAACGCGCCATATTGGATTATTGTTTACTTTACATGCTTTAATTCAACCGAGCCAGCGTCTTCAAGGATGTGCAATTATCAGCAAACAAATTAAATGTGTTAATTCAAGAGTTAAGCATTAAAAAACATAACTTATACCTTTAAACGCGAGTTCCTTCAGAATTTTAAGGTGAAAAAACGCTGCGGTAAATCACTACTGCAAGAATGGTAGCCAGCCGTCAGAACTTGAACTCGACCAAGGCCATGTCACGTGACTCTTAGAGGTTTGCCGTTTTCCGAAAAATACGCGAAGCTAAATGTCCCTAATATTAATGACAGTTTTGCTTGGGTAATACGCCTTTCATGTAAACAGCCCCTGATGGTTTGGTTTCTTTTGTTTGTTGTCAATCCAGGAAATGGGAATGGAAAGAAAGAGTTGCAGTCTTTGGCAAGTAACTTAAACAAGAAAAAGAAGGCATTTCTGGAGAGTCTCCATAACCTGAAAAATCTACCGGAATGTTGCAACAAAATGCAGACGACATTTGTTCCTTCGGGACACTGTGGGGCTGATAATGAAGAGTCAACGGCCATGACTTTGCGAAGTGTACCTTCAAAGTTATCACCGGGACACTTTATTTCTAGCCAGAGTCAAAGTCGGCAGCCGGAAACCGATGGTGAACAACAAGATTATTTAAACAACTTTCCTTGGGCATCATGTTTAGTTAATGAGATTCAGAGAACACATCTTTGTCTCAACTGTTTTCCAAAACTCGAAGCCAGAGAAGAATTCCAGTTTTTTGTGGAAAACTTATTTATAGCTAACGTAGGCTCAAATGATCATTAAATGTATCGAAAAACATTTAAAGAATGCAGGAGTCGCTTTTAAGGTTCTTTTGTCATTTCTGTTTACTTGCGTGTCTCCTTCTAGTCTCCTTCGCAGCCGTTATTAGGGTCGTCACGCAACGCTCCTCCCCGTGACGACCCTAATAACGGCTGCCCAAGGAGACTAGTCTTCTTCTAACCTTATCATGTTTTGCGTGACAATATCTTTAATTCTGCCAACTGCGAGCTATATTGTAAACCCACCCTGAGTACGCAATCTTTTTGAAATAATGCAAGAACAAAAACTCAATTCTAGATGTTCTGTGACGAAAAATATGTGCTTTTTCAAAGGGCCTTCGTTGGATGAGTTCTGTGCTGAGTTGCTCAAAGGATGGGTGCTTTAAGAAGTGTAAATTACCATGAGTGACAACTTGTAGGTTTAAATAAGATTCATATCACCAATCGTTAACGCGAACCATTCTTTGAGCTACTCGGCCGTGGACTACAGGGATGGCAAACATTCACAGTCATTTGATTGGAATCATGATGTGGAATCACGGCTGACGTGCATAAATGGTTAGTGCCATCAGCTCCGATACGGTCGATAAATCGTTGGCCCCGTCTTACAACGCTTGCCTCAGTGTTAATACTGTGGAACGTTAAAGAAGCAACTCACTTTTCGCAGAGGGTGCGGCGGGATGATCTGTGGCACTAGCTGTTGTGGTGACCTTGCCTACAAGGCGAAGCGCGATTAAAAAGATAAAGAACACGAAAAGGAAAAAAGAGTATTGCACAACGCGACCAAAATACAGCCCTTCCCAACTCAAAGCACAGAGAGGGACCGCGACAAGAGATAACTGACGCTATAGCTCATACCATCTCAACAAGAATCATGAAAATCAAACCCTTACTAGAGCAGCGTCAAATGACTGTTTTTATTTATGTCAAAGCTTTTAGAATGAGGGAGTGAGAAAAACGTTGAGAGAATTTGCGTAGCCATTTGGAACTCAAATCTCTTGGTAAACTGGAGTTTAATGTGGATTTGTTTTGTATATCACTGTAATAGAACTTCATGCTGTCCAATTTGGCAATAACTGGATGAGAAAAATTCTGAGGACTCCCAAATTGGCCGAGTCCAATTTAGCAGTCCGAGGATTTTTTTTAATCCAATTATTTCCAATTTGGACAAGTGTATAGTCCTGTTATCCATTATAATTATGTAGCTTCCAAAAACGATTTTTTTCTCACTGTTAGAGACGATTAGTTTAAAAATCTGAGAGAAACCACTGTCCTGGCGAGCGAAATGTTCACTTCCGGTGTCCGTTCTGTGACAACGTCGCGTGCTTAAGCTCCCTAATAGCAGCAACCTGATTGGCCAGACTCGGTTTTTTTATTTATCTTGACATTTGATTGGTTGACGGAAAGTATCCAGATTTTTCTCAAATTGGACGGTTTGTTCAAAGCTGAACTGAACGTTTCAGCAAAAGCTTAACTATCTAATTTATTTTAAATTTGGACAGTTGGCAAAAATTAATAAAAAATAGATATGTCGGCAATGTTGGATTTTGATGCAGCTATGTAATTAAGGTAGAAAAATATGCACGTGAAATTTCTTGCAGCACGTGCACGCATTTGCGGAAAACTATAATCTGTCGTTTAATTGTTTTAAGTTTACCAATGAGAGAAAAGCGTCATTATGAAGAGCCAATCATTAGCGCATACACCTATGCATTAAAATGCTACCTTGTATTCTTAAATGGCAGTTTGTATCGCGTTTTTTGAATTACTTCGCACTTCTTGTAAGCGAGTGATGCAGGTTTGAGATCCATTTTGGCCTGGAAAATTGCGAGAGTTACTTCTCATTTGCTGCTATCTACTAAATGCTATTTAGACTATAGTCGGATCGGAAGACAAGCAGGTAATAAGAACGACTTGGCGATAAACCGAGGTAAGTGACGTTATTTACACGTTGCATTTGCGAAGTAGAAACATGCAAAAGGTGTCAATCATCCTCCTCTGGTCCCAGTTGCATGTTCAAAGGCTACTTTATCCAGGCGATAAGTCGCTATCCAGAGTATAAAATATTCTTCGTTTTATACATTGACAAAGATTTTCGAGCACGCCTTTACTTAGATGCGCTTAGAGTGTGCATATTCACAGTTACGCGAACAAATACTTAAATCTTTGCATAGACTGGGGTCTGGTGAAAAGGGTTTAAATGTCCCAGATTTTTTTGTTAATTTAAGTATGTTGTTAAACTAGAGCAAAGTGCCCAAGTCGGCGAGCTACTGCGACGTCTCGTGTTACGAGCAGAGGGTTTTCGTGAGGAAGAACTTTAAAGCTGCAAGATCAAACACAAGCACTAAAAGGAGTAACTGATGTGAAGCACATTGGACCAGCTGAATGGTCAACAAATTGCGCCCCAAACAGGTATACCGCCCTCATTGTAAACTTATTTAAGACCTAAGGTTATTTATAACTGTGTTATCTGCTAAGGTGTGAATCTGGAACTAGGATCCTCTAAATTAAGCGGTACGCGTTTTTGTCTTTTGTGAGGACAAAGTTTTTGGAGGTCTCACTCCCAAGGACCACGGCAACGACTTGGGGAACTTAACCTAAAAACATAACTTCCCTTTATTTCAATGATTTCCCGATTATTCCAAGTTGTTGAAAAGTGTTTATGAAAATTCCAGGATTCATACTGGTTTGAACGGTGTAGAGGTTTGGAGTGAAAAATTGAAAACTTATCGGCGGGTTACAAAAATTCCTCCACGGTAGTTTGAACGATTTGTTGTTTTTGCTGTATAGGCATGTTTTCGTCAAAATATTAGCGAGTTAAGCAAAGACAACGTCAGCGTTAATAAAAACTTCACTCCAAAATATAACTTAACGCTATCGCAACTATTTCGCGATTATTCCATGTAGGTGGTTTTCACGTGACGTCTTGGCCGCCATGTTGGTGGACGAAAAACAAAAGATTTCTCATTATCTCCTTTTGTTCGTCCACCAGCAATTGTACATTGCAGCATTGTTACCTGTGTCTCTAGAGATTGGTTGCAAACCACCTATTGTTCACCTTGTACAATACGGACGAACTAAGTATCCTGCAACTTCCGTAACTGGTTGGGTACGAACGGTTCTAAAATAAAGATAGAAAATGAATTTTTCATTGTTGTATATGCAAACGTACGTCAAAACCTAAAATTTGGTGATTTAACGTTGTTGTTCTTTTTGTGGATTACGGCAAATAAATGCACTGAAATCGTGCCGCACGTGAAACATGATCATTTTTCCTTTTTGAAACAATAACATTCTTGCTTTGTCGCGTTGTCGTTTCCGTTGCCGTAGCCTTCGTCGATGCTTAAAGTCCCAATTGCCAATGTCCTTTTTTCACACTCAGCGGAACAGTAAAGAAATGTATTAAGGTGGCCCCAAACCAGTTTCAACGCTTGAAAGAAACGTTCTTATTAGAAGGATTGAGACTACAACATTTTATCACTTAACAGCAGTGTTATGGTACCATATATCATACACCTTATTCCAAAATGGCCGCCATTTTAGTATTCTTTTGTTTCCATGCAAAATTGGCCCTTATGGCCTCGTTTTCATACGCAAAATTCAAAAGAATGTTTAATCTTGAACGAGGCCATAAGGGCCAATTTCCATGGAAACAAAAGAATACTAAAACGGCGGCCATTTTGGAATAAGGTGTATATCAAACACCAATTATTGCTGGAAAAGATTCGGTAATTTTTGTGACGTAAAAAGTTACCGTGGCAACAGGAAAGCCCTGCAAAAACACCCCATATTTTGGCTTTTGCTGCTCATATCTCAAAAACAAACTCGGTGACTCCCATTTTTTATTTCTGAAATGTAATCAGGATGCTAGAAAGAAACTTTCTGCAAATTTTAAAAGGCTTTTGTGGAGCGGATTCAGAGCCACCTTAACGGGAACCCCCACTTTTACTAAAGAATAAGTTTAAACCGAAGGAAATTATGTTTACAAGCAAATTTGTTCGAAATTTGTTTTTTTTTTTATTTGTTTATATCTGGAAAAGTGATTTTTGAAATCGCTTACTTCCACTTTCAAATTTCGAGGGCGCCGCCATCTTGAATAATTGTGACGTTACGATTGCCCTGTTGTTAGGACATAAAGATCTTTTCTCTAATAACAATAGGGCAACCGTAACAAGTCACAATTATTCAAGATGGCAATTCTAAGACTTTTTTCTTTCGGACACAAACGCTTTCTTCGAAAATATTTTAGGTTGCCTTGACTGAAAGTTATTTCCTGTGATTTAAAGTTATTTTTTTGTTGAAGTGGAGGTTCTCTTTAAATAATTGAAAATTTAAGGTACCTCTGAATCCGCTCTCTGGCTTTATCTCGTAGATAGTTCACTTGGTAAAAAAAATTAACTCCACACTCGCTGACGATAACGTTCTTGTGTCCGATGTCCTTGGTCTCTCTTCAACTCCCTTTTGCTGCTTACACAACCAATAAGCCATTTTACAGTTGTTTGCTCAGCGACCAAGCCTATGAATGGCTGCGAGGCTGCCGGTGACCTTGCATTGATACAGACCTCACTGCTTTTATCATGTAAATTGTGTTGTTGTAACGCTAACTAGTCCATATTAACATTACAAAAGCATGAAGGTTTGTATCAAAACAGGGTCACCGGCAGCCTCGCTTCCATTGTTAGGCCTGGTAACTTAGCCACAACTGTAAAATGGTCTATTGAATTTTTTTTTTGGTATGTTTGGTCGGCTTGCTGTCTTAACTTAAATTTTGTGATTTATAGCACCGATCCTTGATGATCATTACACTTTTTATCATTTTAGGCAAAACGAGCTGGAATCATCGCAAAGTTGTCACACTTAACACAGAAAAGAGAGATTACAAGAAGCTATGCCATAATTTTCACGAGGAACCTTTACTGGAAGGAAAAAAAATTCAAGAAGGATCTGGTCTTGGTAGCGTACAATTTTGTTTATCTTCTCTGGGGAAGGGCTATTTTAAAGGGGGGTAATTAAAATCACTGAATGGACTTAATTGAATATTATTTGACAGTATATCTAAAATTTAGATATTCTGATTCGATCTTCGGTTCTTATGTGGAGGTTTCACTTTGATTCTTTTCGTTTCGATCAAGCCTTCGGCCGTCTTGTTGATTATTCGACTAATTGGCTGCAAATTGGCTTTTTGCCCCCGCCCCCCCCCCCCCCACCCCCCACACCTCCTTTTCTTTTTCGTTGTTGAAGGTACACGGTCATTCGATCCCGATATCCGAGTTTTTTGCTTGCTGTACTCTGCGCCTTTTTTGCTACAAAATTCAGAATTAATGGGTTCATATCAGTGGCAGACGTCGTTTGCCACTGGGATGAGCCATCCTGATTTGTATTGTCCATTCAGGTTTTCCTGCGTTCCAACCCTCGACTGCTCTTCTGGAACGAAGTAGAGTCGAGGGACTGGATCCTAATGTCAAGTGCTTGAACGATGACTTGCTGAAAACCTCAGTGTACAACCGGGGCCAGCTGGTTTGAAGTCTTAATGGGGATTTGCTGGGTTTAAACTAGTATCTTTCTATCTCTTTTGATAGTTTCTTTCACAGATAATAGCTATTTTCAGGAGGTGAAAGTGCACTTCGTGTGGCACTTTTGAACTTTGGTTTATCTAGCTTGTGGCCTTAGTTGCAAGAGTGCCGTGTCAGGTGCGCTTTACCTCTTATCACAGAATGACGATTGCGTTGAAGTGGGACCTGTGCGAATACCAAATACTTTTAAGGTCGAAATTAGTTTAGTTGAGTTGCACAAGACCCGGCAGGTAGGTGACCTCCTTTTATTTTCATCTTGTCAGCGTTCAAGCGGAAATACTCGACAGCCTTAATATAAATTATTATGGTTGGTTGGGTTGAAACAAGAGATCTAGAGAACAAAGCAATTTGTCTCTTGAATTCTCATTCAACAGCATAAATCGACATTTGATTTGATTTAAAAGCTCGAGCTTTCGGCGCAATTTCGCGATGCCTGTTCGAACACAACTGAAATTTTTTTGGAAGCGATCTTTTCTTTGCTGCGTCAGAATCGTTGCCGTTCCGACTTCATTCAGGTTCCTGTTTTTTTGTAAGTCGCCATTTTTGGAGTGAGACTGTCTGATGTCTTAAGATTTTGAACGTACGATATTAGCACACACTTATTCTCTATGGCCATTTAGCTCCATGGGGTGAGGGGGGGGGGGGGGGGGGAGGGATGGGTAAAGCGTAAGTCTGTTTTTGCTTTTTGTTAGTGCCTGAAAACCAACTTAATTATGACATTATGAATAAAAGTAATACACGTAACTTTGGTAATTTATTGCTCCGTAAACGTGAAGCTCTACAGTTATGTATTTCAAGTTTGTATTACCATAGTTTTTATTAATGGCACTGAGAAAGAATGTAAACTTCATAAGCTCTAGGGTGTACCGCAATTTGTTGTTGCAGTAGTATTATAGAAAGGCTCCATTATATTTAGTGTATTTAATTGTAAAGTAAATTGAGCGGTGCGGGAGTTCCTGGAAAAGCCTTGGATTCCATGAGGGGCTGGTCGCGCGCGTTTGTAACTGAGTAAGACGTTTACACTGACGAAAAGCTGAAGAGGACAAGCAAGGATGCAACAAGGCGGAGAAAGTTGAACAATTGGACAGAGAAGAACAAAAAGAAGAAGTTGAGGAAGAGCCGTCACGGGGCGAAAGGATCTATCCTGTGGAGGTCACTAAGACGAGCAGAGAAGATGGAAGAGCTCCCGTGGAGAAGAGGTAATGAAATAAATGGAATATGCTTTGGATGCTAAAATTGTAGCGGAACGAAGGGGTTTTGTACTTTGCGAGTGATAAGCTAAACTGAATCTTGCATCACATTTTCATGTAACCAAAGTCAGAAAGAGACGATTAATGATTTTCTCGTGCTCGCGCGCGTTTCCTGCTAGAAGAGAATTGGGAAATTTAGCAAAGACAACGGCTACGGCAACAAGAACGTTACAAATTTTCATATTTAGTGGGCAACAATAGCTTTGCACGCCCTGCACTTGCGTGTTTCACTTTTGTCCATTTCTTTGCCATCCTCTGCAAAACAACAACGTGAAATAGCCAAGGTTTTAAGGTTTTTAAGAAGGATGTCAGCACTTGAACAGAAATTTTCATTTCTCCCCTAAATTAATCGCCGTTTCCATCGGTGTCATTCTTGAGGAACTACCACACCCTTGTCATACAAATAAGGTTGAAATAGTCGAGGTGATTACAATAACGCGAAAATATATTGAGATGACGTTCTCGTTGCCGTTGCCGTCATCGTTGCTTAAGTTCTCTAGTATGAAAAAGTAAGAGAGCGAATCCCCCATATTTGGCCCTATTCAGATGTTCGAAATCTACTATTAATTCCTTGTTATATTGCATGGTTACTTCCAAGGCGACTGACACCTTTTATTGGTCGGTTGGTGTAAGAGTGGAGTACACAGTCATGATAACAACGGATAAAAATTACCCATCGCGGCACGGGTGCAATCTAAAAAAATCGGTTTCAAATAATTTTCATTCTCTTGCTTCGAGGCTTCTCAATATAGCCCGGGTAGCTGATTGGTTCCAATCAAAGCCTGCCCCTAAATGCTCTCGATGAACCGTGTGTCCAGTTGTATTTTTAGTCCCTGCTCAGCTTGGTCTCTTCTCTTTCTTATCTTTCCCGCATAAAGAAAGGTTCTGTTCTTGTGCATATGTCATAACTACGGTACAAGTTCATGGGAGATAGTCTTTCAAGAAGCAAAAAAGCAAAAATCAACAACCATTTACCTTGCTCATCTTTTTGTTTTATTAGATTCCCTGGAGCAAATCCCCTCGAACGAAGTTGCGACATCAGTGGAGGAACTCAAGGCACTCGTGCCGGAAAGAAAAATGCACAACGTTAAGCTGGGGTACATCTCAATTGCAAGGTAATTAAATTCAAGGTTAAAATACGTCATTACTTTATTAACTTTGCAACCACAGCTGTCCACTTTGTGCTCCGGAATGTTGCTATATTCACGATTAATTGATAATTCAACGTTTCATTGATGAAAAGGAAAGATAACTTATCCTAATTAATGCAGATGACTAATAATTATATAACTGCTTGCCAATTTTATGCCGCAGGTTGCAACTGGGTTCGAAACATCTTGGATCGCATTCCGTCTTTTTGATGTTTGTATATGAAGAAACATTGAACTATGTGAGTACAATGTAATTCCAACCTTGTGTAGGAATCATGTGTTGAGGACATAAGTACCCGGTCTGTTTCCAGTTCTCTCAGACTTTTGACTGGTTCTTGAATTCAGTTCCTGATCCGTCGATTGGTCCACATTTTACGTGCGCATCGAAATTACCTAATCGGTAAAAGAATGACAGTAACCAGTTTCCAGTCTGGTTGTTTTCGCTGAAGGCACAACGAATCACAGCTCTTAAAACTGAATTAGTTTGTTATATTTCGGGTCGCTTACCTTATCCAATACACAGACTACTAATAGGAATGATTTGTTTTACCAGATCAAAGACGAGCTGGGATCATCAACTTAATTAAGGGCAGCACGATTACCACCTGTGTCCAGGGACAAAGAAAACTCAAGGAAGGCCGTAGGGTCTTGGTATCGTTCAATTTTGCTTGTCTTCTCTGGGGAAGGGTTTGTTTGGGCGGGTAATTTTCTAAAACGCTGAATGGACCCAATTAATCAAATCATTAATTACCAGTATATCTAATTTAGATATACTGATTCGATGTTTGGTTTTAATTCGGCCGATATCGATATCTCACTTGGTTGTTACGTTTTTGGTGTTTGTTCTTTGTTCGGTCTGATTGGCTATTCGACTAATTGGCTGCTAATTGGCTTTTTCGGCTCCCTTTTCATAATGTTTTGTTTTCGACGTCGACGTTTATTTTCTTTTCATTTTTCGTTTAACGTCTCGTTATCGTTCTATTCCTATATCCGCTTTTCTGCACTTTGATGCCAAGCTGTACAGAATAAATGGCTTCAGCTCAGAAGCAGAGTTCCTATGCCACTGAGTGAAGCCATCAAGATTAATATCGTCCATTCAGATTTTCCTCCGTTATAACCCCCGATTGTTCTTCTAGACCGAACTAGTAGAGTCGAGGAACTGGCTTGAACGCTTAACACTGAGAACATCAGGCCAGATGACATCATAGGATTACTTGCTGAAGTCCAATTCAGTATAAAGCCTGAGCCAACTGGTTTGTATGGCGCGGCAAATAGGACAAATCGAAGTACTTGGCCTTTAAAGTGAGGAAGTAGACCTTTAAAGTGAGGACGTACACCTTTAAAGTGACGACGTACACCTTTAAAGTGAGGAGGTACACCTTTAAAGTGACGACGTACACCTTCGAAGTGAAGAACCACACTGCGTTTTAAGTGAAGTCCAACGAAATAGTATTTACAATGACGCGGAACATGGTCAAGTCACCAGTGTTGCTTTAAATTGATGAGGTACACCTTTAAAGCGAGCATAGGCCTGCGGTTCAGAAAACAGCGGCCTCCCTCAAGCCGCATGTCTTTGCTTGTGCGTTCTTTGTCGTGTGTCGAACCGAACATGGCGGGAACACCGGTTTGTCGAAATGCAAGAGAAACACTGCGAGAATGTGCGGAGAACATTCTCAACTGCATTTCTCATATGGAAGCGGGTGTGTAAAATTATGTTAACGTGAAGTAAGGTATTTTTTTTTCAAAGAATTATAGCAAAGGTGGATCGGTTGTGATCCCAACGCTTTGTCGACGTTAATGTTGGAATGCTTGTTGACCAGTTTAATAAAAGGGAATTCACTGTTCCTGACCTGGATGGCCAAGCTAGGGAGTGTCCTTTACTATTTTAAGATGGTGTCAAGTATCTTTTCTTGCTTATCCAGATTCGCAGCTAGCAACGAATACAAACAGTGCTACAGCACTTGCGACTGCGATAGCCACTGCAGGTGAATGTAGACTACGTATATACTCGATCATCAAAAAAGGCAACCAAACAAATAAAGTGCATTGTTTCAAGAAAATTATCTTTATTGAATGTAATTTGTTTACACTAAGCACCGTATTTTTCCTGCTATTTTAGGTCAACAGCAGCAGATGCCCCTCAACTCTCGTAACACAGGTAAATTAAAAAACCTATTATAGGTAACGAAGCCTACTTATGGTATACTTTTCATTATATGAAAACAAAAGCAACCATAAGCTTAAGTCCTGTTATCTTGGCCGAAATACCTTATTTTGAATTAAGATTGATATTTTAGGTCAACAGCAAAGGACTGCAGTAAGCACACCTGCTGCAGGTAAACATGATTAAATAAAATTGCAAGAACAATAGCCATGTAATGTATTGTTATTAACCCAAAAAAAATAGTTGACCACTCCACCAAATGGGGCTCTCCATGGCCAACATAAAGAATGCTGATTCAAATTTGTAAATGAGCCAATCGAATAACCACTCTGTCACTCACTAATGCTATTGTGTGATGGCTATGTTGTGTTGACATTTATTTGTGGTTAAAAATTTTTCAAAGCACTTTGATTCCCCCCCCCCCCCCCCCCACCACCCCCTCACTGTTTTTAAGGCAACTTTACAAATTTGCTGCCTTTAGTCCACTCTAAAATGTTAAACCTAACATCTGTTGCCTAGTTGAGCTTATTACTGAGATTTTCTATTACATTTTTATTGCAGAAAATGCCAGAGCCGAGCTAGGGAGGCTATTTAATTTCACACCTGCAGGAATTCCACGAAAAAGGAAATTGCCTACAGGAATTAAACTACCCAATACATGGACTCATACATTTATATGCTTAGGGAGAATGAGGGATAATGAAGTACCAAGTAATGGCTACAAAACCCAGTTGTCAAATGCATCACTTGGAGAAAAGAAGATAACATTTGAGAAGAAATCCTCGTGCAACTACTTTCATGAAAAGTTGTTAGAGAGCTACCCAAAACTAAAGGAAGGAGGGGGTTATGAGCTGATGCGTACAAAATTTAGATCAACCAGCAAGTTGGAAATCTTGCAACCCAAAGGAAATGCAGGGCATAATGTGTTAGACCTTAAAGAAATGGTGGCATCAGCTAGAATCTATGTCCGACCCCTTCAAAACGATTTAAGCCTTGAGCAAATAGAACATGCATCACTGGTGAGTTCTCCCCTCATTATCACCAGTTCCCTGTATTGCAAATATTATATGTTTCTTTTGATACAATGCCTAACATTAAGCTTGGAGACCTTGCAACACAAAGGCTTAGAGAAGGACTTGTGCTCCACGTTTACCAGAACCCTTTCTATGAAGCTGGATCTTAATATAGCAAAGTAACCTTTTCGTGGTAGAGCACTGTACAGTGTACTACACACTATGTCACCGGGTTGTAAGAGTGTTCATGGTGCCATAATAGGCCCACATTGCATGCTGATCACTAAAATAAACAGGTCTGTTGGAAGTGTGCTTGAGTTTCAACAAAATGAGCCCCAAAATCGGCAAGAATTTGTGACACTGATGAATAATAAAGCAGCTGCTATTTCCAAAATGATGGAATTACCAGGGTGATAGTAAATAACCTCGTCTAGGAGAGTAAATTGTTGACTTTGCAGAAACAATGGTCAACTGCAAGAGTTAGGCGATTGTGATCTTTGTGTTGAATTCACACATTTCTTGTCAAACTTTATAGCTTGAAAGAAAGAAAAATCAAACTAACAAAAACAAAAACCCAATGTCATTTTGACACAGACTGATGTATTTTGCGATTTACTTGTGCAGCCAAAAGTACAATAGAAAAATTGAATGTAGCAAAAATCTCCCAAATGTTTTTTGCTGATGGTAACCTTTTATACCTGCAGTTCATGTCGCAAATTTTGTTGTTGATGGCAAAATGTTTTATTCTCGATCGACGCTTCCTGAAAGCTTCCTTCTGCTCTTCTTAAAAACTGTATATCAATAGTTGTTTACTTTTGCATAAATATTTGTTTTGTATAAAGCAGGCTAACAAAATCTGTACCATTTTTGAGTGTTAACATATTATTATCGGTCCTATGTTTCTGGCACAAAGTGGTATATTTTGAGGTCTCCCATCCAGATACTAACCTTGCCGGCCAGCTTTAACTTCCGTGAACTTTTATCTTAAAAAGCTGTCAGACGCTCAGAGAGCACGCTTAACCTTTCGGTGAAAAAGAAGTTGTAACTGAACTTGGAAGTGATCAACATGTCAGCCCCCAAGCCAATGTTTCTCAATTCCCTTTTATGTTCTTCAATCTCTCTGGGCTTAGTATTTTACCCCCTTCTCAGGGGGCTATTTACCTAAGACATCTATCATGGCACTATAATCAGTTACGATACCAAAACAATATTGTGCACTATTAGGGATACATATTACGCAAAGACAACCTGAATCCCCTGGAAGACAAAACACAGCTCAGATGACAATATGGAATAAAGTGCTGTGTTCCTGCACTACCACACATACGCAATGCATGCCTATTTTTGTAGTTATTACTATTTTGAAAGTTTTTGAGCATTATAAATACATATATGTAGTGGAAGAGCTTACATGTATGTGCCATTCTGTCATTTTGGCTGCCTCCTCAGGCTTGTTTCCAAAATTCTCTGTAAAGCTTTTTTTAACCTGTGTGAGTGTGGTGCCTTAGGAAAAGGCATTTTTAATTACTGTTGGAATGCTGTTAAGTGAACAGAACAGTCAGGCTAAAATTTGGTCATATATGGTTGTATTAGTCTTCAGACACTGGCCCATTAGAGATGTGTGTCAAGTGTGGGATCAGGATTCTGCTTTCAACAACGAGGCAGCACATGCAGGATTGTGGTGGTGGGTCAGTTGCAAGTACAAGTAGTGTATATGATCCTGACATGTTGGATTTTAGTGGAACAAGTCAAGGAACTACTATTGTGAATGATGACTCAAGTGATGAAGATAAAGACCCTGTACCCATTAAGACAGGTACATCAAAGAGAACAGTTATGCTACATTGTTTATAAAAACTAGTCATGTAACACTAAATCTTACAACTGTAGCTACCTTATAAAAAAAAAAATCAAGAAAAGAAAGTGTGCTCTATCTGCAGTGTGGTTACTTTTGCTCAACTCTTTTCACCAGGGAATGTTTGATGTTCAGCTGAAATTTCCTGCAAGACATAACCTATAAATGTCTTTGGATAAAGTGAAAATTATACACAACCATATTTGTGCCTCCCCAGGAAAAAAAAATCAGTGTGATGACTATGTTTGCAATGGGCTAATTAATTTGTAGAAATTGTCTCCTTTTCTTTTTTTAATGTTTTCTTGAGTGGGGGGACATAAAATATAATTTCCCTCAATAAACAAGAGTAAAAATGTTTTTTAACTGCAGATGATGTTTAGTCGTAATCATGCGTTAAATATCTTACATCTTAAGGATGCCAGCAAAAGAGTGCAGTCAGTCCCACTGCCCTTGCAGATTTACAAGGAATTTTCCCAGTTAAATCAAGCTCTGCCCTACAGTCAGCTCTAGACATAGGTGGTAGTCTTGAACAAGCAATAGATCTACTTTTGGAAACAGGTCAGTATTAGAAATTCACAACACCTTGTTGTATAGTGAAAGCTTATTAAAATGTTATTCCTTGAAGAGGTTTAAGTTGAACTGCAAATAAGCAGTCTAAGGCTGGCAACTTCTCATCCCCATTGCAACGCTAACACTATTAACCACCTTTGTATAGCATGTTTGATTTATTTATCCAGAGAACATACACTAACCATATCTTTATAGTCTAAGCTACCCCGGTTGGTTGGTAGATCTCTATACTGTCAATTTTAGGCTCAGTGCATGTACATGTAGCATTCAAACTTCATTGATTTTTGTCCCTTGAATGCAGCCTCTTCAGCTGTTGCATAACATGCAACATACACATTTCACCTAGATTTAAAAGTAATGATCCTAATTCCTATGCATGCAATCAAATTATAGATGATTGTATAGTGCTGAGTATCACAAATATGAATAGCTTCATTTCCTGTTTGGGTCAATAATGTTTTGTCATACCATGATCAATTTAAAGGTTCAAATGCTGGTGACAGGGATGGTAGCTCTACTGAAACTGGTAAGCCCAAAACCTCAGGTACCTTCAAACTTGCAGAAGTTAATGATAATAGAGGAATAGAGAACTTGGATAATAGACTCACAACAATAACATGACTGTCTTATTTTGTTCCAAGTCAATGTAATAAATATTATTCAGATAAGGAAGAAGACATAGTTCACTTATGCCATGAGTTATCTTGAATGACACATACATTGTGGGTGCTTATTGAAAGGAGGCACTCGTGCCAATCAGGGCCATTATTTGAAAAAAACCAACAACAACCAAAATCAAGGGGGAGCATTTATTAGAAGTAGTGTATTTGCCGGAAGTGGACCCATTACAGTATACAATGTTCATTCAATACACTAATATATATTGACAGTATTGTACCATTGTCTCTTTCATAGGTATGCCATCTGTTTGCACACAAGCACGCACGGCTGTGGAAATTATGCAATCCTACAGATGCCAGACAGAGCAAGGAACAGCATATATTGATGTTAACAGAATGCAGCTGTCTATGCTCTGCCAGATAATGACAATTTACAAGAACCCTCAATTGAACTTGAAGAAACATGTAAATGTTAACTTCCATGGAGAGCAAGGTGCTGACTTGGGAGGCCCCAGTAAAGAATTCTTTCACAGTGCCATTAGTTCCTTGAGTAAAGTTGATCCCGTATTCAATATGCAGTTGTTTGGCGGTCAGGATGGACATCTTATCCCCTTCTATGGAGTAGATGCTGTTTCTTCAGGGTGTTTTCAAGTAGCAGGGAAACTTGTGGCTCATAGTTTGAAGAATGATGGCCCTGGATTTGTAGGCCTATCTCCTGCTGTAGTTAAATACCTTAACACTGGTTCCTTAGAGGAGGCAGCAGTCTTTGTTACAATGGATGATCTAACAGACCTTGAGCTGAAGGGACTTCTGCAAGAAAAGGTTGGATTGGTTACACTAAATGTTGAGTTGTTACAATGCTTAAGCCGGGTTAGTGGTGGTTCCATGCCATTGGATGCAATCCAACACCTGAGTGACCTTATGAATCTTTACTGTCACACTTGCCATGTAGCAAGTCACTTGTAAAATCATCACACAACTTAAAATATCCCTTGCCTAAATTTCTTGAGATGTGGCCATGTGTGACCTTCCCTTTTCTCATACCAGCCTATTACAATGAATAGGAAAATAACTTGCTTACAATCAATTTCCTTTAGGGCTGCATAAACAAATTACCCATTTCAAAATATCAAGCCATACGTGTATATAGCGTGTACTTGTATTGTTACTAAGCATAATGAACATTACTTCATAATGTCCTCTAGATCTTACAAAAACAGAACATGGATGAGGTAGATGGTGAAGCGAAAGACAAGGTTGAGGAGTTGCTGGTCCGACATGGCTTAACAGATGCAGTACCCCTGAGTGATGTTAACAAAGAGAAGGCTATCAAAGATCTCCTAGTTGCAGAAGTGTTGGTTACAAGAACAGTTGCCCTTGACTCGTTCTTCCGAGGTCTTAATGCACTTGGATTAGGTGATTTGCTTCGCAAGCATCCATCCATAACTGAATTTGTTTTTCCCTCTATTGAAGAAGCTTCAGTTGACATGGACATACTGAAAAGCAAGTTACTTCAAGCACATCCCATCCAAGAAATTGTTGGTGAAGCCCAGGCACAGTCTTGGGAATGGTTTCTTGAATATGTCAACAACAGTAGCTCTGATGTAGGTGAGTGCTGTGCATACACTATTCTGTTCCCAAGTGAGGGTAACATTGTTTAATTCTTTTGTTATAGTTGTAGTAAAAGTTTCGAGACTGAATTCTAATCACAAATGCAGACAGATGCTAGATAGTAGAATGTGAACATGAGAAATTTTGAAAATAAGTGGTTAGAAACAAGAACAAGGATATCAAATGACCTGATGCACATGGAAGCAATAAAACCTGATTATGTCTGTCTTTGAAATACATGCAGATACATGTACATGTACATGTACATGTACATGTACATCTTCTTGCCATGTAAAAGGCAGTTTGCTTAAAAAAATCCCTGGAAGTTTATGCAAGTACAATATGGCATTTGTAAATAGACGAAGAAAAATAAAAATGGCCCACTAGTTATGCCCTTGACATTTTGTGAAAAGTCATTTGTGTGCAGAAATATCAATTGAAGTCAAAATTCACAATATCTCCAAGGATAAGGTTGAAAATACAGTACATGGAAGCAATTACCCACCCATAATATTTCAGCCCAAAGTCAATGCTACCTTTCCTAATATTTCTCATGTGCTTCATTTTTGGGGTTTGACCTTGCAGATGACAACACTGGATACCCACTGAGTAACTCACTCGTGATGTTCATTACTGGGACAACAGTGCTTGACCCACAGGAGAACTTGGAAGTTACTTTTCAGACAGATACCACAAAGAAACTTCTTGAGGCAGACAGTTGTTTTCGAAAATTGATACTACCAATCTCACATGGTTGCTATGAGGAGTTCAAGGCAGCTTGCAATCTTTCTTTATTATCAGGAGCTGTAGGATATGGTAGATTCTGAAAAGATTCCTGTCGTCATACCTAATTACTTTCCGTTGTATTTTTCTCAAGAGCACTATTCCTACCTTAAGGAGAATAATTATGTTGTGTTCAAAGTGAGGAGTTGCACTGAATGTTTACTTCTTGCATTGTTTTTTTAAGTCCAAATTGTTGACAGTTGAAAAAAAAACTACGACTTCATGTTTTAGATGAACCACTTCACGTTTGAAGTCCACCAAGGAGAGTGGGCATATCTGGAAGTACAGTGTATGGTCCAAGTCTTAATGACTGTATTTTATTGGTGAAAACCATTGTGTTGTAGATATAGATCATGGAGATGAAGTTAAAGTTGATGTCAAGTTAAGTAACAATTTTGTTGTTTTCAGTCCAAGGAGTTATCATTATAGCAGTTTACACTTTCCCTGTGAATTAAAAGCTTGACTGTTGTAGTCCTCTTCCTATGACTGTTTTCACTACACATTTACTTATCAAAACAGTATTCGGTTAGCTTTAACTATTCAAATTACATGTAACAAACTGTACACACTTTCTCTCTTTACTAACCAATCAGCATCTCTGTGGGTGGATTTACATTTATGACCCGGTATATTGTTTGTCACTCCGAAGGCTGTTATTGGGAGTATTACATTTACATTCCTTGTACTAAGTCAGTGAGTGCAGAAAGTTGCGTGCCTGAATATATAAATCAATGCCATGACAATCACTGTCACTTAATGGGTCAACCACTAAACTTAGTTGCTGCTGTTGCTCCTCCCTAATATTGACTTGAATGTTTGGAATTTCCACTAGCTCAACATCATCGCAGGTAGAAGATTCACTGGAAATGGGCCCATCCCAGTCAATACCATATGAGGAAAATTCTTCCTGTTGAAATATGAAAGAGACAAAAACTTCTTTAAAAATACTGTTTCCATCACAAACTGCATATCTCAAGTTTATGAAGAAACTGTACTTGTTGTATAATTGTTGTATAATAATATGAAAACATTTTTTGTTACATACATGTACTTGCCTCATCTAGTTGACAAAACATTTCCCTGGCTACTTCCAAACATGAACCACGCAATTGTAGCATCCCACTAACAAACTGCTGGAGAGGAGAAAGGCTTCTTGCAGTTCTCATGCTATGATTGTTCCAACCCCCTTGCCAAATGTCAAGGTGACGATTAATACGGGGTAAAAAAACTGTGTGAAGAGCAAGCAGGTCAACCTCATTCAGTGGGTCAAGAACACCGTGTTCCTCAAGATGATAAAATAGTGTTTGATACAAACACAAGACACCACTATAAACATCCCTCCAGAGCCTCTCTATTCTTTGGTTGTGGGTACTACTCCCAGCTATCACACTCCCACGTCCAGTTCCCCTCAAAGGATGTTGCAGCATGTACAAAGCAGCTGCTGTGTTCTCACCACCTTTATCAGTCCGCAATCGAGATGGCAAGCCAAACTCAGTGACTGCTTTCATGAACAACTGTAGCACTGTTTCAGCACGATTGTTATTTGAACAATGAAGAAAGACAACCAAACGAGAGTACCCATCAATCGCACCATGCACTACCATTCGCCACCTATGAAAGGGAATACAGATTAATTTTTTTCACATTGTACCCGGACTTTGATCTGCCATAAAAAGACACGAGGGAAGTTTTGTCGTGGACTTACTTCCCCTAGCACTGTTGGTGTTCAAGTCTATAATGTTTTGTATGTGCAGCAAATTTAGAATAGCTTATTAAATTTATTAATGTAAAATACAGGAGATGACAGGTTTTCTACAGTGTATGAGGCTAAGCAAGCGTGGCTAAATGTTTCTTTACATTAATTTTAGTTCACAGGAATCGGAAAATGACCACCTCCTGATACAAACATCAGAGCAAGTTTGGGATAATTTGAAATTATTCCAAGAATCCTATTTTCCCATACTTTCTCTGGTGTTTGCATCAGGGTCTACAAAAAGCATGAAGAGAACAGTTACCTTTGATTAAGCAATGTACAATGTAAGTATCTTCATTCAACCTGGGTAATGGCTTGTAGAAAAACTGCGTTTTTAGTCATATAGGGAAGATATCGTTGATATCACCTATTGTTATTAAGGTACCAACCAGAGCCTCATTGGCTGTCGAAACAATATATTTTTTGTTCCTGTGGTTGGCACATTTGAATAACAAAAGCAATGTTTGTAAACAGATATCTTCCCTATACTGCAAATAAGATACAGCTCATTCACCTAATCAGCTTGTGGTTGCCATCCATATGCCATAGCTCTAAAGGCCCGCGGACACTGTATTGTCGCCTCTCAATTGTAGCAAACCATCTTAAGGAAGTACCCAAAGGATCACACCGTTGAACGCTCTCTCTTAATTCATGTTCCCGCACAAAAACACCATGGGTTTTTAAAATTGCAATAATCTGACGATACCCAGCTCGAGGAAATTGTTCTTTAATTTCTGTCACCATACGATCCAGTTCTTCTTCTGAAAGGTCGGAATAGTTATTGCTTGTCAAGCCGTACTCTGCCATTCGACGCTGAATGGTACGCGCAGACATACCCAGCATTTCTGACAACTTGGTCTTGTTGAATCCCAAAGACAACAGGAATTCTAACTGATCCCTGCTAAGGAAGTATCTAGGCCTCCCTAGGGGTTTTTCTCGATAAACGTACATGTTCGAACCAGATTCAGGAAGTAAGTCTTCAGGCATTCCACTGTTTCGAAGGCTGCCAAGAGCATCTTGTAAAATTCTCACGGAATGTGCTGTTACAAGACCACTTTCGCTTAATCGAAGAAGATGGCGATGGAAATGTTCCAAGCAGTTTATGAAATACTGGATATCATCAGATGTGACAACCGCCCTGTTAACTACTTCGTTTATAGCAGAATACAGCCGAGTCAATTCGTTCCTTATTCTTTGAGAAACACCTTCCGCCATCTTGGATATAATTATAACCAAAGACATGCGGCTTGAGGGAGGCCGCTGTTTTCTAAACCGCAGGCCTATGCTCGCTTTAAAGGTGTACCTCGTCGCTTTAAAGGTGTTACCTCATCAATTTAAAGCAACACTGGTGACTTGAGCATGTTCTGCGTCATTGTAAATACTATTTCGTTGGACTTCACTTAAAACGCAGTGTGGTTCTTCACTTCAAAGGTGTACGTCGTCACTTTAAAGGTGTACCTCCTCACTTTAAAGGTGTACGTCGTCACTTTAAAGGTGTACGTCCTCACTTTAAAGGTGTACCTCCTCACTTTAAAGGCCAAGTACTTCGATTTGTCCTATTTGCCTCGCCATAGGTTTGAAGCCTTAGTGGGGATTTGCTGGGTTTAAAGTAGTATTCTCTATCTCTTTTCGTAGTTTTATTCCACGATAATAGCTATTGTTTGTTGGTGAAGGTGCATTCCGCGTGGCGCTTTTGAACTTCGGTTTATCTTGCTGGTGGCTTTAGTTGGAAGAGACTGAGTTCTGTGTTAGATACGCTTTCCCTCTTTTGACAGGGCGACAATTGAGTTGATTTGGAGCCTGTGCAAAAAAACAAGTTCTTGTAGGACAATTAGTTTAGCTTCGTTGCACAGGACCGGGCAGGTAAGTGACCTATTTCAGTTCAGCGTTCAAGCAAAAACACTCGACAGCACGAGTATTTCTCTGGCTGATTGGGTTGAAACGGAGAGGACACAATAGTTTCTCTCTTTGAAGTCTCATTCTACAGCGTTAATTGACCTTTAATTCGACTTTTATTCGCAATCTTTCGGTGCAACTTTGCAATGCCTGTTCGCGCAAGCATATTGGAACTCATATTTTCTTTGTTGCGCCACTTGTTCGCATCGTTTCTGTTCGGATTTGATTCTCGTTCTTTCTTTTGTAACCTGCATTTTCGGAGTGTCAGTGTTTGATGTCTTAATATTGGGTACGTATGCTATCATTACACCCTTTTTTTTCTTTGCCCCATGGGACGGGAGGGATGGGTTTGACGTAAATTTGTTACTGAAATGAATGCTCGAAAACCCATAGGAGATAATGAATATAATAAATCATAATATAACTTGAGTGACTGTATTGCTCCGTAGGCTAATTTGTAAAGTATTTATTTCCATCTTGTATATCACCATGACGGTTTCTCTAACATTTAAATTGTAAACATCGTAAGCTGTAAGCTTTACCGTTGTTTTTTGTTGCAGAGATATAGAAAGATTCGGTTTTATTAAGCCGCGTATTCACATATCAAGTCAAGTAAGTGGAGCGAGAGTTCTTGGAAAGTTTTCTAAGGGCTGGTCGCTCACTTTTGTAGAAGACGAAGACTCTAAACGTAAACGTAAGGAGAACTAGCAAAATTAGGCTCTTTCTTATCCTTTAGCATGAAAAGTAAAATAAAATAAGCGCAGCGGAGTTCTTGGAAAGGCTTCCAGGGGCTGGTCGCGCGCTTTTGTAACTGAGTAAGACTTTTACGCTAACAAAGAAGAAGGCGAAGGAAGTTCAAGGAGGAGACGACGAAAAAGAAGGAGGATCCGTGACTGGAAGAAAGGAGATATCCATGCATTGATCAGCTCTCAGAGGACCGCGGAAGAAGATGGAAGAGCGCCTGTGAAGACAAGGTAATTAAAAAAAAAAAAGAATTGAAAATTGCAAAAACTTTTGCGATACAAAAGGGATTTTTAAAATTGGATACCAAAGGCCATTTTTCTTAACTACTAAAAGGAGCCATGATCTGCTCGTGCTCCCATATGTTTCCCATGATTTAACACTAATTACGATATCCATTTGGTGTGGCTATTGGCTCTTGTCATTGCGGAAGACGACGCGATGATGATGACGAAAATCACACAGCACCGTCACTAGGATTCCAATCACGCGTCAACATTTATAACAAAATAAAATTTAAAAGTTAGTCAAATTAAGCCAAAGTAAATTGGGTCTAAATGTTAAATTAAACAATCCAACTGAAAGATGTAAAGTTGTCCCGCAGCGTGCTAATGAGTTGAAGACATCTCGATCGTAGCCCGGGTTCCTGACTGTTTCAGGAGGGTCATACCCTGTCCGTGCTTTTCATTAGCACTGAATCCAATTGTTTTCTCTGCTGAGCTGGGCCACTACTCTTTCGTATCTTCGCATTAATCGGCTTTCTATTTTTGTGTACATGTCATAGCTCCAGCACGAGAAAAGGAGATGACGAAGAGTGTCGTAGCCTACATAGCCTTACATGACGCAAAAAAGTCAAAACCTTACTTATTTCCTTTGTTCTTTTAATATTCCAAAGAGCCACGTGAAAATCACTTGCTGACAATTTGATTCGACTGAACTGAGTTGCGACGTCACTGGCAGTATCAAGGTGCTCTTGCAGGAAGGAAAAATGCACTACTTCAAGCTGGGGGTACATCTCAAGGTAATTTTGAATCTTAATTACAATTAAGATCTTAACTTCGCAACCACAGTTGTTCAGTCACTTTGTGGTCATAGATGTTGATGTATTCACCAGCAATTGACAAGTCAGCTAAAGTTTCATTCATAAAGAAGAAAGATAATTTTAACCAACGCAAAGGGAAATATCGTAGTTAATGAAGTTAACTGCTTGCCAATTTCTATGCCGCAGGACGAAACTAATTACGAAACATTTTGGACATCAGTCAGTGTTTGCACGCTTTATATTCGAAGAAACAGAAAACAGTGAGTACACTTTACTGCAAATAATTCTGCGATTGCGTGTGAGCTGTTTGTAGAGGACATAAACACCTGGTATGATTTCCAGTTTTCTCTCGCACCTTTTGACGGCGATTTTGAAGTCATTTCGTTGTCCGTCATTTGGTCAATAGTGGGGATGAAAACTATACCTAATCCGTAAAAGAATTACAGCTACTAGTTTACCGGTTTCGTTGTTCTCTCAGTCACAAGGAATCGCAGCCGCATTCCTTTTGGTGTTATATTGATTCGGTCGACTTAGTTCTTCGAAGGACAGTTTTTTTGGATGCAAGACACGGACTGCTATTGCAATAATTTGTGTTTTCAGGTCAAAAGACGAGCTGGGATGATCTAAAAAGAAAGCCTTCAAGAACAACATGAATGATTACTACCTGTGCTCAGGGAGAAAGGAAAAACTCGACGCAAACCGTAGGGACTTTGGTATCGTACAATTTTGCTTATCTTTTCTGGGGAAGAGTTTGTTTAGGGGGGTGATGTTCTCATCATTGAATGGACCCAAAAGAATATTTTTTAGTAGTATATCTAATTTAGATATAATGATTTGATCTTTGGTTTTTAATTCGGTCGATATTTCACTTGGATCTTTTTGGTGTTTGTTCCTTGTTCGGTCTGATCGACTATTCGACGAATTGTCTGCTACTTGGCTTTTTCGGCCCCTTTACTGGCCTCTTTTGTTGTTTCGTTTTTCGTTGTCAGGCTCGATATCGTTCGAATTCGTTAGCTACCTCTTATAGGGCAGTGTATATAGTGATTTCCGATAGCCTTTTTCAAAGCGCTTTCAATATCTTTATTCCAATCATTTTTGCTGCGTTACCTTCTCGAACCATTCCCGTAGCGATTTTGATTTACTGTCCTGTTTTCCAGCAAATAGAGATTTCGAAAGCGCGACTGTTTGATGTCCTAGGATTTCATACATACGCTAGCTATCAGTACACCCTTTTGTTTAAATTGCTTTATTGGTGTTGGTTGGTAAAACATGAACTTGTCAATGTATATCGTGCTGATAACCTAGTCATGACAATATACACGAGACATTGTCTTTAAGTCAATTCTAGTGACTGGCTGCTCCGTTAATGTTAATTGGTGTATTCTATTTCAACCAGTTGTAATATCCATGGTCGTAAAGTTATGGTAAAGTTATTTCTGGTCTTTTGACACGCAAAGTAAAATAAAATAAAGTAAACGGAGTGGGACTGTGCGTTTCTTTGTCTCTCGCTTTTGTTAAGCTAGACCTTAATCGTAAGGAGAGCTAGCAAAGTCAACTTACTTCTAGTCTTTCTGCATGTAAAATAAATCAAATAAGTGGAGCGGGAGTTCTTGGAAACGCTTCCAGGGACTGGTCGCGCACTTTTAAAGAGAAACACGTTTATGTTGTAAAGAGGACAAGTCCAGGATGAAACAAAGGAGAACAAAGTTCAGGACTGAACAGAACAGTTAAGAATGAGGAGAAGGAGAAAGAAAGAGAAGGAAAAAAGAAGGAACTGGTGTTGAAGAGAGGAGAGAAAAGAAACCTGCAAACTTCACTGAAAGGAACGAAGAGGATACACTGAGAGCGCCTATGAAGACAAGGTGAGAGAAGCTTATGATCTGCTGCGGAAAATTGTACGCTATTATTCGATAGCGCGCTTTTTAATAGACAGATTCATTAGAGAGATCATTACTGGTATTTTTGATGGAGCCCCATAGGCAAATAGCTTCCAAACCCATGCTGCAGTTGATCAGCAATTTAAAACGCCCATTTCTGTTTCCTGCTAAGGTGGACCTCTATTACTTTTGTTTATTAGTAGTTCACGTCATACCAAAGGTTATGCTCTCAGGGCCTTGTTTATGTTAGTCGCGCAATGATAGGGATCTGTCGGTCAGAAAGCCTCCTGTACGTACTTTTCTGTACTTTTTCTGCACTTTTTCTGCAAAGTATAGTACATAAAAATACGGAAATTGTTCATTGAATGTGTTTCAGCTCTTTAGGAGATGATATCATCTAAAACTTCTTCCGGCGGCCCGTGGGTGGTTTTGCGCAGTTACAAGCGCGGAAATGCTTCCAGCTGAAAACACGCCTGAAGAAGTTGGTGAGGAAAGAAGCACATTGTGAAGGTACAGCAGATTTTATTTCAATAAACGTTCTGCAAGCGGTTGACAGTAACTGAAAACGCTCAATGGTGAAACGAGGACAAATGAAACGAGGATTTTTTCAGTCTTGCTGTTATATCTGTTCCCCGGACTGTACCTCGATGGAAGTGGATTATGCACGGAAGAGAAACGCGCACAATGTTTTCAATCCGCTATCTTGTATTCTCCGCTCCAGAATCCGATTGCGGCATAGGTTACATAGGTTACAAGCAAACCAGTAACTGATCCCTACATTTACCATTTACCCCTAACCTTTAAGGTTAAGTTTTTGATTATGGTTTGCATTAAAAATCCTCATGCATTACGACTCTTTTATCGCCGGGTTACTCGTTTTACCGTTTCGAGTTTGGCTGCACAAACCCACCCGGTGACACTGTCCATTTGAAAGAAAGATCAGTTTGGGCTCTGATGTGTTTGGGCATTTGCAACATGTTAAAAAAACGGATATACATTTTTACATGTTTACTAACCAGTAATGCATGATAATTTTGCTAAAACAAAACTCGACAAGTTACTCGTCCATTTTTCGTCACAGGACGCAACTGAAGGTGAAATGTGTCGGGTCACAATGTTTTGAGATGCTCCATTTCAACGTTTCTTTGATCGCTGTAAGTGTACCTTTATTGGAAATAATTTGGTTGGTACATGCTACGATAATATAAAAGGACGCGGGCAGTCAACTGACCACTGCACGCATCATAGTACAAGCGGAATGTGTTTCACTGCTCCGTAAGCTTAAAGTTATTTACAGTTAAGAGATGCTGGCGACTTTGTTTTGTCTCGAGTTACACCTATTTCAAGTTCCACTTTGTCGGCGTACTTTGTTTCATCACATAGAAATTTCTTAGTGCAGAACATTGATTTCTTATAAAGAATAATACACGTTTTATCTACGTAGAAAAGACGAGCTCAGATCCTGGCGAGCTGCAATTGTCATCAATTTCAGTAATGGACATGTATACTCTCCCAAGAATGGACTCGGCTTACAACTACTACACTTGATGAACAGAAGTTCAACGCAGACCTCATGGTTCTGGTATCGTATACGTTTTTTTTCATTCCTAGTCTTTAGGAAGCCGTATATAAGTGTGGGAAAATTTTATAGACACCGACTTAAATATATTTTTTAAGCTTCTGCAGTTTATTTAATTCAGATATCGTCAGTTTGTATGGTCGATGTTTCACTTGATCCCTTTTTCGTCACGGTTTTAATCGTTTTTTAGGTTTGATTAGCAGTTCGATTTGGCTTTTTTGGTCTCTTGTTCCCAAGGGTTTTTATCTCAGTCGTCGTGAAGTATTGCTGAGTATTGTCGATTCCGTTCCTACTTTCTGCGCTTTTCTTGGATTCACTTCAGTGACAGAGTTCCTTTCGCACTCTGGTGAGTTATGCAGCTTATTCTGATCCATTAAGATTTTCCTTTGATCATGATCCTTGTCTTATCACTGACCGGGTTGGCTCAGTTGAGATAAAAGTATAGTGCGGGAGGTCGTGAGTTCAACTCCGGCCGGAGTAACACTCAGGGTCTTTGAATAATTGAAGAGAAAGTGCTGCTGATATCTGCAGTTGGCGAGACTTTGAAGTCTTCTCGAATAAGAACTATAAACCGCAGACCCCATCTCACAGCCACTGAAAATGAACGGCCGTGTGTTTGTTTTTGGAGAAAGTTAGATTTCAGGGCCTGGCTGTGTGCAATTGTAAAGTGAAGACGTTCACGTGACAAGCCGAGAGGACAAGCAAAGGACGAGAAAGATGTAACGTGAAGTTTAAGAAGAGAGCAAAGACGAAGGGACAGGGACTATGACTTTGTTGACGAGATTACCACGTAGGTAAGAATTAAAAATTGTTTAAACGCAAACCCTTGTCCTGTGGAAGCTGTAAACCAGCAATTGCGATTCTGCAGTTCAGTTCAGTTCAATAGGTCTCCCTGAAAAAAAAAAAAATCCATACACTCAACAGGCAGTCAAGTTGAGCTCTCGAATTCAAGAGTTTCCAGTGCCACATTTTGTCACTGACGTCACAGCAGCCATGTTGGTGCACAGAAAGTCTCTTGGGAATTTGTCTCTATTATAATGCAAAACATGAGCCATAACCAACATGGCCGTCTCATCACGTGATTGAAAACCATCTGTACATCCCAAACAGTTTAATTCTGAGACATTTACAGGTAACAAATTAACCGACGGTAAGTCATTCCTTCGTTAGAAAAATCAAGATCGCCGGAGATTCTTCTTTTCATGGTACTTCATCACAAATATACTGGAAATTCCATATCTTACCTAAGAAACAGAGACATCACAAAATACGAAGGGAAATACCCACAGCTGTTGAAAAGAACATCGATGAAAAAATGCAAACAAAGAAAAAAAGAGGAAGCTTCTAGTCGGGCTCAGATTTGGTGCCGTGGAATCGGTGGTGCTGGCATTACTTATGCTGACTCTCGATTTTGTTTATCCTTCAGTTCAGAGAGGTAAGTCAGCGAATTATGTATGAGCTACCATGAGCCATTCAACGCGCATTGGGGTGAAATGAAAATGTTCCTTCTACAATTTCTATTCTTTTTCAGCCCATTCTTTCGATTGATTGTTCGGTTTGTTTAGCACGTGTCACCAATCAACTGCGATTAACTATGCCAGTAATCGACAACGCATGCTCATTCCGACACAGATCGATCTTTACATACTTCAGGCTCGCTATGAATTGTCTATTCCGTCTATTCGATGCCTATATGAAACAGAGTACGATCCTCATATGTCGGTCGAATTGTTCGGACTTCGTAGGTGTCGTCCTCTTAACTTGAACAACATCAATCCGTATATTTTTCAGTCGCGCTACATTCTGTAAAATTTCTCTCACTTTCCTACTCATCTGAATTCCACCTTCCGTGAGCATTGAGATTTTCCTTACCTCCTTTTTCTTCTGAATATTGAACTAAACTTCATGACGTGCACTTTCTCAGTGTGACGGTTATCTGTGGTTCTATACTCATTGCTGATGTTTAATTGTACCGGAATTACACCGGTTATCTCTGTAAATATTTTTCCTTCGATCCGCAGAAAATCAAATGAGATGTATGTTTTTGGATCTGTTGCTCATACTGTCGAGAAAATGTTCCGTTTGTTTGCCACGAGTCAATCAACTGCGATAAACCATACTCGTAATCGACTGCGCATGTTCGTTTCGACTCAGATCAATCGTACGGTATTCGGCCTTGCAATTTCCATGTATTAAATCGGTGGCTACGTGAAACTAAACCACGATATTCATTCGTAGATCAAATTGTTCGGACTTCGTAAGCATCGTCTTCTTGCCTTCGGTCACGCTGCATCCTATAAAATTTTCCTCACTTTCGAGTAATGTTCATATCTCTTCCACGTTTGTAATTAAGTCATCTGAATTCTGCCTTCTGTATAAGTTAGAATTAATTTCTCATCTCCTTTCTATTGGTAACATAAACTTTACTTTTGCGCTCTTTCTTAGAGTCTCTTGTGGTCCTTTATTCATTAATGCTGTTTTTACTCCACAGGGATTATACCGCGGTCATTTCTGTAATTATTTTCCTTCGATCCGCATAATATATAACAACTTTGCCGAACTGCCGTAAGGTCGAGTTTGTTTAATTTAAATTACAGACTGCAAGTTCTGTAAATCGAGAACGTTTATCTTATCGGCGACTCAATTAACATGACGAAATTTAGCCGACATTTTCGAACTGTTTATCATATTCGCTCACCTATTATCGACGCTCTTCTCCGCCTTCTTCTGGTCCGAGAACGAGGTGATTTCCTCAGGCAAATGATTTTCTTCGAAAAAATGTGAATGTCGATAGTGAATGCTCCGACGATTTAGGGACGAATCCTTCTCAAAACTTCGAGGATGAATAAGAAGGATTGTTTTTCGATACGATTTATTATCCATCTTTCAGCTTTTTTATCACCCGGTTGTCTTACTTCTTAACTATACTATTGGTCGATGCTTACCATAGACTGTTATCTGTGTTCCTGAAACTGGAGTTTTGGTGTCAAGGTGACTTCCTTTGTCTCATTTGATTTTTATTTCGAAAATAAACGCTGCAATTGGTTCTTGGATGGTCGATGAATCTTTTGCTTAAAATACTACCTTTCTTAGGTTGATTTTTTTTTTGCTGAATTCACCACCTAATCTTGGAGTACCTAGGATCGGTTCTCATTTCGATGTGAGTGGTTTGCTTCGTCTTCTACAAATAAGCGTATGTCGTCGTTTCATCATAATGATTAACGTACGAGCACCTGGAAAGAAAAGGAACGATTAGGTAGAGAACAAGAGTAGAACTTTTAAAAACGAAGCTAGAAAGATAGTGCGAAGACCAAACCTTATAACAAAGAAAGAAAAAACCTTCAAGAATATTCTACATGAGATCTCAGACTGGTTAATTTGCGCTTCCTGCGAAGATTTCCTAAGACTCTTCTAACCACCTCGAAAACATGCACGCGGAAGGGATGAAGAACTCCACTACGATTGACTAAGGATTCTTCAACAGAGAAGATGAGAGGACTGAAAGAATTAGGTTCAGGTTCAATGATGACAAATGGGTAGATGGAAAGTTAAATACTGCTGCTACTTCCTCGCGGATTGCAAACAGAGCCTTGGTCACATGGTTTAGCTTCAGTTGATACCAATTTTCAGAAGTCAGCTCTAAAGAAAATCTTGCTGCTTGTCCACCTTATCATTAACTAATCACTAAAATTCTCTAATAGCTATAACTCACAACCGTACCTTTGCTCCGAACGTGGGCTTATTCCCGCTTTTTTCTCTTCTCTTCCTGAGTGTATGTAGGGATGGGTATTATCAAAACACTGGTGCTACGCAAGCCCTTTTGATCCTACTCTCTAAGCTACATACCTTGTTGGCGTTCACTATCAGCAGCCAATAATTTTAAAGTATCAAATAACAATCTCCGTTAACCCTGCTGACATTTGTCGATTTTATCGTCATCGCCCTTATCAATAAAAGTAACATCACCATTATAATAGTAATAGGATGATTATTAGCATAAGTATTGTTACTGTTATTATTTAATAATCTTTATTATTATAATTGTCATTATTATATTATATTATAGTCATTGTAACGAGTGTGGGAGAGAAAGTGAGAGTTTGTGCGCGATAACAATTAACGACGGGGTTTCAGTTCACAGATTATTGTCTCGCAAGTTCCCAAACTGTTTTTGAGTGGTCTCTTGGTAATACTGGCAGGATATATTAAATGGTATGGTAAGTATATCCATGTATATCAGATAAAGCAGACATTCGCAAACTACCGGGGAGGGAAGTCCTCTGTAGGAATTTTGGTGGAAGAATACAGCATGTGCATTAAACCCTCTCCTCCCCTCCCCCTTTACAAGACTCCGAAGGCGGAGGTGGGTAAAATCTGTAACTTTTAAAAATCAAAGCGTCTCTAAGATGATAGCCTTAACGACGCACATACCGGCCAAAAAGGCGATTTTAGTGGGTTGGCACAACGTCACTAGATATGGGTTGAGCCACTTGCAAATAGGAGGTTTTCACGTGACGTCATCGCCGCCATGTTGGTGAACGAAAACAAAAGATCTCTGATTAGCTTCTTTTGTTCGTCTGACCAGAAGTCGTGCATTTCTCTATTGTCATCCGTATTCTATGAGGTTGCTTGAAAACGTCCTATTCTTGGGTATCACTCACGTGATCAACAGCCATCTTTTTCAACGAAAACAAAAGACGTTAGCATAATAATAGCTTTCAATTCCCGGAGGATTGGATCGTGACACCAACATGGCCACCATTTCATTGTTTGGGGACACCAATATGGCGGCCGTGACGTCATGTGAAATCCAAGAATTAGAGCTAAAATGATCGATGAAACAGTTCCAAATCTGAATAAGTCACATGGCTAGACGGTCCGATGTAGCATTTCTTCAGGATTTAATTTAGTGGCGGGAGCAAGTGTCGGCCAGCAAGTATACGTGCAATATCTTAGAAAAGATGCACTCTTGCATCTCTAAACGGAAGCTTGCTTAGTTCTCCAGTGAGTCAATTGAAATTAATCGACATATGTAATCAAAAGATAGACGATTAGTCTCATTAGCTGTCTGATTTCTTCCGGGTGTGCCAGAGTCATAACTGACAAGTTAATTACTTCATTTGACAGCTAGTATCTCGACGGGATAATGGTGTGAAGAGGAATTCGGAAAGAGGAAGGAAAAAGAGACGCAGAGGAAATCACGAGGGGAGCAGTTCCTAATTTGTCAACAGATTCCAGAAAGTACCCAAGGAGTTTCTCAGCTGTAACATTCAAACGCGCAAGGATGTTGTACAGGTGAGTTTCCTTAGGAATTAAGATCCGTGGAGATGTTCACGCGTATCACTCGTCAATTGACAGCGTGAATGCTTATTATAGAGATCAATAAAAAAATGATTAATTAAAAAAGATCCGGAAAATCTGTCTGCAACATTTTACACTGTTTCATTTTCTTGTTCTTATTAAGATGAGTTGAATCACTTTTTATCGTCAAGGAAAAATCTTTTACGAGGCTTCTCCCTGTTTCGATTTGACTGTTGATCGCCATATGCGGTTATCAATCTTCCTTGGGTGCCAGAGGGAGCCAGTTTCTTGCTTTTGGAATAAGTCTTCGTTTCAAAAAATGCCATTCGATAAAAAGTTCTCTGAATTAAAATTAAGGGCGATTTCCCAGCCGTTTCTTTTAACAAACCGGGACCAATTGCGCGCGGCGATATGTTTCTTTTTTATTACCTTTTCCTTTTCGATCGACAAATTTGCATTTGTTTTTGTTTTACAGACTACGATAAACATCGGACAACTAATTAGATCACGATTCTGCTGACCAATCAGCTCAAGTATAGTAGTACTTCTACGATCAATCACAACAAGCAGCTCAGGCCGCAGAAACGTCGGTCACCAACTGTAACACTTCAAAGGACTACTCTCAGCCAGACGAGGATTAAACTCAATCAAGGTATATGTGTTTTGTTGCTTATAATTTTACCGAATTCACGAGTTTCTCCTCTGGGCAATTGAATGGTATCTCCTTTTCGTCATACTGCAACTGATTTTGTTTTATTTATTTTCCACAGGGCACGGGTTCACTTATCACCACACACCACAACAAGAATAGAAAGATAAATGGATCGAGGTGCTAAATCAGTCTTTCGAAGCAATGACGAGTCTGGAAAACAAACTAAAGCCGATCACAGGGCAATACTGCCTAGAAGACGTTCAAGGCAAGACTAGCATGAATTAATTTGGCGTTGTCGTATTTATAATTGACACTACACAAAGATTGATAGACCATTTTCATTCTGCGGATACGATGCGTCAGTTAATTTATTTTTCGTCCCTACCCAGAAGTGAACAACTCTGGCAAAACAACAGTAAAGCTACCTACAAATAGAAGGACAGAAGGAATTAAGTTGAATCGTGTACTTATATAACTGGTTTTGAGGACACCAAATTCATATCGATGCATTATTAATTAACTTACCAAGGATAGTCTGCAGCAAAATGAGGAACAAATATGAAGTATTTAAATTTCCGCGAGTTCGTAGATATAAAGGCAATAAAAAAGCATGAATAACCAGGTAAAAAAACAAGAACGAAAATAACAGGTATTAAGAAGTAGACGTATTTCTATGTATTCAAAGAGGGAGCGTGTTTAGTCACTAAGGAAGTGAAGAAAATTAATGCTAAAGCAAGCTAACAAGTTAAAAACGATCGATAAGCAATTATTATAAGAATATTAATTACTGAAAGAACCGCGTAGAAGAGTTTACTAAGAATGCTTACCATTA
>OX421445.1:54934839-54942339 GCA_949126865.1 Montipora capitata
GAAGTCCATTTAACGGATGTATTTTTGTACCAAGCTCTGGGATAACCCTCCTTCTCATAATTATACACAACTTTTCGATTTCTTCAAGACCTTTGCACTAACATAGAAACACGTACTAGCTTTCTTTCTCCATAGTACCAATAAAACGCCTAGAAAAAAAAAGAATGAAAGCACGGTAGTGGTTTAATTGAGATATGTGGGTTATTGACCCAGTGAGAGGTCAAGATGGCTGGATATTGGCCAAGTTATTTTTCTGCGTGCTTATGAACCAAGAAAAAGTAGGCTTTTATAGATTGTGCTAGCATAATTTTCGCTGATTTTTAAAAAGTAGCACTGCTAGCATAATCAGTATATATTTATAAGCCTGAGACCATTTTTGTTCAATGTTTTAGCTGCACTCGCGGTTTGGTAACTGAGAGAGAGCCTCCCTAGGAGGCTGGCAGTCTGGCACGAGATGACGGGACAGGAAATTGCCAGATGGTGTTGGTCACAGTACTTCTCATGCCAATATCGTGGTACGTTTTTTGGACTTGTTTCGCTCATTTTGCAAAAAGGAATTATTTTAAGAATAGGTGGCATAATTTGGGCAAACAAATATGCTACTTTTACTAGTACAATCTATAAAAGCCTAAGACGAAGTCGAGGTTCACAAATAAGAACGAGGCCAATATCCAGCCATCTTGACCAAACAAGCTTGGTTAACAAAGGATTTATTATATGGGATAAAACGAAAGAACATTTTATTCGGCCGCCTTTATGAAAGAGGTCTATTGTGGTCTATGGCCATGTAAACAATAGTATGCAGAGAAAACTGATTAGTCACGTAAACTCATTATGAATAGTATTTGATACCTAAAAGTTTTTGCCTGCACTTCAAATCCTATGCTACGTTACACAGATTTCAGTCCGACCGAGTGGGTAGTAGGTCTCGTGAATTAAAGCTCGCTCAAGTCTTGCGCAAACTGTGTAAAAAGAATGCTTTTAATTTACCTCCTTGCACTTTCCAACATCATGGCCTTCCGTTGACTCAGTAGTTTTTGTCGTTCCTCTGGAGAGCGTGAGAATGTTACCGTCTGGGGTTTGGTTGGTGCAGCCTTCAAGAGGGCAAAATAATAAAAGATCATGGCCGATTTCTTCAAAACTAGATCAGAACCAAGCCAGGTTAAATAGACCATTTTGCAGTTCTGTGCTCAGTTACCAGGCCGGAGTTAACCTTGCTCTGATAGAAACCTCACTGCTTTTCTTAAGTAAATAAAAACTCGTTAGCATCACAACAACATGATTAACATAAGAAAAGCAATGGGGTTTGTATTCAAATCAAGGTCAACTCCAGCCTCGCTTTTATTCAAAGGCCTGGTAACTGAGCACAGAACAGTAAAACGGTCTATGGCGCCAAAATTCAAATAGTTTTTTTCGTTGACAAAATAAATCTAATTGCGACAAGAAAATGTGCTTAGTAAAACTAACAGTCATATAGACAAACAACTGAATTGTGAGGGCCGCGAGTCTGGTCTTTTGAATTTGCACAATCTTCTGCATTGCAAATTTCTTTGAAAACACCAATCCAGATCCACACCCCTCACCAATTCAGTCGTGCAAAAAATGACTGCTAGTTACGCTGACTTTAAGTTATTGTACCTTTCGCAGCACATAGAAACTGAATTGTCAATGAGAGATTATAAATGCATGACTCTTGCAGTAGTTTGCGATGAAAAATCGAGAATAGACCCATGCCTCTCACATCACGGTCGTGAGTCCAAATTACTGCTAGTTCTGCCAAGTTTACGTGGCTTGCACAGCACAGAAAAGCGAAATTCTGAGTAATAATGGTGACACTTATGGAACGAAGGATACTTAAGTTTTGCTGCACTTTAACATACACTCCGAAGCTAAGAGACATACCTCATCAGAAACTGCTTTGGAACCTCTGTTGATATCATTGCATGTATCCGTGTGGTTGATTTCTTTCTCTGGTACGTAGCTGAGTCTTCCTTCCAGAATATTGGTTATCGTTGTGTCCACACAGTGTGTTCGACCTAAAGCAAAGTTCAAAGAATCGTGAAATGGTGATAGTTACTGATTTTTTACATGTGTATCCAGAGAAGATGCATCGTTTCAATAATGCTGTAGTGAACAAAGTAGAAATAAACAAAAGGTTGTGTTTGTTTGTGATCAACCGTTTTCAGATGATTGAGACTTCATGTTTTTTTAATGGAGGAAAGCCATTTTCGGTTGGTTTGGTGGATAGACTCTTTCAACCGTGCGTACCATCCCCTATATTTTTTGCCGCCTTTCTTATAACTGGTCAAGCACAGCTCCAGTTGCCGTGACTACTCAAAGGAGACCGGGCATGAAAAAGACTTGAAACCTGCCCTTCCAAAGAGCTACCAAGCAATCTCGGAGCAGGTCAATTCTGGATTCATATTCTACCCCCCAAAAGGAGAAAGTACATGTACATGGTGGAAAATAAGTGAACTTAGCCATATATTTAAACTATGGATATTAAATGATTTCCAAGGAGAACGTAAACATTTATTCATTCTTTATCAAACAAAACACCCTGGACTTTAGTCATTATCATACCATTTGCTATGAGGGCAACCTCAACCTCAATCCCACGCTATGACTTTAATAAATTTGATTGATTGAGTGAGTGATTGGAAACAGTGGTGCACTGTAAAAAAGAATCTGTGTGAGACACAGTAGAGTCTATCGCAAGTGTTGAACAGAGAAGTTGTTATATTTCCTAACCCCAGGAAATTAAGGAAGAGATGTATTTTTGCGATGACTTCGGATAATCGAGTGCCCATGGCAAGAGTCAACCACCTTTCAATTTCTAGTTCGGATGCTTTACCACGAAAAATAGTCTCCTTTCACACCAAATGACAACATCACCGTGAAAGAAGCCTCTGCTTGGAGGAAATGTTAATATCTAAGGAAGGCAATAAACACCACGTACTCAAGTCTCGTGCTATCACTGTCGACGGCACCTGTGGTAACACCTCCCTGACTTGTTTTACCATGCGCGTAAGTCTTGTATTGGGACTGGCATTGTTAATCCGAGCCTCTTGCTTTGGAGCAGTTGGGTGACTGGTTTGGGTGGGTGCTGGTAATACGGTCTTTGACGCGAGCATTTCTATTTGCTTTATTAATTCCACGACGTCTTCTGATGAATAATTTGTGGCTTCGACTCCCAGAGCACTGGCCATATGCTAAAAAGTGAAACAAAACAGGAAGAACAATATGTTATTGGACGAGTTCATTTAAGATATGCATCAGGATCGGAGATCGGGTTCCTGGGACGTCCAGGGTGTCTCTGTAGTTTAATAAGGCTACTATGGTTTCCAAACTCCTCAGCCGTGCAGCAAACCCCCATGGCAGGATATTCAGGAGCCTGTAACACTGACAAGAAGTGGAAATTGGAAGGGAAGGGAGATTAAAGGAGACGTGAGCCACACGTTACCACCAACGAATGTTTTCATATGACCAAAGGGATCTTGCGCACATGCACCTAAGGTAAGCACCACTGACTGCTAAGAGAGTAAGTTGATAAACCACCCACAGCATTTAGTACAATTTGTTGCTAAAGTAAAACAAAAGACAGTTTCATTGTTCCACGCATGGGCAAAAAGTAAAACAAACAAAAAAAACAAAGAGTTAAAAGGAAAGAGAATGAGTGAATAAAAGTAAGTTAAAAGTACCAAAAGTATCTTTTCCTTTCGGCTGAGAAAAAGTTGCAACAAAGTTCCAGGCATTCCTCAGGAGAAGTCAACCTTGTTTTCGTTTTTTATGAAACAATTGGATGCAAATAGAGATGTCGCGGGCATATCCAGAATAAAACCTTTGGCCTCCAAAAGAAACAAATTATTCGACATTTTCGGTGTAAACCAGTGGAACGTACATGTGTGTTTAAGTTGTATTTTCCATAGCATCTCTTGAATTGCTGAACCACATCTGGTTTACATACCGTAAAGTTCCGATAGTAACGAACCCCCGAAATTAACGTCAATTTGTTGTGGCCGCTAGTAAATCCCGAAAATTGCGAGACCAAGTTTTTTAAATGGTATACCATATACCATTAATTTGTCAATCAATAGTCAAAATTTTAAAGTACAATAATATGTTCGTGCAGTGTCACAAATTGTTCACGATAAAGCACTTTAATTTACAACAAGGGGATGCCTTATGCCACCATTCGTCCTTGAAATCAGTTCACTAATGTAGCGATGTAAGAACTACCGTAAACTGGTATAATTTCGTATTAACAGCAGTAACGTTTCTTCAAATTGAAATTGAAAACTAGATACAGTTTTCTATACAGTTTTTTTGCTGTATTTATCATTATCTTCTTTTTATGAACACAATCTATACATATGGAATGCAAATAAAATGTTGTTCTTCTTTTAATTTTATGTTGTTCATTTTTTATTTCGGAAAAAAAGCTCGCGCCAGCTCTATTTGTAAACGACTTTTGTTCCCCGAAAAAAACGATCCTCCGAAAGTAGCGACCCCCAAAGGCTGCTAATTCCGAAAGTAACGAGGGTCGCTACTATCGAAACTCTGCGGTAGTCAGTTTTATCCATTACTACCACGTCTGAGCCCTTATCAGGCTTTGTGATAACCATAATAATAATAATAATAATAATAATAATAATAATAATAATAATAATAATAATAATAATAATAATAATAATAATAATAACAACAACAACAATACCTAATTATTTGTATAGCGCACTCTCCAAAATTGACCAAATGTGCTTTACATACACGAAAGATAACAATATCAATCTATATAATCAATTTATAACAATATCATCTCTCTTTTCAAGGTGACTTATCGCTCTCAGCATTGCTTTCGGTGGTGCTGAACCTCTACGCTTGCTTTAATAAAGTGCAGAGTTGCGGCTGCTAATTCTTTTTTACCGCTGTTGAGTTTCAGTTCTAGTTTCCAATAAGCCTTCTCAAAGGTTGCATGGACTTCTCTTGATGATGCCGTCTGCACAAGACCAGCTTTTGGAAGAAAGATAGCCTGTACACTGCGCACAGGTGGCTCAGTTGGTTGAGAATCGGGCTGTCACGCAGGAGGTAGTGGGTTCGAACTCCCATATAAAATGGGGAAGGATGCTCGTCATCTCACTTAGGGTGTTCTGGGCAAAACGCAATCATATGAAGTCGTGATTGTCTCCTTTTGAGAACTTTTGCGCGCAAAGAAATGTAAAAATGTATGTTTACTGACTATATTTTTAATTTTCTGTTTTTACTTGACTGATTCATATGAGTAATTTTTTAGAAATCAATTTTGCTATGAAAATAAGCGATAAGAAATCACGACGTTTCGACCTCTCCGAGGTCATTTTCAAGGTTAGGGTTAGAGTAAAAGTTTTAGCATAAACATGAAGAAGCTAGTTAAAACTTGATATGTAAGAAGGTGCTAGAAATATTGAAAACAATGATGTCAACGATATCAATAGCAGATGAGTATTCATAGTAGAAAGATCTCAAGACTTCTAACTACTGACATAAACATAATTACATGTATCTTCCAAAAGCTGGTCTTGTGTAGAGGGCTAAACTTCACTCTACCACAGCGAACATCATCGAGAGAAATCCATGCAACCTTTGAGAAGGTTTATTGGAAACTAGAACCAAAACGTAATGATAGCGGTAAAAAAGAATTAGGAGCCAAATCCAAATCCGCTGTGACACCGGCTCTTACGCTTAAGCTTGGAGATGCGCCAAAAAGTGAAACTGCCCTCCTGAACTCCCAGCATTAGCAGTTTATGAGGAACAAACCTTTTGAACGTCCCCAAAATCATTTGATGTTAATTCTAGTGGACGAAGGACCCTGTACAAAAGAAAAAAAATTTTCTGAGTATTTAAAAATATTCAGAAATTACTTGACTGGCAGGGGGGTTCACCAAAGGTCTACTCTTAGAACTTTTTGGGGATGTAGTGTTTTCTGGCAAAAGCACAAGATCTTACTTTGAGTGGAATTTTCCACAAGCTGTCCCACAATTACATGTATAATATTATTGAGTTTTAACTGTGACTAGAATAATTGTGTACAACATACATTAAGTGTTCAGTGGGAGTCATGAGAGCAGCAATATTTTATGACCCAGTTAAAGTTAAACCACAGAGACATGCATTGTAATTCTATTAAGCACGTTGGAGTTACAGAGATCCCAAGGCTTTTATCCAGTTCCCGTTCTCACTCGGTATAATGTACATGTACTTGTAGCTTAGGGTTGAGTGCGATCAGCGTTGTGTTAAAAGACCAATCACAATGCATGTTCCAGTTCAATAGGGTGGGCTTATTGTTCGTTTGTTCTAGGGTGCACAGTATGGCTTCCATTTGATTATAAGCAACAGAGTCTGGGTTGAGTTGTTTGATGGCTGTCAGAACCTCAATTCAAGCCAATTGGGCTTCCAACAACTCAACCTGGATTTTTTGCGAGATTGTAATGCTGTACACTTCTCATCACAAATCCAAATTTTATAACCGAACAGATTAATTAATGTAAAATTTAAAAGCAGTCAGTTAAAGTTTTTAAGAGAAGTTAAATAAAAATGGTACTATGACCAAAATAATAATAATTATTATTATTCTTTTTCTTTGGATTTCAAAACTACAATGTTAACTTAACACTAAGTGACCCCCGTTTTAAGCCTAGATTTAAAAAGGACACCAGTTTATTTTAACTGGAATTTTCCTATTTAATAGTCCACCAATACTAACTGAAAAATCTTGAGAGGGCTGGATCGTGGGGAAAATGACGTCAAAGACTCACTAGTTTACGAATGCAATACATGTGTATGCGGCTGAATTAATATGCAGCACGGGAGTTTCGGGCTTTCAGACTTTTAAACTTGGGTTTTCCATATTTAATAAGCTGTATCTACATGCTGAAATTTTAAGCTAGTGAGTAAATGACGTCACTTCCCCCTTGATCCAACCCTCTGAGGTCCATTCAGTCAGTTTTGAAAGTAAGTAATGGCAGACTACGAAATCCAAAATTTACTTACAGCCTTTTGCTAAAAATCAAGCTAAAAAATTTTCCAGTCATGTGTTTAGCAAACACACTTTCAAATTTTTTGATCACAGTAGAACTTCGATAAATTTTAATTATTGTTGTGTGCTGTAAAATAAACTTGGAAAAATGATATTATTATGGTAGATTTTAAATATTTATCCTGATTTTCTCCTTGAAATCTTTGTCTTGTTGTGTTATTGTTTTCTGTTGTTACCAAAAAGCCCTTTTTAGGGTTAGCATAGCAACACGGTTCAAGAGAAAGGCCATGAGACCTATGGTACTTGTTGGAGTAGATGGACACAAAGTACCGTACTCACCTGATGTGAAAATGCGTGTAGGGTACAAACATGAACCAGACGAAATCTTGCCACCAACCACTTCCTAACACATGCTGTTGTTATATCAAGGGAAATAATTATCATTAGTATAAATACACAGGTGATTATACAAAATCACGCGCTCT
>OX421445.1:54957339-54964839 GCA_949126865.1 Montipora capitata
TTTTAATAACTTTATAAGTATTTCCACCTTTTTATGCGATGGAATTAGGAAAAATAGTAGGGAAACGTAATCGAAGTTTCCAAATACGAATCCTTTGGGACGTATGACACAATTAAATTCATACCAATTAAAACCAGCATGCTAATAAGCTTATTTATTCAGAGCTTGAACGCTTATCGAATTCAAATGAGGCTTGATATTCCAAGGATCAGTGGGTATAAATAAGAGAGATTTCTTTTGGAGACTCAATGGGGTGTTAACCAAGCCGCATTTCTAAAGAAGCCATTGTTGTACAGCCAAACTGAAAAGGTCAGTAGAAATTTCTCGTCTATAAAAATATATTTTACTTATTCATTAGTGAAACTTAAGCTTAAGCTTTGATCTTTGTTTGTAGCGTACTAAGAAGTTATTTTCGTTCATAATATCAGATTTCCCTGCTAGCAGAGGTCTCTCAGGAAAAATATCAGACAGACCGATTTTTGACTCATTAGGACCAGTATTCCTGCTTGAAAAAATTGAAAGGAGCAAGATCGTGTGCTTTTGATAGTTTACATAATAATTTAAAGTTTTTCAATATTTTCTCACAAGTCGTGTACTACCCCTAAAATTTAACTGTGGCTTGTTGATCCAGATTATATTAAGAGACTTCAGCGTCACTTCTCCTTCCTTTTTGTTTGTTACTGGACGTAGGAGCATAATAATTTTAAATAATATTGCAGTATGTCTTCCTCGACGACTCCAAGATCCACGCGAACACAAGTCGATGTTTCGAAGCGCTGGAGCGCACCACCGCGATCAGGCAAGACTGTCGCGCGTTCTGTTCGCGCTCCAGAAGAAGTACTTCGTGATGTCCGAGGTCTCAGAATACGACAGAGAGTTTCTTTGGCTCTCAGCGATGACATACTGCGAGGAGAATTGGAAGAAATGGTTTCTTCACATGCCGTGAGGCCAACAAGTCCACACGCCTTTCGCACTTACCAAGACTTCTTGATTCCTTCGGCTTCACTGTCTGGCGCTGGGGGCTTCCCAAAATTGTCCGTCTCGGCGGCTATTTCAGATATCAGAGGAGCTGATACGTTGCATTACACCAAGGAAGACAGACAGTTGAGGTGTAAATTGGCTTCGGTTTATCGCTTGATGCAAATGTTTGGCTGGGGGAAAGGTGTTTATGATCGCGGAGCTTGCACAGTAAGTGTGAATAATTAATAGCCAGCTTTTGTGGGAGTGACTAGATAAAATCAGTACTCTCACAGATTGCCAAATACAACTTATTTTGATTACCTAGGGTAAAAACAATATTTTTCCGAATTTGAAGTTAAATTAGATTGGCCTCAAGCATAGAATAACTCTGTGATTTTAATTTTTTTGAGAGCCCTATTAAATTCTGTCATCTTTCCCTATCAACCATTGCTATATTTGAACATGCTTTTGACATATTTCAGATTTTGGAGATTAAAGAATATGTTATTTTTATCTGTCAACTCTCTGAAATTGTGTGGATAAATCAATTGCAAGTCTTTGCAGTGTAGATGCGTTCAATTTTATGACAAAATGGCCACTAATTATGATATTTTTCCTTTATTAATTAAAACGTACGTCCTGGTGTTCAAGAGGTAGGAATGACAAATGATGTTGCTGCTGAATGAAATTTATGAAAATCAACATTTTGGAAAATAGCAAGTGCTGAATGCAAGGAAAAAATAGGAAAATGAAACAGGAAAACAAATTTACCCACATCAATCTTATGAGAAAAGCAATAAAGAAGAAAAGTGATTAAATTTGGACTTGTGTGTACAACACTTACGCAGCTGATGGTTGACTTTCGCTATTTGTTTTGCGAAAGAGAGGAAAATGATGGTTTCTTGTGATGTGTACATGTAACCCTCCTATAATCTTGATCAAACATGCGAGAATTAAAGTTTTATTTAATTTAAAGGGGCAGTGCCACGGATTGTTAGTAAAAATCTGGAAAGCAAAGAGACCTGTTTACCCATGGCAAACAAAAATAAATTGCTAAATTTTCTTCAAAACAGCTCGCAGAAACCATTCTTTTTAAGTGTTTTTGATTATGCGTAGCCAAGTTAAAATGAATGCCAACTTGAAACATGTCAGGCCGACGTTTTCAAGTTCTCCCTTTGCATCTTAGATGAACTCCGCAGTAACTTTGGCTCATTTTTCTTTTAAATTTAATCGATTTTTATCGCACTGCAGTGATCCAGATTTAAGAATGAAAAAGTCACTGGAACTTGATTTTGTAAATTTATGGTCAAATTCCCATCACACTGCCCCTTTAAAGTCTCGTCATAAGTTTGATAATTTAATATCAAATTTCTGAAAATTATTTTTTGCATAAATATAAACATTGTGACTTAGAATATTGATTTGCAAAAAGACGTAAGGCCATCCAATTTTTGAAAAGCCTTGAAAATCAAGCACATTTGCAGGGTCATAGCAATACAATTGTTATCCTGGTCCCAGAGGTTTTTCTTAAGCCGCGACAGAGCCGCAAAGCAGTGAAGACCAGGTCGCGATTCTGCAAGAAGAGAAAACCCTCTGGTTACCTTGGACTAGAATCTCACTTTCATGCAGAAAATAGCTGCCAAATGTGTCAAATTGATGATTACAAAAGGGACCAATGACAACTTAGCATCACGCATCTTCTTGGGATTACCAATCAAACAAACCAATCATATTGAATTATGTGTTTGTAAAATTTATATCAACCAATCTGGGCCTGAGGGTCAGATCCTGACCCTGGCGTCTGTATTAAAGTGAGATTCAAGTCCAAGGTAACTAGTGGTTTGTCTCTTCTCGCTGCTTCACGACTCGTCCTTGGGGCTCTCTTGCAGTTCTCTTGTGGCTCAAGAAAACCCTCTGGGACCAATATGGGTACAATATTGTGATTTGACCATGAAAACTTTACTCAGTCTTGGCTTTTTCTGGGTTTTACAATACCCTAATTTATTGCCTAAGAATCCACCTTTTGCAGAGCTACATGTACGACTCAAACAGTTTTTGTCCAATTCAGCACAACTTTTCAGGACTATTTCATTACAGTTCGATGTGCAAAATGGTGTTAGTGTTTTTCAATTCTTTCATGTGTTTGATTTTATACCATTCCCAGTCAAAAACACTATTTTCAACTTTGATAGAAGATACAGTGCATGATGCAAAATGCAAAATATCAAAAATCCAATACCATTTAGCTGAAAATTTATCTCAGAATTGATTGCTTAAGAAAATTTCAGAAAAATTTAAAATCCCTTGTAGCTTAAGCTGCTAGAAAAGGATTACCTGTGTGTCCTTTGAGAACCGAACATAGAAAAAAAAAACGTTTGAACAAAAGAGTACTTATGTTCCTAGACGAGCTCTTAGGTCTGCTGACCAACGTCTGCTGGAGCAGCCAACGCAAAAGCTGACAAATTGATCGGCTTGAGGGCTTTCTCAGTTTGGGTGCCGCACCTCTGGAATTCCCTTCCGTTTGAGATTAAAAGCAGCAGCGCATCTGTCCCTATTTTTAGATTTTTAGTTTTAGTTTTAGTTTTAATTTATTTGCCACAATTCATGGCGTGGCAGGGGAGAGGAACAGAACTTTTGTCCCAATTGACACCTAACCCCTATATCCATAGATCAGACCACAACACCGGGAACTCCCTGCCCTACTCTTCTCGAATAGTGTGTGGGTTCTTTAATGTCCCACACAATTTATTTCCAAGGGTTATGAGACGGGCCCGCCGGCTTATAGTGCTTATCCGAGAAGACTTGAAAGTCTAACCATTCGCAGATGTTGTTACAAACAGCACTTTCTCCTCAGTTATTTAAAGACCCTGAGTGTTGGTCCAGCCGAAGTTGAACTCACGACCTCCCGCATGAGAGCCCGGTGCTCAACCAACTGAGCCACCAGTGCGCGGTGGCGTATTGCTATAATATTTGTAGTTTCTAGTGTAATTTAATAAATAATAAATACTTTTTTGGATTCAAAACTGCATTTGAAGAGCATTAAAATGATATTTATTTAATTTTCATAGCAGAAATACTGGCAAAATAGGAACGTTTTAGAAAACTGACACCTCAAACCCTTAACTAAAGATACATGTAACCATCTTCTTGGCAGCAGTGAGAAGGATCAGTTTGTGCAGTTGTAGCCTGCATGCAGGCTCTCTGTGTGGTTAATCGGCCCACAGGGTTTCTGTGTGGTTAATCAGTCAACAGCTGGGGAATTGGAGCAAGCTCCAATTCAAAATTAGGGGTAACAAGCAAGAACTTCGAAGACTTGACTGTTTTGTGTGTACATGTACAGGTGTATGCAGTAATTAGAATCATAATTATTACAGTAATTAAATAATTTATAGAATTATTGAGCTTCCATTATGATGAAGTAGTTACGAAAAAGTGTGTTTTAATAGCAGGGTTTATGCAAGCTGTACAGAATAAACACTGAACAAAATTATTATTCCATTGTAGGTTTGCACAACTGGAAATGACAACGAAAAGAAGCAGTTTTTTGTTGCACCTACTGGTCTGATGTTCAGTGAGATCACAGCGTCTTCAATTTTGAAAGTTGACCACAAGGGCGATATTGTCGAGCAGGGTAGCACAAATTTGGTTGTATCAAAGAGCGTGTTTGACCTCCATGAAACCATTCACTCGGCAAAAAAGGATGCAAAGTGTGTCATGTTTGTGGCTGCTGATTCTGTCAAGGTGGTGAGTATGCTGACTGACTGATGTGCTCTTGTTACCGTGTGCATAAAAAGTAATTCCATTGCCTCTCCAGTCCAGATAAAAAGTACGTGACTGTTACTGTAACAGTATCTTTCTCACAATTATGTTTAACTTACATACAACAGTTCCAATACCAACAGTATAATTATGTTTAACTTGTTGCACACTGTATATGTAATGTTCCCTTTAAAAATTTGTTTGTGTTCCCTCGTTCCCAAAATTACTTCAGATCAAAGCTTGTTAGATCAGCTTTTTTATCCCTCAAATGGTTTTTATTCTCTTTTTCCTTAAGATACATGTATTTTGTCTTCGTTCCCCTGTTCCCCATTTCAAATTATGCCATATGCTCCGTTGTTCCCCAAAAGCCCTCAGGGTGCCTCTGGGCTCAAGTACATGTATAAGGTAATAAAATTTAATGTTACGTACTGTAATGCATGGCTCACACATCACCTCATTCAGGAATCAACTTGAACCTGATTGGAAGACATTTCGTGATTGAATACTGACTCTTTTGCATTGCTTCAGGTCTCAGCACTCAGACAAGGACTTGTACCCATCTCTCCAGAAGGAATAGCTGTAAGTACCTTGTGTTAGAGCAGAGTTTGTGCTAACTTGCCAAAAAAGAGTTCAGATGCAGTGCTCGAAATTAGCGGTCGTCCGGTTGTCACAGGTGACTAGAAAGTTTCTTGTGTGACCAATTGTTGGTAAAATAAAAAGTCTGGTTGCCCGCAACTTTGACACTTGTCAAATTTTGGGCGAGAAGTAGAGAATTATTTTTAAATACTGTCCATGCTTCCATTGTTATATGAGCAACGGTTCTTCTTTCGCTGCCTTTTTAGCGCCCCCCCCCCCCCCTCCCCTTCCACCCAGACAATGTTGAAACATGCGAACGATCGATGAACGGATCTTGATTTCGGAAACTGAAAAATCAACTTTGTAATGGGGGGAGGGGGAAAAGTAGGAATTGTCCCAACAGTTTTGACCAGGATTGTAGGTCAATTGCAGAATAAAGAATAATCTATAAAGTAACAAAAGTGAACTGCATATTCTCCTAGTTATAGAGTTTTCATGTTCACAATCCCAAGTGATTCATGGTATGAGATATTTTTACCGTAACCTAAAATAGATCTCAAGATGTAAAAGTGAGGGTCCTCAAGACTATGTAGTTTGTTTGCATTTTGCCCGCACCCAGTAAGAGGGGACTGCAGTATTCTAAGTGCGTCAAAACAAAGGGATTGTAAAGACTTATCATAATCTCAGTTGGAACAAAATGGCTGATTAGTCTTTAGCATATTCCTTTTCGAGTTGCCAATTTTATATATGATCCTTAAAGGTTAACATTTTGTCCAGTGTAATCCCTATTGATATGAACATGGCCCCAAGGCCAGTGCCTGGGGCTTATCATGATTGTAAAGAAGGAGATGATTCTGATCAAACCAGGATGGCAATGAGCTACATGTACAAATTGTAAGCTCAGAGTTCACAACAAACTGCAGCACGGTATGGGAGGAATCAGAATAATACATGTAAGCTGTTTATCATCTGCATTGAGCCTGAAAGACATAACTGCATGAGGAACGAAGAAGTTCAAACCGTTAATAAAAATGTTAAAGAGAAGAGGCCCTAAAAGGGAACCCTAGCCAAGGTACACCAACTTTAATGTCTCTTTTACTGGAACATACATGTACTGTACATGTACATGTATCCCATGAACTTTAACTGTCTGTTTGTGGCCTGTCAGATGAGAGATCATCAGCTGTAAGGTTGATGATGAAAGACCATGTGCAAGAGGGCAGTGCATTTGTCGGTTTTCTATATCATCGATGTGTACTAGTAACTAGTTTTAAGTTAACAATAATTACTTTGCCACAGCTGAGCATTTTCCCGTGTTTTGACCATCTGGGTTTTTACAAAAAGTTGTGAGATAGGAAACCGAAATACACTGTAGATGATGTGTCACAAACATGCAGGCGATGCAGATTAAAGACTCAATTACTTTAGCCCAGGCTTCCACAAAATAGTCAGTGGTGCACACTAAAAAGTATGGGATACTAATTAAACCTCCATTAATTAATTGCCATGTGATTGCATCTCGACATGGAGTGCCAGTTGTCAGTAGTGGGCAACCATGGGCTCATCAAGGCAACCTAATTCTCGAGTTTGGTTGCCTAGCTTTTGAAAGAGGGACAACCTGGATATTTTTTTAATGCAGAGCACTTCAGATGGTACAATTTGTTGTTATGGCCACATCCTTTGTTGGTTACGTTGGTTGTAAAATGTACTAACAAGAATGTAACCCTTTTTAGATTAATTAGTTCACCTGCTAAATTTTAATAAAATCCAGAAATATAATATGAATAATTATTTATAATAATATTAAATTCAAATAAAATGCAAGAAATAAAGAAAGAGATAAAAAAGTATTATAATATTAATAATATTGCAATGAAAATCTATGATAACGTCAGCACACACCAAGGAAAACTTTTGACACTTTTGGAAGTGTTATTTCTCTTTTAAAAGGTCTTTTATCAAGCAGTTTTTTGCATAGTACAACTCGGGTTACTTGTACAGGGTATAAAGGTTGCCACAGTGCAACAACAAAATCAAAGCATAATCCTTTATTTTAGTACTATAATGGGAATTATGGGAATGCCTTTTGGGAGGTCGCTGAGGCAGTGAACATTGATATTTACAATGTACAACGAACTGGAAAAACGGCTTCTTGATGGCACGTATTTAAAGTTGCTGGTGTGAGTTTGGAATCATCTGTTACGA
>OX421445.1:54972339-54977339 GCA_949126865.1 Montipora capitata
ACCTGGAGAATAAGATTAAATAATAAGTTAGAGGTAACAGGCAAGAATGCGCATACGGCGAAATCACCACGAACCTTTGCAAAGAACTTAATTACACGCTACAACTAGTCTCGTATCCAAGAAGCACGAATGGAATAATTGTTTTATTAAAATTTCTTTAAATTCTGAACGCTTGGACACTTGGAGATTAAACCTAATCAGTTTCCAGCTTGCCAACACCAGACGCAACCAGTGTCCGTATTACGTCGTACGGTATTAAGCTGACAACCGAGATTGAGTGTACCAATGAGGAAGCTAGAAACGCAATATCCGAGGTCGAGAATTAAAATGAAATTAACCCAATGTCAGCTTTGGTCGGCATGTTTTTTGGTCAAATGAAAAGGCCTAGTCTCCCACACTTGACCTAGGGGTCAACCCTCTCCCGAGTAGGTTTATTTATAGAACGCCTCTCTTGGGAGATTCAGCACGCCTACGCCCACTGTTGTAAAAGCCAATCAAAACAAAGCTATCTAAGTGTCAAGGGAAGTACTTTACTTTTCGTGGGAAAAACCTGCTCCTAAAAAGAATTTACTCGGGAAAGGGGCTACTCAAGGAATTAGTGGAGATATATGCTCCCCTTGATGACTTCCCTGACAAACAGCTCTTGAAGCAGAGTAGAGGAGCAACAAATTCAACCTAGATATAACGCAAAGTACGGGAATCGATTCCCTTCCACATTGGTGGTAGACGAGTGATCTTATCATAGTCAACTTTTTTCTCCGCCATTTGCCTGGGTAAGGTAAAGGAGAGCGAGGGTATTCTCCCAGGAAGACGACGGGTGCCGGTGGCTCATTTTACCCCCCACCTCTTTCCATCTCCTTTTTTGTGTTTGGCTAATGTGTTATATTTATAGGATAACTGTGATAACAGGCGAGAAATTAGCTAAAATGAAACAAGTTTCTTAATTTTTGGCAAAGCGTATATTTGGGCAAGACGTTTCCCGTTTGGCGTTATCGCGATATTACATTGTAGATCTCTCCAATATATTTAATGAGAAATATGATGGTTCTGCACGTGGGTTTTGAAAAATTTGAACTTCCCTTGAATGTGCAACGTAAACTGACCAAATTTCAAGTTTTATAGGAAACGAGAACACGACGGCAAATTTAATTTTTTTCTACGCCCCAATACCATTTCTCCGGATTCAGTTCCGAACGAAGTTCTGCTAGTTTGTAGGAGTTGAAGAAACTAACAAGAACGCCGTTTATCTAAAGCTTTCTACTGACTTCGTTCGGCTCTGAAAGTTTGCTTTGACTGAGGAAAAACGAACAAGCTTTAGAAGAATTGGATTGCCGTGGTTTGATGGCAAGGAACATCCTTTCTGCCGGTTTCTGTCGCTCGTTGGCTTAAAAAATGTTATGACTATCGATGTGTTCAATGTTCGCTTGCAGGAGTCGACTGAAGTGGCTCAACGCACCAGTTAAGGGTACTGAGTACAAACGAGAGCGGTGGGATCTGAATATATCTGAGCCCGAACCTGTACTGATAAAGGATATGGAGCCGGAAAAGGAGGATAAGGATAATGAGGTAGGAAATACGTTTGTTTCAAATAATGAGAAGGGTCAGATATTTTCATCCCTGCGGGAGAGGTTTCCTTGGCTTTTAGCGAGAGGGAATAGAAACCTCTGCACCGATCTCTTCAATGTCGTCCAGAACTTTAGACGATTAATGAAACTCTTAATCGATTTCAAATCCGTTCTAACCAATTTGAATTTTAACGCCTGTCTAACTGCGGAAGAGTGGAAGTGAAGTTGCATTGACGTCACGCCGTGAATTAGAGAACTAAGGAAGACAACTGTATTAACGACATTTTCGGGGTAGCCCAGAATATAGGTTCCCTGTAGCCGAACTGATTTAATTACTTTTCTATTCATTACTCCTCCACAGGTTTTTATCACTACGAAAGTCGTTACCGTTGACGAGTCTGCTCCTCCAGATGATAAGGGGCAAGTCACAGAGGAAGTTGTGACATTCGTACGTGCAGAAGAGCGGCATTTTGCACCAGAAGAACTCAACTTCATCATTGACGACCGAGATGCTGGTGACCCTGTGGACGAGGGTCTGGTTCAACAGCCGGTCACTCTTGTCCGGAGGCAGTCTGGTAACAAAGTGAAGAAGCGACGAAGTTTCCGAGAGAAGATGGCCAAGAGACTAAGTAGCGGAAATTGAAAAGATTCATTTTTGGCATCATTTGATCTTTGCTTTTGGCGATCCAACGTTCGTAGCACTCGATGGGCCTTTCCGAAAAACGTATGGTTATCTCGAGGGTGACGCGAACGAATTTTAGATCTTGCACTTGCAGGCAATGCTTCTGAATTTCTTCACTGGTTTGCATGCGAAAATATTAGCGAGGAGGGCACCAGAATTCTATTCTCGATGCGTACGTGTCTGTAAGTAGAACGCAACAGGCCAGTATGGCATTATCCTGGCAGGAATGTTCGTTAATGTCGATTTCTCTGCTTTACATTTTCCTTTGCTTTAAAATTTCCATCTCTGCGTTTTGTTTGCTTGCACTCCCCAGCGAGCACTTCTGCTCACATCGTCTGTCTCGCTATACATTTCGCTTGTTGACTGTGGAACGAACTCTGCGGCACATCTCAGAATATTAGATACTTTAGTATTTTTTGAAAGGCTTTTTTCACGTTGAAAGAATCTCAAAATGATTTTTCCGTGCACCGATGATTTTGACCAAGTGAAGTTAGCGTTCTTCTTGAATAAGGGGATTTTTAGATAAGCATTTTTGACCACTTAAATATGAGAGCGCCACCGTATTTTTAAGTGTACTCGCGCACGTGTCTCCGTAACTTAACTACTCAATTTCTCATTCCTAGGAAACGTACATACTAGTTTAATTAAATCCTTTGCGGAGGAGCTTAAGGGAATCGTTATTGAATCTTTCAGATTTTTCTAAGGTAGTAGAGTGGCAATTAAGGGTTGGTGGGCTTGACTTTCTTTTGTTTATTGTGTTATTTCGCCCAGTTCTAAGTCGAGTTTTAAAATGGTTTTACATGCTGACAGTTTCAGTCGTCGAGTTTGATAGGTCGTGGTAGTGAGTGGCTTTCAAAATATCGCGTCATTTTTAACCGAGAAAACGACAAAGCCAAAGCCGATCTCGATTTCCCGCAACTTCGAATGCGGTTCGGCTCAACGCGCAATTTGCGACAGTTTTGATTGGTTATTTGTCTTGAGAGTCGCGTTTAACGACCCTCAGTTGAAAGCCGCTTCACTGCAGAGTTTCGATGTTTACATTTAGGTTTATCAATTTAATTTAATATCGTAATGAAATTGCCGCCAATATTTCGTATTGAAATAATTCTTTGGAATATTTTTTTTAATGCTGTCACTTTCAAGATTACGTTTTAGAATAATTTTATAAAATTGCGTATTGTAAGGTTATTTAATGGAAGGTAACTAAGAACTTCATGTGGTGGAATAAATTTTAGAACGTTATGTTTACTGGGCTCAAATTGTCGTACTGGTGCTTGTGTGTGTTGTGAAATCCTTCGTTGGAGGCTCTTACACGTTCAAATTTTTTCCTCTCCAAACACAATTGACGCTTTTAAGTTCAGCTTTTCGTTGGGCAGTAGTGATGATGAATCACTTTAAGGAGGCTCGAAAGGGTTTCAACACTTAGAAGACACTCTGTTTAGATCGAATCACGCCAGAACACTGTAGCACGTAACAGCAATGTTATGGTAACATATGAAACACCGATTATTTCCAAACTAGATGTGATCATTATTGTGATGTAATAAATTACCTTGGCAACCGGAAAGCCCAGCAAAAACACCCTATATTTTGGATTTAGTTGCTCATATCTCAAAAACGAACTCAGTGACCCCCCCTTTTTTATTGCTGAAAAGTGATTACAAATCTACGATGAAACTTTCGACAAAGTTTTAAAAAAATCTGTCTAGAGGAGTCAGAGCTGCCTTTAAAAATCACAAAATTAAGGTGGCTCTTGACTCCAAAAGACAGAAATTTAAAACTTTGCAGAAAGTTTCATTCCCTTCACCGAGTTCGTTTTTGAGATATAAGCAACTAAAGACAAAATAAAGGGTGTTTTTACAGGCCTTGCTCGTTGGCACGGTGACTTGTTACATCACAATAATGATTGTATCTTGTTCAGCAATAATTCTTGTTTCATTTGATACCACAATATTGCCAATACATGATACAACGTTGTGGTGCCGATCCTTCTAATAAGAGCGTCACTTGGAAGCGTTGAAACTGGTTCGAGCCTCCTTAAGTGGGTAGGTCTGGTTGGTCAGGAGTAATGCAAAATACTTGATCTTATCGAGACTGCCTTGCATACGGAATCCGCGCCCGCAGTGCGCGCGGCAGTCAAAACTGTGCTATCCTGTCAATCATTTGCCCTTTCACCGGAAACAGTCCATTTCGGTTGTGCGTAAATGACATTTGTCGATCTACCCCGTCGAAGTTAACACAAATAAATAGATTATCAATACGGTTTTGCCGTCTTCTTACACTTGATTCGAAAATACCAGCCTGAATTCGTCTTAGAATAGTTAGAAAAAGCACAAATAACAGCCAAAGCACAACAGCTTGCGTTCAAATTCTGCTCGCCGACAACCCAAGTTTGTTGACAAAAAAATTGCCACAAAATGTTTTAAATGGTTTTCTGGCCCTTTATTAATAGCGCTCACGTGAATTTTAAATGAAGTATCGGGAAAGAAAAATTGCCAAGCTGATATTTGACATTTTCAAGTAGCGAAAATTTGTATAAGCACTACAAAACTTTTACTGACCCCCATTGCCCGAAGGAACACCCTTTATAAGCTGCAAGGAAGCCGCTGATGAATTTTGCACAAAAACCTCGGCCCCTAACACCGGAAAGCCAGACTTCGAAAGTTTTTCAGCGAAGGCTCACTAAGGAAGAGCTTCTAGAGCTTGCCTTCCCGCAGGTCGCCAGAAAGGTGCAAACAACCTTATTCATGTCC
>OX421445.1:54989839-54999839 GCA_949126865.1 Montipora capitata
GGAGGAAAGGCGTGGATGGACACTCGAACTGTGGAACATGGAAAGCTTTTCCTCTCTTTGATTAAGTAGGATGTCCGTGAGATTTATAGCAAAAGGCAGTGCTGTGTGGAATCAAATTACAGAACTTTTGCGCCGAACTGTCGCTCTTCTGCCTGGGTTATAGCTTAATTTTAAATCAGGTTATCTAATCGTCGGAACACGCGAAAAAAAAAAGAAATTTAATGAGGAAGTTTAAGCAAACAGACATTGTTTGGTCAAGATAAGGCTGTCACGCGAAATTTTTCTCATGAAAAATACTGAAATGAACCGCATTTTCATTTAACTCATTTGCTACTCAGTTAAACTTTTGATGTTCAAGCCCAAAAAATCGATCCAGAAACGATGGCGAAAAGGCTTCGACGGTTATACCTTCGTTGCTAAGGAAAAGTGGAAACAATTTGCTTAGATATTGAAACATGTAAACTAAAAATAAAGCAAACGCAGAGTCATACAATTTCTACATTTTCGAAATTTCTCGTGGTTTCGATTGGAAATGTATGTGTTTACGGTGCACAGAAGCCGCCAAAGTGGTAATCCGCCATTACAACCTCCAGCACTGTGTACTGAGTCGAGCGGAGAACTGTTAATAAATATCCGCCTCCCCGCTGGATTTGATTATTTTTTAGCCATTATTCAGATTTGATTTTTTTGTCTGTCTTTATTTTCATTCCTTCAATTCCAGGCACAATTTCTGTGTTAGTTTGAAGACGATCATAAACTATCATCCATCGCATAAAAACATAATTTCAATCTCTGGCGTGACTGGGTAATTGTTGATAAAGTGAAAACACTTATGTTCCGAGTGACTTCGTTTTTCCCTAAGCAATGTCACCCTAATTTGCTTTCACACGGAAACGGCAAAGTGATCTACAAATTATTTTTCAGGGAGATTAAAAGGTCGTATGGAGTTGCTACTGTGACTCTTCTCATCCTTTAAAATCCCAAGGGAACGTTTAAAACGGGTTTCACTACTTTCGAGGTTTCATGTACTTGGGTCACAAGGGCGTGCGAGATGTTTTGATCTTCAATGTTCGACTGCGTTTGGCCTTGAGGGCCTCATAATATAAACAATGAATTTGTACTTACTCCGAACTCCTGATATACATCCAAAGTGGAATATTGATACTGCCAACCAAAATGTCTGAAACTGCCAAGGACACGACGTAATAATTTGTCAAGATCCGTAAGCGTTTGTTGGTGGCGAAGGCGGCACAGACCAATCCGTTCCCAAAGATCGCAAGCACAGCGAGTATGAACAAAAATATCAGCGATGTCCACATTGAAGCATCCAATGGAATCGCTTCGCAGTCCGCACTAGTTGCTGTGCTCGGAGTGATTTCAGACGCATTCGTGAGATTCATGGCGACGAGTTTGTACCACTTAGCGTTGATTAGAACTACATTCAAGACCGTTCAAACTATATTGAATAAAGAATTAATAAAAGAACAGGTTACAAGTGAGATGCCGATTAAACAGGGGTAATCTCTATTGGTCAGTAATAAATTACTCTTAACGAAAAAGAAAAGAGATAGCTATACGCTAAGCGATATCTGGACTCACGTTGGAAGCGGTCAGATAGAAGTCGGCAAAACACAGTCATAAATTTACTCTAAAAGGCGTCCCACTGCGCTTTGTGTGCCTGCGTCACAAAGATGTATCAATGGTTGTTTTGCATCCATATAAAGTTACTACATAGGCTGTCATGTTTTGATGCTAATCCAAACAGGAAGTTCACCCGAGATCATATTAGATAGCGCCGTCGAAAAGTCAATTAAAGCACGAAACAAAAACAAAGCAACTGAACTATGCATTTCAGGAAAAAATCCACTTCTAATAATGCGAGAAAAGCATTATGACGGGAACATTAGCTTGATTTTTTACAGTAAGAGGCAATCGAGACAGACAGTGAAAACTATCCCAAAATAATTGTCAAAAGCGGAAAAAGTTATCAAACGAACCTTATATTTGCAGATAAGGCAAACATCTAAGATTAAATGATTTAAAAGAGCAGTCACTCAGCGCTGCCCTTAATCACGTTTTTGATTTATTCATTCCGTTTGGTGGCTCGAGGGCCGGAAAATTTCAAGTTTTTTGTTGTTTTGAAAGATTAAAGAAATCGCCCCCGAGCCGATATTTCGGTTGTAGCAGGCCTCAACATGTCACATAAGTAGTAGACCCATGGCCCGCCAAAGGAACCCCACGAGATGAGGGGTTCGCAGGGGAGAGGGAATTTTCCAGCCGCGCGCTCCGGGATCTCGGTCAGCTGCAAGAAGAACTGAGATCTCGGTAAGAGAGCCAAGCCAACCTTTTCGTTGAGTCTTTTCCAGCATTATTGGTCCTTTGTGGCTAGTGGCTTCCCCAAAAGGTCAAGCGCGGTTCGTGTTTGTGGTCTTTTGAAAACCATGCCCGATTGAAGAGAAACATTTCATTTCTCTTCATACAGAAGACTACCACTGAATGTCGTTGTCGGTACCTGGACTGAGTCAATCACTCGATGGTGTCGCAGAAAAGCTCATTCAGTTTCATTGTTGGGAAAATATTAAAGCTAGAAGACTTCACTAAAGGACCGTTCATTTAGACTCTGTGATATTTAATTAGCTCATGGGGATACATTCAGATGTGGTGTATGATAAATGAACAAAAGTTAGAGTCCCAAAACATTCGCGTGCAAATCCAACGCCATAGTACCATACCACCTCCTTGCAAAGTTCGGAAATTTCAGGAATAGCTTTGTATCTCAACAGGAAGGCTTTTTGAACAAAGTTCAAAGAGCCAGCTTCAGTTATCTTTGTGGACAGTTTAGCAACTTTCATTTGGCCGATTGCCCTCCCTCTTTGAAAATCGATTGCAGTGGGTTTTACCCAAACTTAAGCCCATGCAGGAAGTAGACTGAGTTTGCATTTAAGATTAGTACTGCGGAAAAAAAAACAGATGTATGACTTCCAAGCATGTTGTTTTCGTCGCGTGACGAGAGCATCCATTACCCGGCTGCCATTGAAATATATCCGACGTTTTAAAGAAAACTGAACCTCTCGGCTTTTCCCACTCTTCTTGAAATCCTTGGGAATTGACTTTGACTTTTCAGGTGTTTTCACTGTGGCCAACCCCGATTATTTATCTTTGGCGTGTACGAACACGGGCAGCATGTGATCGTGCGGTAGATATAATTAGGCCAAAAAGATGGCGTGCAACCAAAAGCAACAATTATGATATGATCGGAAAAAACAAGGCCTATTAAAAGCAAACCTATCACAAAACCACTTGCACTAAATCACCCGACTTAAAAAAAATTGCACAATCGACTTGCTGATGAAGTCAGCACCACCCACTCAAGTCATATTTTCTCTTTACTTCATTCCAAACCTCTACTGATTCTTACGGAGAGGGTTTTCAGAAATTTGACAAATTAAGAAAATTTACCAATCCCTTTTCGATCCCGAAACGTGTGGCTTTCGAACTTGTGTCATAAAGTTGGTCCGTTCGAAAGATAAAACTAAGATGCTTTTGAAACGGAGTCTCCGAATGGGAGTTGCTCCTTAATTAAAAATCCCTTGCGGTGAATGTCCGCCATACCTCTAAAAGTATATCTGACTTGATAAATTTTTGTTGGATGCGAGGTCTGAAAGTGAGCCAATTTTTTTCGTCCGTATTCGCGATCAGGTTTTTCCTCTTGTTGACCGATCTAAAAAAGCATTAAGTACATTACTTAAATATCCTGACGCTCTTGTCAACGATTTTGACATTGTCAGTTTGGAGACCAAGTTACTTTTTTGGTTGATCGCAACAGCCGCTGAAAATCACATGAGCCAATCAGAGCCTTGTACAGTCCCGCAAAGAAAGCGTGAAACTTCTGCTTTCGCGTCTGATTGGCTGAGAATATGGCGCGAGGTTTCAAAAGAAAAGAAATCGCGAAATTACTATCGATAGCTCTTTGACTTGGTGCTAAAGGATAAACTTAACTTGAACGAATGTGTTATATTCTCTGTCCTTTTGCATATCTCTTTCATTAGTCAATTAGTCTTTGCTTCAAGAATGGCTATTTAAAGGCGCTCGTTCAATAATTGTTTCCGCCGTGAATTTCAACAATCTTACGCTATTACTGGGTTTTACGGTTTACAAGTGGACTGAGGGTAAAAGCCTGTAATTGAGAACTGAATCCTTAAAATGCTTTTTGTTGCATCATGTTGTGTTTGCCGATAGATAAAATAGCACGGAAATGATCAGATGCACTGAAAAACAATAAACGCTACCTTAAAGTTGCTGTCTGTGTAAAAACGTAAGTAGTTAAATACGGAACCATACACAAGTCAAATCGATTACTTAAGACATGATAACACGAAAACTAGACGGCACTCCGTTGTACACGAGAAAAAAAGTGGTTGGAATGCCCTCAGGCCACATCGCTTCTCTCTGAAAGCCGGATATATACCGTTAAATGTAAAATGTCGGGATATTCTAAAAAGGTTTTTCAGCATTTCAACTTTGATTACCACATGATTCAGAAAACAATTTCTAACAATATTCGTTTGTCTTCATCTGATGCTTATTTACTTTTTTCAAAGTTCACTCAGTTACAAATGTATCGGTAGAGCACTAAAGTGGCTAAAGACTTCAAGTACAAGGATATCTATAACAAAGTGTTTGATAGTCTTGCACATGAAAATATTTTTGGCAGTTTACTCCGCCGAGCGTTCAGTAAATCGGAATTCAATGACAAGGGCTAGCTTCGTAATAACCGTGACCGACTAAGCATCAAAGGAGATCTGCGAATTTTCTCTTTTACCGTGAAATTACTTCCAAAGCGAAACTTTATTATAATGATCAACAACATTTCATGCAAGTCATAAATCCAATGCAAAATCTAACTTGATTAGTACTAAGAAAGCCTAGATTAAATTTCCAACTATTCCCTGATTACTTTGAACAACTCCGGGACTTTATATAAGATAAGAAGTTCAAACGAAGCTGGTTAGCTTGTAGTTGTTATAGATTAAAGGAGACAGAACCTACCACCAGTTGGTGTTAGCAGCGGTAATTTCTACTCAAAAAATGGAGCTTTCCCAGGCCTTCTCCTTTTAGTCTTCCAGAAATCTCGTCGACTCTCATTTCTAGCTATTGAGCCTGTGATGCAGCTCTTCTTGTACCATGAAGTTCTGGAACGCTGTGTGCAATAATTGTTTATCTTGCGACCCGTTTAATTTAAAAATTTAGGCCGTTAGACCAAATTGTTTCCACTAATTTCAGTGCCTTGTCAGCTCTGTTTGTCAACAATCTACTAGAACACGACTTTCTCAAAACACAACTACACTGTTATTCATTCGTTTTGCCTCGGAAGTCATCAGATATTGATACAAACCACAGAGTTTGTTTATCGTTGAAATGTATTTGCATTAGCCACTAAAGCCTCCTTTATTGTTTATTTTGACTTCTCTTCTATATTAGCTGAAGCCGAGGCATTTGTTTCGATTGGCTTGTTCATGAAGCATTAGAGAGATGATCAATAAGCCGCGATAAAATACAATTTTTCAAAAACACGCTCAAGCTAATTTTTCAGTTGCATAAATGATACAAGCCCGAAAATCATTTCTATCAAAGCCAAGAAGATTCAACTGACAGACGTTGAAGGATTCCGGAGGGCAAACTATTGTTCGGAAATTTTAAGGTTCTTCTCAGAAAGAAAGTATTCGTGTCGACCATTTTTTACCATGCTACGGAGGAAATCTTTTTGAATTTTATTTTGCGGCTTCCCAGATTTCTTTAAGTGTTAATCGGCACTTAGCCAGAATTCCACTGATGCAAATTTGTAAAGGAATAAATTATTCTGACGTACACGGAAAGATGCCAAAATGAAAATTAACCAATTGACAAATTGATGTCAGTTTTTCATGCGTCTGTCCTGTTATTGACAATGAATTTCGTCATAACATTGTCAAAGTAGTCTACTGCCTGCCTACAAACAATGCTGATAAAAAGTATTTAAGTCTAAGCACCCATTTTAAAACACTTAGCTTTCAATTACTGGGATTTAGAAGGTTAGTCTGCAGTCTGCAGTCTGCGAGTGTCAGACACCAGGGCAACGGCGAATTCGCTTTGGACAATCAACTGAAAACCGATCCGTCCGTCTATCTTATAGAGTTAAATTAATCTCATTTTCCATGCACTTTCTTAGAGAAATTACATTGAGTTGCAAGTGGCATGCCGTGGATAAGCGTTGACGCAGTGAGGAAAGTATTGGTCCATTAATGTGGCCTGGGATGGATTCCGACCCCCGATTCGACTCCATACGTAGTTGAGTTTGTTGGTTCGCTACTACGCTACTACGCCACTACCCTCCGAGAGGTTCTCGTCCTGGTACACCAGTTTCTCCTCTGTCCCCTCTCTTCGATTTCGACAAAAAACGTTATCCCGACATACTACTGGCACTAACCTTGCGCTGGGTAAAAGCTCACAGCGCTAGCGTGAAGTAAGCGCCCTGGATTCTCTTCTTTTACTACAGAAACCTTCGAAGAGCAAACCGCTTTCGTGTAGATTGTTTCTGTCTAGTTTCAGCCGCGAATTCAAAATCTTTATGTATGTCATGGCAAAAGCTGACAAACGCATAATTTTCAAATGAGTTTATAGCTTAAGTAACATTTGCGGTTGAATTTTTAAACCTTGAGTGCTTAATTACTTTCTTTCACCAACGCACAGAAGTTTATAAAGTGGTTTTATTTTATTTTGCGGAAGGTCGTAACCGTGGTGATTAAAAACAATTTTAAGTGCCAATATCTTAAATATTTATCATGTTGTTTTGCTCAGTTTTCAATAAATGCAGATGGTACATTGCAGATATCAATTGTCTACTTTTTAAAGATGGTATTTTAGAACAACCATTGACACAAACGCTAGCCTGCGACGCTTCCCATACACTAAACAAGTCATGCGCAAGCTCAGTGACGTCGGAAAAGATCTGAAATGACTGCTTCAAGATGGCGGACAAACTACTCATGATAGCCATTAATATTAACTATTTTCACTGCATAATTAATTAGCTCATTGCAAAACATGCTGTTATTCCATCGCATTCCCCCGTGCTATAGCACCAGTAATGCTTCTCGCCATTTGGAGCGTGGTCTTTTCGTCCTGTACTCCACAAAGACAGTCGTCTTTTGCGACCCGCCCACCTCCCCTGGTGGCGGTTGACCAAGCTCCTATCTGCTTATATCCTCGTTGCATGCGTACTGCCTCGTCAGTCGCGGACTCTTCCCATAACGTAATCTTATGCGATGAGGTAATGAGTATGCAGTGAGGATATAGTACTAAACGCTCCGTGAGCGTAAACTGGGTTGTCTGTGGGGCAGGTTACACAAAAACAGAGGGCAGTGAGTTGGGTGGTATTGAAGGCGCTGAAACTGGATTTTTCCAGGAGTAATACCGGAAATATACAATCGAATAAAAAGAAAAAAAAGCTTGGGAAGGCAATAGGTACTTCTGGTAACTCCTGCAATGGAAGAAGCAGGCTAGGGGATCAAGCTCGAATGCAACATATTTCTCATCATCCCCAGAGCAGCGCAGTCCGGGAACCTAACACTAATTTCTTTTGTTTCGTTAAAACGAAACGTGTCTATCTTGAGTTTAGGGTGAACTATTTACACAATGAGTTTGAGTGGCCAATCAAAACAGTTTGTAAGTGAAAATCTGAACATCTATTGAACCTGAATTATCGCAAATCATAATGCTGACAAACACAAAAGCGAAGGAGATGGTTAATAACTATGAAGTTTTTTACTATCTTAATGATTTTGGGTTAGATTAAAGCGATATGTTGTTGGAAGTTCTTGGTGTTAATGAGTAATGTAAACTATCTTCGCACTAGTAAGTCGTTGCAATAAATTGGGTTTACCAGGTACCAGTTAAAGAAATATTGTTGGCTTCCCAAAGAACTTCATTTTACACTAGAATGACTAAAGAAATATTTTTCTGACGTTAAAAACTATGGCTACCTATTACCATTTGCCAGAAAGAACGTGACTAAAAATTCCAATAATAACACCAAAGTTAGTAAAATATTTAGAAATACAGATCACTTCTCGACGGTCGATCGAAAGATGCAATTGTTGTCGAAGTCCATTATTCGTCGCTTTGAAGATTCCAGATGTTTATATTTCACCGCCTGTCTTGTTTATCGAATTTACGTTCCCTTCTTGAGCTCCAGGGGTATATTTTGTTTAAAGATCCGCTAAAATCCTATTCGCGTTACATTGCCATTGCAGGTTAATTAAATATTCTACTGTGTCCACCGTATAAAATCTACGCATTTCTACTACCCCCTGATACCTACCAAAGATACTTGCAGAAGACTCTAGGCACAAAGACAATACTTAGCAGGGGAGTGACAGGTTTCCATTTTCCGACTGGATTGCCATATATGGCAACCCAGTAATAACCTTCCTTGTGCTTTTGCGAACTTTACACATGTTCCCACATGCGTGAGATAAGAGCAGCTCCAGGGAAAAAAGTTCTTGCGCTTATTCCTAAATTTGATTCCCGTTGTTTTCACACTCTTTCCTAAAATTTTTTTTGATCTTTTTGTGCTTATCTCAGAAGTAGACCTCTCAATATTTTGTTCATACAAAGCGTGCGCAGGAGCATTGACATCGGGAAAGATCTGAAATGACTGCTTCAAGATGGTGGACAAACTACTGTTATGTGGACTATACTGTTGTTATTGGAACAATGTATGGAAGACATACATTTGAACTGCGGGAATGAAACAAGTTAACTCGGTTTTGAAATCTTCGCAGTTATGAGCGCTACTTTAATTCAATCTTGGATTTTTCAGACCTTCCTTTCGTTCCTGCTAAAGTAGCGTTCAAAAGCTCGATGAACTGAACTGAACTGAACTGACAATAGAAACAGAAATTGATCGAATATAAGGACGTTACCATAGAAGGTGGCTAACTTATTATTTTCCAGGTCCGTTAACGCAAACTGTCTTGAAAACTATCTCTCCCTCGCAACTGAGTACTTCTTTCCCTTTAGTAAATTTATCAACTTTAGTCAACTTTATCTGACATCATCCTCTCCAGCTTGTTATTATTCTCAGACAGGGCATCCGATAACGACAACATTGCCCCTCCAATTACAATTTAATTCATTTCACCTGCCTTCATGGGAATGGTGAAAAAGAACTCTGAGAAGATGCTGCACAAAAATGTTGTAAGAGTCAATTTTCACTATCCACATGATCATCATTTGCGCTGTACGTTTCTAAATCGAAATATAAGACAAAATGCGGAATTTTGCAAATCTAGAAGATGCGCAAAAAAAGCTCATAAGCTGACTCCTGGGGCGCTTTCCTTTTGTGAGAACTGGCCGGCCAGACCCAATCATTTGCAAAGAAAATGCAACAGTTTGAAGGAACACTTGCATGATATAATCCCTCGCATTCTTCTCGGGGAGTATATATCATCCTCGACGCTCCCTAAGGGCCAGTTTTTCTATGTGATAACGCTGGATCAACATGTGATTCACAGGCGGACAAGGGTAATTAATGTAAAGAGTCAGTGATCAATCAGCCATGTTGCCAGCATGGTTGTCCTGATAGTGTAGTGGTCATCACACCCGACTAGTGATCAGGGGGACGTGGGTTCAAATCCCGCTCAGGGCAATTACAGTTTTCCCCAGAAGTTGTCCAGTTTTGAGTTTCCCGCAGTAACTTCTTCTCAATTTCTCCTCAACTTGGACTGTGAATTCATTTGCGATCCTCCTGGGGGTGATACGTTGTTGGCTCAAGGGATCTACTTAACTGAGTAAAGTACAACAAATAAACTCTTTATATGTATAGGGATTTTCTCTCCTTTCGCTTGCTGCTCCAATACTGTTGAGCACTCTCGAGGGCAAATCGAACAACATATCCAGTGTGTGTATACAGCTATTTCGAGAAAGTTTGTCAAGAATAAAGTGCACGCGACAATCCCGA
>OX421445.1:55012339-55014839 GCA_949126865.1 Montipora capitata
ATAATGCATTTCAAAACAATAAAATCAAAATGAGCGCCGTATCATTAAAAAGATCTATTTTAGGCTGGCTCTAACTTCAAGGTGTGCGTCCATTAATGGCCGTTTTTATACTAGAGACGCATAATCCGTCCAGACGAATCATGCTTCTCTTATGTTATCCGTCTGGTGTAAAGACGGGACGAACTATATGAGATGCATAATTCATCTTGGACGAACTTAAGCAAACATTTTTTCTGCGTCTGTTAAATTCGTCTAGTATAAAGACGGGTACTAGACGCATAATGCGTCTGGACGAACTTTCCAGTTTAGTGCGTCTTCGAAGACGCACTAAAATAGATTCTTCGTCTAGACGCATAATGCGTCTTGTGGCCGTCTTTATACTAGACGAATTTAACAGACGCAGAAAAAATGTTTGCCCAAGTTCGTCCAAGACGAATTATGCGTCTCTAGTATAAAAACGGCCATTATTTAACTTTCTGATTTTCTAAAGATTTCAGTTATCGTTTAGGTGCCGTTTTAGAAATTTGTGCAAGTATCCGTTTTAAAAGCAAACCGGCGGAGTCGAAACAGGGGCACCCAACGAGAATATAGTTCAAAACCACTTAAATATAGCATTGTTAAACGTATTTTAGTATTGAAACGGTAGATATAGGCATATTTTTATCCCCTAAACATTTTTCATCTGTTCGGATTTCCTAGCTGAAAGCCTAGTGATCCGAAAATTATAGGGATCAAAACTTACCTTTTCGAAAATTTCAGCCAGAAAAAAGGCTCCCGAAAATTCTAGGTGACCTTTTTAGGGTAAAAATCCGTTAAAAGTGGGCAATTATACCATTTTTCAAATGTTCGAAAATGCTAGGAGAGGCAGGCAAGCAAGGCATTTTTCAACAAATGTTCCATAAATTATAGGTCTGAAATCGTCTTCCGAACAGATATTTTCCGAAAATTGACGTTGGGTGCCCCTGTCGAAAGAAGTCAAGTATTTTGTTTTTAAAGCGCTCAACTGGATCGAGCTATGCGAATAATTTCTTCCGGTTTTCAATCTGTTCCAACAAGCGCATGCCTTCGCGGAACACGGAAATTCAGTAGGATTAAAGAACCCTGTAATGACGGTGTTACCTGTTAACAGTCGAATTTTCGAGTTTATTTTTATATATTCACCGCTTTTCTGCCTCTGTTGACTAATGGCTTCTTTCAGTGAAGTGAAGTATTTCAATGACTGGCATTGCGATGACACAGGGAGCGAAGAAGCGGAAATCGAGACTGAAGGAAACGAAGAAGCTGGTAGATTGACGAGAAGCGAGGCTTGGTTTTCCTGCGGTAAACTGCAGAACGACCCATACTATCATCAACGCTACATTCCCCTAAAATTGGCGCTCGGTTTTAGTGATTTGTCAAGGGAAGAAAAGGAAAAAGTTGTCAAAACGCTCACTGATGAAGATATACAATTTCTCGAATCTGAGAAGGCAAGAAAATGTCTGGAAAGGTTAGCAGATGCTGTAGTCTGCGTTAAAATTAAGTCTTCTTATGGCACGGGATTCTTCATACGAATCACCGACGAATTTAAGGAGTCTGGTGACGGAGATGTTGTAATTACGAACTCGCACACGTTGAGAAAACTAGCAAGTGCCCAAGGCTCTGACTTCAGTGTAGTAGAACCACGTGATATCCGAGTAATTTCGTTTTACGATGGAACTGAGCGTGGCTCGCAGGTATCTCGCGATGTGGTAAGGATCGGGAGATTATCACCACCAGACAAGAATAAAGACAAGGATATTACATTGAGAAGAGTGAAAGCAGCGTTGTATGGAGATGGGACAGCTGTTACAGAAACTACTGCAAAAATTATCTCGATTTTTGATCAACTAGCACCAGTTTTATCTGCAACAGAAGGGTTTCTGGATTACGCGCTTTTGTTCTTGAAGCCTCTTGACAACAAAGAGCAGAAACGAAAGTTTGAAAACCATGTAACACCCCTGGAGGTCAAAGTCTTTAAGCCACGCTTTCCCGCGGATCAATATAGAAACCGTGCCTATTTTGAAATTCCCGTTCCAGAGAGCTCTACCTTACCTCGTTCGCTTAGACTTTTTACCATTTCTCACCCGCACCGGGCCAGCAAACAAGTGTCTTTTGGAGGGATAGAATCAACCCTTCAACATGTTTACCTCCTTAATCAATTGGCTGGTCAGAATGACACTGATTTACTAGAAGGCAAAGATTCCTTCCTTGAACACTCGATTGCTACTTGCCCTGGCTCCTCCGGTGCGCCAGTCTTCATGTACTTCGTAAACCATGAAAAGAAAGAGGTAGAGATTGATGAGGCCGTTTATTTTCTACATTTCTTTGGAATCGAATCGGGGCAAAAGCTTCTGGGCAAAGCAGTGTCATTTGGCACTATTTTTTATCAACTTACTTTTGAATAAACACCTTTTTCCACCTTCTACCAAATGACATTTAACCAAAGCATGTTTCCCTCAATTCGCGAGGTAATGACTGGGAC
>OX421445.1:55024839-55027339 GCA_949126865.1 Montipora capitata
CGTGTTACTGCACTACCACATGTACGCGATGCGTGCCTATTTTTTCTAAAGATGGCAGGAATTTTTTCTTTCTGACAAATGATTCATAGGCTGGTAGCCAAGTTTTTAACCTCAGAAAAAGAAATGTTTCCTCGTATCAACGTGTGAGCCAAAGGGCCTCTGCTGGCACGACTTCTGGGTAACCCCTTGTCAGTCCCTTCTGATTCCAGAGGCAACCCAGTGTACGCTCATCAAGCGTCTAGTTGAAAATTCTCTGCGATGATTGATTATTGCGCTATAATAACCCGAGCGATTTTTTCAAAATGGCCGCAAGCCGTTTTGTCGAGGAATTAGACGAAGAAATTAATTGTTTCAAAGGAAATGTATTTTTTAAAATAATCACCTACCGGTAATTATACTAAAACAATTATTCACCTCAGGCTCGGTGGATATCGGTAAATAATTCTTAAATATTAATAATCTTCCTTGTGCTGTTGCAAACTTTAAACCTGTTCCCACAAGCGTGAGATAAGAGCAGGCACAAGCAAAAAAATCTCTTCTTGCCCTTATTCTTAAATTTGATTTCCGTTCATTTCACAACATTTTAATATATATTTTTTGTATGCTTATCTCAGAAGTAGACCTCTAAGACCTTAAACCTCAGACCTGTAATCCTTTCAGTGCTAAGATTTTCATATTTTTAAATATTTATTTACGCATTTGGTTCATACAAGGCGTGCGCAGGCGCCGTGAACTCGGAAAAGGTCTGAAATGACTACTTCAAGATGGCAGACAAACTAATAATAATAATAATAATAATAATAATAATAATAATAATAATAATAATAATAATAATAATAATAATAATAATAATAAAAGATTTATACCGCGCCAGTATCCTACTGTTCAAAGGCGCCTTACAAAACTTTAAAATTAACACTTAAAACAGCTAAAATTAACTATAAAAAGCTTTTCTAAAAAGGAAAGTATTTAATCTACTTTTAAAAAAAGACACAGACGGAGCGTTTCTAATTTCACATGGCAAAGCATTCCATAATGATGGTGCTGCTACAGAGAAAGATCTTGCGTCATATGTTTTCAAGTTATAGACCTTATTCATAAATGGCGGGCAATTTATAATTCTTTTGTCGAAGTGCAAATTAGCCTACCAAGCCTCGATACCATACAGTGAATTGAAAAGAATTCTTGCTCTAAAATGAGGCTTGGTGGGCTAATTTGCACGTGGACAAAAGAATTATAAATGTGACCGCCATTTATGAATAAGGTCTATAGGATGGAGAAACCAGAAGGTGCTTGGATGATGAGCGTAGTTGACGTGATGGAGTGTAAGATGTAAGCAAATCACAAATGTACGATGGTGCCAAATTGTTAAGTGCCTTGTAGGTTATAAGCAAAATCTTGAAAATAATACGTTGATTAACGGGAAGCCAGTGAAGATTAAAAAGAACAGGCGTAATGTGATCATGCTTTGTTGTTAGTGTGACGAGGCGCGCCGCGGCATTCTGGACGTGCTGTAGCTTTTTTATAGTGTAGGCTGGTAGGCCATACAAAAGAGAATTACAATAATCCAACTTCGAAGATACAAACATATGAACCAGCAATTCAGTAGTGGCCGCAGAAAGATACTTCCTAATATAGCTGATATTTCGCAGGTGATAAAACGAAGATTTGCAAATGTTAGTAACATGATCATTGAAGCAAAAATGGCTATCGAACATAGTGCCGATATTTCTCGCCTTATGCACGGAGTGAATAGTTTCACCAGCAACTGAAATTTCGTGAAGGAATGGTCCTGGAAGATGTTTAGCGGAGATCACCAATAATTCAGTCTTGTCTTTATTTAATTTAAGGCGATTAACCATCATCCAATGATTAATTTCATTCACACAGCTCTCGATGTTAAACACCGCTAGATCCCTATCACCCGGTACGGTTGGTTGGAAAGACAAGTATAGCTGTGAGTCATCAGCATAAAAATGATAGCTCAAGTTAAATTTCTTTACGACGTCTGAAAGCGGCGAAGTATAAAGCAAATACAAAATGGGTCCCAAGACAGATCCTTGTGGCACTCCACATACGTGGTCATGTTTAATAGAGGTACCACCATCGACGGAAACATATTGCATGCGACTCGATAAATAAGATTGCAACCATAATAGAGGCTTTCCAGCTATCCCAAATCGTACACGTAAACGAGAAAGGAGAATGGCATGATCAACTGTGTCAAAGGCCGCAGAAAGGTCTAACAGCAGTAAAATTACGGTTCGACGATTATCAATGGCAGAAAGAATATCATTGTGGACACTAATGAGTGCAGTTTCAGTACTGTGATACTGTTTGTACGCTGACTGAAATGTCTCATTTAACTCATATTCGTTAATGTAGGAGATAAGTTGATTAGCTACCAATTTTTCAATTGCTTTGCTGATAAATGAAAGATTCGACACAGGGCGATAATTGGAGAACTGCGTGTGATCCAAAGAAGATTTCTTAAGGAGTG
>OX421445.1:55032339-55047339 GCA_949126865.1 Montipora capitata
CTCAACTAGTGAAATCAATTTAAGCAGATATCAGAGCCTATTACAGTAATTAAAAAACTTATTGGCCCTAAACGTCCAACAAGAAAGCAATCATGATCACTGAACTAAAAAAAGAAACAGAAATTGATCGAATATAAGGATGTTACCATAGAAGATGGCTAAAATATTCTCCAGGTCCGTTAACGCAAACTGTTTTGAAAACTATCTCTCCCTCGCAAGTACTTCTTTCCCTTCAGTAAATTTATTAACTTAAGTCAACTTTATCCGACAGCATCCTCTCCAGCTTATTAATAATTCTCAGACAGCGCATCTGATCACGACAACATTGCCCCTCCATTTAGACTGACACAATTTAATTCATTGCACCTGCCTTCATGGGAATGGTGAAAAAGAACTCTGAGAAGATGCTGCACAGAAATGTTGTATGAGTCAATTTTCACTATCCACATGATCATCATTTGCGTTGCACGTTTCTAAATCGAAATATAAGGAAAAAGCAGAATTTTGCAAAGCTACAAGTTCCGCAAAAAAAAAAAAAGCTCAGGGAGGGCTGACTCCTGCAATGCCGTCTTTATGGACTTTACGCAGCAATAAGAACGTCGTCTCAAAATAGAAATTACCCAAGAAATATTATGTCAACTGCTCAGGTTAGGTGGAGAGAAAATGAAAATTTAGTTTCAAGCAAGCAAGTGAATTAATAATCAATTAAAAATGTAAAACGCGCGTGCAAGGCGTACCAAGCTAATGTTCTTTTGTTCATTTCATTTGCAAGCTTGTGGCGTTTTCGGTGCCTTGCCAATATATTTCAGTCGTTGCACCACCAAATATTGTGCGGGTTAGAGTGTTGGAGAGAGTTCAAGAAGGAAGAAGTGAGACATTTTTTTGTATCGCTGCTTTGTTTCTGAGAAACGATACAAAACCGACAGAAAAAGAAAAAGACACATCCTCGTGTTCAGTTTTGTCCACAGTCGTTCTGTGATAGACGGAAATGAAGTATAATCTCTCTTCGGTGGAAGTGTGAATATATAAATATAATCTCCACGGTTGATTTGAAACCAAAAAAGCCTTATAAACAGACTACAAGTGTTCTAGATACGGGGCTTCAATTCCATGTTATGCATGTTTCAGTCAACACCATCTCTCTAAATGAAGGATTATCCTTCACTGCCAGTTTGCTCTCAATGAATTAGTATTCTCGATTTATAGATTACTTTGTCCCAGGACTTGTGGTAGCAGATTAAAAAAAAAAAGATTTCAACTCGGAGCCCCCACTTTAACCACTAAAATTCAAGTTCCTGCTTTCTTGTTCACATGTTTCAATTGTTAGCAACTAAACTTGATTTAAATGAAGAATACAGTCATCATGAATTTGTTATTGTTATAGACGGAGTTTGCGAAGGAAACCTGGCCAGACATAACATACTAATTAATAGTTCATAGTATTTTTTGCGTGTTTTTGACTTTCTTGACTTTTAGGCTTTGGATTGGAAAAAAATTCAGTCGCCTCCTACGGACCAGAAAAGAGATTGTAAGGTCACCGAACTGGCTTATATGTACCAAGAAGTCGAATATTTTCAGCTATTTTGATGCACATAACAAGGAAGAGATGAAGTTTCAGTTCGTGTGAGAATCAAAAAGGTGATTTGCGTCTGAGAAGTTAGGAGTCAGATTAAAAACTGTGTAGTATTTTCTTACCTTGCCTTGAGTTCATTTATGCGTCTATAAGTCCTTACCGACAGCAATCTCACTTTGACTTAGCAAATTAACTTTTCCTATAGTTCTTTAGCCCGAAAATGTGCGGAAGTCTCAAATATTTGCATTGTTTGCCGCCGCTCATCAAATTAATAAGCACCTTTTGCTGTTCGACTCTGAACTCTCCAATGTGGGTGATAAAAAACAAGTCTCAACGCCGGGGGCTTATAAGCATCGAAATATGGCACCAGCCGCGTAATTTATTATTGCAGTAATAACGAAAAAAAAATATGAAAAAATAATTATGATTTATGCGATGGTTTTAAATGAAAGGCGCTTTTTCAATTAAACTTAATAATTTTTTCTCGTCAAAATATATTTACATGATTCGACAAACATTTTACCTTATTTGCGCAATACATTTATTTTTAAAGCTAAATTGTCGGACCGGTAGTGCATGAATATAATTGAGATCTTGCACGTACAGTGTTTGGCTCATTCAGAATAGTCTTCCTGAACCAGTAAAGCTGATATTAAATTAACAAACAGGAGGTTATGTGTAAAAAAATTCGGGGGCAGTACGCTCAAGGATAAGCAAAAGGGCCCTTGCGTACACTGCAATAAATTTCGGTCGCGGTCAAAAACAATTTCAAGAGGACATAACTGCAAGGAGATAAGAAATCACTGATGATACTCTTCGGTTAAAAATCTTTCAGTTATTAGAATATTGAGGCTAAAAGTAAAAAAAAAATTCTTCGTCCTCTGATTTTGTCGCTGTTGGTGAAAATTGATGAAGTTTACTCTCAAAGCGTATTCTAAGTTCTGACTTGATCAAACTGGCAAACACAACTAGTTAAAATGACAATACTATTTTCAGCCTAAAATTGGCCATATACTGTATATGTTCATACTGCACATTAAAAGTAATTAGATATTTACAAAAATGTCCAACAAGAAGGCAGTCACTGCTCAAACTGAAAATAGAAACGGAAATTGATCGAATATTAGGACGTTACCACAAAAGATGGCTAAATTATTATTTTCCAGGTCATTCAACGCAAACTGGTTTGAAAACTATCCCTTCCTCGCAAATACTTCGTCCTTTCCTTTCAGTAAATTTATCAACTTTAGTCAACTTTATCCGACAGCACCTCTCCAGCTTCAAGTTATTTTTCTCAGACAGCCCATCTGATAACGACAACAAGTAAATTAAAGCACGAAACAAAACCAAAATAACTGACCTATTCCTTTCGATTGTTTGATGGAACTAATATAAGGAAAAAAACCACTACTAAATCTAGAAATGTGAGAAAAGTATTATGAAGGCAATATTAATAGGCCTTATCACGGTTTTCGACGCCATCTTGACGGGTAGGCAAAGCGGTCAGAAATTACAGTGTTTGTATGGGAATCCGATAGCAAATAACTTCTTCCAAAATTGAATTTTTTACAATTTATGAATCGCAACGTTAAAATACTAGGTAGAAGATTGTATCCACCAAGTTTGAAGGATGTAGCTTTCCTATAAGTCGCTGGGCTAATATATATTTTTTACCATACATTTGTGTTTAATTTTTTTTCCCGCGAACCCGCGCCTAGCCAGCCAAATTTACAGACAAATGTGTGGAAAATTCAAGAAGTTTATTGAGCGTCTTCTAACCGAGCTACATCCTTCAAACTTGGTGAATACAATCTTCTACCTAGTATTTTAACGTTGCGATTCACAAATTGTGAAAAATTCAATTTTGGAAGAAGTTATTTGCTATCGGATTCCCATACAAACACTGTAATTTCTGACCGCTTTGCCTACCCGTCAAGATGGCGTCGAAAACCGTGATAAGGCCTATTAGTATCACCCAACTAGTGGACTAATCCTGCATTTTGATTGGCTACGCTACTAGAGGACTATTAGTAATAGTCCTCGGGTAGCGAAAAGCGTGACGCTTTCTTTCATTTTATTCCCAAATAAATATTTCTTTAACTTGCATTTTCTCACTTTATTATTGCCTTTTCTGTCCGACTAGTTGGGTGATACTAATTAACAATTAGACCCGTAGCCCTCAAGGGCTAAGAGTCTAATTGTTAATTAGCACGCGCAATTTTACAGTAAGAAACAACTGACACAGACAGTAGTAACAGTGTACACTATCCCAAAATAATTGTCAACAGTGGACAATGTTAAGTTATCAGACAAACCGCATATTTGCAGATAAGGCAAACATTAAAGATTAATTATTTAAAAGAACACTTAGTAATCGTTGCCCTTTAATCGCGCCGTTTATTGGCTCGAGGGGGACTTTCAAGATTTTCATTGTTTATATCGGAATCGCCCCGGCGCCGATATTTCGGTTGTAACAAGTCTCATCATGTCACATAAGTAGCCGAATAAATCCAACCCCATGACCCGCCAAAAGAACCCCACAAGATTTGGGGGTTTGCAGGGGAGGGGGAATTTTACAGCCCCGTGCTCCGGGATCTCGGTCACTGAAAATAGAAGCTGAGATCTCGGTTAGTGAGCCAACCTTTTCATTGTGTCTTTTTCTACAATTGGTCCTTTGTGGCTAATGGCTTCCCCAAAAAGTCAATTGCGGGATTCGCATTTGTGGTCTTGTGAAAACCATGTCCGATTGAAGAGAAAACCTTTAGCAGTCCACTGGTTTGAAGAAGTGGATAGTATGCAAGTTTTCATTTCTCTTCATACAGAAGACTACCGCTGAATGTCATTTGTCAGAACACTGAGAAAACTCATAGGGTTCCAATGTTGGCCGGCGAAAGCATTAAGGGCTTACTGACGTATTTTTTGGGGTGCGTTGCTAAGGATGTAATAGTTAACCAATTTGAGAGAATTTGGCATTATTTTGGTCAGTTTCCAAATTTTGCAAACCAATGACCCTAAATATGACGTCATCATGTCACGCCCATGGTCACGTGACCAATAAAAGAAAACTCTAAATTTGTCTACGTGCTACTCAATTTGGGTATTTAATCAGTGGTTTCATAATTTGTATTCGTTTTTGCATCCAGCCAAGCATGGTTTTCTTTTTATTTTGAAAAATGTTCTTTTTAGATAGATAAACGATACTGAAATACCCAAAAAAATTTGAAAAAAGATGATTTGAAAAAATCAATGCTTAGCTATATTCTATGTTTGGAGGTGAAACTTGCCATATTAAAAAAAATTAATTCAATTTTAAGACCGCCGGAAATTTAGCTTTTCCTCAAACCGGAAGTCAGTTCGTTAACGCATGCGCAGTTGATCTGAGAACGAGTTCGAGGGAGGCGAGGAAAAACCTTCGATGCAAACAACAGTTCGTGTGGTGATTTTTGCTTGTGAGTGGGTTTCCTGGTCAGCTCACGATATGATGATGTCCGTCACCGGAAGTAACATTTCATTTCCTTAGCAACGCGCGAAAAATTCGTCTGTGGGCCCTTAAGGTGATTCCCTGGTTTTGCATTGCGCATTCCTACTGCGCACGATTTTTGTGTCATCAGCACGCGCACATGAGCGCGCGCGCGTACAAAACATAAGGGATTTCCCTCAAACTAAGCTCGATAGCGAGATAAAAGCTCCTTTTCTCTTAAACGAGCACGGTGACCCCCACTTTTTATTTTATAAATTCAATGAGAACAATATCCGCAATAACTGAGAAAAAATTTGGCAGAAATCTATAGCTACTTTTTTGGCAAATGAAATAAATGCTACAGATAGAGACGTAACGGGCCCAGCAGAGCAAGTCCAAATTATGTTTCCTTTAAAGGATAAAAATATCAATTAATAATGCAGGGTATTTGAAGCCATTTTTTCTGGGACGTAGATGAATAAGCAATCAAAGAAAGTCGAACTCTGTGTGATATAGCACGCCGCATTGAAAAATAATCGATCTTGTTTGTTGTGCACTGAGATAACCAAAAGTCACCTAAATAACCATATTTGTCAGCATCGTGGCATGAAAACAAGCACGGTGACCCCCTCTTTTTATTACCTTTTTAACATCTCCTTGTACTGTAATGTCATCATACCAAGTTTCATCGGAAATCTATGACGGGTTCTTTTACCCGGGAATCACCTTAAGCTAAAAAGCTACACCAAAGGACCTTCATTTAGATTGCGTCCCACTTCTTCACTGATTTACTAGAAGGCCGGCAAAGATTCCTTCCTTGATCATTCGATTGCCACTTGCCCTGGCTACTCCGGTGCACCAGTCTTCAAGTACTTCACAAACCATGAAAAGAAGGAGGTGGAGATCGATGAGGCCGTTTATTTTCTACATTTCTTTGGAATCGAATCGCGGAAAAAGCTTCTGGGCAAAGCAGTGTCATTTGGCACTTTTTTGTTATGAATAAACATCGAATACTCCGTCTTCCACCTTCTACCAAATGACATTTAACCAAAGCATGTTTCCCTCATTTCGCGGGAGAATGACTGGGACTCAGTTTATTGCATTGCAACAACTGTTGATATTAGGTATCCGTTCTGGCCGTTTTTAGGCCAAGGTGAAGCTGATATTCAAACACGGACACTACATACATCAAGGGTACCCAACGGATGGGTAAAATACTTATTCGGAAGACCTTAGCCACCTGTAAAGAAAAAACTAAAGTTTTCTTTCCTAACATGATGATTGTTCTGAGGCATTTTGTAACAACGACGCATTTCAATCTGTGTAGTGATGGTTGCAGCATTTTATAATAATCGTCGGTCTACGCAATCCAATTAAGTTGCAATAAGAGGTTGACTCAAATTGTAAAACATTTTATCAAATCTTGCTATTAAGCAATAGGTATTGATAGTGGTCCACTAAGTATTTCTCAAAATGGCTTTATTCTTAGGAATCATGAGTTGTTTGGTTGCATTTCGCAAAAAAGGTTCATGTGGGCATAGTTTCATTGAGCTTGCGTATTAAATTTGGACATAGTTAATAAAGGGGACTGGTTTTGAAGCTCGGCAAACATCAAAGGAGCTGACAAAGATGCCAAGATTTGCGTTCATGCACTATGCATGAATTACGTAACCAACGAAGTAAACAAATATTGTGTTTTGTGCACGGTCAAGGCCAAAAAAGAGAACAGCAGCCTGAAAAAAAGAAATTTGTCGGATTTCATAATCATTTCCTCTATTAACTATGGTCGAACCGTACCGGTTGCATTATTCCGCCTTGCAATACTGAAACTCAGTTAACGGGAACGTTAGTAAACTAGTACCCCTGACTCTAATATCAGAAAGTTTCACGCAAACGGCACTTTGAGGTACAATCTTAAGCCGATGATACACGGTTCAACATTTGTTGATCAACAAATGTTGCAGCTCTTGTTCAACAAATGTTGAACAGTGTGTCGTGTCATGTTGAATGTTGAAATATGCCTTTCAACACGTTGAATGTTGTTGAACGATGTTGAACGAAAATAGAGACCAGCTCTATTCCGTTCAACACGTTTGTGCAACATTGTTCAACATTTGTTGAGCAACAAATGTTGCTAGATGTTGAACCGTGTATCATCGGCTTTTAAAGGCCTGGCCCGGCAAACGCTCGCAACATTTCAACGCAACATCTTGCAAAATTGTTGCATACGTTTGGCCACCATGTTGCGATATGTTGCAACATGTTGTTGCAACGTTTTGGATGTTGCATAATGTACACTCTTTTGGCCACGTTCACGCAACATTGTTGCATTAGGGCATGCGCGCTAGGTCCACTTCTTGGGCGCCAGGGAACCTGGGGCACATGAACATTGACAAGTTGCGTTGAAAATGATGAAAATGTTCAGGGGCACCCAACGAGAATATAGTTCAAAACCACTTAAACATAGCATTGTTAAACGTATTTTAGTATTTAAACGGTAGATAAAGGCATATTTTTATCCCCTAAAAATTTTTCATCTTTTCGGATTTCCTAGCTGAAAGTCTAGTGATCCGAAAATTATAGGGATCAAAACTTACCTTTTCGAAAATTTCAGCCAGAAAAAAGGCTCCCGAAAATTCTAGGTGACCTTTTTAAGGGTAAAATTCCGTTTAAAATGGGCAATTATACCATTTTTCAGAGTTTCGAAAATCCTAGGACAGGCAGGCAAGCAAGAAATTTTAAAAGAAATGTTCCAAAAATTCTAGATCTCAAATCGTCTTCCGAACAGATATTTTCCGAAAATTGACCTTGGGTGCCCCTGAATGTTGCGTGCGTTTGGCCACCCCGTTCAATACATGTTGCAACATCCTGCAACAATGTCGCAAGTTGTTGCGTTGAAATGTTGCGAGCGTTTGGCCAGGACTGGTTATTCCGGGGGTAAAAGCCTGTCATTGAGAACTGAAACCTTAAAATGCTTTTCGCTGCATTATGTTGTGTTTGCTGTCTGTGTAAAAAAGTAAATAGTTAAATACGGAACCCTACACAAGTCAAATCGATTACTTAAAACATGACAACACGACAACTCGACAGCACTCCGTTATACTACAACAAGAATACACGAGAAAAAAATGGTTGGTATTAATGCCCTCAGGCCGCGTTACTTCTCTCAGGTGATCTGAGAGCCGGATACATGCTTAAAAGCAAAATGTCGGGATATTCTCCCTAAAGGTTTTTCAGCATTTCAACTTTGGTAGACCTAATCGGCTAACTCAATGTTGTACCCAATTCAAACCCTTTGGGAATAAAACGTTTTGTTCCAGGAATTTCCATATCATTTAAATATGAATGCTACATTATCATGCAAATACAATACACAAAGAATCTTAGTCCCGGGAGATTTGAATTGGGTACAACATTGAGTTAGCCGATTAGGTCTATTACCACATGATTCAGAACACAATTACTAACAATATTCGTTTAGTTTGTCTTCATCTGATGCTTATTTTTACTTTTTTCAAAGTTTACTCAGTTACAAATGTATCGGTAGAGCACTAAAGTGGCTAAAGACTTCAAGTACAAGGATATCTATAACAAAGTGTTTGATAGTCTTGCACATGAAAATATTTTTGGCAGTTAATTTACTCCGCCGAGCGTTCAGTAAACCGAAAATTTGATGACAAGGGCTAGCTTCGTAATAACCGTGACCGACTAAGCATCAAAGGAGATCTGCGAATTTTCTCGCTTACCGTGAAATTAATTCCAAAGCGAAACTTTATTATTCGTTTGTCTTCATTTGATGCTTATTGACTTTTCTCAACTTTTACTCAGTTACATAACTAATGTATCGGGAGAGCAAGTGGCTAAAGACTTAGTCAAGTACAGGGATATCTACAACAGAGTGTTCGATAGCCTTGCACGTGAAAATACTTTTGATAGTTTACTCTGCCGAGAGTTCAGTCATTCGAAATTCAATAACAAGCAGGCTAGCTACGTAATAAACGTGATGGACTAAGCGTCAACGGAGATCTCCGAATGACTCAGAATTTTCTGGCTTGCCGTGAAATTACTTTCAAAGCGAAGCAAACTTCATGATACTCCAGTCAACAACATTTTATGTAAATCATAAATCCCATGCGGCAAAATCTAACTTGGTTAGTACTAAGTAAACCTAGATTAAATTTTTAACTATTCCCGATTACTCTGAACAGCTCCGGGACTTTATAAAATTATAGAATGGCAAACGGAGCTGGTAAGCTTTGTAGTTATGGATTAAAGGAGACAGAACCTACCGCCAGTTGGTGATTGAAAAAAACTTGAGCTTGAGCTTTCCTTGGCTCTCTCATTTTAGCTTTCCACAAATCTCGTGGACTCTCATTTCTTGCGATTGAGCTCTTCTTGTGCCATGAAGTTCTGGAACGCTGTGTGCAATAATTTTTTTCTCACGACCCGTATAATTTAGAAAGTTAGGCCTTTAAACCAAATTGTTTCCACTAATTTGCCTGGTCAGCTCTGTTGGTCGACAATGCTTCTGGAACAGGACTTTTTCAAAAACACAACTAGACTGTTATTCATTCGTTTTGCCTCGGGAGTCATCAGCTATTGATACAAACCACAGCCTGAGTTTGTTTATCGTTTAAATGTATTTGCATTAGCCACTAAAGCCTCCTTTATTGTTTGTTTTGACTTCTCATATATTAGCTGAAGCCGAGGCATTTGTTTCGATTGGCTTGTTCATGAAGCATTATAGAGATGATCAATAAGCGATAAAAGAAATTTAATTTGCAAAAACACGCTCAAGCTAATTTTTCAGTTGCATAAATGATATACCGGCCAGAAAAAATCATTTCTATCAAAGCCAAGAAGATTCACCTGACAGACATTGAAGGATTCCGGAGGGCAATTCCAAACTGTTTCCCGGAAATTTAATTTTTTTTTCAGAAAGAGAGTATTCATATCGGCCATTTTTATCATGTTGCGGGGAGAATCTTTTGAATCTCGAAAGAAAATGTGGCTCAGTTTTATTTTGTGGCTTTCCAGATTTCTTCACGTGTTAATCAGCACTCAGCCGGAGTCCAGATGATGCAAATTAATAAAAGAATATATTATTCTGACGTACACTGAAAGATACCAATATTAAAATTAACCAATTACATTTCGAAGCGAATGCTCGTAGTGGGTGCCAAGCGCTGACAGTTTAGTGCGTAGCTCCAAAAACGAATTACAAATCCAGGGCAACGGCTAATTCGCTTTGGACAATTGACTAAAAACCAATCCGTCTGTCTATCTTAAAGGGTCAATCTCATTTTTCATTCAGTTTCTTTGCGAAATTAAATACACTTGCAAGTGGTATGGCTGGAAGTTAACGCAGTGGGGAGAGCATTGGTCCTTTAATGTAGCCTGGGATAGATTCCGATCCCCGATTCGACTCCATGCGTAGACAAGACAAGATGACAAGACAAGATGATCTATTTAACTCAGCTCAGTTTCACATAATACAAAAAAAATATAGGTAAAATTTACATAGGCAACAAAAGAGAGTGTAATAAGAGTGTAAGGTGTAATAGAATAGGGAGCGAGTTGGGATCATCCAAATAGCAAAGGCTAATCTAGTGGAAATCGTAGTTGCATGAGTTTGTTGGTTTGGCATAATTTTCACATGAGTTCGTAACCTAAGTAACATTTGCGGTTGAGTTTTTAAACTTTGAGTGCTTAATCACTTTCTTTCATCAACGCGCAAACGTTTATAAAGTGGTTTTATTTATTTTGCGGAAGATCGTTTAAGTGCCAATATTTTAACATTTAATACTTATTTACGTATTTGACTCCTACATATTCTTCATTAGTATTGTAAATATTTTAAACTATCATGTTGTTTAATTTTGCTCAGTTTTCAATACATTCAAATGGCACATTGCAGGTGTCAATTGTCTGCTTTTTATAGATAGTATTTTAGAAGAACCATTGACACAAACGCTAGCCTATGACGTTTCCCGTACGCGAAACAAAACATGCGCAAGCGCAATGACGTCGAAAAAGATTTGAAATCAGACTACTCCAAGATGGCGGACAAACTACTATTACAACCATTCTTAGTATAATTACATAGGTGATTATTGAAAATTCTCAGCGCTGATTGATTATTGCGCAATAATCACCTAAGCGATTTTTTTTCAAAATGGCGGCAAGCCGTTTTGTCACATGCAGCTATATCCAGGAATCGAACCGGTCTCACTTCACATATATGAAGTAAGTTCTACATTTCGATTTATTTCGTTGTTTAAAAGACTTTCGATGACAATTTTGGAAGAAGGAAGAGCACGAATTCAATCTCGGATTGCTTGCGTCTAAGCAGTCCCATAGGTGACCACTAGTCTGCTCAGTACTGAGACAAGCGATGCTCGAATCTGTTAATTTTAAAGTATTTACGTGAGATAACGTTTACAATATATTGAAAGCTAACCAGATAAAAATGGATGCTTAGACTCAAATCATTAGAACAACATCATCAAAAAATGAGTGTTAGACTTAATTTTGCGGATCAGCGCTGGTTGAAATGAGTGCTCAGACGCGAATACTATCGATGTGTACTTTACATCATATAATTATTGTGAAATGGCCACAATCATTCTCTCTGTGCTAACATCCAATCACAGCCCGGTGCAATTCCTGTATTTAGCCGCAAATCGTTCTGTCGAGGTGATAGACGAAGAAATAAATTGTTTTAAAGAAAATGTATTTTTTTTAATAATCACCTACGTAATTATCCTAAAACAATTATTCACCTCAGGCTCGGCGAATATCGGTAAATAATTGTTCAATATCAATAATCTTCCTTGTGCTGTTGCGAACTTTAAACCTGTTCCCACAAGCAAAAAACGTCTCTTCTTGCGCTTATACTTAAATTTGATTTGCGCTCATTTCACACTCTTTCCCAAAATGTTTTAATTTTTTTGTGTATGCTTATATCAGAAGTAGACCTCTAAGACCTTAACCTCAGACTTGTAATCCTTTCAGTGCTAAGATTTTAATATTTAATGCCAATAGGCCATTTCCGAGTTCAAGTTTGTCTCCTCATCAAAGCGAGTCTAAGTGCGAAGTTTTTCTTACGCAAATTAGTTTTCATTCATATGTAAAGTGGAATCAGAAACCCATAAGGGTTGAGACGTGTAACGGCCCCTTGTGTGCTGGGAAACAAGCTTCTGAATATTCAATTTGCTAAGCACCAAAGAGAGAAACATTCAACCAATCAGTTCGCAAGAACACCGTGACGCAATACCACCAATGTTTTCGCGCGAAATTAGCTGGAGCGAGGGGTTTCCAAATATGGTACTTAGCACTGAATATTCGGAAGCTGTGAATGCGCTTTACAAGTTTCAACCCTTATGGGTTTCTGGTAGAATTAATTACCATCACAAAAACTTCGCACTTAAACTGGCTTTGAAGAGAAGGCAGATATGAACATGTATTTGGTTCATACAAAGCGTGCGCAGGCGCAGTGACATCGGAAAAGGTCTGAAATGACTGCTTCAAGATGGCGGACAAACTACTGTTGTCATTGGAACAATGTATTGAAGACAAACACTTGAACTGCGGCAGTTATAAGCGCTTCTTTAGTTTAAGCCTGAATTTTTCAGGCCTTCCTAACGCTACTGCTAAAGTAGCGTTCAAAACTTCCATGATCTCAAAACTGAACTGTTGTCATTATTAATCTTGTTCCGAGTTTGTGTTTTCATCCTTAAACGCCAACTCTAACCTTGACCTTGATTATTCCAGATATCACAAATACCCCAAACCAATAATTAAAATGTAAAACGCGCGTGCAAGGCGTACCAAGCTAATGTTCTTTTGTTCGTTTCATTTGCATGTGTGAGGCGTTTTCGGTGCCTTGCCAATATATTTCAGTCGTTGCACCACCAAATATTGTGCGGGTTAGAGTGCTGGAGAGGGTTCAAGAAGGAAGAAGTGTGACATTTTTTTGTATCACTGCATTGTTTCTGAGAAACGATACAAAACCGACAGAAGAAGAAAAAGACACATCCTCGTGTTCAGTTTTGTCCACAGTCATTCTTTGATAGACGGAAATGAAGTATAATTTCTCTTTGGTGGAAGTGTGTATATATACATATAATCTCCGCGGTTGATTTGAAGCCAAGATCTAGAAAGCCTTGTAAACAGACTACAATTGCTCTAGATACGGGACTTCAATTTCATGTTACACATGTTTCAGTCACCACGATCTCTTCCTCAAATGAAAGATTATCCTTCGTTATCAGTTTGCTCCAAATGAAGAATTATCCTCCATTTGGATTATTCTGTCCCAGGACTTGTGGTGGCAGATTTTAAAGAAAAGTAAAATTAGCCCCTGGACAGGATTAGAACCGGAGCACCCACTTTGAAGGAACTGTTTCTATCCCCTTAACCACTAAAATTCAAGTTCCTTCTGCTCAGCTTGTTCACCTGTTTCAATTGTTGGCAACTAAACTTGATTTGAATAAAGAATACAGTCATCATGAATTTGTTATTGTTATAGACGGAGTTTGCAAAGGAAAGCTGTGGGTTCAATTCCCACCCTGGTCAGAGTTTTTCTCTGTCCTTGTGTGGGGCCCCATTTCATCAGTAGGGCTAACGCTCACATGGTTCATATGGGATATAAGTCTAGCACTTCACATTTCACTCTATTCAGACATAACATACTATAGTTTATGGTATTTTTTTGCTTGTTTTTTGAAGCCTGTTTTATAACTTCCTGACTTTTTGGCTCTACCCAGATTGGAAAAAGTTCATCCGCCTCCTACGGACTAGGAAAGAGATTATAAGCTCACTGAACTGGCTTATATGTACCAAGAAGTCGAATATTTTGAGCTAATTTGATGCACAAAACAAGAAAGAGATGAAGTTTCAGTTCGTGTGACAAATCAAAAAGGCAATTTGCATCTAAGAAGTTAGGAGTCAGATTAAAAACTGTGTATTATTTTCTTACCTTGCCTGCCCTTGTGTTCATTTATCCGTCTATAAGTCCTAACTTACAGCAATCCCAATCTGTTTTTCTATGTATAGTTCTCTACCCCCAAACTGTGCGGAAGTCGCAAATATTTGTTTGTCGCCACTCATCAAATATTCAAATATGCATCCTTTGTCGATGTTCGACTCTGAACTCCGCAACGTGGGTGATAAAATACAAGCCAACGGGAGATTACAAGCATCGAAATCTGGCACCAGTTGTAATTTATGACTGGCGTAATAACGAAGGACAAACTGCTAATTTATACCGATGGTTTTAAACGAAAGGCGCTTTCTTAATTAAACTTACCCGTCAAAATACATTCACATGATTCGACAAACACTTAAAGCTTATTTGCGCCATACGACATTTATTTTTGAAGGTAATTTGTCGGACCGGCATTGCATGAATATAATTGAGATCTTGCACGTACAGTGTTTGGCTCATTTAGAATAGTCTTTCTGAATCAGTAAAGCTGATATGTAAAAAAATTTGGGGTAGAACACTCAAGGAAAACCAATGGGGCCCTTGCGGACACTGCAATAACTTTCGGTCGCGGTGAAAAACAATTTCAAGAGGACATAACAGTTACTAGAAGAAGATAAGACATCACTGATGACACTCTTCGTTTAAAAACTTTTCAATTATTAGAACATTGAGGCTAAAAGTAAAAAGTCTTCGTGCTATGATTTTGACGCCGTTGACGAAAATTGATTTAATTTTCTGTTAAAGCATATTCTAAGTTCTTTCTTGATCAAAACTGACAAACACAACCGTTTAAAATGACAAAAAAACGGCGGCTACTTCACATAATATTTTTAGCCTATTGGCCATAAAGTATATGTGTTCATGCTGCGCATAAAACATAATTAGATATTTACATTATTTAAAAAAAAAACCCAGATAATATTGACAAGCTATAGGCAACAGAGGTAAAAATGGTTTTTCTCGGCAACTGGTTTTACT
>OX421445.1:55062339-55067339 GCA_949126865.1 Montipora capitata
GTAAGCATATTTACCAAATAGCATAGTTATCAAAATATGAAAACCGAAAGTTCTTGTGCATTGCAATTGAATTCAGCTCAGATAACCTTGATATGATCTGCCCTCTCCTTGATTGTTGTGCTTTGTTTCAGCAAGTTTTATTTCAGTGTAGTAAACGGGGCATCATCAAAGAGTTTTTAAGCAAAAATAAACAATAAAATGACTTGAGCAAGCACGCACTGTTCTTCAGGGCTTTTACGATCCATAATAAGACATACATAATACTAGTATGAGCTGTATGAGGAAGAGACTTGTTGTCTGCATTGTAAGGGATCACGACAAAGGTGGGTGGTTCTTTGTCGGTCTGACACTGACACTCTCACAGCTAGAAAATGTAATGCTTTATGCACACTTCCCAGGCATTTCATTAAGCTTTGGAAGATTTTATTCAAAATTTAATCTCCACCACAGACCAAAATATTGAAACCCAACCCTCCTACTCCACCCAGGAAAAGGTCAAATTTCCTACTCCCCAGGAGGGAGGCCAGCCCATTCGTGATTTGGTTACATATTTTTTTGTCTTTCCTAATTTAGGATGGTATCGGGGATTTTCTTTGAGGAACAAAGCAAAGAAGGTATGAAACAATGTAACATCAAAATGTGCTTAGATAAGATGAATGTAGACTGAGGTAATATTCTCCATTGAATTTGGAATGTCAATTAAGCTCCACTCTAGGTGAAACTGTACGGCTTTAGCATGGGAGGAAGAGGCAGAATTAATACATTTTGTACTTTGAAAAAATTGAGAGAAGAAAAAAAAAAAAATGCAAGACATGTATTATGATTGTGAAAAGAAAAAGTTTAATATTGCCGGTTTTCACTGTCACACCATCATCAAAACCATTCAACAAATAAATCCAAGAATCAAAGAGATAAAAGAAGATGAATATTGAAACAGTCTCACAAAGGTTCAGGTCTGTGTGATGTTTCGTGCGGGAGATATTCGAAGAAATGTTTTACTCAAATTTATAAGGCTTTGTATGGAGACGCCATGTTTGTGTCCCTCTCAGGGGCACAAATATGGCGGCCAGAAGCTGACAAAAACATATGTCATCGAGTTTTGCTATAAAAATCCAGTAGTCGTCTTCTGAGGGCTCATAAACATCTATGTGAGTACTTATCCTCACACAAGGACTGTTCAGATTGCAAAATCTCAGCGGATAAGTCACTTTTTTAGCCTACGTGATAGCATTCTCGACCTCAATTTTAATATCGTGTCACGCAAAAGCTTAGAAATTCAACCTTGCTTTATTACAAGACGAAAAACCCTATCAAACTGAAAATTTGTGAAAAGACAAGTCTTCAGTTGTTCTAATAACTAACTAAACTAAAATCTCAAAAGGATTGATAATTCCTTATTTTTTAGTTTTGATGACGTCACGTGAAAACCAAGAATATATTGTGAAAATAACTTACAGTGTAGCTAGTGTAATTATTAATTTTTTTCAACAAAATAATTATAGTATGACTGATTTTAGTTCGTGATACTAGTTAAGCACTCGCTGTTCCCATTAACTCTTAACTCCCAAGCCGGCCCGATCTGGCCATACTTAATATTTTACTCTGTCTAATGCCAGACAATTTTACTCCTCAATAGGAAACCCCCAGGAGTCAATGGGGTAATATTATGTTGAGGTTTGATTTCTGTTTGCTTCAAAATTTTTCAAACTAGTTCAATTTTGATTTTTCTTTTGTTTCAAACAATGAAATTGAACAGGATTGAAAAATTTTAAACCAAGAAAGAAATTCCATTGGGCATGACTGCATGTGTACCGTTGAAAAGGTTTGGCTGTGTGCAAGAGTCATGCTTGGTTATTACAATATTTATCATTTTTTTTGTTGCAAGCCTTGACTAAATCAGTTTTCTCCTGTTGAATTTAAGGGAATATTTCCAACATCATACATCTATGTCAAGGACAACAAAGATGAATCCTCAAGGTACATGAGATCTGCCCTATCATTAATCACTCACAGAAAAACTATGTCTCCATTAACCCTTTGATGTCCAAACCGGCCTAAACCAGCCAGACTTAGTATTTTACTCTGTCTAATGCCAGACGATTTTACTTGTCAATGGGGAACCCCTGGGAGTCAATGGGTTAAATGTGAAAAATATTAACATATTGACTCCTGAACTGCTCTCCCAGGCATTGATGAGTAAAATCCTCTGGTGTTAGACAGAGTAAAATCTGTCAAGTCTCACTCAAAGGAATCAATGGGTTAAGAGTGTGAAATATTAAATATCAATCTTGCATGTATCATAATCATGCATACATTTGTACCATAATGTATTTCCCTTACTGTTGTAAGGGGCTACAGCTGCAGACATACCCGGTATCTGTCTGTTATATTAGGGCTGACCAAAGGATAAGAAGCAGAAGTGGCCGACTTTGCAGTGATGGTTGTCTAAATAAAAAGGCTTTTGGTGTATGAGGCCACCAAAGCAGAAACAGCCATAAGTCAAAAAGGGACTTTCACGAGTGCTGGAACATGTGGATGCATGTACACTGTAGATGTACTGGTGGATGGTATTTTACATGTAACATTGGATAACATCCACCAAGATCATCTTTTCCCATGCAATGAAATAATTATTACATGAAGCAAACTTGTTTGTGAGGGAAAAGTCCTGAGAATAGTATTAGGCTGACTGTACATACTGTATAGAAATAAGTTCAAAGATGAAAACAAAGAGGAGATTCAGAAGAGTGAAAGACAATTGGTACCCTGACAGTAGTGTACCTTTTACTCAATGATCCTGCCAATATCTGTTAGACTAATGAGGCCACCTCTTGAACTTCTCAAATTATCAAAGTATTTGAACAAAGGTACTTAACGCAATCACAAAAAGGCTACAGCTGAAAGCATTTTTAAATTAGTGCTTAGAACTAAATACCCCTGCTTGATCTGTGGCAATATTAATGTGACTTTCTAAATGACTGTCTGTAATAGTAATAGTAGTAATAATAATAATAATAATAATAATAGTGATGATGATGATGATGATGATGATGATGATGATGATAGGAACAGCCCACATTCTAAGGAGGGTTTTGTCTTAAAAGGAAAAGTTATCAGCCCTGTTGTGCCCTAGGACCATGGTTTGGACCCGGCCCTTCAGGAGTATACAGCAGACTGAACAGCAAGAATTCAAATAATAATAATAATAATAATAATAATAATAATAATAATAATAATAATAATAATAATAATAATAATAATAATAATAATAATAATAATAATAATAATAATAATAATAATGATGATGTTATGTGTAATGTTATGTGATAGATATCGCATGCCCTTTTGATACAAGAGTGCTGGAAAAAGAACAAGTCTAGAGAAAATGGAAAAATACCAAGAATTAAAAAGAGAGATTGGGAAAATCTGGAGCTGCCGAAAAGTAATTGTCATATCAATTGTCATTGGTGCACTAGGGACGTTCAGCAAAAATTTGAAAACATCGTTGAAGAAAATTGGACTAGATTGCACGTTATTACTACAAAAAGCCTCCTTGTTGGGAACGGCAAGAATCTTGAGAAGAACACTAGACACCTAAGGCCATAGGTCGTGGCTTGATGCCTAGTTTACAAACCACGTTAACAACATATCGTGTGAATGAATGAAATAATAATAATAATAATAATAGTAATAATAATGATGATAATAATAATAATAATAATAATAATAATAATAATAATAATAATAATAATAATAATAATAATGTCTAGACCTAAAATATGAATTGCAATGAGCTTGGAACTGTAAAGAAGTTAAAGTTACATCTATTGCGATTGGATGGCTTGGGACAATCTCTAAAACATTCGAATCTTGGCTAACTCAAGTTACCGAGAAAATTCATTTTGGAACGCTACAAAAAGCTAGTCTCCTTGGAACTTCAAGAATTCTGTGATACGTCCTAAACATCTAAGACTACGGGATGTAGCTCGATGCTTAAGGAAAATCCCCAGTCGAAACAACACCCAATAGACTGTGCTAATTGTCAATAATAATAATAATAGTAATAATAATAATAACAATAATAATAATAATAATAATAATAATAATAATAATAATAATAATAATAATAATAATCTGGTAAAGTAAGATCATCTTTTTTTTAAAAGAATGGAGTATTGATTAGGGAGCGGCCTAGAATTGTTATCTGCATGATCTATCGAAGCGGTGTGCCATGATTCCAGTGTCTTGCAGGTACGAGAAGAACCCGACAGCTCGAACAGCTCGAACAGCCGAAAGCTCAAAAGTTTTAACTGTATATAGCCAGTGAACGTTTTTATAATATTTAAAGTCCTTGTAAGAACCTTTGTTGACTGATGACTTCTTTTCAAATTGGAATAGTAGTTTTAAATATTCATCTTGTTGACACTGTTGGAGTTTTTTTTCATGTGCACATACTCCAGTTATTATTCCAAAGGTTGCTATTGTGAGAATTCAACAGCCTTTCTTAGGAAACCACTTCAGGGAAAAGCACTCACTGTTCATGAAATTATGTACAAATTTTGATATGACAGATTCATGTTTTTAAGAATCTTGGCTGATTACCAGTAATTGTACTGTATGTACATGTAAAAAGTCAGATTGAATCAACTTTGATTGCTCACCTCGGATCCAGCGAAAAATGGTGTTGTAAACCAAAACTAGTTGATGTTTGCCCCAAGGTTAGCTTAAAGATTTGGTCGATCCGAGGTGAGCAATCTGAGTTGATCTGGCCCAACTTTTGTTCCTGCCTGCCTAATTACAACGTAGTGTAACACAAAAGCTAAGGTACTTATATCTGTTACGTGGGAGATCCTGGGTAAAATCCTTTCATATCCAACACTAGGCTAGGGTCACATTAATTCAGGCAGGTACAAATGTCAGACTGGATCAATTTGGATTGCTCACCTCGGATCGATGTAAACAAATGATAATGCCTCGAGAAATCACCCTAGCCCTATTCT
>OX421445.1:55069839-55072339 GCA_949126865.1 Montipora capitata
TAATTAACAGCCCTTCAGTAATTAATTTATAGCTAAGACACTGTGACAAACCCACCCATGCTTGTGATCAACACATTAAATTTTATTTACAGTGAATGTAGAGATTGCATGACTCCAGATGAAGTACATGTAATTAATTTAGATGGAACTGCATCAAAACAAAGTTAACTTAGTGATTGCATCACTCATTGCATCATACTCACAAATAATTATTAATATTACACATGTGAAATTATTATTAGCCAAAAAAAAAATTATCAAGTAGGCTGATCCCAATGCGTTACTGTTTTTCCTGTTTTCCTCATTCCAAACTATTGATTGTATATGAATTTCTTGCTTTCATTGTCTTCAAAGGACGTTAGGGTTGGATCTTGTTGTTCGGGATCCTGAAGGGAATGTTATTGATCCTGATTCAACCGGCGCTATTCAACTATACAGACGGGTAAGTTAACATTCAATAAGTTGGTTCTGTGAAAACAGAGATCTTGTCACGTACTTTGTAGGTACATGTAGTTGGCAGCTTGTTTTACATGTAGTTCTGGTGTTTGTGTTAAAGACTCTGTGTCTACCGAGATGCTTTACGCGCCTTTGTTTATATTTTCATTCAGTGTGAAGTAACGAGTGGGAGAGAATAAGTGACAAAAAGCTACAAAGGAATACTAGAAAAGCTGGCTGGTCGAATAATTAACAATTATTGGACGAGGTTGTGCAAAATGTCGTGATTTGTCAGTGGCGAGCAGATCAATAATTATTATTTGCCAAAGCCGAAGAGAATAATTAAGATGATCTGTGAGACACTGACAATTCACGATATTTTGCGATAACCAAGTTTAATAATTATTTTATCATTCGATGACTGAGTTAACTTTATTTTTCACAATTCCCAATAATTAAATCTTTTTCTGAAAGCTCAGGAAAGCCAACTGCAATTTTCACACAAGAGTGTGGTTTCAATTACGCATGAGCAGAATATTATTTACAGCAAAACACTTATTTGTAGACAGTTATTTGCAAGTCACGTGGTGGGCTCTCGGCCAATGAAAAAGAACGAAAAAATCCATCGAATGATAAAAATATTATATTTGCAATGAATAAAGTGCCACTAGTACTGCTGCTCTTGGGCTTATAACATGTTATTGGGTATTTCGGATTGATTTTGTCATCTCACACGGCTCGCGTCGCAATAAATTAATCAATACTGATCAAATCATTGTTGGTATAAGTACTCATTTAGCTAGAATAAGTAAATATCCAACTATTAATTTATAAAGAGATTACAAAATATTTTAATGTCACTCAGCTTACCACAAAAGGACATCAGCAAACTCAGTTTTTAAGTTAAAAGTTTGTGGTATCTCAATGAATTGATTTGGGCTCTCAGACATGAGTGATCTCAAACTCAAATTTCCATAAATATACTGCCTTTAGCGGCTCAGGTCATGGCATTTCTTGAATTGATTGTCGGTCCAACTGCTCAGTCCCCCAACCCACGTTGAAACGCTTGCGAATTGCACTTAACGACAAAATATCTCGTCCCTAATAAACTATGATAATGTAGCTGTAATAAGAAGCACTGAGTAAGAACAAGTCTCAATGGATGTCTACGATAACAAATGATTTAAAGAAGGAAAAACGCACTGACAGAAAAATGGAGGTTTCATATCATACAAAACCTCTGTGTCTGCGTGCGGTGCATCTCGGTAGACAGAGAGTCTTTAAAATCTGTTTGCTTAATATAAAGTGCTTCAGATTTTGAAAGTGTGATTGCTCAACTCTTGACTGGCAAAATTTTAGGCTTTGATTTTTATCCAAAGGCTATTTACTTTGAGTGTAAGTTTTGGATTTCACGGTCCGCTATTACTCGCGTTCCAAACTGACCTAGTGGACCTCAGAGGGTTGGATCTACGGAAATGTGATGTCATTTACTCACTAGCTTAAAATTTCAGCATGTAAATACAGCTTATTATATAATGCAAAACATGAGTTTAAAAGTCTGAAAGCCCGAAATTAGTATTAAATCAGCCGCGTACACACGCATTGCATTCTTAAACTAGTGAGTCGTTGACATCATTTTCTCCTCGATCCAGCTCTCTCAAGATTTTAAAGTTGTTAGTAATGGTGGACCATTAAACAGGAAAATTCCAGTTAAAATAAACAGGTGTCTGAATTCAAGGCTTAAAACGTCGATCAGTTACTGTTTAGTTAACATAATTTTGAAATCCAAATAAATATAAAAATTGTTTTTTAGGTGATAGTGGCACTTTTAAAAATCATGACATACCTGTACTTCATACAAAAGATAACAGTATAATAATTATTTATGAAAGAACTAAGCTAAGTACTACATTTGTAAACATGCTCTCATTCAAATAATAATCATGAAAAAAACACTCAACAGGTGAAAGTTCCATGCATGCAAACCTTTGACTGTACATGTAACTCAAATTATCTCAACCCCTCAATGTATTTAGATAAGGCTATGCAAACACAGAAAAAGTCT
>OX421445.1:55079839-55099839 GCA_949126865.1 Montipora capitata
ACCCATGGAAACGCCATCTGCCTGTTGGTACAGATTTCCTTCAAACAAATCAAAACATATTTGATTGTCTTATTTTATCAAAGACCTAAAACCAATGCTAAACAAACAGTCTGATTCCATCTGTGCAAAATTATTTGTCTAGATCAGGTTAGAAAAGCTTATTGTTGTTTATTCTTCTAATTACTGTATTTCCCCCATTTTTTACAAAGATTGTATCACTTTAATACGTTACATATTTTACTGCCTTTTTAGTGATCATGGTATTTTTTAAACTATTAATTTTTAACTGTGACAAACATTTTTATGCTAATTTATTTGTACATTGTAACTCGCACTCAAAAATGACCTCCGGAAGGTCGAAACGTTGTAACTTTTTACCATTAGTTTTTATGATAAAATCGATTTCTAAGAATTTAGTCATAAAAATGTTGTTATGTTAGATTGGGATTTAAAGGGGCTGTGCCACAAAATTTAACCAAATTCAGCAACTGGTTACTGGCAACAGTTGGGGAAAATTGGAGAAGTTTAAAATTGATTGCAATAATAATATTTGCCATCCATTTTTATCTTCTTTTTGAAAACTGTTTGGTCTAGCTGTGTTTCATACATGTAGTTCATCTCAGTCGGTTTTTTGTAACTAAAATCATGTTTGCTGGACAGAAATTTTTTTTTGTCCCAAAGCTTTCATTTTTGTTGCTTTCAAAAAAGTAAGTTTTGGGTTAATTTTAAGTTGCATATTGAGTTGGGACTACTCTGAGTAATTGGCAAAAGTACACAAAATGAAATTCACTGCTCTTACACACCTTCTTTAAATTAGCAGACATGCTGTGAATAACATTTACTGTAACAATAAATATTTCAATTTGAGGAGGCATTAATTACCGGCATTTATTAATATTAACTTTATAGCTCTTTTTTTTTTAGGCCTCCTTGACATGACTGTAAGCGACTGTCCACTCCCTTCCTCCAGACTGCTAGCACTCCCAGCTTCTAAGTCAGTTGAACTGCCGGCTTTAGCCATACAAGGAAGCGGGAAAGCCTAGGGGAGAATGGGGAGAGGGAGAGAGTGAGAAGAAGCCTGCATTCCCTTCTTCTTGCTCTCTCCCCATTCTCCCCTGGGCTCTTTGGCTTGCTTTGCATGACTAAAGCGGGCTGCTTGACTGACTGAGAAAGGACTGGACTGCTAGCAGTCTACCCTTCCTCGTTTTCATTTCTGCATATATTAAAATTTCTTTGTGTCACAAAAAAGATAAAATAAAATAAAATAAAATAAAATAAAATAAAGTGAAGTGAAGTGAAGTGAAGTGAAGTGAAGTGAAGTGAAGTGAAGTGAAGTGAAGTGAAGTAAAAAAAAAGAAGAAAAAACAAAGGGGAAATATAGGAAGAAAACAATGGTAAAAGTAGCAAATACAGGTAGAATTACTGTACTATTTAAACAATAGAGTGTTTCTGTCGAGGAACTATCGGCTGATAGTTGCAGCGCGGAAATTTGATGTCCTTAAAACAAATATTTGCCCGAGAAGCGAAGCTTCGAGGACTAATATTCTAGTTTTAAGAACATCAAATTTCCAAGGGGCAACTATCAGACCGATAGTTCCGAGACATAAACACTCTATTGTCTTTATTGTTCACCACTAAATTTTCTTCCGCGCGCCAGTTGAAAAACAGTCAAAACCCACTTAATGCAGATCAATCAAATATTTATTCATGCGTACAGGCTGTCACAAATGTCAATAATTCGCAGCGTACATTGGCTAAAGAATAGCGTACAACTGTCAACTGTTTTTTCAGCGGACGACTACTATCCATCCGGGTATTTTCCTCGGATGGGCACTATGGGCTGATAGTGTCTCTCCGCAGACGAACACTATCGCGTCACGTGATCAATTTAAACCAATAAGAATCGGAGAAAATTTAGTGGTGAACTATAAGGCTTAATAGGGAGACAAGGACGTCAGGTGAAGAATGAAAATTTGAAAATGGCAGATGAGCACCATGCACTGCAGTTGTAGTATACATGTACATCTTGCGCCAATATTAATAGCTTGAAATAATATTAATTTCCCCACTTACTAATCTGACCATGGAAGCCCTGTGATCAACCCACAGATGTGATGTGCATGTACACTGCAGGTGTACATATCATTTTTTTCGAATTTCATGTAGTTCAATAGTTGCATAGTTGTATAGTTGCTTCATTCTCTAGGTGTTTAGTTTATGGAACCCTCAAAATTCAACTAGAACACAAGGGTGCTATAGAAAATTTCTTGGTATTAATGAATGTTCACAGCTTCACTATTTTCATGTTAATTGTCTTTTTTCAGTATTTAATATCAGTGACTTATTTAATGGAACTGCTCAGTATGATGAGGACAAGATTCATGTTCTCCAGCTTCTTCCGTAAGTGAAGCAGGGTTATGCAAGGAATTTTGCTTGAGTGCCAAGTAATACACTTTACTTAATCCTATTTCTGCTTTGTAGAGAAGCTACAATTGACTTAATATCCATCACTGCATTGGTGCAGTACTTGCAGTATTTGTAACTGATGTGTATGTTATTTTTATTCCAGGACCTGACCAGTGATTTACACTGAATACCCCTTTTGTGATAATAATATTAATTATTGCAGTCAAGCTATGTCACACGTGACCAGTATTCACAAGACTGAAATCAACATTTGAATTCCTCTTTAGAGCCTCTGAGATTTGAACGGAATCTTGAAGATTTTTCTGAAAGTTGCTATGAAAAATGCACAATAACTGAACAGTAATTATTCATCAAATGCTTGAAATAGTTTTCCTTTTTCATACGCCATTAATTTTATTTTATAATAAAGCAAAATTTCATTGCTACATGTAACTATTTTCGGTATACGTGTATCAAGGAAAATACATTAATTTTGTATCCCCAGGAATTCACAATCTTGAGGGCAAAGTTGAAAATTATTGGTAGGCAGATTTGAATACAGTTCAAATTTCGAAACTACATGATTGTACTGGTGACGCGTGACATAGGTGACTGTAAGTTTTTCTTACAAGCTTGGAGTTATGATAAATAAAATATTATTGCTTGGTATTGTGGAGAAAAAAGAAGTGGTGGAGTGATGCGCTCATGATCCTCTAACCTTGGCAGTTCTATACAATTTGAAACATCTTCTTTTATACAGAATTCAAGAAAGTTATTCATTTGACACGTGGATAAAGAGAATGATTGCTCAGCCTTCAGAAGGAAGCAAGACTGGAGAAGGTCAGTTTTCTATTACAGTGTGGGTGGTGTGGTTAGGGATTGCACTAACCATGGATTCATTTCATAGAAGAGCAAGAACAATAATTATTTTGATAATCAAAAGCAAACATAAAAAATAGGCACGCATTGTGTACGTGTTGTAGTGCAGTAACACAGTGCTGTGTTATGGTCAACTGACTTGCATTTTGTCTTTGAGGAAATTCAAGTTATCTTTGCGTAATGTGTAGCTCTAATAGTAAATGATATTGTTTTGGTACCATGTAGCATTATAGTGCCATGGTGAGAAGACGTGGTTTTCTTCAATCTTTCTGGGTTTAAAACAACTTGAATCTCCTGGAAAACAAAATGCAGCTCAGTTGACTGTTATGGAATAAAGCACAGGGTCCTGTTACTGCACTACCACACGTACTCAATGCGTGTCTATTTTAGGGAGAGCAGAAGGAAGTTTTCAGGAAGTGTCGATTGAGAATAGAATATTTTGCCATCAGCAACCAAATTTGTGACATGAAAACAGCCTAAATTTTGAACCAAGAATATAAAAAATTACCATCAGCGAAAAATATTTTGGGAGATTTTTGCTACATTCAATTTTTCTATTGTACTTTTGCCTGCACAAGTAAATCGCAAAATCGAAAGCGATCAAGTTACCTTGCATGTTTACTCGTGAAACAAAGGATGCATCTGTGTCAAAATGATGGCAAGACACCGTGCTTTTGTTTTTGCTAGTTTGTTGTTTTTCTTTTAAGTGTTTTAAAGATTGACAAGAAATGTGCAAAATCAACAGAAAGATCACACTTGAGGTTGACCATTGACCATTGTTTCTTTATAAATAGTCAAAAATTTACTCTCCTAGATAAGGTTATTTATCACCAGGTAATTCCATCATTTTGGAAATAGCAGCTGCTTTATTATTCATCAGTGTCACAAATTCTTGCCGATTTTTGGGCTCATTTTGTTGAAACTCAAGCACGCTTCCAACAGACCTGTTTATGTTCGTGAGTTATGCATGCACTGTGGGCCTATTGTCACCAGGGACTTACACTCTTACAACCCGGTGACATAGTGTGTGGTGCACTTTTAGTGCACTACCACAAAAATAAAAAGGAAGTTTCCTTTCGAAGCATTGGGGAATAATTTCAAGTATGTAAAAAAAGAGGATTTAAATGAGGTCTCTTGAGGTCATGCCAATTGTCCCACAATTGTACTTTGTAAGAGTGTTGATGTTTGTTAGTTGAACTAATTTGGCTTCCTTAAAATTAATGTTGGTCATTCCAAAATGTTGTCACTTGATTTTACACATCTATTAAGGGAATGTACACTATATGTGAGTCAATGAGTCCTTTAGTCAATGAGTTAGTGCAGTTAACCAAACCATAAAATGAAAGCTAAAATTTCAGAGAGAGCTTAGGTCTGATCACTGAAACGAGGGCTAAGGTTTAATCAATAAATATTGCCACTGTATATTGACTGTGAGTCATTGACTCATGACTCATGACTCATTGACTCATTGCTTTATTGACTCATAAAGCATGGGACGTCCTATTAAGGACATATTACAGCTGTGTGTGTGCACATGTTAATACTGAAATTTTTGTCATTATTGTGCATGTACATTGTACTAAGAGGGTAATTACTAGTCCTTGCCTTTCGTTAGCACCAAGGCTGCTGTCATTGCATGTACAGGCTGTACACTGTAGTTTTAAGGTTCTATTATATTAAGTGTCCATACGTTACCTTGCCAAAGGCACGATGACGACTCCAAAATATCAGATAAACTTATACTTTTTCCCTCGGCTGGTGTATGGTGGAGAGGGACAGCAGTTGTCACTTAATAATTATAATAATTGTACATGACTAGTTCTGTTGTTCCAAGGACCTTATAATATTATTGAAGAGTAAAATCTACTGTTTGCGTTGACATAATTTCCTACCGTACCTTTCTCTACAGGAATTCACATATCACTGAAGCTTCTTTCTGGTGATGTTGAACAGGTACAGCAAGAAAATTAATATCATTTTGTTGTGGCAATCTTAAGACTTTTTAAAAAGTACTTGTACACATTTTTTCAAAAATTATAGTAATAATTTATTGACAAATGAACCAGTGTGCTGTAACAATAATCAGTTATAATAATAATTATTATGTATTATATTAATTTTCATCCATTTTAGCTACGAGAGGAACATCCACTCCTTGTGACAAAGCAAACCTGGATTGCACGCAAGCTTGGATTTCCGGAAGTCATCATGCCAGGCAAGGTTTTGCTTTCACAATAAAATACTGGTGAAGGGGGTTTCTGGCTTGAAGCATTTTAACTCAAGGTATTCTTGAAAATAAAAATAAAAAATTCTGTAAAGCTAATAATTGAAAATGACTTTAAATTTTTTCTTTTTGAAACAGGTGATCTTCGGAATGATCTCTATTTGACTCTTCACTCCGGGGAATTTGAAAGAGGTACTTTAATAATCATGTAAAAAAGAAACAACAGTGTTAACTGTGGTGACCAATTCCACAGTACAGTTTGCTTACACAGATGAGCTTCCAGCTGGTTATTAATAATCCTTGGAGGGAGAGAACTGGCGACTAGAAATCTGCTAGGTTTCATGGGTCAGTAATATTGCAACCCATCACACTGAACGTCAGTGTCACCTTTCACATAAAACCTATGAGGCAAAGAATTATTTGTAAGGCTTCTGTATTTAGTTAATATAATTGTGGCTGTTTTTACCCCTAACTACATGTAACAACAACTTAAAGTGAAAGTTTCCTTGGCATGAAAAACCACCAGCTTCTAGGAATTTGCCTTGAAATTCTATTAACAGTTCCAAAAATCACGAAGAGTTCTGCACATTGTATCTTCTACCATGTGTGAATGAGAGTTTTTTTTTTTTATATGAGGGAAGCAGGGATGCCCTTGCGGTAAGAGCTTCCACCAATGTATGTGGAGCAGGTCCAAACCCTGGATTTAGGCAAAGCTAAAACCAAGCCAATGCAGCGGTTTCTCGTAAGATATTTTGGGGGACTCCAGGGAGTTTTGCAGGGGCATTGCCATGTGCTTTGGCTTGAGTCACCTTGTTGCTTACTCGCTTACTTTTCCCTCCCTCCCTCCCTCCCATGTTTTAGCATAAGTAGACAGTGTACATTCCACACACTGGCTTCAGTGATGTCTTGATGGTTGCGGTGGGAGGTGGACTGTGGCTCGGTTGCCATGGTGACTTCCTTGCTGCTTGTAGTTAATAAGCTGTTTGCCCCATTTTTCCCTGCCGCGGCATGAGAAGGTCAATGTAAAAGTAAGGGTACATTGTACACCTTATTTAACGTCGGATCTTCCTTTACCTTCTAGAGGTACATGCATGTATTCTCCCAGGAAGCCGACGGTGCACTCATTTCACCCCTTTCTTTCCATCAGTGCTCCATTTTAAGGGTATTTAAAGCTAGCTGAAACTACACAGATTTGAAATAAGTCAAAGCAAGGATGTTTGGTCACTAGGGATAAAGAACTCGCGACCTCTTGCTCAGAAGGCTGCGCACTAACCAACTGTGCAATCCTTACTGTAACAAACTTCATTTCACCCTGTGACCTACTATGCACCTTACTGTTTTCATTATTGCATAATATTATTATTTCTACAGGTAAAAAAACAACACATAAAAACATTGAGGTTACAATGCAAGTGGTATCGGAGGATGGCACTGTACTTCCGGTAAGCGGGAAAAAGGTCTACAGTACTTGTTTTACATATACGGTACAACAGCAATAATGTAATGATCTTTGCTTTGGGTATGTTTTTATTTTAGTTGATCTCTAAGAAAAGTCAGGCAAGGTTTTTTTTTTAATTGTGTAGAATTTTGATTCACCAACTGCATGTTACAGTTAATTACTGGTAACAAATAAAGAAGCCTAGCCTGTGATCTGTTCTGTTGTAAGGCATGCAGGAAGCAGACAGACTGTCTGAGTTGGTTTTCACTGTATTGGCGTGCGGTCACTTTGTTTATTGGAACGGGAAGGCGTCTATCGTTTGCGTTTAATATGGTGTTTCCAAAAAAAAGGGTTTAATTCTCTGATCTGCTCTGAATGGAAAATGGCCAGCGATAAAGTGGATTTTGGCGGGGTTTCGGTATGACGTAATTTGAAGGCATTTCAGTGCTTTCTGTGAGTCAAGTCGAAAGTACACATAATTTGGTACACGAAAAGGTGTGATTTCCATCCTTTCGCTTTTAAAAGTACGCTAGAAATATCCTGGAACCGATTTCGAAATAATTTGCCTTAAACACCTATATTTCGGTCGACACATGACATCTAAAGCACGCGCAACATGTACGAAATTAGCTGTTGTTTACGAATGAGAAACAGACATAACCTCTCCTTTAACTGCAATCGCATGCCATTTAAAGGGAACATCCACTTTCCGAAAAATCAATTCTTAGCAAACATTGTTATACAAAGATACATTTTCGTAGAGGTCCATTTGTAACATTACTTATTGCTTTCGGGCTAGTCTGCTTCCAGAGAAGGGATTGGTAACGCTTACTAGCAAGTCTTCTAAGTGACGTGTCGGGTACAGGCTAATTCCATGTTCTTTGGAATGACTGACTGAGCACAATGATCAAAAGAAAGCACCCGATTGTGCTAAATCCTTTGCGAGATTTGTTTTACAATGAGATACAAAAGTGAACAAATTTGTACCGGCTACACATTATGACATTTATATGAAACGGTCTACACGGTCTACCACAACTTTTCACTGAGAAAATAATATGATATCATATTTCTTGCTGTTGCGATGGTAGATCGTGCTTGGATGGTAGACCGTTGGTAAATGGCATAGACGATATGTACAGGTTTTCTAACTGTGTGAGCTTTATTACGAATCACCTGGTAATGTATTGGATTGATTAGAAAAGAAAGTACTAGTTGAATTGTGCTGTTTCCTTGAAGATAGGATTTTCAACTGTAACGCCACCATCCCGGTTGACGTCACCAAGAAACACAATAAATGGTATTGTGTTACATAATACGAGCCATGAGTAACTTTCGGAGCATCAGACCTGCAGTGCAAAATACTTTGCTCGCTTTAGTATTTGGTACGGAGTCTTCTGATAGCGATGATAAGTCCAAATACTCGAAAATCGATGCTACCGTATGTCAATAATTAATATCCTTTCGTGTTTGGTACAATGTGCTTTGCACTTCGCGTGCAAACGTCTGAAATGTTTCAGAGCTTATACGATATTTAATGATTGTTTCTTTAGTTCCTGCTTTTCTACGTTGAAACGTTTTCCTATAGGATTCAAATCCGGACTGGCAAAATTATTGCAATCAATTAGACAACAAGTTGCAAAAATAGTGGAGACACTTCACCTTCTTGGGGCGTTATTAATTTCCCTATTATCTCTCACACTTCAGCCCCCCTCCCCCCCTTATCAGTGTTGCTAGCAAGACAAAAAAATGTTGGGAACTTAAGCAGTCAACGTTGAAACGGGGAGAGGGGAGAGGAAGTGGGAAAGGTTTAAATTCTAGATACGGCGGGCATTGGAAGGTAGAAAAGGTGTTTTTTAATGAAAGTGTCTCAACAATTTTGCAACTTGTTGGAGCACATAAGAAGTGAAATATGAGACGTAGTTCAGTACTTCTTGCGTGCTAGAGCTACAATTTGTACCTGCTTTGTAATTGGAAAACACGCTGATTACTGCGTGTGGCTGGTATTTAAAGGGACATGGTCACGGTCTGCGCATGCTCGTGTAGCTGATCAAAACTTGAAAAAGTCAGCCTGACTTTTTCAAGTTACTAGCACTCACAAATTCAAAATGGCGTCTAGCGGAGGATCCGGACGTGGCGGTAAACGCATCAACTCAGGGCGGAAACGAAAGGGAATACAAGAAAGCGTGGCTGAGAAACCATAAGCGTATTTATGTGCTTTAGATAAACTTGATTTAATGCAAAATATATGCAGAATTCTTCAACTTACCGATATTTCCATAATGGCGGTCTAGCGTGACAAGTCTGGGAGAGAGTGAATGCTACTGCGCATGTCAACCCGTGACAGTGTCCCTTTAACAAACTTCTGCTGTGTTGTGTTTTGTGAATGAACCACATTTGAATTTATGGCAAGAAGATCCCCAGAACAGATCACAGGCGAGGCTTCTTTGTTTGTTTTATACTAATTTGTTTTTTAATTTCCTCATGCATTCGACTTAAACTTTTGGAAAACTTTATTTTCCAAATCCCATGAGTGGGGTCAGCCATGTAGATCTGTGCTCTCAAAGGCACTCTTTTAACAAACTTAATCAGATCGTGTGTTGTATCGAAACTTAGAGAAAACCTCCACCCATCTAACAGTGTCCTCAATGTGATGTAGACACTGTTTGCAAAAACGAGTTTGGTTGTACACAAGAAGTGACTTCGAAACGGCAGATATACACAAAACAAGCCTTTAATTTCATGCTTGGAAACAATGACAACCTTCAAATATTTGTCTCACAGGCATTTGTGTAACTGACACTTCAACTTCAGGCATTACCGTATCTACATTGTAGAATTCTATGCTTTTTTATTTGGCTTTTGATAATTATTCTTTCTCGTAGAATGTGATCAGCATTGGTGCAGGAGAGGAACTTGTCAGTGAATATCGCTCTGTTATTTTTTACCATTGTGGTAAACCCGAGTGGGTGGAGACAATCAAGGTTAAAATCAAGCATTCTTGTTATTTTTTTTAGAGTCATAATTATTATTATCCATGTGTTCGTTTGGGATCAAGTTTTTTTTTGCACCAATTCTATTCTGAAAAGCAAGTGAATACTCTAAAAGAATATGTTGAATCTGTATCCTGGTGATTGATGCCTTACCAAAAACCAAAAAGCACACGGTTCCTCAAGCCAGTGAAGGTGCACTGTATTGTGATTTTAGGATCTTTGGGATGTGTTGAAAAACGTGCCCCGTGTTCTCTAATATTCTGTGAGCTCCATGTACGGTACTCTGTTCAAGGTGGAAAAGCAAGAATGGAAATCCAAATACATGTACCTGTGTGGGTGAAAATGACTCCCAGATGATTTTTTGGTCTTATTACAAAATTCCACAACATTTGTCCTCAAGTGGGTGTTCTCTTAAAATTGTAGCGTTAATTTTGGGACTTTACATTCAATGTGCTTGACATGACATTGTTCTCATTTGACAATCAGGTGTAATGTAAGCGGTTGCATACATGTGCACTGTATATCTTCCATGTTGACAGGACAAAGAAGTTCCCTCATATTCAAGCATTCGCTCTTTTTGGTTTAGACTTTCCTCCTGGCACCACCAGTTATCTAGCTACCTCTTGGTCTCCAAGGATTGTTAATCTGTAACTGCTATTTCATTTCTTTCGTTTTCTCCAGTTTTACTGATTGATTTTTTTGGGGGTTTTAGTTGGTCGTCCCAATCGAGCAGTTCCATACATCACATGTAAGGTTTCTGTTCAAACACAGATCTGCTAACGAAGGTTTGTGAAAATTTTAGCTGAATACTTAAAGAGGACACATACTAGACTTAATTTTCAGTAATCTAAAGTGGACTGCGTCGCGAGAAGCAATGTTGGTAACCGTTATGAATGGCCTTTTTCCGAAGTTATTTTGAAATCTTAGGTGTTGTCAGTCAGGGAAGCAGTAAGGGTGATCTTTTTTGCAAATAACCCTTTTTATCCAATATCTACATGCATGTTCCAATTACAACGAATAAGGCTCTTGTCAACCCATAAATGTCAATATGAAAAGAAAATTTCCTCATTAACAAGAATAACAACCAATACATGTAGTCCTTTTTCGATTTTTTCGATATATTGAAATTCAGCTTGATAGTGAGGCAGTGAGGACAAAGACAAAGGAAAGTAGATGATATGCAACTAATTTGCACATTCATTCCAACGTGTTTCTATTGTTTTTGTCCTCACTGCCTCACTATCAAGCTTTTTATTTGATATTTCGAAAATGGCCTAATTGCAACTACACCTGTAATTAACCGAAAACGGTTTGTTTCTCAGTAAAACACAAAAAATGAAACAAGCCACCCGAACAAGTGTGGTTGATTCTAAAATAACACCTCTTTATTTTTACCATTAGATAGATGATTCTTCACTGGGTAACTTTGTTTTTATCTTCTCCTGCAGAAAGAGACAGAACTCAAAAGTGCTTTGCGTTCTCTCACACGCGACTTATGTACAATGATGGCACCACACTGCAGGATGGGACCCATGAACTGCTGGTCTACAAGGTAAGAAACCATTAGTGAACGAGGCTTTTTAGTCTCACTTATAGATGTTCTTCTGACTAATACCGGACCATTTTCGCCGTATCAAGGGTCAAAGTCTTCAACGGCAACATGCATCTACAGCGACTCAAAAATCATGTCCACTTTACGGTAATTCTAACCGACCGACCGATTTCATTTACTGATTGATTGATTGATTGGTTGATTACAATCTTACAAGGGTTCCACCTGACAGAGCTTGTATTGCTTGGTTTTCCTTAACCGGTGAGAAGTAATTATTGAATTCGGCTGAAATGTCCGGAATAATCAAGGTCTCAGCAAGTACAGTACATGAGCCCAAGTTGAACCCACTTCCACTGACCTTGAATATTCCGGTTATCATAGAGAGGACGTAGGTTTTGCGTGGACGGTGATATCTTTTTGGCCACTACCGGGTTTCCCCAATGTCGAGTAAAATCGCCTGGCGCAATCTATAGGTCTGATAGCGGGGGAAAGAGTAAAGGGGACATGGCCTCTGAGTGGCTATAGATACACTGAACCTCCTATTAAGCGAGTTTCAGGTCCGCATTGTAAGTTATGGGCCATAAATCAACCGGAATAAAGGAGGATCGTAACTTACAGTACGGACTGAGAAAAACGGTTAGTAAGATATTAATTATACTTCTGAGGTCGTAATAAGGCACACAGGAAAGGAAACTGGTTGGAAAACGAATAAATCTTATTGCCTTTCTGAAATAGTTGCTTGCAAAATTCAAACAGTTTGACGAGTTCATTTCACATAAAGAACATGGAAAGTTTGCTAGAAAAATGTTGCGTGAAAATTTCAAAGTTAGCGAGCCGTACCGCAGGCCGTATCGCGGGCCTTACTGTTGAATACGGCCAGCTAAATTAGCCAATCGTAGCGTGCGTACTATTTAAGAGGTAATTAATGTTGTTCATCCCTTCACCCCAGATCCTGCACACTCTGACGAAATCGTCTGGCATTAGTCATAGTCTATATGTAAGACTCTAGGGAAGGAAAGAGTTAACTGGCAGTTAACTAGTGCGGGCTTAGGAAGACATTAGGGAGCTTAAGCACGCGCGTTCTTGAGACGCGGACGGCAACTGGAAGAGAACATTTTGCGTACCAGGGCAGTGATGTCTCCTTAATTTTTGTACTAATCATCTCTAATGAAGAAACGATACTTAGCAATGTAAATGTGGTTGCGTGAAAACAGGTTGAAAGGGAAAACAGCTCACCTCCGGTTGCCGTCCGCTTCTCAAAAATGCGCGTGCTTAAGCTCCCTACTCACGTACTCTCGTCTCGCGGCTTCGTCATTAGCACATCATCTCTTTCGATCAGTTGTTTTGGGTTCTCGTCAGATTGTCGAGCAAAAGAGAAACTGCTCGCAGTGTACTTAAATTTCAATCGATTTTCTCACAGAACGACCATGGAAGGGTACCTCAGCCGCCATCGTATCTTCATCTTCCTTCCAAAAGGGACGACGTCCCTCCTGCTAAGTCAACCAATCAACCATTCACTCCAACAAGTGATAAATTAAAAATCCAAACTCTTCTTTGCTCGACGAAGCTTACGCAAAATGGTACGTGGCAGTGATTTTTCTTGATATCAGGTCAGCAGTGAACAGTTAGGTCGTGTTCTGTTGGGGTTTACCATTGCATCTGCATCTAAGAGCAGTTTGCAAAAAGACCTTCTCTTTTAGTTTGAGATGCTGTAACTTCCCTTATGTCCGGAAATGCACGTACATGCAACTAGATGCAGGCCCAATTTTGACATCCAACCCGGTATCTCTTTACGTCTAAACCTTTGCTTCCTATTTTCAACAATAAGGTAAGGGTAAAGGTTAGCATCATTTTTGGCTTAGGGTAAATGCAGCAGTTTTTCCTTTCTTGAGGAACACTTTGTGACGTTAAGTGTCTGTATTCTGAGACACAAGTTGATGTTGAAGTTGGGGAGAAGAGTAAGGGAACAACACTTGGTTCGGGTTCTAGTTAAGGACGGTGCCTACTAATTCAAAGGTATTTTTGCCCCGCTTTATGATTGTGCAGGAAGGGTAGATCTTAACAAGTGTTATTGAAATCCAAAAAGAAAATTGGGGGTAACCACGCATTTTTCAAAAATAATTCATGAACAATATTTGTAAAAAGCTTTAAAATACAAAGCAATGTATGGCGTTCTTTCTCAAATTGAAGCTTGATTATCTCTAAAGAATGCATGGTTATCCCTAATGTTCTTTTTGGATACCAAGAGTACTCACGAAGATCTACTTTCTCTGCATAGTTTTAAAGGGCGCAAAAATATTCCTGTATTAGTAAGCATCACTGATAGGAAACCCGAGTATCTGGAGATGCGCAGAACGTATGCGCAATAACAATAGTAGGCACCGTCCTTAAGGTCATGGTTAAAAGGTCACTTTGTAACGCCAACAGCAATTAAGGCGACGTTAATCATACAAACTGTATTTGACAACCCTCAAAGTCATAAACATCTTTCAAAATGGCGGCTGAATAAAATTTTCTTTTGTTTTAATGCTAATAAGGCTCAGCCTTTCAAACAACATTTGTTTCAAAACGAGGGCAGTAGGTCAAAATTAACGTAAATACAAAAGAATGTAAAGGAGGTCGCCATTTATGAAAGCGGTCAATTACCTCGTTTGTCCAGCTGCTGGAGCTATGCTCGATCAGTTTGAAATGCAAAACGGGGTCTAAAGTCTTGACATGCCTGTTCCATGGTTTAAATTTGTCTTTCACATATGGATGGTTTGCAACTAACCAATCTCTTGAGACGAAGATAACAATGCTGCCATGTACAATTGCTAGTGGACGAACAAAAGGAGCCAATGAGAGATCTTATGTTTTCGTCCAACAACATGGCGGCGATGACGTCACGTGAGAACCACCTATACTGATGATAGTTTCTTTAATCAAGACGGTTTTCTCGCTAAAGAACAGAAGTTTTCTCATGTTGATTCAAATAGAACACTACCTTGCAAGTGATGAAATGTAAATTAAATTTGTGTGGAATGGGTGGCACAAAGTTTCATACTGAGAAATTTTTAATACAATAGTGCGTATTTTTGGCTTTACTTCAACCAATATTTTCCGGCCTTCTTGTGAATAGTACTTAGACTTTTTACCTTTATCCCTTCTAGTTGATCTTCTTGGGCTACTAAAATGGAATTCCATGGTTGGAAAGTTAAAAACTATTCTGGTTTCTGTGATGAAAGTTAGCGGAGAGGAAATAGTTAAGGTTTGTACACATGCTTGCACACAACTCTGGCACGGCTGTTTGTACACACGGCTTGTGCTTCGATAATTTTCTTGGACAATATTGAAAATGGCTGTTTTCTCAAACAGTTTGTAGCCAGTCATTTCAAGCAAAACCATAACTTTTACGGTATTCCGTCATCGCCCTTATGCTAGGCGATGGTAAATAAATAGCCAACGAGCCGCGTAGCGCCGACGTGGCTTAAAACCAATCTCATATCAAATGTCTTATTAACTTTAACGAATTCTGGGCGTTTGGATAGTTGTAAGCTTCACTTCCCGCCGCAAATGTTTCTCAGCGTGGCAACACGTGGCGCCTTCATAGCTGGAATATTAAACATTGAGATTCGTGGGAAACAAAATACTAACTGTTTCCCGAGGTACCAGTCATTAAGTGATTTGTTATATAGCAAAAAAAAAAAAAAAACGTGCAACGGCAACAGCAACGGCGGTTCGTCGGTCAACATTCGCGGGCTGCATTGCACTGTTACCCTCTGACGTCATAGATTTTGCAATGTCGCTCGCTCAGAGACTTGGAGGGAAACAGTTTTATTGTTAGATTCATGTGACCTCGAAGTAACCAATGAGAGCGCGCGCTGCTCGGGGAAATTTTTCAGCTATATAACAAATGACGTTATGGCGGGATTTAGTAAGCCATTCAGCATGTTAAAAGCGTAACTGTATCCAAAGGTATAAATTTGATAGTTGGCAGCTATTGAACGAGGCTGACGATGGTATAATAGTCGTATTCGGACAAATTTGGACAAGATCTTTTCCTTTTTAGTTTTTAACAGATACTTTTGACGCACTGTTTGCGATTTTGATGGAACATGCACATAAGTTTGACAAGCTGGTGTTTGACGCCTTGGTAAGTTTTTAATAGGCCGTTTTGTCGGACAAAAACATATGAGAGGTTGGGGTTTCAACAATTTTCGTTTTGCCGGTTATGAATCCCAATCATAAATACTGCAGGTATTCCAATGGAAAAATGTTTTTGTCTCCTAGTATCTTCTTAGTGCTAAGACAAACCTCTCTCCATGTATACACCCCCTTACTGGTGCAGTTGATGGAATAAACTTACAACGTATAGGTGTAACTTTCCTTAACTTTTTAATGTGACTCACTTGTATTATAAACCTTCCTTGCCTGCCTATGTCGAGTTTTTTGGGTTAGGAATCGTGGGAGCGGCTGTGCAAGCCGCCAGAGAACAGGGGGAGAACCGTGACGTAGACCTCAGCTCATTTCCTTCGCGGCTTCCTCTTTCCCACGCTACAACATCGAGAGAGTGGTCACCTACGCAAGTCATACTCCTTATTCCAAAATGGCCGCTGATTAATGCGGATACAAATTGGCCCTTGTTGCCTCGTTCAAGATAAAATATTCTTTTGAATTTTAAGCTTAAGAACGAGGCATCAAGGGCTTATTTGAATAAAAACAAAAGAATATTTAAATGGCGGCCATTTTGGAACAAGGTGTATAACAATTGTGACAATCTAAGGAGAAGATACGAAAGGAAACTGGGACTGAGGTTTAAAAAAAATGGCATCCTTTTTGGATCTCCATCCCTGAAGCGAAGTTAGTTTGTTTTTTTGAGTCTTCAGAGCCAGATCTCTTCCTTTATTTACCAGGTGTTTACGATCAGTTTGTTGGCTGACAAAAAGTACCATCACTTCAGACCAGTGCTTGACGCCTACATTGAGGAGCTTTTTGGAGCCACTAAAGCTGACCAGTAAGTGACACAAATGTGCATATATGTAGTAGTTTTCTCGGTCGTTGTCCGGGCGCCTCTTTAATAAGGACTTCAACGTTAAAAAGGTTCGCTTTCACATTTGCACAAGGGCTTTTTGTTGCGGCGGCTTGATGCAACTGATTTTTGTCGCAGCAAAGTTGCATCAGTTTTCGAGCAAGTTTGAAACTCTTGCAAAAGCGCACCTTGTTCACCCTGGTTTACTTGTGCGAGTTTTCAATAGACCATTTCGCTTACAGCGAGTTCCTAACGAATCCAATCCTTTGTGGAAGAAAACGGACAAGACTGTAATTTAAATGAACTGTCTCACTGTCGGTTGGCCGCGACAAACGACTGCAACTATCTATAGTTCATTAGAAAGTTGCCATAAGCAAAAGAATCGATTCCACCCTAAGCACTTCACAGAATTCCTCAAATTTATTCGAGCTCCGTATTGTACATCTATAATGTGTTGTTGTTTGTTGTTTGTTCTTTCTCATTTTTACAGGATTCTCATCTCAGTGTTTTTGGAGTATATCAATTATGCAACTGTAGAGCCACAACCAGATAGACTAAAGATGGACAATCTTCTTAAGGCTATGAAGGTGTGAATTCTTCATCGGTTTTAAGCTTGAAGGGCATTGTTACGACAGTTTTTGATTATTGTTTTTCGGGGGAACTGGATTTCATTCTGGTGTTACTACTGCAGCTCTCATGTATATCATTCATTACAACCCAAACAGGAAATCTCAAATGAATTGTAGTTATTACTATTGCAATCATAGCTGTCACGAACATTGGAAAATAAAGTAAAACGGCTTGTTCTACTTGAATATTGTTATCTTTGTGAAAAAAGTGAAGTTTATCAAGTGCTTATCATGATTTTGTTGTTGTAGGCAATGGAATACATTTTCAAGTTTATCGTCCAGTCAAGAATTCTGTTTGAAAGGTACCGTCCTGTTTGATTCGACTTGAAAGCGTTTTTCTGTGAGCACATACTCGCAGTTTAAATTTTTGAATGTACTCAGCGTAACGAATTAGTTCAAGTGGATAGAGGGAGCTGAAATCACTCCGCGCCAAAATGACGAACCAGTCAGAGGTAAAAGCGAGGAATTCATATGCTTCATATGCTATAGTTTCAACCAGTGCATTTCAAGACAACTTCCACTTAAATTGTCCATAACGTGAAAATGTTTATTTTCCTATTTGAAAGTCCATATTAAAAAATGAACTTTTGCAAAATAATTTTTCGATTCGAACGAGACGCGAGTTTTCTAAGATTTTTTAAATCCCACTTTTATTTGGTACACCCCTTCCGCTGGTCAGGACTGTCACGGGCTCGCTGTGACGTAGGTTAAGGAATGCTTGTTGGCTTGGGGCCTTTGAAGGGGTCAACGCCAAGGTATCGCTCTATGATCGTTTTAGGTATTTTTCAGTGAACAAAAAATATCTCATGTCGATATCTATCATCGAGGAAAGTGCCTCTGAATCCTGAAGCGAATACAGCAGCGAAACTGAATTTTTGGGCAACTAGTGGCGGTCTCGATGAGTCAGGCAGCGCTAGCACTGAAACCCAGAACTACATGGAACCCCACGCAGAAGAGCCATTATCAGACGAGGAATAGCTTCACAATTACAGAAAGAACAAGAGGATAACGAAGATCTCAAGAGGGAATTCAGTCAACGCATATATAGCGAATCTCGTTCATCAATCTTCAATGATCTTTTCATTTTGCTGTCCATACGATACTGAAAGTCATCCTCTTTGAAATGAATCGAGCACAGTGACGGCGTTTTACCGGGCTTCCACTTTTTTCTTCTCACCACGACAAAATCTACGGCCATTTTCTCTTCTTTTTTGAGCTATTGCGTTTTCCGAGTTGAAGAAAGCGTTCATATGCATACTTATTCCTTTTTCGGATCAGCTGCGTTAATACATCTAGCGGCTACGCATCAAGCTGTGTGAAACTTGTGTGTCAAATCCTCGTGTCCGGTAATCACGTATTCCTTAATCTACGTCATAAGTCGAGAGAAGGCTAGCGCATTCCGATTGGCCAACTATTTTTGTCACGCCAGTTCGTGGTTTTGAAAACAAGAAACAGCGCCATTAGCCTGATCGTCGTGTGGTTTACTGGGTGATTTTAACAAGTGAAACCGCTAAAAGTACCTTTTATCTTTATGGAGTCGACTGATTTAGACATTGGAGAATCACCTGAGCGAAATTTTTAAAGTTCGGGTATTCAGCAAGAGGAATTTGACAATTTTGAAGCTATTAAACTAGCTAGGTGACATTGTTTCAGTGCTGAAATGCACGGCTTACTTTAAACTTACTTTTCCTTTGTCAGTTTCGTTTTGTTAGGATACCTCGGACGCAGAAGTAAAATGCTCTTGTAAAAATGCTTGTGCTCAAAGGAGTGGCAGAGGTTGCTGTCTTGTGGAGCGGCAAGCAAAACCTGTTCGCCGCAGCAATCCGTCATGTTGTTTGATACTATTCGACTTCAAATAGAATTACTTTAAACAAATATAGACATAAAATGCTACGATAAAATTACGAAATGATAAATAGAGAACGCATTCTAAACAGGACCTGAAACGTTTATCGACGTATAGCTTTTGACGAAGAAAATTCTGAAAAGCTTTCTGAGATTTTTCGAATTTTGTTATGCGGAGCGCGTGATGCATTTAGGGTAAAAATGGGCCTTTAAGCGAGTTGTGTGCCAAAATGGCGGGCAAGTTAAACGCTTTTAAAAAATCGAAGGAAATTCGCCTCTCGTTCGAATCGAAAAATTATTTCGGAAATGTTCTATTTTAAATAATTATGGATTTCCAAATAGGAAAATAAAAATTTTCACGTTGTGGGAACTTGAACTCCGTCATATCTGGGCCATTTACATCTGCATTCAGGAGTTGGCCCGTAGAGCCTTTGATTTCATCTCAACGTTAATTATGCGATTAGCTGTGGGGATCGGAATTATTCAGTCCAGAGACTGTAAAGACTCGCAGATCGAAAACACAAATCCAAGTTACATTAACCAAATTGCGGTATATGTCCCAACGAACTGCGAGTTGGCACGCGGTGAACGCGCAAAAGATGTTGGTTACTGTGAGACGACACGCGCGTGCGAGAGAACAGCGAAGCACGATTGGGGTTCCCTTAACCCAAATGCGTGGCAGTTGAAATGAGGAGAGAGAGCGGTGAATATTTTCGAAAACCTATTTCGCGTTTAATTGATTCGCAGATCTGTTGGGGACCAAGGTCAATCGGAATTTGAGGACAGTTTAAGAAAACTTTTCCAAGGCTTAGTGCTGGTTATGGCTGACGTGAAGAACGAGACACTCTTACCTCAGGTATGCTGATACGCTAAATGGGAGATAATTTTACCTGCGACCACGGTGGTTGAGCATCGGACGATGGTGCGGAATGTAGTGGGCTCCATATCGACTTGTGATCCGGAGTGCTCAGTCGCTCAATGGCTACTACTAAATCCGATTGAACCACATCTTTGAATCAGAATTTC
>OX421445.1:55107339-55119839 GCA_949126865.1 Montipora capitata
ACGAAATCAGTTGGCAGTCGTTTGTCCCACGGCCAAGATGCTGAGATGCAAGAGTCAATTCCTGAGATGACGTCTTGTTTGAATCGCTAAGGGGAACCTTTTTTGTTTCTTACAGTGTAATATTAAATGCGATCCAGTATTTTTCCGAAGCAATGCACGAGCATTTTGGAGCTGGCAAGGCCTTTGAGACACAGGTCAGTTCAGTGTTGATTCCGCTAACAGATTGCTAGTTAGTGTGAAAGACTACTAGGGCAACTGCAAAGGTTGCGCCTCAAAACAATCGGATATCATCACTGCCTACTTACAACCTCGTATAAGAATAAAGTGCTTATCGTTTGACAAGCTGTCTCCTTCAAAGTCTTGTTTTTGGGGCTTCCAAAAAGTTGAAAAATCAGCTGTAATTTTATGTACGACCGATTAAGGAAGGAGAATAGATTCAATACCTGGTGATGTCAAAAACTACCTTGCACTATAACAGTTTTCTGGAAACGGCGTTGCAAAGTACGTAGCTTGTGAGGTGAATTCGGTGGTATCGAACCCACTGAAGAGTTAAAGTTTTTTGAAGTAGTAGGCACTTACAGTTATGGGCAGAGTCCGCATCTCCTCAGGCAATAACTTTGTCAACCGCCACCAGGGGAGGCTTGTAGGGCGCGGATGTTCTCCGTCCCCCCAGAGTATCGTTGTAATTCAATACCACGCTTCAAGCATAGCGATAAAAGTTATTCCCTCGGATCGGTAAGAATCGTCACCGCTGTGAGCAGGTGTGGTAATGCATGGTAAAATTTGAGCGGATGATTATTCCTGTGTTTGCTCTTCGCTAATTGATAGCGAGGTGACAAAATGATATCATTGGTTTAAGGATGAAACTTCTTGCTGCCGGGTCGTACACGAGCCGCAAGCAGTTTGGTCCATTTTTACTGTACTCTGCAAAGGAAAGGAAAAAAATCAGAGTATTAAGCAAACGGTAGGATTTGACAGCAACGTGAGCCTCCAAAAGTGAATTGTTCATTCTATATGTACTTGAAAATGATTTGTGCCATCCAGTGGTATCATACATCGCCCATTTATCATGCATATTTCACTGTTTGAACGAGAAAGATTAATCGCGAATGCTTAAGTTACGCGCACACACATATACATGCTTCATTGACCACTCCCGATAGGGACTTTTCAGGGCCAATGAAACATGTCATTGACACAACAGAAAGGAACCCAACTGGCCGGAGGCGAACCAGTTGTCTATTTCCAAGTGCAGCTGAAAAGCTGAACCAGGGACAACGAGGATCAAAATAATCCAATCAGTGATCAGAACGGGTCTTGCACTCGGTGCAGTGGTTTAGGGCGCTCGCCTTGAATCTCATGGCTAAAGCCCTAATTAAACCACTTTAGGGCTTTAGCCTTGAGATTCAAGGCGAGCACCCTAAACCATTGCCTTGCGCTGTGCTGCCTCCTGTAAGTTACGTTTTGCCATAGCGGTTGTTCTTGCTTAAACTATTTTTATTACGAAGAAGAATTGAATTTGGAATTACACCTGGGATGCCACGTTGGTAGGTGTCCTGCTCGTGTCTGCTGTCATCCTGCCTTTGTCTCCTATACAAACCTTTTCAAAACCTAAGGGAATAATAAATCTTTCCTACCTCGGTTGTTATTTATGAAAGGCCCATAATAAGGCGTAATACAAGAAAGTTCAGTTGCGTGCATGCAAACGATAAGATTCGGTAATACGCGCTGTAAATACCTTAGAGTAAAGTCGTTGTTCGTTATGGAATAGACGCTTTTATGCTTGCATGGGTTTTCATAGAACAATGAAGCTGGGAAAATCCCAGTCTAAATAGGCAGCTAAAACAAGCGAAGCTAACTCTATCTTTTTAGCTACATTTATGTTTTTGTGTTAGTTCTATGTAGTTTTTGGTGGTGTTGTTGCAATTCAGTTCCTGCCATTAAGCACTTAAGTTTGTTTTTCTTTTGTTACACTGTTTGCGCGCGCATTATTCGATTGTTTGCATTTAGTATTGTTGGAACGTCTACCGGTAATTTAAAGTTCTAACGGCAATGTATTAACGTAAAAGTTGTAACATTGACACAATCAAATTGAAATTCGCATTGTAACGAACACTTGCAACTGAAGATAATTTATGATCGTTAAACTCAAAGTTGTTGTCCATTTTTTACGAACAATTAAGTAACTTTCCCCCTTTTTGTAACATATTCTGTTTTTATTTTCGTGTTAGTTGTGGAGCAATTTCTTTAATCTGGCCGTGGCCTTCGTCACCCAAGAGTCCCTTCAGTTGGAAAGCTTTACTACAGCAAAACAGGACAAAATCTTGGAAAAGTAAGTGGCGTTTGTTACCCACACAGATGAGGCTACGTTTTCATTGGTGCAAGAGCTTCCGGATTCGTTTCAAAGAGATTATATGGATTCGTGAGCTATTTACACCTCAGGGTGTTCGGATTCGTGAAAGGTAACATTGGGGTTTGACGTCGGAAACAACTGCATACCTTACGAGTAAATTGCGGACTAAAAATGGCGAGAAACGTTTGAGTTTCGTGATTAATGAAGCAAGCAGAAAAGAGCAATCTGGAAATCGGTTTCGCTGTACGTTTACTCACTGATATCTCATGCCGAAGGAGCGCGAAAGATCTCAATTCCACCAGCAAATAATATAATTCCTTAGTAAGTAAGTAAGTAAGTAAGTAAGTAAGTAAGTAAGTAAGTAAGTAAGTAAGTAAGTAAGTAAGTAAGTAAGTAAGTAAGTAAGTAAGTAAGTAAGTAAGTAAGTAAGTAAGTAAGTAAGTAAGTAAGTAAGTAAGTAAGTAAGTAAAGCCTTTATTTAAAGAGGGTAGCACTTAATAGCAAAAGGCTAATAAACTTGTGGCCCTCATAAAATACACAACTATTTACAATCTAACAAATATTGTAAGCTAAAATATATAAACATTTAAAATAATACAAGATTCGATCAAATGATGAAATGATGCAAACATTGTTGTTCGTTAAAAATCTTGGCAAACATGTTCTTTTTAAAACATGCTACAGAACCTAGTTTCCTAATTTCAATTGGTATACTATTCCACAGTCTTGTTGCCGAAACAGCGAAAGAGCGTCCACCCTCTGTTTCTCTTATATATTTAGGACAAACAGCATTAATGCTTGAGTATCTAGTGTTGCGGGAGTGCCGCTCATTATTCAAAATTAAGTGTTCATTTAGATAACTCGGCAAATGCCCATTAATTCGCTTATACATAATTAAGCATTTATCTATCTTATGCTGCTCATAAAACGGAATCCAACCTAGCTTGTTAAACAAAGCAACTGATGGTGTCATGCGATCGGCATAAGAAATAACGCGTGCCGCACGTTTTTGCAATGTTAAGACCCTATAAACCGACTCTTTGTCACAATTTGCCCAAACAACATTAGCGTACGACATAACAGGGCGAATAATGCTATTATAAAACTGAAGTCGCTGTTTAAGAGAAAGACAGGCTCGAATCTTACGCAGTATTGCTATTCTAGAGGCCAACTTTTTACAAACTTTCTCAATATGTTCATTAAATGACAATTTGCTGTCAATTTCTACGCCTAATAAGGTAGCACAGTCCACATTACTGAGCTGTTTTCCGTTTACGATAACATCTATGTCACTTCCATTAATGTTAGCTACACATCTTTTCCCAGTGATCGTGAGTACTTTAGTCTTGTCTTCATTTAATGGGAGCTTATTTGCTGAAGCCCATAATTGAATTTCAGAGACAGACTTATTGAATGAACTTAAGGTGGCTAAGTTTTTTACATCCGCAAAAGCGGTGACAGTCGTATCGTCTGCGTAAAGGTCCAACTGAGCACTTGTATACAAGGGCAGATCGTTGATAAACAAGATGAAGAATAAAGGACCTAAAATACTGCCCTGAGGGACTCCATGCAACATCAAAGCTTCGCTTGACTCACTCCCATTTACACGGACCACTTGATTCCTATCCAACAAATAAGAGTGACACCAGGCAAGCTCCCGGTTAACTATACCATACCGTTCCAACTTGCGCAACAATAGCTTATGGTCCACCAAATCGAAAGCCTTTCGATAATCAACCAGGACCATGAGGCTTAACGAAGATTTCAGCAGATGTGAGAAATAAAGATGAAATCGGTTCCCAGAAAATTAAAATGGGCCGAAACAATTTCCAGGAAGAAATTGGAAATGCACAGAACTATTTGGATTCACTGGAAAGCTCTTTGTTTGTAGGAGTAACCAAATCCCGATTCAAATGATTGGGATACAGAGTTCCTTTTTGGATTCCAGATTATGTAGACCGGAAAAGCTATTTACAGGGTTGTTGGAAATTTCCTGTCTTCAAATCCCTCAATTTGTATAGATACAGAGGAATTTTTGGCGACCAGTTTTTGGTAAAATAAGAAGCCTCGGTGCCCGAGGAAGAGATAAAGGACAACCCTGCGCTAAAGATAGAAAATGAATTAATCATAAGCAGCACCCTACTAAAGCCGGTTACACACGAGCAATTTTTCCTTGACAAGCGTCATTGACAATGTTCATATGCTCATGTATATGAAAGACAAATTTTCTTTGACGGGTTTTGCCTTGACAAGTCTTATTTGCTGGTGTGAACGAATTAACAAGTATTCTTTGACAAGTTTTCTCTGTAGCCAGCAATACAATTACACAGCGGACGACAAAAAAAGCAAACCACGGGGCGCCATTACAGTGAGTCATCACAAGAACAAGACCACTGTGCGCCCTCAATTTCTCAATTTTCTTGACAAGTTTTCCTTGTCGACCCGTACAGAGGAGCAAGTTCGGCAGTGTGTCAATTTTTTCCTTGACAAGTGCACTTGTCAAGGAAAAAATTGACAATTTCTTCTTTACACACGAGCAAATAAAATTTGCCAAGTCAGAACTTGTCAATGAAAATTTGCTCGTGTGTAACCGGCCTTACTTGTCGGTTTTCTATCCTTAATTTGCCGCAGCTGAGCATTTTCCGGTCGTGTTTTGAATATCTGTAGCTTTTACAAAACATAGACCTCTTTCATAATGGCGGCCAAATAAACAATATCTTTTGTTTAAATGCTAATAAGCCTTCCTAGGATCGCTTCGACGAGCAAATTTCAAAAGAATGTTTGTTTCAAAATGAGGCCAGTAGGTCTAAGTAACGAGGCCCTATGCGCCATCTTGGCGCCCGGGGACAGGTGAAGGTGAAGGTCTAAGTAACATAAATTCAAAAGAATGTAAAGATGGTCGCCATTTATGAAAGAAATACCTTAGACAGCAATGACCAGAACCAAGGTTGCTGACCAGCGGTTTTCGTTAAAACAATGGTTTGCTGGGGGTGCCTACTCTCGCGGGCTCAGAAAACCTGGTTGTGGTCATTGTTATTTAAGATTTTCCTTATGAAAGTGGTCTATGGTCAGATTGGAAAATACAAGAGACAAGTATCGCAAACATGTAGGCGATGGAGATCGAAGGTGCCATTTTGAAAATGCGAAAAACACAGGCACACACCAAGAACTATAGTATGTTGAAGCTCGATCGCCATGTGATTTCATCTTAACATGGCGAGCGTTTAATCGAAGGGGGTTTCCTAACGGGCAACCAAATTCACTGGTTTAGTTGTCCAGATTTTGAAACAGGGACTGTCTGGATTTTTCTGTAACTTCGAGCACTCTTAAACTGTATTTTAGCAAATAGGTAGTTGTTATTAAAGCTATGGCATTACTGTCAGCTTTCATTAATTATCGAATTGTGACCTTTTTTGTTCTAGGTATGCTGACATGCGAATGATCATTGGATTAAAGATCTGTCAAATGTGGCATTTGTTGGGTGAGTTACTTTGATTGACTTCAAAAGAGATGCTTTGCCACTCACCTTTGAGTAATATTTTTAAGGCGGACTTGATGACAATGGACTACTTCTGAATTCATCTCAGCTAAACTTTTCAAGCGAGTTCAAGTGCAAAGTCTTTCTTTATAAAATCGTCATTTTTTGTAATTTACGCAAAAAGTAAAACTTTTCGGGGAATATTTGCCAACGTCATTGTCCACATTTAGTCTTATTCTTTTTAAAAGGCGTTATGCTATTCGAAATATTGACTTAACAACTTAAAGAACATTTTTAGCTTAGTTGGCTCCCCAATTTTAAGCTTGTACTGGTCGATAATCGGGGAAATATTAGCCATTAAAAAAGTTATTTTAAAAAACCTATGTGGCAAGAGCCAATACATAAGACAATATATAGCAGAGTTGCACAATGATTACCTCGTATTTGGGGCTAAATTGATTTGAAATGGCCGGTTATGCAATGTTTTTTTCATGCTTATTTCTTGTAGGAGTGATTTGAAAACGATTCACCTAAACTATGTCATCATGTTTTTTGCTATTTGATTGGCTGGTTAGCACGTGTACACCTCATGAATGTAAAGTCACTAAGACCGATGCAGAGGTCATTGTCGGTTCTTCAAAAGCTCTGAATTGATTTTGGTAGAAGTGCCAAATATCGGTGCATGAAATACCTCCGCTGATTTCGTATCACTTAAAAAAAGTCGCTATGTATCGACGTTGGTCAGCGGAATTTAGGATGTGCCTTTTAAAATTCCTTGTAGGTGATCACAAATCCGGTTTCATTCCTGACTTGGTTGGACCATTCTTGGAGATGACGTTGATTCCTCACAGTGGTAAGCCTACTCCGGGTTTTTGGGTGGTGGATGGGATTTGCACTGGAGTGGGGAGGTTTTCTTCGATGACTTCGCCTTGTCGATTTGATGGTGGGCAGCATGAGGCTGCTATTAACGTTTTTCTTTAGACAAACGTGGATCTCAGTTCATTTATGTTGCCAATTTTGCCACAAAGCACCATGAACGCACATTCAAAATTAAAATTATAAAAGAGTAATTAAATTGCGAACGTGGACAGATGCATACGGCGAGGACTCCCATACAGAAACCATGCGGGCTTATTCGAGGCACGGGTTCCCCTAAAACTACAACTTTGAACTAACAGTTTGCATGACTTACATAACTAATGCGTATAGTTAGTTTTGTTTGCTATGGCCCGTTCTTTGAGACGCACGTGGCCAGTGGCCAGAGTATACCAGGGTATCCTTTTCTTGCCCCAGGGGAAAGCAAGAATAGATTGCAAGGGAACATGGTTCCTCAAAGTTACGATTACTCGTGCCTAGAAGTGTTTGCGATAAACGTTACAAAGTGTCAATAGCGCAAGAAAGAAACCACTAATCTGTTTGTTCGATTTCAATACTTACCAGTCCCGCCACTGTAAAGAAACCATTGGATTAGCGTAGGTTAGCTCGGTTCCCTACTCTTACTGTAACAATCACTGCTGTCCGTTTGCAGAGCTTCGTCGAGCCACTATCCCCCTTTTCTTTGACATGATCCAGTGTGAGTATGCAGCGAAGGAGAACTTCACATCGGTAAGTGCCCATCAGTTTTATTGAGTAGTCTTTGAAGACACTGCAAGCCTTGCTGCAATTCTCTAGAAGGCCTTCACCTTGAAAATATTATTTTGCAACTTTGCAGAAAATTTTTTTTGCATATAAAACCAAAAGCAATTTGTAACTGTGTGTGTATTTTTTTTATTGTGGTGTAGTGGTGTGTGATTAGAAATACAGCATCTGGCTGGGCATTCAAATACTTGCCAGTTTTTCGCGCCCATCATGTAAGATTTCTCAAAGCCTGGGGTGAACTGCACGGTTTCTGTTTCGAATAGCCCTTTTTCGTTGTGTTATTTTATTTTTCACGAAATACACGGTCTTGTTTTGCCTCCATACAGTGACGATTTGAAGTTCAAATCTGCCTAGTACCCCTTCCTTTGCATTTAAGCGAACGAACTTGGAATTCCTTGTTAAAAATCGTGTTTGTTAAGTATTTTTTTGCTTGCCTTTCTTTTCTCAAACAGGTTGAAAGTGAAATTATTAGCAAACTGGACGTGCTTGTTGAGGGAGGAAAAGGCGACGCGCAGTACAAGGAGCTATTTTACAAGATGTGAGTGGTAGTATTGAAACCCTCGTTTTTACAGGAGTTGGATTGGCATGTAGATTCCGCTAGGTTCAAATCCAGCACTGACTGTTATCCTACCTTGGGGTGTTTTCTTTACTCGGCCCCTCAAGGTTGAAGGTTTTTACTATATGGCTTTCTCTAAATCCAGTTTTTCCAGTTTTGGACTGTGTGGAGTCCTGTTACTTATACAAATAATGCGATTCTTAGTACAGGTTTTGTGTTTTTACTTTATTTTTTGTAACCCATTACGGGTAGTGTTAGCGATATACTTTCTTTTCATTACTCTAGCTTGTTGGATCTGTTCACCAACTGTCAGGAGCCAGATCAGTTCAAAGAAGACGGCAGCCGGTTTGTGGGACTCATCACCAAGCTCATGGAGAGACTGCTGGACTACAGGACCGTGGTACTCGGAGACGACAACATTGATAATCGAATGAGTTGTACCGTCAATGTATTGGTAAGTTGCTGTCGAAAGGAACCTGCCATACATGCATCATAGACAATTTCCTAAGCGAAAGACTTTTAGTTAAGGAAGCAACTTAAGCGGTTGGATTTTGATTTTTTGTACATTACAGAACTTTTACAATGAGATAAGGAAGGAAGAAATGTACGATCGGTAAGTTTAAATGTGGTAATTTGACTTCTGTGTTCATGCTTGTTGAAACATACTTAGATACGTCCTTTCTATTGGCCGTGACCTTGTTTGTTCTTACTTAGGTATGTATACAAGTTGTGCGATCTTCACCTTAGTGTTGGAAACTACACAGAAGCCGGCTTCACCCTTTTGAGGAGAGCGGATGATCTTCAGGTGATAATACAATTAAAAAAAAAAGTGCCTTGTTTGTTGTAAATGCACGTAATCATGGTTGACCTGTTGGAAAGCCGATTGGCGCAAACCAGTTAAGACCCGAGGGCCAACATCTTGCGGAAAATCTTCCTTTAATAGACCATATTTGTATTTTTAGTATTGGACTGGAACTAGTCTGCAATGGAGGCTAATGCGGGGGAATCTTTTCAAATGCAAGTACTTTTTAAGGACGGTGCCTACTAAATCAAAGGTATTTTTGCCCCGGTTTATGATTATGCGGGAAGTGTAGATCTTGTTAAAACAAGTGTTATTGAAATCAATTAAGAAAATTGGGGGTAACTACGCATTTTAAAAAATTATTCATGAACAATATTTGTAAGAAGCTTTAAAATACAAAGCCATGTATGGCGTTCTTTGTCAAATTGAAGCTTAATTATCTCGGAAAAATGCATGGGTACCCCCAATTTCTTTTTGGATACCAATAGTACTTACTAAGATCTACTTTTTCTGCATAATTTTAAACCGCGCAAAAATATCCCTGTATTAGTATGCATCACCGATGGGAAATCCGAGGATCGCGAGATGCGCAGAACGTATGCGCAATAACAATAGTATGCACCGTCCTTAATATATTCCCCCGCAGTAGCCTCCATTGCTAGCTAGTCCCAGTCCAATACTGAGAATACGAATATGGTCTATTGTAATAAAGTGCAATTAAAGTTTGCACGAATCCAGAATTAGCTTAATCGGTCTCTGAGAAACTGGACCCTGAAAGTCACTGACAAGGCAAGGGAAACATTCCAAGGTTAAATCAGTTGGTATTTTGAAAAAAACGAAATGGAGTTGAAATCGGGACGGCGAAGACAAATCTGGCGAGTTGTAAGAACGCGATTGAAAGCCAGTGCAATTTTGCAATGGCTAAAAGTTGGATTTTTCTCACCTTTGCACTGACTTCGTTTTACGCCTCTTTGTTATGGCAGTGGAACGATGAACCTGTATTTTACACCAGCCATGGGAAGTACCGCGCCAATACCCAGCGGCAACTGAAAGAGATGCTGATGAAGGACATCATTGATTACTTCGATAAAGGAAAGGCGAGTAAATGATTTCCCTGTTTTACTCACTGACACTGCGCTTTAGTAGCTCTCAATGCAAGCGTATTTTTGGGCAAGAGTGCATTGAATTGCCGCCCGGCAACCTGTTAAAAAGAGTAAAGAGCCTTTATACTCTATAGTTTTGGAAGCTGCAAGCTTGTGTGCGTAAAGTAACGAATAAACACAACGGCGGTAAGAAACCCATTTTGGAAGGCTGCAATTAGGTTGCAAACGGGCCGCAGGGATGGCACTCGCTTCCTACCAATGTGGCCCGTGTTCAAACGTCAATTCCAGAATCGGCGTCATATGTGGGTTGAGTTTGTTGGTTCTCTACTCTGCTCCGAGGGGTTTTTCTCCGGGTACTCCGGTTTTCCCCTCTTATCAAAAACCTACGTTTGATTTGATTTGTGTTGATTTGTTTATTTCAATTTACAGTGTCCCCAATTAGTGATCCAGCACTAGAACGACTAGACACTTTCATTAAGGGAAAGGGTTGTAGGTGGAGGGCGAAATTCGCGCAGAGAAGAAGTGTATCTATTTTCCTATAATTCCTTTGTTGAGATATTTTTCAAAACTATTTTGTGGTTCTTTACCTGTCTGATTACCTGCATGAAAGACATGTTTTTTTCGCCTCTTTTTTATAGTGCTGGGAATACGCCATTAAACTTTGCAGAGACCTTGCTGAACAGTACGAAATGGAGACGTTTGATTTCATTCAGCTCAGCCAGATCTTGGTAAGACAATGGAAAGTTCGTAACTGCATTTAAGGGGCCCTTTTTGATATTCTAGTACGAATCTGCGTTTTATTTTAGACCGCGTGTTTTTTTCGGAAAAACCACTTTACTCCACAAAATGAAATGAGCACGAACAGATATTTGAATTTTCGGCTATCTCGCCCTTTATGCGTTTCAAGCATCCACAAAAGCAAATCAGTTTATTCAGTTCAAGGTTTAGATGCCACAGTCTATTCTGTCGTTTCCTCCTGTGAATGAGAGAGAGTGTCTGAATCTAATGCACCGCTGGTATACGGCAAATCTCGGGCTGGAATTTGCGTTTGCCAAAAATGGAAGAAACTTGTTTAGCCCCAGCTAGGAGCGAGAGAAACAGCAGCATCCCGTTTCCCGTTTGCCGCTTCACGTAAATCGCGCGTTGCTAATTGGCCACTTTCAAAAATACCATAATACTCTTTGTTTGCCCTCCAAAATTTTGGATTCATAATCATTGTTTTTATTTTCTCTTGGGAACCATTGTAGGTCCCAAGAGAAACTGGAGACAATGTGTTTATGCAGAATTTTAGAGGGCAAACAGAGAGTATTATGGTCTTTTTGAAAGGGGCCTATAGAGATTTAGCGATCGCGTTTACGCTGCTGTGTCATAAAAGCATGTAAATTCTCTGATTCTCAGATAATTTTTTTTAATGTTCTCTCTTAACGTAAGCAACATTTATGCCATCGTCTTTCTTGCTAACTGGCACTTTAGTGCCATCAGGGCTGGAATTGTCGCCCAGTGATTACAGTCACGCAGATTTGTACTTTGAGATGGCTTTCTCGTTGTTTTTAAGTTCCCTATCATCTTTGAGGGTGATTTCCACTAGTAAGGCAAACAGAAGCACAAACAACACACCCTGGCGCATTGAGGTGCCCCTGTGGTCAAAAAAATCATTTCCTTTTTTTCTTCAGATGTTCAAAGTGTGTTTGCTTAACACCTGACTGGCAAATTTTTGAGCTTTGATTTTTATCCAAAGGCCGTTACTTTGAGTGTAAGTTTTGGATTTCACGGTCCGCCATTGCTCACGTTCAAAACTGGCCGGTTAGATCTCAGAGGTTTGGATCCAGGGAAAAGTGACGTCAAAGGCTCACTGGCTTAAAATTTCAGCGTGTGTATGGAGCTTATTATATATGCAAAACGCGAGTTTAAGAGTCCGAAAGCCCAAAACTCCCATGCTGCATATTTGTTCTGCGGCGTACACACGCATTGCATTGTTAAACTAGTTAGCCTTTGACGTCATTTTCTCCTCGATCCAGCTCTGTAGAGAACTTAAAGTTAGCAATGGCGGACCATTAAATAAGAAACTTCCAGTTAAAATAAACAGGTGTCCTTTTGAAATCAAGTCTTAAAACTTTGGTCGCTTATTGTTTAGTTAACATAGTTTTGAAATCCAACGAAAAATGAGAATTGATTTTTTGGTCATGGGGCACTTTAACGTTTTGTATGTTAGTTTCTTGTTCTAACAAGTGGTACGAAAGATCAAGACTCCTATCTTGCCCGTGCGCATGTTTGTATCGGAAGTATTAAACTTAACTTAAAAGGCTGGTTTAGGTGTTTCCGTGTTACTTGTTCCTTTCAATTAACATGCACCCGCAGACATTCTGTTGTTGAAGTTCGGCAAATTTTGCCAAGAGGTTTTTGAAGTAAGCTACTTTTTATTTTCCCTTTCGTTGTGTAGATAAAGCAAGCTGGATTTTATGACAACATCATTAAGACTGTACGCGGGGAGCCTGAGTACTTTAAGGTCGCCTTTTATGGACTTGGCTTTCCGAATTTCCTCAGAGTGAGTGTTTGGTTGTACTGTGATA
>OX421445.1:55134839-55179839 GCA_949126865.1 Montipora capitata
GAACGAAATACAAGCAACAACTTGAGGAACTCCGAGAAGAAAGTTAATGTTAGATTGAAACGCACAAATTATTTCAATAATAGTTTTAGTTGTTGTGGCGTCACACTGTGGAATGGCCTTCTTTGTGAGTCTACGTGCGCGAAATCCCTCAGTTCGTTCAAACGCGCAATCATCAAAGCTCTATAAGGCACAGCATTCACGGAAAGCAGCTTTTTAATATGGTGTAGTTTATTGTTATAGTTATAGTTGTGAAGTTATAGTTTTGATCTTTCTGTAAATAGCTGATGAATTACCCGTTCGTTCGACGTTGAATCCGATATTCGAACCCGGGCCACACTAGTGCAGGGTTGGTTCTTCCGCGACTGCACCCTGCTATATTCTATATATTTGAAGTGCCCTTGTGACCAATAAGTAAATTCTCCTTTTGCTTTGTATTTCAGAACTATGTTAACTAAACACAGAGTTACTGAAGTTTTAAGCCTTGATTTAAAAAAGACACCCGTTTAATTTAACTGGAAATTTGAGAGAGCTGGATCGAGGAGAAAATGACCTCAAAGACTCACTAGTTTAAGAATGCCATGCGTGTGTACGTGGCTGAGTGAATTAATATGCAGTATGGGAGTTTCGGGCTTTCAGACTTTTAAGCTCGTGTTTTTGTGATAATAAACTGCATTTATACGCTGAAATTTTATGCTAGTGAGTAAATGACGTCACTTTCCCTAGATCCAACCCTGTGAGGTCCAATCGGTCAGTTTTGAACGTGAGTAATGGCATAAAGTAAACAGTCTTTGGATCAGTAAAAATCAAAGCTCAAAATTTTGCCAGTCAGGTGTTAAGTAAGTGCACTTTCAAAATCTAAAGAAAAAAAAGGAAGTATCTTTTTTATCATAGTAGCACTTGGAGTTTTGTTTTGTCTATATTTAACTCTAATCCTTTTAGTAGCTCGACGGAATTTTATTTGTAGAAAGTCTTAACCGGAACCGGAAGTTGGTGTGCGTTTGGTAACCTCGCCTTTAGCGAATCTTTTTTTGTCAACATGCTTATAAAGCACTCGTTAGTTTCAGTTTTTCACGTAGAGGTAGCTACTGTTTCATGCTTTTTCGGTTTTTTTGTTCAACAGGCTCGTGCTAGTACTCCCAGAACTCGCACGCCTGAACGGCATGTAAGGTCGATGACAACCATCCGTAAATCAAGCGACAGACCTGCACTTTCATTGCGAGACAGTCTGGATCACATGCATCAATCGTACAGTGGGTGGACGGAGTATGTATTGCTACTTGTTAGTTACTGCGCGTTGAAGATTGTGAGGCGTTAAATGGGATATGTCACGAGAGTTTTCTTGTTTTCCGGTCAAAAACTGCACGGAAATATATTTTGTTTACCTTAAGCAGTCAGAAGAGAATTTTTGAAATTGAGAAAAAAAAATCAACTAATATTTGTAGTACTAGAGTCACAGGCCGTTTCAGCCTTGTTATCCGTTAAAAAAACGTAAGGCGGTTAACGGTGTGTTATATTACCTTCAAGTTAGTCTTGAGTATCAACCAAACTGCATCAACAGATGTTAGGTTTCGTTGGTTTAAATGCACATTTTACTATTGCACAGGAAAACAAAAGTGGCATCGTTGACTGTGGTACTTCCAGTGCGTTCCACTCTTGAAGAAGATGGACGTTCTAACTAAAAGTCACTTTCCGTTCTGGTGCTTTGGAGTTGTCATGGTGCACCTTCGTGTTCACTTTGTTTGTTGTGTTCTCTCCTTTTTGTTCCGTTTTGTTAAGTAGCCTAAGATCGATTATCGCTGGTAATGATGGCGAGTCAAAATCAGTTTCGAAAACCGGTCAGTGAGAAAACGGTATCCTCTTTCAGTTTTGAACTTACACGTGGCCAGAGCTCTCCCAGAACGTTTCGTAACTGTTGGCTAACGTTTGGTCGTTAGTCGTAACGGACGCTTGGCCAAACCGCCCAGTGGAAGGAGCAAAAAATCCTTCGCTGTTGAGAAGCCGTCGTAACGTTTCTTGTAACCAAAGACTACGAGCGAACAACTACTACGTTTAGTTTTAGAAGTCGTTTTAGCAGATTTAGTTATTTTAAGATTGCTAGTTTTCCCCATAAATTCAGACGTTAATTTTGCACTGGTGACGTAATCGGACACATCGCATGTTGATTGGCTACATTAAACAAACATGCCGTTCTTCAAATAGATGAGTCACGAAAGTGAAGTATGTGTTTTAAGTTCGCAAGTCATGGACCCCTGACGTTTCACTCCTTCCTGCATCCGATCAAGAGAAAGTAAGGGCTTCAGAGCCGGTCGCTCTTGGATGTGTGAATTCTAAATCTATCCATTACATGTGTAAGATTTCATCTCGCACTATTGGCTGTCTTAGCACCACGTTGCAAAGATGATGATGATGATGATGATGATGATAAGGTTTCATAGAATGAAAAGTAGGTTTCTGAATATGTCCGCATTTCACCTGAGGCGCTCTTTCACAATACTATGTTTTCGCTTTCAAGTGAGCTCATTTAATGTCACGTTCGTTGCGCATGTGCGAGTAACCACTACCCGGAGAAATTTTGGAAATATATGTTTGAATTGCGGAGTTGACTTGATCAATTTCAGAGAGATCATCCCTGAGAAATGTGCGACCTATGCATTGGCGAAAAAAGCCTGAAAAAAAAAAGTAGGGTTCACCTTATGGCCTAGCGGTTATCAGGACACCGAAGAGTAAGGTTATTTAAAGTGTGTTGATAATTTCTTTGGCTCACTTTGTTTTTCTTCTCTTTTACTACAGAAGCCCAACAAACAACCCCCCACCGCTTCCCATGAAGTCTGGAACAATTTCCGGCCGTCCCGTGCCATCCAAGAAGCAGACGAGCGAGGTGCCAATGTCACTGCTTGCAGAAGAGGTGCCGTATAAATGGAAAATGAATCTGATTTTTAACTCCGGCGTTGAGGGATGTATCGATGTACCTCGTGAGACAAACGATTATTCGTTTTATTTAACCCCTCGAGAATACTGACTTAAGGATTGTCGTTTGTCCCTTAGTTTCTAGAGCAGATATCCAATTTCTTTTTTCTTCGTGATCCCTCTTCTAGTAGGAAAACAATCCTTTTTTTTAAGACGGATTAGAAAAGCTTGAGTTCAAGACAGATTAGAGAAGTCTACCTTTTAAAGCTTGAGTTTTTAAATGTCTAGTCCTATACCTGTTCGTCCTGTTAAAGCAACAGTTTTGCTTTAAGCGGTGTGAAAAGTCCTTTGTGCTCATGACTGGCTTTCTGTCTTTTGCAGTTTCCTAGCCCCGACAGCACTACATCTGAGATCGCCCCACCGAAACCGCCAAGACCCGCGCCACAGCCGCAAAGCCCCCCGGAGCTGCCACAAAAGGGCAGCCGGAAAAAAACTGCTATGGATTTACAGCAACGCTCAAGCACTGGATCTAGCGGATCAGACGGCGCTGAACCGGCTGAACAGGTAATTTTGACAGCTGTTAGTCTTCGCAAGAGACTACCCATTTGCACAACGCACAACAAAGTTCGAGCCTTACGAACCGATATTAAGGGTTTTCACAGACAAGGGAAATGATTGTTATCGACGACTATTTCCAGTCGACAATTTAATTGAATCGACTACTGTTAATGTTAGGAAATGCGTTTCCACATGCGAAGAATTTATTTGTCGATAACCAGTACGTTTTGTAGGAGCCTGGTGACCTTTAATGGAATGTGCATGTTCAAATCGGGCAGAAATGAAGAACCGCTGACTTGACAAATCATTTGTCGATAAGTGGCTCACAGACGGAATACAGGGAGTCCTCGATAACAAAACGGCCGAGTTTGTCAACGACAACCGTGACTAAAGTAGTTTTCCTTTTGAAAAGGAAAACTACTTTGTTGTCGACGGCTTGGTTTTTCACTATTTGTAGTCGATGACTTGATTCACGCGTACGATGTTTTGTCATCAATTACTTTTTGTTATCTACAAGTAAAAAGGTATCGATAAGAACCTGCCTCTTCTGTGGAGCCCAAAAGACATCGTATTGATTTTTCTTCTCTTTCATGTTTCTTCATAGACCCCAGCCCTCCCGCCTCGTTCGTCCATCATGGTAAAGTCGAAGGACTCGCCCCCAGTACCCCCCAAACAACGATAAAGATGACGAGGAAATTGTCGATTACGTATGTCAGTCTCATCTGGAAGCTATTATGATTATCAAGATTCAACATAATTTTGTCAATCCTTCAAGTTTTAAATATCGTCCCCCTAAAGTTTTCTGCACTGAGAGGAACTTTAAAAGAAAACCTCTTTTCAAGAAAATTATTGTTCGTACTAAAATTAGAGGTATTATATTAAAGGGCCGTGATCGCGTCCAATGTCTGAAAGAAGCAGGCTTCATAGAATTGCACTATTTTAAATCTGCTTTTCAACTTTATTTTTATAGCAATCAGTGAACTCCATATTTTTGTATAAAACCTCTCCTTCCGAGTTTTTATACCCGGTTTCTATTAATGTTTTCTAGAACAAGTGATAACCAATAAACGTTAAAATGAAATGTGGCTAAAATTGGTTTATTGACTCAACGTTACATACCTTCTGTAAAGGGGAAACTGTATAAGAGATTTATTAATTCAGGGAAAATCTCTTCCGAATTAAATGAACGTTTTGCCACAACAGCAGAGCCAGTACCTTCGTATATTTGCTGTCTCCTAAACCGGTTTAACCGGTAGACGGTTGTGCGTATTGTTAACGCTACCTGTCACAATTTTCGTGTTTCCTAATTTGACGTAATAATGGGATCATAAATGATTAAATATTCAATTGAGAAATAAACCCTAGGTTTTGCATATATTTCATAATAGTGAGAAAATTTTAAGTATTATGCTCCCAAGAAGGAAAATACTTTCCATTGTTCCAGGTATCTTGCTTCTTTTTTCCGTCAAATCGAAATTTAAAGGTGAGTGCCACCTTTACGCCGTCAGCAAACACGTCAAGTTGTCGATAATTTCACTTTCAAATTGCTTCAGTGACAACAACAAGCATTTTGCTCTTGTATTTTGTGCATGAAAAGGACATAGTCGCTTCAAAGATGCTAGTCAGGCTAAATGGTTGAGCCAAGCTGGGAAAAGGGATTCGTGATTCGTTCGGCGATTTTCATTCCGCAACTTCTCCTTTCACGCCCCGTTTCCCTCTTCGGAGCCAGGAGATCGAGACCACTCCCACCTACCGTCTGCACCAACCCAATCCCCCTCCTAATAATCTACACTGTCTACAATGGTAACTCAAGGCTGTTAATGTAGCTTGTCTGCATTATTAACCAATGAGTGAGAGGACTTTTGCTTGAAGCCAGAGTGAAATGCTGGATCGAGGAGAAAATGACGTCAAAGACTCGCTTGTTCAAGAATGAAATGCGTATGTGTTCGCGGCTGAACACTTCACCTTAGGTTGCTTGGAACACCATCCTGGCCGCCGTTACATACAATAGGGAGTTTAAGCACGCAACGTTAACAGCGAATCAAAGTCCTGATGTATAAGCGAGCTCTGCACTACGTGCTAAATTCACCATTTTGAATCGAACAATGCAAAATATCGCGCCAAAATAGTAACCGTGTTCAAATCGATGCGGTTTCGCTGTTTACACGACAGATGAAACCGTATCGTTTTGCCAATTTTGTCAATAGCCCTCATGGGCTATTGACCCGTTGGGCTACGGGTCTAAGCAGGGCTTGAAATTGCGACTCACTGGTCGCCAATGCGACCAAAAATTGAGAGCTGGCGACTAGATTTTCAGAACTGGTCGCCAGCTGGCGGATCACGTTTTGTCTGATAACCCACGATAAACAGAAGATAACTTTTGTATTTGAATCATTATATGATGAAATCGTTCAGAACTGGAAGCTAGAACACGACTCACCTTTCTTTCCCCATTAAAATAATGTATAAATACTACAAGAAAATCGGTTTCTCACATTGTTAATTAATAGCACAAATGTACTTCGATACTTCGATCAACACGTTTATTAGGCGCTGTCACTGCGTTTTGCGTTCCCCCGTGTTATCTGTTCCCCCGAACACTGAGCACTATAGCTAGTGCTGTGTGTTCCCCCTTCGCCATAACTATAAGTATGATAGCAGAATATGAACACAGAAAGTATCCTAAACATTCAAAAAAGCTAACCTTAGGCCTAAAAGCTTCTGTTTAGGCCTAATTAGGCCTAAGGTTAGCTTTTATGCATGTTTAGGATACTTTCTGTGTTCATATTCTGCTATCATATTTATCGTTATGGCGAAGGGGGAACACACAGCACTAAGGCTCATTGTTCGGGGGAACAGATAACACGGGGGAACACAAAATGCTATGACAGCGCCATATGCATATTGTTTCAGCGGCTTCATGGGATCGTGGGCGCACTTAAACACCATTTGCTTCTTGCCGTTTACGTGAATTTTGCGCCCGATGACGAAGATTCAGCAAGAAGGTCAATTGAAAATTTAAAGCCATAGTCAGTTGTGAATGCTGAAAACGTAGATTTAGCCACATTACCGAAGGACCTCCTCGGAACTAGCTTGATATTGATAATATATTGATAATGAACCTGGACGTCGCATATTTGAAATTTGCATGGACCCTTCAAAAAGCAACCTGTACCCTTAACATAAAGTGGTTTGGAGAACTTGTCCCCTCTGTTAGAAAGCGAACACCTGCAAAATTGACTGCACAAGGTGCTTAATAAATATAGATAAATATCGGTAGACAAGTACGTTAAGAAACCAAGTTCCTCTGATTCTAGAGGCTACTGAAACCGTATACAAGCTTCTCCTTTTATTTTATCTCGGTCGGAGACTGGTACGAGCGTTGTTGTTGTGTGGGGGCCTAGGCCGAACAATTGTTGTATTGCGTTTATTCGCGATTAAGGTAAGTTGCTTGCCTTGCAAGCTGTACGAGAATAAAGAACTACGTTTTGAAGAGGTGAAAAGTAAGGATAAAGGACCCATGTTTGCCTTGCTGTGGAAAAGAACACCGTCACCTTAAAGAACACCATCACCAAACTAAAGACAAGGCCGAAGACAGCAATGGCTTTAGAGATCTTTCTCGTGCTGGTGTTTTTGTTTTTGTTGTTTTTTTTTTTTTTGGTGCTTTTTAATAATTATGACTTTCCTTGCATGCAAAGTTGACAACCAAAATTTATGATCTGGCGACCCAATTAGTCGCCAGTCGCCAGCTGGCACCTGAGCAAAAAAGTTAATTTCAAGCCCTGTCCAATGGTTAATTATCAAGTCAAGATTATTTGAAAATTACAATCTATAAGTACGATAAGAAGGTATAGTAAAAGAAAGGAACAATGAAAATTAACAGAAAGTTTAATTTTAATTGTAAGAATGAAGACAACAATGATAGAAGTGCTGGCTACACGAGATATTTCTTAGCCAGAGTTAAAATGCCAGGCAGCCAGTAAAAAGAGAAAATATATTACATGTTTAGGTCTTAGAGACAAAATAGGCAAACATAGACACAAACACAAAACAAATAAAAGCGAAGAAATAATACCACTGGTTTGAAACAGGGGCACCGAACGAGAATACGGTTCAAAACCACTTAAACATACCATTGTTAAACGTATTCATGTTTGGTATTTAAACGGTAGATATAGGCATATTTCTATCCCCTAAAAGATTTTCATCTGTTCGGATTTCCTATCTTGCCCAGTGATTCGAAAATTATAGGGTTCAAAACTTACCTCTCCGAAAATTTCAGCCAGAAAAAAGGCTCCCGAAAATTCTAGGTTACCTTTTTAGGGTAAAAATCGGTTAAAAAATGGGCAATTTACACCATTTTTTTTTATGTTCGAACATCCGAGGACAGGCAGGTAAGCAAGAAATTTTACAACAAATGTTCCGAAAATTGTAGATCTCAAATTGTGTTCCGAACAGATATTTTCCGAAAATTGACGTTGGGTGCCCCTGTTGAAAGATTATTTTTCTCAGATCTAGACCTAGCAATTTTCCAGTTGCCCACATACGTTTCAAACTGTCCCATCTCACATTGATCGGCGAAGTTGACAATATACTTTGCGAGAGAGGCCATTCTAATAAATAGATAACCTCTGTATAGTTTCCTTGTTCAAAGTATAAATGGGCTAAAAATAACCGTGAAGAGAAATATGTTACTTGAAAGCTTTAAGTCTTAGGCCTCTAACAAATATTCATGGAGAAGCATGACAAACCATTGACGATAAATACTCGACAGGTCGTGTCTTTGTCAGTTGATGATAATACTGACGTTATGATAATACTGAAGTTTTTCTCGTAAACTTAATAGCAGCTGGAACATACTCTCCTCCGCGAACTCAAGTTATTTATGAAAAGTTGCGGCGACGTCGATATATTCCAAAAGTATCAATTTAAAAGTGAAATCAATAAGCACGGGAAATTTGCTAACAAAAAGTTGAGCCAAATCCTGCGCCATCGACCATAGTGATAGGTTAACAGCTGTTAAGAGTATTGAATTAAACGAAGGGCTTATTTACTATTTTCAACAACTGAAGCATGCTCTTTTTACCAAGCACAACATACATGTATATAATTAGCTCAACACGCTTTCATCTCAAACAATCAAATGTGTTGCTTTTTGTTCCTCATCAATGAAGCTCATCTTGACTAGGATGCTGCCATTTATTTACGAAAAAGAGCAAGGGATTAAAACATCTCTTTGGGTTAGTCCTAGCTAAGAATATCAACGCGAGGGCATTCAATTTTTGAGTGGGTGTGCTGTGGCCCTAATTTATCAGTCGCTACCTTTTGAATCGGCACCCTGTCATGATTCACCTGGTACGCGAGCTCTCGACCAATGAGGGAACGTATTTACATCATCGTATTTTCTCGATCAATAGCTTCGCCAATACAAATTTGCATAACAAATATTTAGGGCAAATAAAAGTTATATAGACTCGTCAACACGACGCTCAAATATTACAGTCGAGGTCACACTCCACTGCACGTGTCCGTTAGATTGTTATTATTTTATTCTGCTCATAACGCGGAAAGTTTTTAATTCAAGGATACGTGCAGTGAGGTATCACTCAAAATGTGCGGTTTAAAAGGATGTGCCGTTATTTTTCTTACAATCGCAGCGTTTCTTCTCTTCGCCGGAGCGGCAGTGTTCTTCTACTTCGGCCAGTTCGCAGATGAAGATCTTCTAAAATTTCACATTTACAACCATACTCAGCAGATCTTCGCCCAATATCCCGTTGAAATTACCCCCGCAGAATGGACTCTCTGGACTTGGTCGGCCGTATTCGGATGGCAATTTCTATGGCTTTGCTACGCACTTGTCTTGATGTGCCGCAAAAACGGCCCAAGAGTTCTTACTCCGTTCTTCTTTGTCTTCAATATTCTCGGGTTTGGTTGCACACTCGCTTGGGTGATGTTGTGGGGTGAGGATCTCGTTAACATCGCTCTTGGATTCATCGCCGGTACGGCCGCCTGTCTGTTTGTTGCTCTCGGAATCGTTTACCATCGATTTGACATCCTCCGTAACGGAATGAAGAAGTTCCCTTTGGGCGATCAAATAGCGATGGAAGTTCTTGTAATCAACGGTTTGGCGTTGTACGCTTCTTGGGCGCTTTACAACTCCTTTCAAGGTACAGCGATCGTGCTGAAGTACACGGTTGAAATCGACGATTCAATTGTGTGCACTATAGTCCAAGCTGGGCTTGCAGCTGCTCTTCTTTTCTGGTTTTGCTTGGATAATTTCGTGTTTTGGAGGTTCACCTTATTCAGCTTAACGCCTTACGTCCCTTTGATTGTTGGCTTCATGGGAACATTCATGAAAAGTTGGGATAAAGAAAAGCGAAATTCCATTTTTAATGTCGCCTTGCTGGGCTCCTCTTCGCTGCTACTCTTGCTGAAAATACTGCACATCATTTGGCGTTGCCAGAGGGACAAAAAAAAAAGCAGGCGACATGTTATTTCGGAGGAAGAGAAATTTGAATTGTAGAAATGTCTTTGTGGACGCTGTCAAAGAACAGTGACGTGATTTACACAAGAAAAAGGCATCAAAGCTGTCTATTGTTTCCTGAAAGGGAGTAGAATATATGAACTAACTCTCAACGCAAAATCTATTGCGTAAAAAGTTCGACTCAACTCGACAAAACGTTGCGGTATCTCTCAGCCGAGGGGTGAAAAGAATGAGGACGCGACTTCTAAATTTTTTTTTGGCATTGTTTAGTCAATGCCTGGCATTGCAAAGATTATGCAAAGTACATTTAATGACAATGGCTCTCAAGCTGAAACGCGCGAAAGGATTTTAAAGATGCTCCAAAAATGTTTCCACCTCGATTTTTTTTATTCGCTTCATTCCTCATTAGGTAGGTTTCTATTATCGCAGTTGAAGACGTTTTCATTGCAGCGATGAAGATGCAGAATTAATAACTGGCTTGGTTTGTAAATAATGTAAAATTTAAAGTAGGATGTAAACACATTCGGCGAAAAAAGATTTGAGATCTTGAATGTAGGTAAGTTCGCACTTAGGCCAGATAAAAAAATACTTGCAAATTATCGTAAATGTACCGAAACGCCCACTTTGTATCGTAACACAGCTTACGACATCGAAATTTATAGCTTCGTGTCATTCAAGCAAATATTTGAAGAGAAATGTCATCTATTCAAATATATCTGCAATACTCAAAGTAAGACCAAGACTATTGAGCTAATTGTCAGGATTGTTTTAAAGAACTTTACAACAGCGCAAATGAAACGGAAAACCTTCGGTAAGCGAGTCTAACTGTGTGGTTTTCAACAAACGATAAACGCTATTGTATTCAAGAATTCCGATTTTAATTGCCTGGATGACAGCCTTAAAATGCAGAGATAAAAATTTGCATTAATCGACAAAGCTTATTTTATTTTGGAAGAAAAAACATCAGAGACATCCGCGAGGTTCAATTCGTTTGTGACAAACTAACTCCTGAGGCGTAAAATAAACATTAGAGTGTCAATTGGTGTCCGTCAGAAGGACTCCTTCTGAAGGACACGACTTGACACTCTGTTTATCTTACGAATTCGCGTCCACCTGCCTTTCAGTGGGGAAGACTGTGTCTTCCTCACGCGCAACTCGCACGCACACGTTGCTTTTCGTGCGTGGTATTCCTCTTGTTTCTGCCCCTGGATGTCACATAAAATCTCCCATCCGGCAGGTTGATCCACTCTACTCTTGAGGTAACAAATTTGATTGTCACAAGCTTGCTTACTTTGAAAAATCAGTCTGATTTTCGCGTTCCCGCAAATGTTTCTTCTCCGAGCCAAAGGTTTGTAACATTACTGTGCAGTAAAAATAACAGCTAAATTGCAGAATACACCGCCACTTATTTGCATTTCATTGAATAAGAATAAGCTAAGTTCTGTTGTATTCCGACTCGTTCTTCAAGGAATGCCGCCTGGGGGAAACAATAGTGGTGAGGTGTTGCGGGGTATTCTGCAATTTCTCCAAAATAACAAAAATGCACACTACAGCTGAGCGAACTCAGTTTCCTTTATTTGCGGTGGAGCGAATTCAATGGCATCTTTAGGAAACACTTTTGGACGCGAAGGATTAGTGGACTGGCAGGCGCAGGCTATGCAGGACGTTCGTCGCCTGGGCCTAGTTCCCACCAGTCCCTCTGTGCAGTGGTAGCCGAGGTATTTGAACCTTTCGCTCGGTTTTCCGATAGCGATGCATTTACCTCAGTATTTTAATATGACATATGGTAACGCAGAGATGGATCAAATCCGCTTCAGGGCTTTCATTTCTCTGCTGCTGAAGAAGTGCTCCTTGCTTGGATGATAATTTCAAGACTTTACCTTTTAGTTTTGGAATATTCTGTCACGTTGCTTTGAAAATATAAAATAGTCCAGGGAAAATCGGTGGTAGGGTATAGTAAAGAAAAAAGAACGGGTGCGAGTCTTACAGCCCTCTGAATCATAATTCGCTGTTTCCCCCATCTTTTAGCATATTTATGAGTAGGGAATGAGCAACCTCGTCCCCAGGGTCTCTCTTCTTCCCTAAGAAGAGAGACCCTGGGGACGAGGTTGAAAAAATGAGTTCCCTCTGGATCCCATCAAATGGAGCCTCCCTCTTTCATACTGGGCCTCGGAGTCAGCCTTTCCTTCCCAAGTAGTTATTAACAGAACGCCTTACGAGGGGGTTTCTAAGTTAAAAGCCCAATCAAAACAGTGCTAATTTTTTACGTCACATATGGAGGAGGACATTTGTGAGTTACCCAATACCGCAATTCCGCATCATTGAAAATTGGCAAATACCGAAATACCGCGTTCAAAAACAGTTAAATACCGAAACCGAAATTAATATGTTCTATATTTTCTTCCCCATGTTGCTCTGCGCTCGCGGATTACCTTTATTAGTACAGCAAACGGTCGAGCCTGTAAAGAGTGATCTCGCACCAAGGAGTGAGCAGAGTTTCCAATTTTCCCCTGGAGGAACCGAAAGTCTGATAATTCCCTGACGTAATTTCTGCACCGAATACCGTGAACCAAAACATACCAGAACCGCTTTCCGTAGGGTTTGATCATACCCCAATTCCGAACTTGTCGGACTACAATTTCTGAAATACCGCGCTAAAAATGAACGGATACCGCATTTCTGCAGACCCTGATGTCCCCCTCTATACGCATCATGCTGGAATTTTCTTTAAAATCTCGCCGTGCAAATATGACACTTTGACGTGGGAAAAAGTCGTTCTAAAAATAACCATTCTCGGGAAAGGACTGACTCAAGCAATAAGGGCGCTTTCCATTAGTCAGAACTGGCCGGCCAGACCCATCAGTTTGCAAAGAAAATGCAACAATTTGAAGGAAAACTTCCATGATAATCCCTCGCATTCTTCCGGAGGAGTATCTATTATCCTCGACGTGTGTTAATTTGAATGCGTTGTAGAGTTTTAAAATAGTCCTTCCAAATGCCCGGTCTGGCCTAGCCTCCTTCGCAGCCGTTTTTAGGCTCGTCCCTCCCCACAAACGCCGTTTATGGGGAGGGACGAGCCTAAAAACGGCTGCGAAGGAGGCTATCAGCAAACTGGCTGATTTTTATTTCTTCGCCCTGCACCGAGATGTGGTTAAAATAATGACGCATCGTTTCTGAGGAAACGATACAACGTAAATAGTCCCCTGAGAAGAAACGTAGTTACAAGTCAAATACGAAACCCAGAGAGACTGAAGAAAATAATTAAGGGAATCCCGTAACACTGGCATCGAGAATGTAAGTGACCATTTCCAAGTTCGCCTCAACTGTTTTTTTTCCAGCTGGTCAAAGTCCGAATTGCTGTGGTTATTAGTTCCACTGGCGTTTCGTGTGACTGTAAAGGTACAGTAATATACATGAGAAAGGAATGTACCTTGACAGTGGTCAATGCTAACTAACCCTCGTCCTTTGCGAGAGTTCACGACAAAAAATTCACAGATGTTAACCCCTCTCAAGATGGCTTGGTATCTGCAACTGTGGATGGGAGATTTCGTGACGCCATGGGTACAGTCTGTTGACCAGAATCCGACCACTTCAGTTTAAAACTGCTATAATTCTCCTTCCTTTGCCGCAAGAGCTGTGAAATGTGGCCCAAGGGAAAATCCCATATAAAAGGGACGGGGGTGCTCGTCGTACCATTTAGGGGTTAAAAAAGCGGTTTTACTACCTCCATAGGGTGTTCAGCTTGAAAAGGTCCACAGCGAGAGCTTTGGTGGTACCTCTTAGGGTATGGAGCCGAAAAATCATGACAGGAGACATTTGATAATTAACTATTTTTTAAATTTTGTCTAATTAAACCCATAATTTGAAACCTCTCAGGGGTGAAAAAAATTTCATGCCACGCCCACAAGACAGGATCTTGGTACCTCTCAGGGGTTCTTTTCAAAATTTCCGATCAATCACTAACAAAAATAGGAAACCCGACATGACACACCCCTGTCTTACTCCTGAGTCGATCACAAACCACTCGAGTAACTCCCATCATCTTCTACGGAGCACATAAAGTTGTTATAGAAAAGCTTGACCATGGTGATCAACTTTCTAGGGATTCCATAAACGGCCATGATGTTCCACATACTCTGGATGGACACTAGCAAGAGCTTTTCTAAAGTCCACAAAATTGATGAAAAATGGACTGTTCCACTCAACGAACTGCTCTACAACATTGTGGAGGATGAATATTTGATCAATACAACTTCTTCTGGTCCGAAAACCAGCCTGCTCCTTTCTTAGCATACGATCAACTTCCCCTTTATCCTGTCTATGTTAATTCCGCACGGTACCTTTCCGGGAACCGACAAAAGTATTACTCCTCTCCAGTTGTCACAAACCTCTAAATTGCCTTTCTTAGGCAATTTGATAATAACACCCTTTTGCCAATCTCCAGGAACCACTTCTTCATTCCTAGTAAACACGTGCTCAAGTGCGTTAGCTGTTATCCCAACATCCACTCTCAGAACTTCAGCCTGTATGTCCAATACCAGGCACCTGTCCATTTCTACGCCCCTTTAAACTCCTAATGATAATCTCATTCACACTCGGGGGTTCTGTATTGATGTCTAGCGCCTTCTTCTCCATCTCATCAATGACATTGGTAGGTTTAACACTTCCTCAAAGTGCTGTTTCCATCTCTCAATTTGACCGGCTTCAGAGGTGATCCTTCAGAGGTGATCCTCACCGGTACGCCCCTCTCAAATCTGCTGTTTGTTGTTCTTCTCGTAATAGCATACAACGCTCCCTGTTCCCTTTTCTGGGTTGCCTCGTCCTCAGCTTCCTTAGCTAACCCGTCCAAATACTTTCTCTAATCCGATCATAAACCACATTTAACCTCTCTGTGTAGCTTTCATACCGTCCTTGAGTCGCTCAGATCTTGTTATATTTATCTTCCTCAAATTTTATACTGCGTTCTCTGATCTTCTCCCAAAACTTGCATCTCCAAGCTTAAATGTTCAGTTTCCTTTTGGTATACTTCGTTTTCCAGAAACTAATAAGGGCGAGCTGCAAAAATTGAAATTATTTTAACTGGTCGGATCCTGGGCAACATACCGTATGCACCGTATTTCCTTTGCAGTCGGAATACGTTCTCATATTTAACGGCCGGAATGCTGACCATTCAACACTTTTGTTCAGCTTGAAAGCTTATCTTATTTGTACAAGAAGCTCTGATAAAGTTTATAACGGATAAAAGATGCGTCAAAGAAGCGAAAATGAACCAAAAGAGTAACAAAAGAGCCGTTACGTCAAATGACTCAAATGGAGAAGGTGGCTGCAAGATTCTGCGCATCTACGCATAACCACAATCCCTTGTGCCTTTGACCACAATCCCTTGCGTTTCGAAGAAAAATGTGTTCTTCTCCCGATTAGAGAGCTGCCTCGTGCTCACGCAGTAATAATTTGTTGGTGGACTTGTCTTATTGCATACCAGTTTACGATTAGTCCATTGAGCGTGACTTCGTCGAAGGCCTCTGTTGTATCCAGTCTCGTACTCGGCTGGCTTGCCTTTCATTCATCTTTCTTTGGTTAATCGGATTTACCAACCCAAAAATGGATTGTGATTTTAACGAATACTTTACTATCCATATCCTGATTTTTTTGAAAGATTTTCTTCAAATAATCGCAAGAAACAAGACTTGTGAAATCAATTAATTGGTAGAAGGGGAACATGCAAGTGCTGGTCTAAAACAATTTGTGAACCAGGAAAAAGAAATTGATCCACAACACTCAAAAGATAAGTTTATAAATCTAGGCTGAATCCTAATTGCTAATTATCTCTAAGAAAAGAGGTAACCATACCCCGCAAAACAGGAATACTCTTTCCTTCCCTGATGAATCACCCTAAGTAAAGGATTTAAAAGGAGCTTGTGCTCAGAGAATGAGACCCGTAGGGGGACAACTTATTTTCATGGCAATTTTTCGGATGATCTTTCTTTTTGTTTGGGCATAAATCCCCCTGGCCTGGGGACAGGCTCCGCAGAATCACAGTACGAGCGAAGCGAGCCGAAAGGTGGATTGTGATGGAAAGCGGACTTCTGTTGCTCGGCTTGCTTTGCTAATTCGCTAAAAAAAATTTCCGTAAGCCACTTTTCCACAGAAACAAAGCCGGAGATTCCTTACGGTTTTAATTCCCCTTCACGATGAAGTAGGCAAACATATATGGGCAACGAAAAAGCGAACGTTTGTTAATTGTCCCTAGAATACACAAAAAGCTTTAAAAATGCATGGGAAGAAGAGAAAGGAAACTTTGGAGTAAAATCTTTCTCAATGATGTCTGTGTTTCCGTACGAAACGCTTTGCTTTAAAGGGAATTCAGTCCCGTAGCCAGCATGAGGCAAACCGAGGCACTTACCTCCGTCATTTTTTTGTGATTTTTTTTTTTTATTTAAAATAAAGCGTGATTCCAGTGTCGTCTTTAAAATGTACTCATCACAAACACCTAAAATACCTACGGAGAGAATTAAATCATGGACCTTGCCTCAGTCATAATTTTCTTCTGGCTACGGCCATGGAATTAGGTTGATATGCAGGCAGGCATTGGACTTGCCTTGAGAAACAAGCTTAATGGGGAACTGAATAAATTTCTTAATAGGGTTGAAAATCTAATGTTCAGAATTTTTTTTGTCTTTAAAATCATTGGGCCTTAAATTTGGTCATTTCACGAAGTAGCTTTGACGAGTACGGAAGAGAAATGTTTAAAAATGCGTGCCGCACGTGCAGCACGAGCATTTTGATTCTTTTAACCAATAATATTACTGCTTTTTGGCGTTGTCGTTGCCGTAGCCGTCGTCGTTTCTTAAACTCCCTAACGTCCATAATACGGAAGCCGCCAAAGGGGAAAAAGACAGAACTTCCAACATCGTGTCCTTGTGAAATACGAGAAAGTGGCTTGAGATTACTTTCAACAATATGGGGTTGAAGAATTTTAAATCTTCAAGCCCCCTTCAACTGAAGATAGAGGGTATGACAGGATTCCATGGGAGATAACAAAAAAATTGCCAGCAGTATTGTATTGAAATTAGTGAGAGAGAAGATAAAATCCATAGCCATTTACAAAGGAAGAGGTAAGCTCTTGACTTCATCTAAACATTGTTTGTAGTGATCTTTGAAGTCTTCATGGGATTTGACCAAAACTATACTGGTGGGCCTCTTGGTTTGGCTAGCAGCACCGAGGTCCTACAACCAAACAAATAAAAATCTTAGAGCGGTTTTCAATTGAGTGTCGAAAGTAATTAGCGAATTTCTTTGGTTTATGATTACTTTACTCGGTGATTGGTTCAAAGTTCTCGCACCACTTTTTCAACCAATCAGAAGTGAAACCAAAACCAATCGTGGCTCGCGCGTGCACATTTTCCCGCGCTTTGTGTCGGCTACATGTAATTACTTCGAGTTTGATTGGTTTACCGGATTGTGTCCGTCCCTTTTGATTGGCCAAAGTAATTACTTTGGTTTCGGTTTTACGACACTCGATTGAAACTCGCTTTAACCTTTACCTAATTACAAATAAAAACAATCGTTGTCATCATCATCATCATCATCATCATCATCATCATCATCATCATCAAAAGAGATTGAAAAAGTCACAAACTATACAGAATCAAAAGTAGAAGTTGCAGTAATGTGGGGATAATATTAGAGGGTAATGTTAAAGTCATACCAATAACGCTATTGTCATTGGTGCATTAGGATTGATATCAAAGAAACTAAGGTAACAGGATATTTGGACCAGCTTAAGGTGAACTACATTCTTTACTCCTTGCAAAAGTCATTAATGCTGGGTACAGCACACATTTTGCAAAAGGTATTGCCTACCTGAAGTTCTTATGGCGATCTGGCAGATACAGCAAAATATATTGTACCAAGTGACAAACTACACCTGGCCCCAGTTGTTCAAAGGATGGATAACGCTATCCACCAGATAAATCACTATCCAGTGGATAACTCAATTGGTTTTGCTTGTGTTTATCCTCTGGATAGTGATTTATCCGGTGGATAGCGCTATCCATCCTTTGAACAACTGGGGCCTGTACTACTACACCATGTACATGGTTCTACTACTGTCGCCGCTGTTGCTTCCACTAATACATGTACATGTAGTACTACTTGTACATGTAGCAATAATAGTAATAAAAGTAATAATAGTTTATGATTATGATAATGATGAGCAATGCCTGATCCTGGGCTGCAGTTATCAAAAAACTTTGTTGATAACTGCAGCCCAGTATCGGGCACTGTTGGCCAATGCCGTTAAGGCAAAAGATGCCAAACAGACTGTTAGCTCAAAAGGAAGCCATTGCAACAGCACAGAGGAAACAGTGAATCACATATCCTGCATGGTAGCGTGGCTCCAATTCAAAACACCACCTTACTAAGAAATGGCCAGAATCCTCCGACCAGATCTCAGGTACCGAGACTGAAGGATGTGACTTGTATCGGGAACTGTTTACTAATGTGCAGTTGAATGTTGAGATGTTCTACATAACAACAACAACAACAACAACAACAACAACAACAACAACAACAGCAATAATGATGATGATGATGATGATGAGCATGATAACAGTATCAGTTAAGCTAAAAAGTCCACGCTACAATGGAATACACATTTAACTGGAAGAAACCAATAGGTAAGGAATGAGAAATCTCTTAACTTTTAGTTGATCTTCCTCAATAATTACGATGGTCCTGTACATGTATACTGTATCTCTGATGTTCTTCAAACAACATTTAATTAGCTTACAATGTACCACTAAAACTGCATAAGACTTGCTCATCACATGAGACTCATACTTTCCACTGTTTCTGGATAGATCACAAGAAGTATGAGGCACAAAGGCTGGTTTTTAACCCATTGACCTCTGGGAGTGAGACTTAACAGATTTTACCCTGTCTTACGCCAGATGATTTCACTTGTCAACTGGGGTCATCCTAGGGCTTTTGAGGGGTCAATGGGTTAAGCAGTGAGAAACCCCCTCCATTAACCTCTATGTTCTAATTAAAAAGAAAAAAAGAAAAGAGAAGTGACAGTACCCCTCCCCACACAAAACAAAAGCATTTCACTCTTCCAAAAGCATCATGAAAAATATTTATGAAGTTCACTTACGAATTTGGAAGGTACATATGCGTATGGAACTTTCTTGTCTTCGCAAGCTACTGGGATATGAGAAATGACATCAATGGGGGAGATATCACCAGCAATAACCACAAACCTGCACAGGAAGATTTTTAATCTGTTTTAGGTATCATCATGTACTGTTAAATTTTTATTATTATTGTATGCTCTTGTATTGTATTGTATGCTCACCAGTTTCGTTCACCAATGATAATAATACTGAATATATTTAATAATTATTATTATTATACTCGTCTGTCAGTGGTGAGACTAGGTTCAAGAATACTGTCCACTTATTTGCACATGACTAGTGTCATTTGTTAAACTCCTCGTTCCTAAGTAATGCCTGTACAAAAGCAAAATAGTGAACAGGTATTGTGAAATCTATCCTCTGATTTTGCTATACTGTAATGTTCCCATCCTTACAAGGAGTTTGCAGGTTGAATTGATTATGGCAAGTTTCCTAAAATTAAAACTGAAAAATCCTACCCTTTCTCTTCTTTCCTTAAAGCTTTTGCCACTTCTTTCACTCCTCTTCTCAAGCTCTTTGCTTTTGATGCTGCAAATAACAAATTAGTTTAATTTTTTTAAAAAAGGAAATAAATCACTCTGCAGAAAATAAGCAACTCTGTGCAATAGTGTTTGTTATACATGTACATACAGGTAGCTTCAAGCTATGCTCAAAACGAAAAAATCAACTGTGCTGGAGTTGTTTGATTTCATCTATATCTACATCTACATCTACAAGCTCCAGCACTCGGCAAAGTCCCTTTTTGACTTGTGGCTATTTCTGCTTAGGTGGCCTCATACACCACAAGCCTTTTTAGAGACATCACCGCCAAGCCGGCCACTTCTGCTGGAGAGAACAGGACAGCCACAACACCAGGGACTTTATCCCCTACTCTTCTCGAATAGTGCTTGGGTTCTTTAACGTCCCACAGGGAACTTATGAACATAGAAGACATTTGTGAGACGGGGCCTACGGTTTATAGTCCTTATCCGAAAAGACTTGAAAGTCTAACCATTTGCAGATGAAATTACAAAGGCAGCACTTTCTCCTCAGTTATTTTAAGACCCTGAGTGTTGATCCGGCCAGGGTTCGAACCCGTGACCTCCCGCATGACAGCCGATGCTCAACCAACTCCACGACAACAATCAATGGGATATGTAAGCTCAGAACTTAGAGAAAGTTGGGAAGGAAAGGAGGGAGGTGAGGGGTGGTTTACTGAAAGAAGGAAGGAAGGGAATGAAGGAGAAAAAAAAAATTGCATTTTATTTTCTGATCAAAAAGAGTTTCTACATTGTATATGATTTTAGTCGTAAATTTTTGACTTTCACTTTTGCTACTCTTGAGCATAAAATTATTGCCATGTTGCTTTAGGCTTTTTTGACAGCAAAATGCACTGCATAATCACGGCTTAGTGTGAATCAACTTTTGAAACAACTGGACCCGGATTTGCAGGAAAGAATGCCGCAAGTCACCAAACAATGCAAGGCGATTGACCAAGAAATCAATATTTGGGGTTCTGGCATGCGGGCAGATCGTTCTATGGGCAGTTAGTTCCAAGCCAGATGATGAGATCATTACAGTATGTAAAGTCGATTCTTTACAAACGAAATTCAGATAGCTTCATGCATCGTATAGTCGGATCGTTACACTTATAAAAAAACAAAAAAGCGTCTTTAAACCTGAGATTCCACAAGTGTTATAGACTGCTTTTACCGTACTATTAATTATTGTAAATTGTCACGCTAATCGCCGTCGCAAGTACAGCAACGACGCAGCTCAATAAGGTCGAACCGAAAGCATATTATTATTACAACCAGCTGGCCACATTGCAGAACCATCTGACCGTAAGTCCCAATTAGGAGTACACAAGCAACAGTTTTTCAACTAAATAAAACCTCTATCCTTCAAGCAAAAGAATAATCGAGCTTTCGAGCTCATAACGTGAAACGACGCTGACCTTTCTTCACAGTTTTGTACAACCGTTTGGTTAATTTCCGTCCAGCGAGCGGCTTAGCAATTGCGCAGACTCTTTTTACAAGCTCATCGTAATCCAAAGTGGCTTCATCTTTCGCTGAATCTTCTTTATCTCCGTCTCCCTCGCCATTTTGGATCTCTCTCTTCTTATCCTTCGACTTCGCCATGTTGTTTGCAAAACACACGTGGGGTTCAATTAGAACACAGGCAGCCCAAGCTCAAAATGTTAGGAGTTCAGTGTAACGTGACATATGCTATGTTACATAACTACGCGAAACGTGACTCCCGCCTTACAACATATGGAGGTATTGTGTTACAACGGTTTGAATTTGTAAAGGTTTGTATGGGAAGGCAACGGCTTTGCTGGAAAAGTCAATTATTCTTATATTTTGTGAATAAAATCTACTTACCCTTTTAGCAGTGGAAACCCACAAAACGATAAGTCGCCGAAATCGCGTTAGATCGGCCTGCGCAGCTGGCAAACAACAAAGAATACAACACGGCAACAGGGTAAGTAGATTTTATTCACAAAATATAAGAATAATTGACTTTTCCAGCAAAGCCGTTGCCTTCCCATACAAACCTTTACAAATTCAAACCGTTGTAACACAATACATCCATATGTTGTAAGGCGGGAGTCACGTTTCGCGTAGTTATGTAACATAGCATATGTCACGTTACACTGAACTCCTAACATTTTGAGCTTGGGCTGCCTGTGATTAGAAAAGCACTGGGAGTCCTCTCCGAGGAAACCGCTGGACATTCGTACTTTAAAAAGTGTTGCTTCTGGCGAGCTTCCAGCTGACTGTCCTTCTGGCTACACTTACCCTTTGTTTGCTTTATCTATTCTAACACTTTATCTTCTATTGTATCTTATCAAGGAGCTGTGGAAATGTTAGTTAAAACTACTTCTGAAAGACAGTTGATTTAAATTAAGACACACAAAGAAGAAAGGCTCAGTCACCAAAAATCACAAAGAATGGCAAGATGTCGATCTTCTCTGGGTAACAACAGAAGGTACTTATTATTGCAATATTTTGAAATATTTTTCTTAAGTCGATCAAAATCACAATTTTCGTTGAGGGAGTCAATGTTGTTTTTGTTTATTTATTGTCACGCAAACGCGTGACAGCGTGACCGTGTAATAGTTTCATAGAGGAGGTTGCATGTAGCTACAACAACATTCTGAGGAAGAAATTATAATAATAATTGTTACATTTAAACTAGTGCTTTACGTATGTGAATCTGGTAATTCTAAGGCCAATAGTGCCTTTTTATGTCTTTTCTTTTCTCTTTTTGAGCTCAGAGAATTTTCCAGTAGATTCAAGTAATAAAATTTATTGCAGACACAGCCCTTCATGGGGCAGTTCTGATTGAGCACAGCTTCATATTATCTACTGTTTCAGTATCCACACCCTTGGAGTTGTGCCATGTACATCACACAAAGTGCACTGGATTGGTCTTAGCTAGAATATGGGATGTTCCAGACACCGAAGTGGTGAGATGATATAATAATAATAATAATAATAATAATAATAATTATTATTATTATTATTATTATTATTATTATTATTATTAGTATTAGTATATACTAAAAAAGTGGATACCGTTGAAGGCATGCTCTGATTGGCTACCTTAATTCCGAATGTTCTTCCCTGTTCTCCTCCGAGCAACTCGCGTGGGATTTTGTGCTCAAAATATTGTAATTGTTGCATGAGGAAATGAGTTAAAATCATGTTATTGTGCTATATTATCTCAATGTCGGTTCGGTGGCTAGTGCCCGGGGATGGGGAGGGGGGCAGGGGGGTACTCCCAAGAAAAAAATGGGTGGGGGTACCGGGTGTGCGGCCCACTTCCTGAAACCCTTACCCTATCTCAGACCAAAATCAGCGATATCCTATTTCAAACCTATTTTCAGACCTTTTTCAGCTGTTACACGGTTGGCTTAGTACTTTGAGAATGGTGATGGTCTTATTACCTAATGATGAAGAAGAAGCTTCTGGTCAAAATCTATACCCTATTTCAGACCAAAATGGCTAAAAAACCATACCCTTTGGGGCCACACATACCTATATAGCCCACATAAGGGACTACCCCCCCCCCCCTCCACACCCTGTCCTTTCCCCCACCAGCCTCAGCAGCTGTTGCTTGTGCAGAGTTGTTTGGCCAAAGACCATTCCAATATGACGAGGAAGAGCAGGATTCCCATAGAAAGCATTCACAGCCGAACAATTTTTTTTGTTTTTCAGGTATCTCTCAGGAGATACGTTAAGGAGGCTAGAAATAGTTTCTCCTTTTTTCAAACAAATAAACATATTCTGTTCTTAGATACAGTTAGGGTAATCATATCAAGATGAAATTTGCCCAGGTTATTAAGTACCCATCGTAGATTAAGATTTCTCACATTATAATTTCCTCCAAAATAACCGTACCACGGCAATGATATTAGGCATTTATTTGAGCCTTAAAATCAACATATATTGTCCTTTTGAAGAAACAGGACGGTGAAATCTTCCCATTCAGTGTTCCAGAAAATGTTAGAAATACTCTCTAAAATATTTAAAATTCAACAAAATCTGTAGGTCAGTTTTTCAGAAAAATAAATTTTCTTGAAACGTGTCTCTAATTTTTTTTCACCTACAGAAATTGTTTAAATTTGAAAGACAAACGTTTTAACTTAATCTAAGCTAACATGAAAAAAATGAAAAAAATTCACCGTCCAGAAGCAAAGATATTAACAAATTAAGTTGCAAAATCAGGAAAAATCAGGGGGTTACAAGATCAGCATTTACGCATGCGTCACCCGCTCATTCGAGTGCACGCGCGAGTGAAGCTACAGGCCAACACAAACGAATTTAAGTGACCATTAAACCGTGTGTGTACAATTTTCATAGTTTTCGTGAATAGGTGATGTCTATTTATATTCTGTATGTATAGGAATCAGAAGAAAGATGAGCGAAATGAGCGGTATTTATTTATTTCTGGTGACCCATTTTGAATCATGAGCTGATGCGAGCAGCTTTTAGAATTGCGTGTGCGGCTTACGCGAGCGCGCTCAGCTCAAAACCCTTCCGAACCTCCTTAATAGAAAGTGTGTTGTTTTCAATTTCATTCATCTGTTAACCCTTTGACGCCTAAACCGTCTAATGCCAGAGTATTTTACTGCCTCTACGGCAACGCCACGAAGCAAGAATATTATTGGTTAAAAAAGGAAAAATACTCGTAAATGTAAATGCACGTGCAAAACGAATTTCCGTGCATTTCTCTGCCGTGCTCCATAAAGCAACAACGTGAAATCACCAAATTTTAGGTTTTGACGACAACGTGAGCATACAACAATGAAACAGTCATTTTCTGTTTCGACTTTAAAACCGTTCGTACCCATTCAGTTACAGGATAGTTCGCCTGTATTGTACAAGGTGAACAAGACGGAATAATCGCGAAATACTTTGGACTAACGTTTTCGTTGCCGTAGCCGTCGTCTTTATTTAAGTGTCTAGTCATTCTAGCACTGGAGCACTAATTGGGGACACTGTAAACTGAAATTGACAGTTAACGCAAATCAAGTCAAATGTTGGTTATTGAGGAGAGGGGAAAACTGGAGTACCCGGAGAAAAACCTCTTGGTGCAGAGTAAAGAACCAACAAACTCAACTCACATATAAGGCGGAGTCTGGGAATCAAACCCAGGCCACATTGGTGGGAGGTGAGTGCTCTCACCACTGCGCCATCCCTGCACCCCAAATCGCACGTGGCAGTAGCTTATCGCGTGCAGCTAAACCTGGATATCGTAATGGGTTATTGTCCGGGGAACCCAACGAAAGAGTTCGAAAATAATAACTTGTCAGCCAGCTGAATTTCCACTGTGGAACAGATATTATGTGGAACACCTTCGTTTGGTGCCCCCGTATTGCATACCTGGCTTCAAACAACCGGGCCATGGATAACAGATGAGGTGGTCAACTTAGGCAAGGATTAGGAAAAGGAGTGGGTGGGGTGGGTGGTTCATTGACCCTCTGGTTGTTTTTCCTCAATTCACTCATTACTTGCTGTTGTTGCACATGAGTGATGAAGGGGAGTCAAACTAAGAGTGCAGGGATACCTATTAAATCCTCATAGTCAACTGGAATGTGACATGCTTTTAATACTTGTGCTCATACCTCATATTCATCATTTCACAAGTCACAGATTCCCAGCCCTTGGTACTGATTATTGAAGCAATGCCTTTCAAGATTATTTATTATTATTATCAAGGGTGGCTGACTTGATGGATGGTTGTGGGATCAAATCACATTCCTGGAAATCTTGTAGCACCATTGTAAACACTTTGTAGTACTGTAACAGGGTTTTCGTTCGAGGCCGGACGTTTCGTCCGGTTGTTTACCATTTCACGTCCGGTACGTCATATGACGCTATACATTTGTAGATTTGTTGGCGTTTTTTTCCCCTTTTTTATTCTTTTTGGAATTGGCTTCAGCCCATGGTTTCCTGAGAAGCCATGGGCTGAAGAAACACAGGAGAAAATCACATGCAATAAATCCCTCAAACTAACAAGAAGTCACACTACTAAACGAAATACAATCGGTATTTTGGCATTTCAAAAGTGTTTTTTCTCCAATATGAAGAATGCAAACAGCATTTCTGAGAGTTTCATTTATAGCAATTTATAGGGGACCCAGGCCACCTTGAGGGTTAGCTCTTAAGGAACCTGCAATAGGCCTTACAAAGGAAAAAAACTCTATCTGTTACTTTCATTATCAAATCCGGTACTTTGAAGAGCTATAGAAAACCCTGCTGTACCATTCTTATTTTATTACTTAAAAAATTTGTGCTTATACGGCCGGGAGCAAACCATGCTGTGGTTGCAACCAGACACAGCAAGGGTCGTTGAAAGCAGAAAAGAAAGCCATTATTCCAACGTTATGTATCTCTCACAATGTATCCCCGCTAAATCTTCCGTGCTCTAATGACATCTATGGCAGTTTAACCACAATTCTCAATAAGATGTTGATGAATTGGGCATTTATTAGCTTGCCATACTGCAGAACCATTATTGCTGGGTCCTGAAATCGGCCTACATTTTACAAACCGTTAAAACCATTCTCAGTATCAGTCCAAAAAATAACTGTTTATTCAAAAGTCACACATTGACTTAAATTACACCTTGGAACAAATAAAACCATCATGTCACTCAGAATTAGTAATGCCGTCCTAAGCATGACGTCTTTATTTGTTCAAACATATTATTTTCGACAAATGTCGGGGTTAAACATGCCATTATATTTAACCAAATAAATATTCTTCAAGGAATCAAATGAGGTTTTCTTTTATAAAATTTCTCAATTCTTCATTTCACTGAACTTCCCTGTCACTGTTAGCTTGGCGTGATGGTGTCGGTATTGTGAACTGTATGTCCGTCCAAGTAAGAAAGAAACTAACTTAGCTCCTTACTGTTTCTTCTCCTCTTTCTTTGGGGCATCATCGACTTTCTCTTTTTTGTCGTCAGCCTTTTTCTTTTCGCTTGGTTTCTTGTCATCTTCTTTGTCGTCAGATTCATCATCGTCATCATCATCAGCGTCATCATCGTCATCGTCGTCATCATCATCATCTACTTCATCGTCTGTTTTCTTGGGAGCATCATCCTTCTTCTTCTTCTCATCAGCCTTCTCCTCCTTGTCGTCTTCTTTCTTTCCTCCGTCGCTGCTGTCTTCCTCATCTTCACCATCATCTTCATCATCGCCGTCATCTTCATCATCGCCGTCATCTTCATCGTCCTCGTCATCTTCGTCATCTTCATCGTCTTCATCGTCTTCATCATCCAAATCGCTCAACTCATCGTCATCGTCTTTGTCTTCTTCATCAGCTGCCTTGTCTTCTTTGTCAGCCTCTTTATCTTCCTCTTTGTCTTCTTTGTCTTCTTTCTCCTCCTTATCATCGACTTTCTCATCATCTTTCTTCTCGGGAGCATCGGCGTTGTCCTCAATCTTATCCTCAGCGTTGTCGTCTTTAGGTTCGTCCTCCTTTTCTCCGTCGCTGCTGTCCTCTCCATCGCTGCTATCAATGTCATCATCCATGTCACCGCTGTCCTTTGGCTCCTCTTCCTTATTCTCCTCTGTGATGAAAGCAGGAAAATAGTATTAATTCATGTTAGAGCGGTTTTCAATTGAGTGTCGAAAGTAATTAGTGAATTACTGTGGTTTTGCATTACTTCACTCAGTTACTGGTTCAAAGTTTTCGCGCCATTTTTTCAACCAATCAGAAGTGAAACCAAAACCAATCGTGGCTCGCGCGTACACATTTTCGCGCGCTTTGTGTCGGCTACCTGTAATTACTTCGAGTTTTGATTGGTTTACTGGATTGTCTCCGTCCTTTTTGATTGGCCAAAGTAATTACTTTGATTTTGGTTTTACGACACTCATTTGAAAACCGCTCTAAACTTCTTTTCGGTTTCCCTTTGCTCATAGGGTAAAACTGAAATATAGAAATGGATCGACACGTTTAAAGCAATAACTTAGACTTGTATTCTTGGTTTAGAAAGACTTTTAACACTGAAAGAACATATTTCAAAACCCAGAGCAAATGGCCGGGCCATTCGTTCGGATCTTGCGAAATTCGTCAGCGACACTAAACGGTTGATTAAAATCGCTAATAGAGGACTTTGCGAAAGCAAATAATATGAAAGGGAGGATTTTTTTTTTTGGTGTTAAGGAGAAACTGAAAGAACAAGAGAACCTCTGAGAACTGAAGGAAGAAGCAAAAATTTCAATTCACATAGACACGAACATGAAACTGGTCTAGACCCATTTTTACGTGCAATTTTATGCTCTTGTGATATAACAGTCAATGCGGAACGTTAACATTCCCCGGGGCATACCCTCAGCACTGGACTTTTTGTCTTGCCTCAGAACTGGGAATTTTAAGATTTAATAGTCTTTTTGGCGAACGGAAATTTGATCATCTCATGGAAGTCCCACGTTTCTTCTTTCTGGCAGTCAGAAACAAGAAGCTTGCGAAAGCATCATTCTCCGTTTCAAAGTATTTCTAATGTGTCAACATGAAGACAATATCTTATTGAAACTTGGGTGAATTTTAAAATTAATGTAAACCATTTGTGAATGCGGAAGTTGGGGTTATTTTTAAAGGGCTAGCCGTTGGGTCAGGGGATAAGGAACTGGAGCCGACTATTCTAAAATTTAAATGCCTGAGGTGGCGGGTATTGCCGAAGGATTTACCAGCTTCGCTTTCCCAGAGCCTCGGGTCGTGCGCAGACATAAAATCCGAGGCTGTGGTGACAAGAATGGCAATTTCGTTCCCAAAGCCTCCGTTACTCTTGCCCGGCTGCTCGGGAGGCTCTGGAGTAATCCAAAACCGGAACCAGAAAATTCTGGTTCCGGTTGAATAACTGTACGTGCGTGAGGGGAGACAGATAGAAATCGACAAAATCACTGGAGTTCACTTTTCCATAAAAGCGCTTACTTTTCACTCGCGGCACAGTACACATGAGTATAAACACATCTCCTAATACACTCAGAACGTTTAAACTACGGAGCATCAAAAATAACGAGATATTTTTCAATCAAAACAGATTTCAGTATTTGGTGTCACGCAAGTGACAATTGCTGTATTTAAACCTTGCGGAACTAGTAAGTTGTAAAAAGATTTATTTCTAGATCATCTTCATCCTGGTATAGATAAAAATCTCGAAGAAATCACGATTTTTGAGTTTAGAATTTGGAAATGGCAAGAAATGAAACCGTTTTTCAACAGGCAGTCAAATATGGCCTTTTTTGGATTCGACGAGAGTCTTTCTTTCCCGACCGCTAGTTAAAGGAAACGATGGCTCTGGGAACGAGATTGCGAGAATGGCCGAAGTCCATGTTTGATTTGCGTCACACCACAGTCAGGTCTAAAAGACGAACGGCGTTTTGGAACGCGTTTACTTAACGATAGCGTTTTCCAAAATAAGATACGTTTTGAGTGAGGAACGTCATGTGTCGAAAATGAAAGACCTAAACTAAGAATGACGGGCTTACTTCCGATAAAAAACACGCATGCGTGTGAATAGATGCAGTCTGCTTGTTAATAAGTCACCGTTCCCTCATTGCCCTTTTGAATTCGCGGGTAAAGCCATTCAATTAGTAATTTGCCAGAGAAAGTGTGAACAGGTGACAATAGGATCACCTCACAACCTGTTTTATGACATGCAAAACATTCATTTAACTGTTGAACTTAAAGTGAAAGTGTTGTAGCAGCAACACATAAAAAATTCAAAGAGGGGTTTTTCGGTTTATGCCAGGCGTAAAAATTTAAGGCGTAATCATTCAAATTCAACTAATTTAAGAAATCATCGTAATTTCAAAAACCTATTAATTCACAGATGTTTGGTTGAAGTTGATCAAGCGGTACAGATAGAGAGGGTTCCAAATCAAAATCGTCTTTCTAGGTGATGTGGAATCAGTTCTACTTTGTAGTTAGGCTCCTGTTTTATTTTGGTTCCAGATTACATTTGTCACTTTATTCGGTTCTTCTCCTTTTTCCGTTTTAATGTGACAGCGACAATATCCGATGCATTTTTCCAAATCTCATTCACCAAAACTTTCATACAATTCTTTTACCTTTTGATAGGCGCACAGAAAGCAAGAAATCCGAGAAAAAGGTGGACATTTGAATCGCTTCAGTGCAATCTTCAGATACCTGTTGTACTGTATGTAGCTAGAAGATACATCACGTATAAAATTTCAAAATAAATTATGAAAGTGAATTAAATTGTTTCTTCAGTTATGTTCTTTTCGCTGTGTAAACTTGTAACCGGATAAAAATATGTGGAAAGGAGGAAATGATTTGACCCGGGGCCCGTTTCTCGTAAGTCCCGAAACTTTTCGAGCCTTTTCGCGTGTCACAGTTCCCTCTGTTTCGTAGGAACGAAGAGGTCAGTTTTAAGTCATCAAACTCCACGATCAGTTTGCTTTTTGTTTCTCAGTGTAAACATGTTAAAAGCCTTGCCTGTGAAATCAAGCGGATGGAAGTTTCGTAAAATGGCATTTCGGGAAATTCGAGAAACGTATTAAACAAAGTACATTTCATTTCTGGAGCAATTAAACGATATACTTCTTTTATGCTTTTAGGAATTCCTTATTTAGGATCCTTCTGAGTTTTCATTGTTTTAGCCGGACTGAGCGAGTCGTATTCGAAGGCTCTTGTTGTTTGGCCTTGTCGGAGCGCAAAGTTGCCTTTTTTTTGCTGATGAGTCGAGTAGACTTGGTAGTGACTCTGGCAATCGTATGAAAAAACCCTTTTGATAGTCATTTTGGAATATCGTTTTTGAAAGTCGCTTCTTGCGTTGAATTGTTCACTTCTCGGTGCAAGATTTTTTTATTTTCAAGCCGGCTAAACCACATTGTTCATTGAAAACAACATTATTTCTCTTCTTATCACAACGTTTGAGGAATGTGACTTTTGTTACTGTTATTCTCCTAGAGAACGCATAAGCAAAGATGTTGGCACTTTAATGCTGGCTGTTCCAGTTAACTACTATGATATAGAGAAAAACGAGGAATCAAAGTTTATCGACATACCTGGAGCTGGAGCAGCCACGGTCATGTGGAGAGCGATTCCAAAGATCAAGCAAAACAGCGCAAGGTACTTCATTTTTGTTTGGTGTTTGAGTGTCTTTCAAATGTTATTCTGAAAGAAATGAGAGCATATGCATCTTGAACAGAATATAATTGACGAAGGAGAAGTTTGACCTTTTCCATAGGACGTTCGTTCGGTTTTTGTTCCAAAGTACTGTACTTCATCTACTTCCTTTTTTTCTTACTAAAGAAGCGAAATTCATTGACAAATTAGAATATTTTTATATTGATAATCTTTTATGTTCCTCCTATTTTTAAAAACACTTTATGCGAAGCAGATTCTAAGTTTGTGACAAAGATCTCATTGACTCTTAATAGCCTCCTCGAATTTCGAAGTCCTTTAAAACGCTAAGATTACCCGACTTATTAACTTTTTGAAGGCGTGCAATGCATTCCGAGGGGTTATGATCTGTGTTACAAAACAAGGTCTTGTGGCCCTATAAGATAAAAGAATATTACAACTCACCAAGTCTCACGTTGGCTAGCTCTTGGATTGGGATCTTTTGTTAAATGAACGGTCGATGTCCTAACCAATTTTAGAGGTGACAACTAATTAACTATTAACCAGCTGCAGCAGTCAGAATTACGTTCTGTTTTAGCTAGTTTTAGGCAGGTTGTTTTAATAGTCTTATCAAAACACCGCCTTTTGTTTTCCTCACTCTTGACTTCAACATCAATGCTGATTGGATAGTTTCACCAGCCTGGCTTAAAGCTTGTTTTCAAGAAGCAATCGCAACACAAGGCTCTGCAAAATAAATTTGATGTTTGTTTTCACGCCAAAGAAGTTTTCATTTCACTTCATGGTTGTACCCGTTAAAAGTTTACATATTTAGTCAGTTGTTTCCTCTTTTGCATCAGCAGATCACAAAGAATCCTTAGAAAAATCGTTTTTTGTCAAACCGTCGTCAGACGTCCACGTTACGACTCATGAAAACGTCTTCTTTTCCATTCCTATTGACTGATACTTGCTTGTTTTCAGCTCTTTCTTTTATGATATTTTAAAGTTTCTTATGGTGCTCTTGTCTACAGTTTAATCCCAGTTGACGTAAAAATGTTCATTAAAAATGTTACTGCGTCTGGTGATGCAGTATTACCAGTCGTCTTTGTGATTCTGAAGGTCCTCTTTATAAGCCGCGTTGCCCTTTGAAATTTCTTGAGAGCCACGTTTTGTTTTAACGTTTATATATTAAAAAAATTACTCGATTGCAGGCTGAAAACAATGAGTTTTAAGGTTATGCGAATTCTTTGTCCGATGTCTGCGAATAAAAACAGACTTATGGCACTTTCGTCTCACTTGAATCTAGAAACAAACGCGAGAAATGAAACTCTGTGAAGATTTCAGATATGATCCAGTCGTAACTTACTTTCCGCTCTATTTGTAGTGGGTTGTCAGAGGGCTAAAATGCATTTCGTAACTGCTATTAAAAAGTGGGGGAAGAAAAACCAACTTATTGATGAAACACTTGCCACCAAACACAGTGTTAGCGACGAGAAGCGACTGGGTGCTAGTCTGGGAAAGCTTTACTAGCATTATCAAGAAAATCGAAGGTCTGCACTTTAAGTTATTCTGACCAATGAGTTCATAACTCAGCAGTAGACAGAAAAAGCTTTGATGATCCACTGTAAGTGACGCCGATCTATAACAATGTTAACAACATCCGCCTGGGTGTCTTTAAAGATTCGTTTGTCTCGTTTCCGTATTCAGTGTTTTCGTCTTTAAGTCAACTCAAATTTCTTATTGAAGTCACTCTTACACACCAGTTTCTTAACCGATTAGAGACAAAAGCAAAACCCACTGTGACTCAGATATGTATTTCTGGACACAAGTGGGTTTCCTGCTTTCATTTTCCCGCGCTTGGCGCAGGCTGCAAGTATTTGGGATGTGTTGTGATTGGTTCGTTTGATGACTGTGACTTTCTCGCGTACATTACCCCGCGCTTGGCCTGGCGCCGGCTACAAGTGTTTGATCTGCGTTACGATTGGCTTGTCTAATGCATCTGTTGTCATTGGGCCAAAGCTGAAACCCTTAACCAATCGAGAAGCTTTCAACTTTGACAATGGGCTTTCGTCACAGCGTTTTCTCAAACTGAGCTATTTTAAACCAATTTTCAGATTACATTTAACGCGTAAGGTTAAAGGGTTTTTTTCAAGGTTTTGCGCCTGTCTATGCTTCGGCGCTAGCAGTTTTAAACTTTACGCTTTCTTACTGACCCAGATGATGTTTATTAATCACAGAGAGTATTAAAGCAAATACACTGAATGACTGAGGCCCAAAAGAGTCATCACTATTAGACCTCGTGCCCCTTAGTACAGTGAGGAAATCCTAGGCACGAGTTGGGCAAACTGCTTCAACTTCGTTCAACATTCGCGATAACAAAAGAAATACTGAATGGTTGTTGAAATCAAGTGCTGCAAGGTACAGTACTCAAAAGATATTGAGTATAGATGTATAATAAACAGAACAAATTACATGGCCATGGCCGCTTGGGGATACGAATGCTGATAATAAGAAAAAAAAAGGAAGGGAAAGGAACTTATTTCACAGTGTCTAATCTTCTAGCACTCTATCATAATAATAATAATAATAATAATAATAATAATAATAATAATAATAATAATAATAATAATAATAATCATAAAAGCATCTTAAGAAAAGCCGAGCCAACATACAAATTCTCTGATGATGGAGAGAGAATCAACCATCTCCTTTTTATGGACGATTTAAAGCTCTACGCCATGAATGAAAAAGGGGTGGACTCCCTAATCGAAACGGTGCGGGTGTTCAGTGAAGATATAGGGATGGAATTTGGAATAGAAAAGTGTGCTGTATTAGTATTGAAGAGAGGAAAAGTTGTTAAATCAGAAGGTATAAAATTACTGGACTACAAAACCATACAAGGACTGAAAGACGGTGAAAGTTACAAGTATTTGGGCATATTAGAAGAAGACAGGATTAAGCATGAGGAGATGAAAGAAACAGTAACCAAAGAATATAAAAGGAGGGTACGGAAGATTTTAGAAACGAAACTTAATGGGGGTAACCTTGTCAAAGCTATTAACACGTGGGCTATTCCTCTCCTGAGATATTCTGCTGCATTCCTGGACTGGAGAAAGTCAGAGTTACAAGATCTAGATAGAAAGACCAGAAAATTACTTACCATGCATAATGGTCTCCATCCAAAAAGTAATGTCGATCGTATCTACATACCTAGAGAAGAAGGTGGACGAGGTCTGATTAGTGTTGAAGACTGTGTAGAATCTGCTACCTTGGGGTTGGAGAGATATATCAATGATTGTGATGAAAGACTGATAAAGGCCGCTAGAAAGATCAGCGGTGGTCATAATAATGAAACAGAAGTCGAGTATAAGATACGTAAGAAAAATGAAAGAAAGGAACAGTGGAGGGAAAAGGTTATGCACGGACAATTTGTACGACAGACGGAAGAAATATTAGGGAATGAATCCTGGTTTTGGTTAAAGAAACGAAGTGTAAAAAGGGAGACTGAGAGTCTTATTATGGCAGCACAAGAACAGGCGTTTGCGACGAATCTGATGAAAGCTAGAATATATCAAACTCAAGAGGACAGTAAATGTCGAATGTGTAGAAAGGTGGATGAAAGCATAAATCGTATTGTGAGTGAATGCCCTAAATTAGCACAAAAGGAATATAAAAGGAGACATGACTGGGTGGGTAAGAAGATCCATTGGGAAGTTTGTAAAGAGGAAGGTTTCATTGTCAATGAAAAGTGGTATGAACATGTACCTGAGCCAGTACTAGAGAATGAGAGATGTAAAATATTATGGGATTTTACGATACAGACTGATCACGTAATAGAGGCAAGAAGACCGGACATGATTGTTGTTATAGCCGTATTGAGGAGAAAGAAGTCGAGAAGGTAGTGAAATACCAGGATATAGCAAGAGAATTGAAGAAGTTATGGAAAATGAAAACAATGCATGGTAATTCCTATTGTAATCGGAACATTTGGAACAGTTCCAAAGGATTTAAAGAGGAGACTAGAGAATATTGGAGACCAAGATAGACGAGCTTCAGAAAAGTGTTATTCTGAACACGGCAAGGATTCTTAGTAAGGTCCTAGAAGTTTGAGGAGACTTGTTGTCACCAAGCTTCCTGGAGTACTAAAGTTCCATTGGAAATCCAATGTGCGAAAACAAGGAAAACAAGATAATAATAATAATAATACTACTACTACTACTACTACTACTACTACTACTACTACTACTACTACTACTACTACTACTACTACTACTACTACTACTACTACTAATAATAATAATAATAATAATAATAATAATAATAACATCTTTATAGCGCCTACCCAATAATGATCTAGGCGGTTTACAGAGTAAAAAATAAGAATTAAAAATAAATGTTAATTAAACTTAATTTAAATTTAAATAAAACATAGAAAATCAAAATTAATCTTCCTAATGATTACAATAGTTGTTCTTTATGCTTAAAAAGAATTAGATTCTCGCATGAGCGTATGTCGCTAGGAAGTTTGTTCCAAAGTTCGGGGGCTGAGACGACGAATGCTCTGGATCCGTAGGTCTTAAGATTCAGACTGAGCGTAGAAGATGACCGAAGCGATCTAGACTGTAAGTAGCGGGTGATTAGGTCTTAAATGTAGGATGGAGATTGGTGATGCAGACCCTTGAAAGAAAGTAGTAGAATCTTGAATTTAATACGTTCAGAAACAGGTAGCCAGTGAAGATCGAAGAGGATGGGAGTGATGTGATCACACTTCCTGGAGACTGGGACTAGTCTGGCAGCTGCATTCTGCACCGATTGGAGCTTTTTGATAACATTTTTAGGGACATTATATAGTAGAGAATTGCAGTGATCGAGTTTAGAAGTTAGTAGTTTGCGTTGGTAAGTATTTCCTTATGCGGGAAATGGTGCGAAGATGATAAAAGGCAGATTTACAGACATTGTTGATATGGGGAAGCATTGACATAGTGGTATCGAAGATAGCGCCAATAGTTTTTTGCATGTGAAGAGGGCTTGATTATGTCAGTTCCAAAGCGAAGTGGAGGTAGAGATTGTTGTGGATTATACTTTGAGAATAAGTAGAGAAGCTCGGTCTTGTCTTTGTTTAGTTTTAGTCTGTTGATCGACATCCACTTATCAATGTCGGTCAGGCATTCCTCAATCTTAGTGATACTGTTGGTTAATTCCATATCATTGTTTGTGGAGAAAGAAATATATAATTGAGTGTCGTCAGTGTAAGAGGATTCAGACTGAGCGTAGAAGATGACCGAAGCGATCTAGACGGTAACTAGCGGTGGAGGCAGAGCAGAGCCTTGAAAGTAAGTAGTAGAATCTTGAATTTAATGCGTTCAGAAACAGGTAGCCAGTGAAGATCGAAGAGGATGGGAGGATCGAAGAGGATGGGAGTAGAGAAGCAGTCTGGCAGCTGCATTTTGCACCGATTGGAGCTTTTTGATAACATGTTTAGGGACATTATATAGTAGAGAATTGCAGTGATCGAGTTTAGAAGTTATAAAGGCGTGAATAAGAGTTTCAGTAGTTTGCGTTGATAAGTATTTCCTTATGCGGGAAATGGTGCGAAGATGATAAAAGACAGATTTACAGACATTGTTGATATGGGGAAGCATTGACATAGTGGTATCGAAGATAGCGCCAATAGGTTTTTGCATGTGAAGAGGGCTTGATTATGTCAGTTCCAAAGCGAAGTGGAGGTAGAGATTGTTGTGGATTATACTTTGAGAATAAGTAGAGAAGCTCGGTCTTGTCTTTGTTTAGTTTTAGTCTGTTGATCGACATCCACTTATCAATGTCGGTCAGGCATTCCTCAATCTTAGTGATACTGTTGGTTAATTCCATATCATTGTTTGTGGAGAAAGAAATATATAATTGAGTGTCGTCAGTGTAAGAGGATTCAGACTGAGCGTAGAAGATGACCGAAGCGATCTAGACGGTAACTAGCGGTGGAGGCAGAGCAGAGCCTTGAAAGTAAGTAGTAGAATCTTGAATTTAATGCGTTCAGAAACAGGTAGCCAGTGAAGATCGAAGAGGATGGGAGGATCGAAGAGGATGGGAGTAGAGAAGCAGTCTGGCAGCTGCATTTTGCACCGATTGGAGCTTTTTGATAACATGTTTAGGGACATTATATAGCAGAGAATTGCAGTGATCGAATTTAGAAGTTACAAAGGCGTGAATATGAGTCTCAGTAGTTTGCGTTGATAAGTATTTCCTTATGCGGGAAATGGTGCGAAGATGATAAAAGACAGATTTACAGACATTGTTGATATGGGGAAGCATTGACATAGTGGTATCGAAGATAGCGCCAATAGGTTTTTGCATGTGAAGAGGGCTTGATTATGTCAGTTCCAAAGCGAAGTGGAGGTAGAGATTGTTGTGGATTATACTTTGAGAATAAGTAGAGAAGCTCGGTCTTGTCTTTGTTTAGTTTTAGTCTGTTGATCGACATCCACTTATCAATGTCGGTCAGGCATTCCTCAATCTTAGTGATACTGTTGGTTAATTCCATATCATTGTTTGTGGAGAAAGAAATATATAATTGAGTGTCGTCAGTGTAAGAGGATTCAGACTGAGCGTAGAAGATGACCGAAGCGATCTAGACGGTAACTAGCGGTGGAGGCAGAGCAGAGCCTTGAAAGTAAGTAGTAGAATCTTGAATTTAATGCGTTCAGAAACAGGTAGCCAGTGAAGATCGAAGAGGATGGGAGGATCGAAGAGGATGGGAGTAGAGAAGCAGTCTGGCAGCTGCATTTTGCACCGATTGGAGCTTTTTGATAACATGTTTAGGGACATTATATAGCAGAGAATTGCAGTGATCGAATTTAGAAGTTACAAAGGCGTGAATATGAGTCTCAGTAGTTTGCGTTGATAAGTATTTCCTTATGCGGGAAATGGTGCGAAGATGATAAAAGGCAGATTTACAGACATTGTTGATATGGGGAAGCATTGACATAGTGGTATCGAAGATAGCGCCAATAGTTTTTTGCATGTGAAGAGGGCTTGATTATGTCAGTTCCAAAGCGAAGTGGAGGTAGAGATTGTTGTGGATTATACTTTGAGAATAAGTAGAGAAGCTCGGTCTTGTCTTTGTTTAGTTTTAGTCTGTTGATCGACATCCACTTATCAATGTCGGTCAGGCATTCCTCAATCTTAGTGATACTGTTGGTTAATTCCATATCATTGTTTGTGGAGAAAGAAATATATAATTGAGTGTCGTCAGTGTAAGAGGATTCAGACTGAGCGTAGAAGATGACCGAAGCGATCTAGACGGTAACTAGCGGTGGAGGCAGAGCAGAGCCTTGAAAGTAAGTAGTAGAATCTTGAATTTAATGCGTTCAGAAACAGGTAGCCAGTGAAGATCGAAGAGGATGGGAGGATCGAAGAGGATGGGAGTAGAGAAGCAGTCTGGCAGCTGCATTCTGCACTGATTGGAGCTTTTTGATAACATGTTTAGGGACATTATATAGTAGAGAATTGCAGTGATCGAGTTTAGAAGTTACAAAGGCGTGAATAAGAGTCTCAGTAGTTTGCGTTGATAAGTATTTCCTTATGCGGGAAATGGTGCGAAGATGATAAAAGGCAGATTTACAGACATTGTTGATATGGGGAAGCATTGACATAGTGGTATCGAAGATAGCGCCAATAGGTTTTTGCATGTGAAGAGGGCTTGATTATGTCAGTTCCAAAGCGAAGTGGAGGTAGAGATTGTTGTGGATTATACTTTGAGAATAAGTAGAGAAGCTCGGTCTTGTCTTTGTTTAGTTTTAGTCTGTTGATCGACACCCACTTATCAATGTCGGTCAGGCATTCCTCAATCTTAGTGATACTGTTGGTTAATTCCATATCATTGTTTGTGGAGAAAGAAATATATAATTGCATGAGTGTCATCAGTGTAAAAGTGGAATTGCATTTCATGGAATGGTAGAATATCGGCTAAAGGTGCTGTGTAGAGTACATACAGAATTGGTCTAAGGACAGAACCTTGAGGTACACCGTACTTGAGCTCGCGAGACTGTGATCTACACCATTCGATTAACGCAAACTGCGAGCGATCAGTAAGGTAGGAACGAAACCATTCAAGAGCTGTGCCAGAGATAGAATATTTAGAGTGCATTCTCGTAAGGTTAATGATGTGATCCACAGTGTCAAAGGCAGTAGACAGGTCTAATAACAAAAGCGTTACACATTGACGTTTATCAATAGCAAGCAAAATGTCATTATGGACACGCACAAGGTCAGTTTCACAACTGTGGAAAGGTTTATAGCTTCTAAATATTTTTGAAGACGTACTGCGACAACCTTTTCAATAATTTTTGAGATCACCTTAGGATTTGAAATAGGTGTGTAGTTTGCAAGAACTTCATGATCTAAGTTGCCTTTCTTAAGTAGTGGAGATAGAACAGCAGTTTTCAAAGAAGACGGAAAAAGACCAGATTCTAGTGACAAATTGACAATCTTCAGGATGATTGGTAAAAGTAAGTCGAAGTGCTGCAGGATTTCATGATGATAAATTGTTAGCAAGGTACGACATAAGTTGGTGCAAAACTGATTTAAAAGCTGACAGGTTAGTGATGAAGTATCTAGGGTTCTGAAAAAATCAGGAATTACATGTGTATCAAGATTACTTTTGATAATGACGATTTTCTTTTCAAAAAAGTGGACAAATGTATTGGTGAGATCAACTGCAGAAGAGCTGGTAGGGAGAAGCTTATCTGTTTTCCTATGAAGAAGACGAGTAATTGTGCGAAACAGGGTTTTGCTGTCACTTTCAGCTGAATAGAGAAGGCCGGAATAGTAATCCATTTTTGATTTGAAAATGGTGTTCTTTACAACAGTGCGTTGGTCGGTATAGGATTGATAGTCAGAACTGAGTCGGGAACGACGCCATCGCCTTTCAAGCCTACGACAGATGACTTTCTGCTCCTTGATTTCCTCACTGTACCAAGGGGCACGAGGTCTAATAGTGATGACTCTTTTACGTTAAGGGGCATGTTTATCCAAAATCGAAGAAAGTCATATTGATCACAGAGCTCTGGCAGGTCCAACAAAGGTGAGTTGTATACTGAAGAGGAGCGAATATCGGTACATAAACTATACTCTAGCACTAATTGGACACATTGTACAAACTGAAATCAACAAATTAACGCAAATCACATCAAATGTTGGTTTTTGAGTAGAGGAAAAAACGGGAGTACCCGGAGAAAAACACTGATCTCGTAGCAAACTCAACGAAATGTCTGGTAATCGAACCGGGGCCACATTGGTGGGAGGCGAGTGCTATCACAACTACGCCAGCTCTTGCACTCGTTCGCTGCGCTAAGTCATGAGAGAGATACTATCAGCACTCAAGTATATGTTACCAAAAGGTCTACTGAGAGAGCGGGAGATTTAATAACTTTTAAAGATAAAACATGATTCGGCAGAAACTTTTGCCTTTTCCAGTGCAAGTGTTACATATTAAGAAGCAAATCTGAATATAAGTATGTGATAAATGTTAATAAGTGCAAACTCATGAATACCCTTTTGTTGTATTTGTATTCGTTAACATTTATCAGATATTTATATTCAGATTTGCATCTCATGTTATGCTTGCACTGAAGAAGGCAGAAGTGTCTGCCGAACATGTCTGCTACGTTGAAAATCGTTGTTTTATATGTAAAACCTTTTATATCGTTTTTCATTATTTGCTGTACAGCTGCTAATGTGGCATTTATTGAAGTTATATACATTATGGTTGACGGCGCCATTGCCACAGAAATCTTCTGTTCTTCACTGAATTGTTTCTTTAAAATTCAAGCAAAACAGAAACGGCCAACAGGAAAGAAAACTTCTCATTCTTTTTTATTTGTCATTTGGAACTCTTCATGGTAAATATGTCCTCTGGCCTTTCCTTGTTGTGAATCGAAACTGTGTGTATTCAGTCGATAGATCTTCGAACACACTAATAAAATAAAACTAGGCACTTTTAATACCTTGAAATCCAGTGTCTCGCCAAACAGACCAACCGGTGAGTGATTGTCCTTTTTCAGAGCGAGAGACGTCAGTGTCTATAATTACATGTCAATTTTTGTGCTTACAGAATAATTCTGGTATTTGGGAAAGGTAAACTTTTGCCGCCCGTCATCTTTTTAATTTAGTTGATCGACTCACGCTTTTATTGCAAGCCGGTGATGAGTTTTTCTAGTGATTGACAGTTGTGTTTTCTAAGGAGCTTCGTTTTGGCTCATATTAAAGTTGTATTGTCAACAAATCAACGTCAATTTTCGCGATTTAAGGGCTGTGCTTGCTCTTTGTGTACATGTGTACTCAAAAGGAAACGCGCGAATTTTCTCCGAGCATCTGTTAAACACACCAATATATAATATTTGAAGCTTGTGAAGCAAAAAAATGTGAGTGGTGAAGTTTTGGTCCGTTCTCGAGCGAATAGTGGCATTTTGGTGAGTGTTCTGTGGTATTTTTTTAGGATCGTAAAATGAATTAGCTTTTTAAAGATAGTCAGTAATAAGAACAATTTTAACACAATTCATTATTTTTTCGGGCCATCAACCTCCCTTCGATTTTTTCCTTTCCTCACCTCTTTCTGTTAAAAAATATCTACATAAAATTTCAAAAATTTTAGTAGTTTTATTTTAGTTTTAGACTAATGGAGCATTTTCCTCATTTTTGTTGGAAAATAAACCCTTTTTCAAAAGTATTTCCTTTCGCGAACGATTTTTCTTGATGCGGCTATTAAAGAATATCGGGAATAAGCAAAGATGGTCATATATGAATTTCAAACAATTAAAAGGCTAATTTCCCTTCAGTCTTACTGATTTTTTTATTACTCGTAGCTTAATTTTCCTCTGAATATTCGTCATGTGAACAAGCAAGAGATTTATTAAATCAGTTTGTCCGAAAGCCAGACAAAATTAGTAAATGGTAAATGGCCTGGAAAAGCGCCATGCTCAGTGGTAACTTTATACAGTAAACGTAACTGCTTCGTTTGAAACTTGTCGATATTTCCATTTTAAGCGGTTGACGTCCCTCTCTAAGAATTGTTGTACCGATATCATTCGCAAAATCATTCAAAGAGAACTCAAGATTCAAACGTGGGTTCAATATTTGCTCACGATTTGTGAATTTTATTTTTTTTCACAATATCGGCCATTTAAATTATAACCGGATACTTAAATGATTTAAATTCACAGATCTCTGTCCATTTTTCCAATCAACGCAAGGCTTATACAACTTTTTCTTATGCTCACGAATTTGTTGAGCTGGGTGAGATGATTACACAATTGAGATTCCATTCTCTTCAAAACTAATATTTGCGGGATTGCTTTTTTTCTGTTGCAATTAAATCTATAACTTCTTAAAACTATTTTCCGGTTTCTTAGCAGCAGAGCACACTGAAAACAGGATGTAGGCGTTTTCATTTATACAATGTACATTTGATTTCCTTCGCCAATCACCCCAAACTTGTTATAAAGACGATCTGATTTGCTTTTCTGCCAGGAAGATATAGCGAGCAGGATTTGCGCAGTGGTGAGAGCTTTCTCCTTGCGTGCTGAGTTCGATTCGGTGACTCAGTATCACATGTGCGATGAGTTTGTTAGTTTTTTATTCTTTCCGAGGGATTTTTCTTCGGGATTCTCCGTCGTCCCCTCTCTCATTAAAAAACCCGACAACAACAACAACAACAACAGCAAAATTGCCTTTAATAATGTGCTTTAATTTTTAATTGTATTTAAAATGCAGTCTGTAATTAATACATCACCCTAGCTTGCTTGGCTTGTGAAGATTATCACATGTTTCAATTGAAGTAGTTTGAAATGTGGCGGTTTTCCACTCCCAATCTGTGGCCTTCTCGTTTAAATTTTCTTTATTTGGAGGCGTACGGCCATAACGTTACGTTTTTGGGGAGTCAGGGTGGTTTAGTGGGCAATCAACCGCGCCTCCCACTCTCCCACCTCTTTTACCCGGGTTCAACCCTGGCCGCCGGTCGTATGTGGACTGAGTTTCAGTCGATCTCAATCTGACTCCGAGGGTTTTTCTCCGGGCCTCTGGTTTTCCTCCCTCCTCAAAATCAACACCCAGTCAATTACATCTGGCTGGGCTTGCGGTGCTCCGAGATCACACATGGATCGTATGGCGTCAGCCGTGCGGCGCCTTCACATGTATTCGGTCCGATCCCGTTGAGCATGCAGGTTGATCTTGAAAAGCCCCTGAAGGGAGCGGGTCAACTAAGCACATTTACATCTACATTTTTATACCACACAAATGAATATTGCTTGTAACGCGTTCGCATTTGTAAATTCGAAGGCGATTACCAAAGCGCTACCTCCCAGCAAGCGAATAGAGACGAAAGGCCTCTTTAATCTTGATCGTTGTATAAGTAACTCTTCGGTCTTTTTTCTTTTCTGGTATACACTAAAACGATTATTCACATATACATTATTGCAAGTTAATGATTAAACAGTTATATTATTATCTGCTAAAATGTGAAAACGTTCTCTGGTAAAAAAGATTAAAAAACATAAGCTTTCGGCTATCAGGCTATATATATAGCCTTTAACGAATGAAAAAGTTAGCGCGCGAACTAGGCCTTTACACAAATATCCGGATATTTTTTGAGATATTCAGAAGTTTCCGAGATATTTAGAGAAGTTTAATTAAGATCTGTAGAAAATTTTGGGATATTTAGAAAAAAATATAGCTTTTTTTGGCTGTTTTCCAGCTTTTCCTCGCTATTTTCTTGACAGAATACTCAGTTCTATCATTCTGTGCTATTCTATGCCAGAAATCATTTGAATCCAGATCAGCGGTTTCCCGCTTTAATCACTAGCAGCCAATTGTCAAAATAGAGGATGCTGGAAACAAAGCCTGAACCTTCTTCCGGCTCTGAGTCGACTCCTACTACTACTTCTACTTTGTATCCATGTTGTTTTGAAAGTTGCTTTATTTCCATAATACTAGTGTGGACAATTTCTGACATACTTTTCAGCTCCCGCTGGGGAAAATTTTGGCCTAAAGGGATTCCAAATCGGCTTATTTTTAAAACAAAAAAAGGAGATATTTAGAGATATATAGAGGCGTTTTCGAGATATTTAAAAAATCTTTTGGGATATTTGGAATTTTTTTTTTAACAATTTCCGTTCGCCTAGCGCGAACGGAAATGTATACGAAAAGGGGTGCGAAATTTTTTTTTATAAAAATAGAAAACAAAAAGAAGTGTGAAAAAAGCTAAGAGATAAAAAATGTAAATGAGGTCTAATTATAATAAAATAGAGCATTGCCTAGGCAGCGGTTTTGAGCTATTATCCGCGTCGACGGAAAACTGAATTTCCAGAAAACTGCAGTTCTCTTAGTCAATCAGAATGGAGTAGTTTTTTCATTGTATATTGTTAAAGCCGATAAAAGTAAAAGATGCTTTTAAGTATTTATACATCCATCACTTTTAATAAGGCTTTCTTAGCTATATCTCTGAGATAATACGCTCTCTCTCTACAGTTTAGCCTCCCGGAGGCTAAATCTGTCTGGCATGGGCTCTCATGGGTGATTCAAAGAATTAGAGATGTCATAAATATTTTACTAATCTCGTCTTCTCGCGCTTTACAGTAGCTCACGACTCTTTGTCTTTTCCAGTTCAGTTGATAGTTCTCCAGCTTCACATCGCTGTTTCAGTTCAGAATGAATTTTCTCCATAGCATTTTGTTCAGCGAAAATACACAGCTCAAAATTACAAATTTAAACCGTGTGAAAACTGCCTCAAAGGATTTAATTTAATATACAGACTTTGACTCAATCTTTAGTATAGGAAATCGTATGAAAGCCAGTGCATTTCGTAATTTGTCGGCCACAAGTTATGTTTTGACAGTTGTCAAAATTGCAAGTTAAGAGCCATAGGCGAGTGCAATTCAAAACATCACGAAATGCGGGAGCTAGTTCATACATTTTTTATATTTTATTATACACTCAACAAAATCTTTGCATCGCCTTGTTTCCATAGCGACGTTTTAATAAAAGCTTTTAAATGGTTTCCTTCGTAAGTTAAAATCAAGGAACTACTTTGGCCTCTCGCAACAGACAAGTGAGATAATTCAGACAAAGCTGATCATAAAATAAGGGAAATGCATGCGGGAAAACAGTCACAATTGGGTATGTTATGTCTCAGATCGCTTAAAATCTACTGAGAATTATGCTCCAGAGAGAGACCTAAAGTCTACGCCGGTTTATCTCAGTGCCATACTGCTTTGCAATTATAATT
>OX421445.1:55184839-55202339 GCA_949126865.1 Montipora capitata
TGAGATGCTTTTCGAGGTATATAGTTGCAAATGTTGATTCTGTCGATAAATCCCCTAAACCTGGCCAGCTGCGGTACAGAGCGAGGCGGCGTTCCTACCAGTAGAATGATGTCGTAAATTTGTAGGCCGGGCTTGAGCAAACTTCAATATCGCACTTTTGTGTGGAACTTGGCCTGCTTTCGAAACGTTCGCGTAGACGAAGATTCAATTTTAACGAGACTGTGATGGGATCATCAACAAACATCAGTACCTTGTCGCAGGTGTGACCTTCTCCATCCGATGACGAGAGCAACTACAGCGAAGGCGTCATCCCAAAATACACTGCCGAAATACAGCAGTCTCTTATACAACAGGCCTCGGTTGTTCAAAAGGTGGATAGCGCTATCCTATACAATGGATAAACACTAGCCAAACCAATTGAGTTATCTAATGGATAGAGAGTTATCCAATGGATAGCGCTTTCCACCCTTCGAACAACTGGGGCCAAGGGCCCGTTACACGAAAGTCCCGAAAACGTTTCGGGCCCGAAAAGCCATTTGTGAAAGTGCCAACCGCTTGTTTTGAAAAGCTGATCTTTTAACATGTTTTCAAGCTAACTAAAAGAAACAAATCCGTGAAGTTTGACGACTTAAATCCTCTCCGTTCTTGAGATACAAAGGAAATTGTGACTCCCGAAAATAGCCCGTAAAGTTTCGGGACTTTCGAGAAACGGGCCCCCGATCTAGACCACTTTCGTAAATGGCGGCCGATTTGTCATTGTGTTGTATTTGCTAATAAAGCTCCGTGCAAACGGACGAAACAAGTCCTAACAATGTAAAGGCATGCAGTGTATTATGGGAAGGATACGGCCCGTAAGACTTTGTAAACTTACAAAATTCGGCTGCCATTTTGTTTTCAACATGAGACCATATGTAATGCGCGTGCGTAGCCACAACGATGTTGGAAGAGCTGTGCAAAGGTCGGATTATTATTGCCCTTTGATACGAGCTCATTTCTTGCGTGTTAGCAGCAGGTATCAAGTAAAGAGAGAGACGAGTTAGAATAACATAATTTTCATGCTTTTTATGACAAGCAGCAGCCCAACGTTTCGCGTTTGCCGTTTCACGTTTCACGTAAGCGCGATACTAAATAGGGACATTCAGTATCGTGTGTTCAAAGTCGACCGCAAACTTCGAACCGCGGTTAGCCGTTAGCGGTTTGCCGCTTGCCGCAGTGGCAGAAATAGACTTTAGCATGAGGTTCGGCATTTGGCAGGAAAAAACGCGCCCTGTTGACTTATTGTTTTACTTTAAATGTTTTAATTCAAGCGAAACAGCGTCCTCAGGGATGTGCAACTGATCAGCAAAAATGTGTTCATTCAAGAGTTAAAGCATTAGAGACCTTTAGCACCGACGTTTTCGGGATATATCGCAAACCGCAAACCGCGGTTTGTGGTTAGTCGTTTGCCGTTAGAGGTTAGCTCTAACTATGAACTTTAGCAAGCCGTTCCTGTTATGCACATCGGCGCCGCCATCTTGGATTTTTCATTGCTACAACTGCTCTTAAATCAAACAGCTCAAGTTTTCGCAAAACATATATTTGACCTTCAAAATTGTTCCCAATAGATAGCAAACAGATGTAACAACATGACTGACGTGGTCACACGGGAGGTCTGATTGATCTCTGGCTATAAAACGCTGCCGTAAATCACTTACCGCAAAAATGGTGTCGTGAAGTTGAAACTCGAATCGCAAACCGAAAGCGTGACGGCAAGGACAAGATCACGTGATTTCCCGGGGTTCGCGGTTCGCGGTATTGCCCGAAAACGCCGTTGGTAAAGGTCTCTATTAAAAAAAACATAACTTATAGCTTTAAAGACGTGAGTTCCTCTGGAATTTTTAAGGTGAAAAACGCTGCGGTAAATCACTTACCGCAAGAAGGGTATCCAGTCGTCAGAACTTGAACTCGACTGCAAGGTCATATCACGTGACACTCAGAGGTTTTCCGTTTGCCCGTTTTCTGAAAAATACGCGATGCTAAATGTCTCTATTCTCTGTCTTGTTGCGCGACGCGTCGGTGATCACGGAACAAAAGAAATGTTGGGGAGTTGGCTTGAGACCTACTGCCCTCATTTTGGAACATTGTGCACGTCATGGGGAGGACAGAAAAACATATATAACATTTCATTTGGCGTCCACTATCGAAAGAGGGTTTACTAGGTATGAGATTATTTCCTCAAATATCTTGATTTACTGTTTCCTGCATGTGATTGAATAATTTCTGTTTCTGTTCGTGTGTTTGAGCTGTTGGCTGACGAAATAGTTAGCTACATTAATTAATCTCAAATGTCGGCCTTGCTTGGGTTAAGACGGACGAGTTGACGGACCGAAACAGGATACAAACTGTCTGCTTTCGCTTTAAGTGAATTAACGAATGTTTCTGTATGCGACAGTGGAGATGATTGTTATTATTATTGTTATCTGAAATCCTTTCTAATCTTCAGGGTTTTTATAATCGAAATTTGTAGTAAATCATCTGATCGGTTCGAAATTGGAGACCAAAGAGCGATGAAGTTATGTTTGGAAGAAGACCAAACGTATAATTTTATGCAGGCGGCCTTTATTCATCTGTTGCGAATGGTTTAAATCCACGGGGATTTGTTGTTTATTTGTCTCTGATCATCCGACTATTACCATACAACGTTGGAAGCAATACAAAGCGTTTGTATCGAAATCAGTTGACTGAATTTAAGAATCCATTGGGGCCAAAAAATGTTTCTTTTTCGTTGGTGGGCGCAAAAACGAAAGGTACAATACTTTTCACGTTTCTCTCCAGTCCATGAAAAAAATCCATCACCTCCAGCCTTGCAGAGAGTTTGTGGGTTTGTCAGCTTAATTATTCTTTACCTCTCAAATGTAGGTTGTTATCTCTGTTCTCATACAAACGCCAATCACATTCCTTATTATGCAACTACTTAATACAATACATTAAGTTTTGAAGTGTTGATCAGTCTTGCCGCATTGCTTTAGCTTTCTACTTGACGTTTGAAGGAAACACCGTACTTGTTCCAGACTTCGACGGAAGGTAGGCTCTTCTCATTGAAATGATCTTAAAGTATCTTTCTTTCGTTGCACAATTAAGACTTAAGCACGAGCTGGTCCGTTAATAAATTATCAACGGACAGCTGTCGTGTTCGCTAGTTTAGTAGTTGCTGATCAGTACACAAAATTATATTTGCTCGATGTCTGTGTTTTTATGTTTATAGTCAAAACGAGATTGGATGGACGATTCTTTCAACGCAAAAATGAAATTGTTTCCTTTCTTTCTTTTATTTCTTATCTATTTAAACTTTTCAAAAAGGCTTCCGCAGAGAAGGCTTCCGCTTATTGGAGCGATACATAAGAGAAAGGTATTCTATATTTAATTGATTTAAGGTGCGTAGTTTTCCCGATTCTCTTATTGTGAAACTATTTTAGGGCGGTCAAAAGTTGAAACTACTGAGAAGACCTTGTCATTCTTTACCGTTTTTCCCGAGGAGACACTCATTTCCATGCCAACATCTGTCTGTGTCATTTAAGTCTTTGGCCGAATGCCAGTAGTTTTCACAACACCGCTGCCTGAACCAAATTCCTGAAAATACACCTTCCCCGTAGCGTTGATTGCGTGTTTTCGCCGGTTAGCTGAATACAACCACCCAAGTCACCCAAGGTGCTTGGGACCATGCATACGAAGCTGTAATTACGTGTCAGTGTTGCTTGTGAGATGCTTTTCGAGGTATATAGTTGCAAATGTTGATTCTGTCTACAAATCCCTAAACCTGGCCAGCTGCGGTACAGAGCGAAGCGGCGTTCCTACCAGTGGAATGATGTAAATTTGTAGGCCGGGGCTTGAACAAACAGGCGTTAAGTTATGCTGACTCAAAAGCTGAATGAGATGATATATTTGTATACATTCAAGTGACATCTTTTTTTAGAAAGCGAGGCAGAGTTTATTTCCGATAATAATTCGGACTAGAGGGAGAAAACGGAAGCAACACAGACTGGATTTGAACAAATCGTCGCAGATGCGCTAAAAAGAGAGAGATGACAAATTATACAAGAAAAAAATAGAAGATTTTATTGTTGCAAGATAGAGAGACCTATGAATGATATTACTTTCAGGTGGTATTATAAATTTGTTGACATAATTTTTGCGTCATGGTAATGGCCATAAAGAATAGTTTGAAAAGGTCAATTTCTTCGCATTCAGATCATATTTTGTAAATAGCTGGAGGGTTCTGACAAAGCTGTCGGTAGACATAAAGCTGAAAACTAGGTAAAATATTTAGTTATTTGTGAAAGTACTGCCAACGTTTCTTTTATATAAACTTATTATGACAACGCAAGCTTTAACAAGTGATCGCATCAGAGTATTTAAAAGCCTAAAATACTGACAGAACGGGGCATTAAAAATGTGGATTTTAGGGCCAACTAAAAAGCGCTCTTTTTACTTGATGCAACAGTTTTACCAGTCGAATTTCTGAGAATTGAAATGAAAATTTACAACTTTTAGTGATCGAGCCAAAACTTTTGTGCCTTTATTTATTTTCTTAGTCATATAAATGAAAGGAATATTTATGATTTTAGTATACACGCCTGCGGCGTTTATCCTTTCCTGATAGATTGTCTCACTCCCTAAAGGAAATTGTACTTAATTGGCTGAAAGTAATTTCTTAAAATAATTTTAACACTTAAGACACCGCGACATCTGTCCGCTTTTGCGTTTTTTTACAAATCCTTATTTTACACGATTTTTTAAAATCATGTTCCGTCTTCTTTCCGTACAAATGCAAACTTAAAGAACGCCAAAGAAACTCGTTGACTTGAATGTTGACAAAATTCAACATGGCTACCTTGCACTCTTCCAAGTGGTAAGCAGACTTGTGGTTTGTTCTCTGTAGTTTGCGCGGGTTTTCCCTTCGAAAACCCCGCGCTTGAGCTGTCAATGAAATGGTCTTCGATATTGTTTAATAGATCTTTTTTATTGATTTCTCGAGTAATTAGGAATCAGAGACCCAAGAACTTGTTCAGACCTGTGTTTTCGTGCGAGTGAAAAAATCGTCACTTCCTAAACCACTTTCGTATCGTTTTCAAGCGATTTTATTTTTTGTTATGGGAGTTTCTTTTGCTAATCTCTATCTCAAAAAATTTAGCATTTGTAATGAGATTAAGTAGGTTAAGTAAGCAGTGCGTCGGCGGCGACTTCCTTTGAAGCAAATCTTCAAAATAATTTCGCGATTTATCCAGATCTTCTACGGCGACGTCCACGAAAACGTCCCCTCAAAATCATATAACTTTGCTCTATGGTAAGTCCATCTCGTTCATGTCGCACAGTGTAGGCGAAGTACCCCAAAAAAAAATTGGTACGAGCGGTTTCAGGGTAAAAATAGAAATTGAAAGCCTCCCTTTGCAGGCTGCATGCTCACGTTGTCGACAAAACCTCAAATTTGGTGATTTCATGTGGTTGTCAAGCAGAGTACGGCACAAATACATTGTACGACCTAAAATGTGCGTCGCACGTGCAGCACGATTTTTTTTTCCTCTTTTGACAAGTGATATTAGGGAGCTAAAGGAACGACAACGGCGATGGCAACGAAAACGTCATCTCAAAATATAAATTGGCGTTATTTTAATGACAAGGGTGTGATTGTTCCTAAAAAATGACACTGGTCGCAACGGCGCTTGATTTAGAAGAGAAAAGGAAAATTCATAATAAAAAATAATAACAATAATAATAGTAATAATAATAATAATAATAATAATAATAATAATAATAATAGCAATTTATTATAAAACGTCGCGCATGAAGCGAATTGCGTTATTACATTACATAAGAATAAACCTAGTAAAATCATAATTTGTCAACTTGATGGGGACTCGGCATTACATTTTAAAATTGCTTTGAATTTACATATTTTACATTTTTAAATTACTCTGAATTTACAGCCTACAATTTCGATGTGATAAAAAGTTTACTACAGATAAATAATAATGTTGGGAAATATCCAGCTAGAGACCATGAGCTTTAAGGCACCATGTAGGGGAAGAAACTTTTCTTAAAGCGCTGTGTTTTACATTTCATCAGCGATGGCCTATCGTAAAAGCGTAGGGAGCGGACGTGATCCTTTCAATCGTTTTCGCACACAAGACTTCTCGTCGTGCTCACAGAGTCGTGCAGCCGGACAGCTTCAAAGCGTCTTCGTAGTGGGAGGCAGGAAAACTGATGCGTAACGCACGTTTTTGCACTTTCTCGATTCTTTCTGAGAGCTGGACATAAAGAGGAGAATGCCACACAGGGCAACAGTACTCCAGACCTAATAAGTGCAATGTGAACTCGAAGGAGATCATGTGGAGGTGCGCCACTGCGCTTTAGCACTCGTAAAATAAGTAGTCGTTTGGAGGCCTTGCCTACTATTTCGATGACATGAGAATCCCATTTTAGGTTACTCTGATTAGTGACTCCCAGAACTTTGTAGGCTTCGACGGTTTCACGTGCACTGCCATTCAAAGCTAGAGCTTGTGGAAAATGTTCAATATGGCGGCGAAAATGGACAATGTTTTTTTTATCAGCCCAGGAATCGAGTGCGTCAAGCTCAGATTGAAGCGTTGAGGTCGCATGCGCCGGTACAACATCTGTGATAGTTACGTCATCGACGTACCTCAGGTACGAACAGCGCGGATGTGCCAATTTTAGATCGTTTATCATGAAGACGAACAATATGGGGCGGAGTTTAGTCTTTTGAGGGACCCCAGCGTTAACAGGGAGCGATTGAGAGGTACTCTGACCGAGCTTGACGCATTGCCTCCGCTCTGTTAGAAAAACTACATATCCATGGAATTATAGAGCGACGTACTCCCAACTGTATAAGCTTGGTAATCACTATAGTATGGCTGAACCTGTCAAAGGCCTTGCTGAATTCCAAGAAACAAGCCCTTAGATAGCAGCCAGGATTCTCCAGCTCAGAGAGCCAATTGTTAATTAGGTCGAGTAGGCAATAGGTGGTGGAAGATCCTTCGAGGCTACCAAACTGGCGAGCATAATTATACTCACCAACATCCTCGATCATCCAGGTGACCACAAAGTCTTCCAGGAGTTTAGATGGAATAGGTGTTAGGGAAAACGGTCGGATATTCCCTTCATTTTGAGGCTACTTTACCTTCGGGATGGGAGTTAAGTTAGATTCCTTCCATATGCTCGGGACGACTCCAGCAGAGAGAGATGAAGTAAAAAACAGTTGTAACTGGTTCAGCTAGTTCATAAGTTCTTTGATGATTCGAGGTGGTATTTTGTCATGACTCATGGCCTTATTGGGCTGTATGCTCAGGAGCTTTTTACAAACTTCATGAGGGTGCACCAAGGCACTCTCTCATTCGGTGGGAAATATGCTGGGAGAGATGACATGCCTATAGTGGTGGAATGTCACGCGCCACATTTGCAAAGTAGTGATTCAAACACTCTGCAAGTTCACTCTCCGACAGTACCACACCGTCGCGTTCAAGAGTGAACTGGGAGGAGCTTTTAGAGCGCCCAGACATTGTGTTGATTTTGCGCCACCACTGGCGGACATCATCCGCGTAGAAGTTCTTCTTTCTGTCGCTGACCTCCTTCAGGACTTTCCGCCTGTAAACGCGCCACATCTGAGTGTTGCCAGAATGGAATGCCTGCTGACGCTTTTTTATTAGCTCTTTGTTGTGTGAGTTATAACTATCTTTGGGCGTCCACATAATTGAGTTATGATCAGACGTCCCAAGAGGAGCAAAAATGTCGGGTAACTCATTAAAACTGTGCATGTTCGTTGTTATGTAGGCCAGGATAGAATCGCGTGTCGTTGGACGGTTTACAACCTGTTTAAGATCGCTACCCCTAACTAAATCATCTATGTTTAGATGGTTGAAATCGCCTAGTATGATAACTTCACAATCAGGATATCTGGATCTTATTGAGTCAGAGGTTGCCACGAGATATTCACGCAGATCCCTTTGCTCTTGCGCGCGCTCTTGTCAGGTGGACTATACACGACGCACGCAGCTATAGTTGACACTGGCCGAGGTAAACGCGGTGGTCGAATCCATAGCCACATACACTCCAACCCAGGGTGTTCTAGATCCAGGCAGCGCTTTGCTGGAAGCTGATCCGAGACGTAGACACAGACATCTCCGCCACGACATTGCATCCTGTCCTTGCGATGGACCACACAACCACAAATCGACACCTGGGCGTCCTCAATGTCGTCACAAAACCATGACTCAATGACGGCTGCCAGGTCGACTTTGTTAACAGCCATAAAAGCGGCAAGCTCGTCGATTTTCTTGTTGAGCAAATTCGCGTTCAAGCAACAGATTCGCGGGAGAAAAGGTCTTTTGTTTGCTTGTTTACGTCTGGAGCTACTGTGGTGGAACGGCATGGTATATTTTCCACACCTATAGCTCTTAGTGACGGCTGAAAGTGTCGAGAGGCACGTGCAGTAGTTCGAACTTGTATCTTCTTAACTGCATCAAAGCGTATAGAGACATTTCTGTGAGGATACTAATCAAGATCTTTCCATTTGCACCACGTCTGTGTTGGCCTGTGTTTGACTTGGAATAAGGTGTTTGTGATTTACACTTCCAACTTCATCCCCAGCGTCTTCTCGGCCTTCAACATGGTGGCTCCAGTCGTCGGGAGAGCTACGAGAAGCCCTGGGGATGAGGTCATTTGAGTTTGCTGGTGCCCATCATGTGGGCTGAGATAATTAAGTTTTCCATGCTAATCTGCGTGATCCATGATGAGTTCATTTATGTCTCTAACACAAGACAAAAAAGTCTGAAAGGTTCTTATTTAAAGGAATTATTTTTCCTTTTCGATTTCTGAATTTGCATTATTAAAAGTTTCATAGAATATGATGGAAGTTGGTATTTCCTCTTCACAATTCATTCGTATCTTTATGATGATTTTTTTTAATGGGGGCTGTCCCTAGCACCTTTTTTCTGTGTCAGGATGCATGATAAATCCTACGCCATGAGAGGCGGCAATGTCCAATCAAAGAACGTGGATTCCTTATGTCTGCCTTTTTCCTGTGCTTTTCAGATTCGTGGATTTTTTCCTTATGAATTTCAGAATCTCAACTTCTTTTATCCCCGCCGCATTTATTTCATATTCTCTCTCTTAGTTCTTTTACACTGCATGATATATTCTCTTTTCCTTTACACGGCAGCTTGCTGGGCCTGTCTTAGCTCCATTATTTGACTTTGGGCCATATCCCTTTATAACAACGAATTGAAGGGAAAACAGAAAAAGTTAACCAGTAAGGAGAGCCGATACAGGTAACAAAAATACTTCAACAACTTGAGCAAATTCTCCTCACTGGTCCCTATAAGTTTCTTGAGGCAAGGTTGCGTGAGGAGTTTAAACCTGCGGGTAACATAACTGAAGAATGACAAAGTACGGATTATAATAATCAAATGATGCCGTAGGCCGGTATTTTTGCCATTTCGGCAATCGAACTCTAAGAAGCTAATCGACGCCCGCTGCTTTCGTTAAAGGTCCGTTATTTCTGATTTGCCTTTATTCCCGATTTGCCTTCCTTCATATTCAGATAGACGTAAAAAGTGATCTGCCTGTTTTTCGTTAAACTGGACCAGGTCTAATTCTCAAACTTTCTTTTGTATTCGTGTAATGCTTTTTGAAACATATTCCATTAAGACATCATGCTCAAAGCTGACAAAGCTGAGACAAGTGTCGCTTGAAGGTTATTGATATCCTGAACATCTGCACTAGAACTTTCCTTTAAAAGTTCGATTATTACAATAACAAGCATTATCGTATACACCTCAGGGAAGCAAAAAAAAAACCTAACATTCAAAGCAAAACAACAAGTATTTAAAGACTCGGACTTCAAAATTGGAACTGTTAAGACTTCTCTTTGCTACGTTTTTTTCCCAAAATTGCCACATCTTAGAGTTCCCACTGTATTAAATAGTTGCTTGACTTATTTCGAGACTAACGCATATTTATCCACCTTTACAGGTCTTTACCATTAAGCTTGTTAAAGTGCTCGTTGGAATTGCCACCTTAATGTAAACGCTTTTAAATTTTGTTGAACCTTAAATGGTAATAAGATATCTTGTGAAAATGACTGTTCTTAACCGTTTAGAGTTCGGCCTTCGCAAGATAAAAAGGGCGCATTTGGAATGTTATTAAATGTTAGCTTCTCGTAGCTCAGGTATTAATAATGAGTCCTGTGGTTGCAGATCACATGCCTTGAGTGTTTTTGAAAAATCAAAATTTTTTCAGTGCTGTTTATGATATCCCTGATCTAGATATCAAAACTTCCGCTTCTGACGGTTCAAAAGTTTAGAGGACAGCAGTCACTTTGAAAGTGGATTTTGCGCGCTTTCTTGACTGATCGAGAGTGGTAAGGCAATTATTGTAGCTATGGTTTTTAAGTCGTAGTTGTTTCAAGGGTTGTTTGATCAGTTGATAAGGTAAACTGGAAATAATGAAAATCGTAGATACTTGAAGGGACATGCGCTTTTCGTCAAAACGAAATCAAATTCAATTGGGAAAAAAACGCTTGACATGACCTTTTGAGTCTTTTCAACGACGCATCTTTATGCATCTTTTTGCACTTGACGGACGACGAGTTTCTAGCCTCTTAAATTCAGATTAAGGACCATAAGTATCGAAACTGCAGGGGCACCGCCAAAAGCATTAAACTATTCTACGATTATTCCATCTTGTTCGCGTTTTACACTGTTGTGGCGAAATAACTGGAACATGATCGAAACGAACGCCGTTGAGGTATTTAAATAGAATAAACATCGACTGTCGTTTACTCACGTTGTCATCAAAGCCTTTATTACGTCATTTCACGTTTTTGAGGGGTTAAAGCAACGACAGCAGTTACGGCAATGAAAACGCTAATTCAAAGTATCGATTATTCCATCTTGTTTAGCACATTGTACAATACAGGAGAACTGTCCCATAAACTTTTTGGTACGGACGGTTTTAAAGTAGATAGAACGTGACTGAATGGTTCATTCTGATTCATTCAAACAACATTATACAACATTCGTCAAAAACCCATTTAATACTTTCGTTGCATGTTTGGTTTGAACGGTACGGCAAAAGAAATTTCTAAAATGCCGGCGTGCCGCACGTGCAGAACTACTTCTTTTCCTTCTTTTAACCATTTTTTGTGTGGGCTTTGCCACACTAAGTTGGCAACAGAGGGCTCTATCAGTACGAAAATGGTCACGTGCTCTGTAAGAGTTTGCAGAGGCTTGGGTACTAGCGCGTGAAAAAGAAGTTGCGGCCATCTTGTTGCCTCTTGTTTATCTTACTTATGTCCACGATTTGCAGCTTACGAGGAAATTTTGTTTTGTTTTCTCCTGCTTTGAGACACCAAGGTACGTTTTCTTTCATTTTTGGCTGGTACTGAATGTCGGCATTATGAATTTGTTTGCATTTGCCGAAAATCTGCAATGCTCTTTAATTAAAACGAAACGAATTGCAATTTCATTTCTTTCGTTATTTTTTCAGGGGTTCATAAAGGGGAATTATTTTGCTCGTGCAAGCCAACGTCTATCGGCCTGATGATTCGGTGCAAGTTACGCCACATAGGATTCATTTTAGTACTCTCGAAAGCCAACATTTGTAAGCTTGAATTGTGCTGGTTGAAGAACAAAATCTCAAACAGACTGATAAGTGTCACAGACTGAAATATATTTGTGCTCGCATTGAACTTGGTCTGTTGAGGCGCTGTTGTGTGAGCTTTAACCTGTCATATTCAACGTTAAGCTGTATCAGAAGCTCATGTGTTTTTGATTATACACAGTACTAGTACTACAATGTAAATGGCAGACTCCTACTACTACAGTCTGAGTCACAGTGTTTAGTTCACCTAAATGGAATGGCAATACCTGTTATCCTTGTTTTAAGTTAATTTGTCAAACACAGTTTCAAGTACTATTGTCTTCATTTGTTTGTTTGTATTGTCTATTTAGGTTTCATTATTAGTTTGTAAATGAAAGTTGATTTGGCCTATGAAACGAATAATAATGTTTGACAGGTCAGTTAATGACTGTTCCAACCCTCCAACACTTTCTCCTTGTCATGTGCAGCTTTTGCGATAAGGTGGCGATATATTCCGACTCGGAATTATTTTTATCTGATGTAGAGTAACGTTTTCAGCAAATTCTATTTTGAAACACTGGGTTCACGATCAGAATTGTATATTTAAACCATTTAAATTTTGTGAATTTTGTAATGAAGCTGTTGATGGGACATCTTGGCAGATTTCCCTGGAAACAAACCAATATATGAGGAGTTCACAGTCTACATAAAAGCATTTTGATGGATAGATGAAGAGTACAATGTACAAAGTAGCGAAGGAGTATCAGGGAAAGGCGGAGGGGATGCAATGCAAGTGTGGTTAACCTTTGCGGGAAGCAGCAAAGCCCACACATGTACGCATTGCGTACCTATTTTTTTTTGTGACGTTGCCGTCGTTACTAATGGAGACCTGAAGGCGGCGAAATACGGGATACAAAAACCCTCAACTTGTCGCGCAACATTGTTTCGTTGCAAGTTTTGGTCGATTTTCGCGTTTTTCACCTTGCATGATCAACTTGACCCGCGACAAAAACATTTGTTGCGGGTTGAAGAAATGCAGCGCGCTGATTGGTTGATTTGCTAGTACACGAGCACATTTGTTGTGCGACAAGTTGTGAGCTTGATGAAAAACGAGCAGCAAAGCCAAAATTTGTTGCTCAGAGTAGACCCGCGCTCTACTTTTCGCAACAACTTTCTTCAACCTGCAACAAATGTTTTTGTTGCGCGACAAGATGATCATGCAAGGTGAAAAACGGGAAACATCGACCCAAACTTGCAACGAAACAATGTTGACGCGCCAAGTTGAGGGTTTTTGTATCTCGTATTTAGCCGCCTTTAAGCACCACGACGGGAGGCACGACGACGGCATACCGGAGTTTATTTTCCGTTCCGGTCATGCGCAGAACCTGAAAAGCTGATTGCAATCGGCCGTCGTCCTGTCGTTGGCGACGCCACATTCACTGTTTTGACGTAGTGAGTACAACGTCGTGATTCCTTGCAAAGTTTTTGGTCTTTTTCTTTAATTTACCGTATTTTTTTTTCGACACATAAAGAAGTACTTTTCTGGTGTTAACTGCTAAAGTTGTTTGAGGAGAAATTCCACGATAAACATCGCCCATCGGCAAATTCACAGACAACCTCAAGCTCGAAGAAATCTATTCGGTAAGGTATATTACATGTAAATCTTCTGTGCTCTCGTTATCACTGATCCAGTTTAATATGCTCACCATTTCTTTTTATACTGACATCTCTGTCTACATCTAAGCTATTTATACATATTTACATTTTTGAGGTGATGAGAAGGTAAAATTATCTTTGTGTGAAATAATTTTCAGTGCCGCTATAAACAGCGAAACTGGGACAACTTACCTTGTACTCTAAGGCGAACTAAATGTACCTTATTGTTTACATTTAATATCGTTTAAACCTTATAGCCAACAAAAATCTAAGAAGTAGTGTTGTCCTTTTTGAAAACTGGCGGGAAGTTGCCGTCGCAGTGTTGCTTAACATGCTCAGTCGAGTGGAACGCGACGTCGGTCTCGCCCCAGCCTTTACGCGGATGTGCCGTCGCTGTCGCCACCTCTCGTCCTGGTGCCTAAGGTCTCTAATAAGCAACGGCGACTGTATCAAAAGGCTCGATTTCCGCCGCTCACTCGAGTTCGGGTATCCTCCCCGAGAAGAGACGTCTGGACGCGTGAGCGATAGATTCAGTGTCTGTGCGTAAATTCAAATACATTAGCGAAGTCTAAGGAGGAAGTCGCAATAGCAATGAATTTGAAAGCCGTATTTTTCCCTTGGCGCCAACTGGAAAAAGTTGTCAAGTTGTCAAACTCAGGCTCTAATTGTTTTAGTATCACCCAGCTAGTCGGACAGAAAAGGCAATAATAAAGTTAGCAAATGCAAGTTGAAGAAATGTTTATTTGGGAATAAAACGAAAGAAAGCGTCACGCTTTTCGCTACTCGAGGACTATTGCTAATAGTCCTCCAGTAGCGCAGCCAATTAAAATGCAGGATTTGCATTAGTCCATTAGTTGGGTGATACTCACAAGGATTAGCTCTACAACCCTTTTTACTTCGCATCTGGACAATGTCTTAGTACAATATGCAGTTGCCCTTTTTGCTCTTCAGGTTGCATTCATTATTGTGGCGTAATTCTTGGGTTGCACGTCACGCAAGTGAAAACATAAATCGCTTATCATTGAAGAGACTGAGTCAAGAAATGGAAATGTTATAGAAGAGGAATAAATAAACAACGGGTCCAAGTCTCAGGGTTGTGCGATATTCCGTACTTGAGTTATTCGGCGAAATTTATTACTCAAATTTGTATAGTTTAGTATGTAGGCGCCATGTTGGTGTACTGCTCAAGTACACCAACAGGGCGGCTGGAAACCTGTAGAAACATCTGGAATTTAGTTCGTTGTCTTTGACACTTTCTGCTGTATAATGAGCTAGCAAACATTCGTATAGACACGTCTCCTAGTATATTGGCTGTTTAGGCCACAAAAGCACGCGGGAAATCGATGTTTTTATGCAACTGGCATGTTTTTCGAAAGCCGTCAACTTGTCACACACTGTGAAAAACTCTGAAATTCAAACTGCTCTATTTTCGAAACGAAGCACGGTACCGAGCTGAAAATATGCAAACAGATATATTTTTAAAACCTCTTGTAGCTGATCAAGATAAAAACTCAAAAGGCTCTTTAGTTTTGTATTTTATTTTTTTGTGACGTCACATGCAACCCAAGAATAGAGCACTATATAGCAGCAGAAAGGCCAAGGTGAAGGAAACTCTGAATCCGCTCCAGATCATCGTTTTAAACTTTACTAAGTGTTTCAATTTAGCATGCTCATTATTTTCCAGTAATAAGAATATCGAAGTGACTGAGCTCGTTTTTGAGATATATGCATTTTAGGACAAAATATTATAATAGGGTGTTTTTATATGAATCGCTTTTTGCCATGGTAACCTGTTATGCCACAATATTGAGCGCATTTTGTCAAACAATGATTGCTGTTTTCGTGAAAAACAGTGCCATTGCCCTTGAAACCATAACATAGCTGCTTGGTGATACATTGTTGTAGACTCAATCGTTTCTTAAAAGTGTTGAAAGCAGTTTGAGTGCAAAGCTGTTATTATATGGGCAACCCGCATTTGGCCATGTTCCATTAACTCGGTTACATTTTCCATTGCGCCAGAATGATGTTCAAAAATTAAACTCCGCGTTATTATTGTTATCGCTTCGCAATTATTCCAGTTTGTTCAATGTGTAAAATGTCAACTGCTTACTCAAGAATAATTCAGTCTGATGTGGAGGGAAAGTTTGAAAAGAAATTCATTTCTCGCCATGTGCTTACGTCTTCTCCGAACCGTGCATTTTCATCATTTCAATGTAGAACGCACATACTGCAGCTTCCGGGGTATTTTCTGCATATGTGCCATAAACATTACTATCATCAAATTTCTATATAAATTGAAACTGAGTTGGCAATCGCTTTTGCTTTTAATATTCAAAGCAACTTGGCATGCAGCTCAAATAATTATCATTTTTACACAGACATTTAAGAAGCTACACCAAGGACTTCGATATCGGTGACTAGCAATTTCTCCTTTCGGTTTGCAAAAATCTTAAGAAACTACACTGAGATGAATGGACCATTGAAACGGGATTTTGTAGCAGTTATAACTTTCTGAAGGCGGTATATAACATGGTTGGCATCACATTCTCTTTGGCGCTTTCAAGGCAAACATTTTACAGCATTTGACATCCCAGCTTGTTTCTCGGCCTTTTCCGATGAGGATACGGAAATTTAGACTGCTTCCACGAGAAATCGCCGGAAAACGGGATATAACTTCAACTGGCGATTGACCAGTTCCCAGCAGACTTGGTTCAAGTCCCGTCCAAGCCTGGATTTTTCCAGGCTTGCTTGCAACTGCTTAAAGGGGCAGTGTCATGTTAAATTTGCTCTTTTAAGTCAAAACTGGGTCAAAATCTAAATTAGTACTTATGCTCACTCGTTCAACATTCCTGACCAGCCACTGAGGGGATAGAAATGTATTTATGGCACAAAGAGCTATTCGTATTTAATTTTTGGCGACTGTCTGAAGACAGCGTCTACAAATTGTCAAATTTTTTCAAGTTTCAATCCATTTCTATCCTCTCCATCCTTGGCCGCAAATAAAAAAGAATAGCTTCTGTGCACTTCAATCATGGAAACTGGTAACAAAATTACAGCATTATTTTTTGGTCTTCATTGATGCAAAGACGTCTGTTAGTGCTTTGAAGTTTGACTAAAATAGCGTGACACTGCCCCTTTAAATGCTTATCTAACTGCTTATCTCTCGAACTTTCATTTCGTATCGGCCACGTATATGATATTTTTACTGATACATCAGTTCTATATAAAATACATTGGCCATTATCCATCACGCGAACGAAAACTTCGTGTTTACGCAAAGTTATCCAACTTGAGATATACTCAGTAAACGTTCCAAAATATCGTTCAACCAGAAACCCATAAGGGTTGAAACGTGTAACGCCCGTTCACAGCTTTATTCAGTGTGAACTGATTGGTTGAATGCTTCAGTGCTAAGTACCATATTTTGGAAACCCCTCGCTCTTGTTGTTCCAAATATGGTACTTAGCAAATTGAATATTCAGAAGCTTGTTTCCCAGCACACAAGGGGCCGTTACACGTTTCAACCCTTATGGGTTTCTGGTTCAACTAAATCAACAATCTTGCCTGGAACTTTAATCTGGTAATTGAATTACGTGAAATCGGTCTGTAAATTTATAGTATTGAATCGGAAAGTTTAACCTAACCATGCACGCATCATCCAAACAGATAAAACGAAAATCTGACGGCTCAAAGGGCAAGTTTATTCAAGAAAGTGCGAGATAAGAAGCGTCTTCACGAAGATTGGCGAGTTTGGACTCTGGACGGAAAGATTTACGTCAAAACAGATCCCGCAAGCACCGAAATAATATAAGCTTTAGATCTCAAGTATGTATAATATTTATATTATTCATTTCGTTAAGTCTTCCCTGCCTGCAAGATATTGGTTCAACTATATTGTGTTTTTTTCCCCTTTGTGTATCTCAACTATCTAGTCATGTTTTTTTTTTCTCTCTCTCTCGATTACGATCTTGGGTTAGAAATTTGCATTTGATTGTTGGTTGAACTGTTTAATCCCAGGAGAAAGAACTATTTTATACCGGTGTGATTGTTGTCGATATAGTGTTACTAGTTTTCTATTGTGTTACATTATTTATTTTTTGAAGCGTAGCTTGTTTGTAATTAACCTTACTTGTTTTTAGTCTTCTAGCCGTTAATTCTAGCTTATTATTGTTGCTGTGCTGTTGTTCTTTTTTTTGTGTAGGTTGGTATGTCT
>OX421445.1:55207339-55209839 GCA_949126865.1 Montipora capitata
TAAGTAAAAGATGCCAAAAAATCCGGTTACATTGGTTCCAATCATCGTGTAGTTCTTCAATTATATTCATCTTGCAAATTTTTGCGAACGAAAGGAGAAACTAGTTACTGATATCGACGTTTTGCCGTGGCTTCTTAAATGTCCGTCGAGCGAACAACACGTTCTACAAGGTCGATGTCGCGTGTACGAAAGATATGTTAGCAACATGCCAAGTTGCTTTGAGTGTTGCCCAGTAAATGCGATAGACAATATTTGTTTTTAAAAAATTAATGAGTCATTAATGATTATGATGCACATATAGCAAAGTTTCTATTGAATCGGCTCTTTAAGCTAACAACAAGTGAGAATTGCAATCCGTTCAAAACTCTGCGATCATTTCTCTCTCGAAGAAAGAAATACTTGAATTGGCTGACCAAGAGTTGTGCGTGAGATAGCGGAAATGTCACCGGCAACCAAAACTGGCCAGTATTTGTCCTCGCAGTATCGTTACTGTCTCCGAAGCGTTCCAGATGTTTGAGAAGGTGGAAAACTGCTCAAAGGTAAAAAAGTTATTTCGCGCGGGTTGCTTCGCTTCTTGCGGCTGATTGATATTTATTCTGATAAGTGTTCGTGTCCAAAAAAAAGTAAACATAATCGCATTGGTATCTATTGGTTTTTACGAATGCCATACACGGTTATCCTAAACAGACAATCTTCAGCCGGAGAAGGCGGCGTTAGAAACGGGCCATAGTTTATCCCTTTCGCACCTAAAGGGATCCCCATTGGGGAGTAAATTCTTTTGGCATTGGAAATGGGAGGAAAAGGACTGAAGAAGACATTTGAGTGAGCTGGTGTTCTTGTCAACCCTTTAAGCACCGGTGTGGTTCCCCAATGACGCATAAAATCGTTTGACCTTAGACAGAGTAAAATCTCTCTTAGTGGCATTTACTGAAGGGATAGGGTTGCACTTTACAGGTTATCCGATTTGTCCATTGCAAACTATCATATGCCAGTGTATTATATTACATATCTTGTTGATAGGTATAGGACTATAAAAGGGAAGCTAATTATCCTTGGAGTAGTTAAGACACGTGAAAAATTTACTCCATTCTGATTGGCTAAGAGAACTGCAGTTTTCAGGTCAAATAGTGCAGGAAAGAGGTAATTCAGTGCAAAAAGAGGTAATCAACGAAGCATTTCTTATTGGTCAATGAACAAACAAAGTGAGATAGCCAATCAAATGCCAACCCTCGATGGCGCAATTTTTGCGTGATTGCGTGATACGCGTGCGTTGCTTCTGTTTAAAGTGGCTATGTCACGTTATTCTGGAGTGTTTAGGGGGAATCTTTAGTTTATCCCGTGTTTAAAACTTGAAAATGGTAATGTAGAATCCTTTGCTGATAAAATTATCGCTATAACACAAACGAGATGGTTCTGAGTGAAAACAACCTTTATCCAGGCGATTTGCCATAAACTTGAGAAACATTGGGCCGACTTTTTTTCAAGATTACCCCAATGCGATCCGTTTCAGTCTTGTCCGTTTGTGTCCATCCATGCTTCTTTTCTCTTTTGTTGTATTTCTTTTATGTTTTTCAACGATTTTAATGGTTATTGAAATGTTTCATTATGCTTTTTGGGTATTTTGGGTGTCATGAAATTACATAATTTTGCGTGGCATAGTCCCTTTAACCATCTCAATTTTTTTCCTGTATATTATTAATGAGAAATCGCATGATTTTTCTCGTGCAATTTTTTTTCTCAGACTACAAATTGCACGAGACGCAGGGCTCGTGCAATTTTGTTCGTCTTTGAAAAAAGTTACTCGTGCTTGTTCATTCCAAAGTGCGCTCCAAATCAAGTGATTACCAATACAAATCCTGAGCTGGAAAAGAGTGGGAACAAATTAACTGTGTTTATAGATAAAAAAGAGTTCAGGGCAATCTAATCCACCTGACCTTTAGCCTAAGTACTGGAAACGGGCCTACGCAAGGACAGAGGAAAAACAAAATTTGCAAGAGACACATCTATGCAAGAAGGGTCTACTTTGCCTTTGTGTCGTGATCTGCCGGCTTGAGAGACGGTAGACCATGATGCAAACAACTAATTTTTCTTGATATATATTTCGCGGTTGCAATGAGAACTTCGTTTCTACTTGTATGCCGAATCGCAGCCTTGATGTTGCAAAAGGGACAACGAAATATTCAAAACAAAAGAGTAGAAATGATGATGGTATTGTCAGTTACAAGGATGATTGTGATATTGGTAGTATTATTGCCTTTTGTGATCAAAGCAGTGAAGAAGAAATGCATTGCAATTCATTACTTTCCATGGTTCTTTCTTGTGATGAAATTCCATCCTGACCCTCGTTTTAATCAGCAGGATAATGCCACAGTTTTTTGTGTATCTTTTAAAACATTATTTAATCTTTTCGTAAAACAAATATACAAGCAAAAATGAAAGTTTACTGTGAGAACAACTGAGACTAAAGAACAAAAGGTATATCATTACATGTACGTCATTA
>OX421445.1:55222339-55247339 GCA_949126865.1 Montipora capitata
ACAACATTCCATGCCGCTCCAAGGATTCGAATCCTCGCACCATTGGACGTCCGAGATTACTTCTCCTCTGTATTACCCACTAAGCCATCGATTCAGCAATTGAACTCGCCTAGTTTTTTTTCTTCCAATGAGATTAAGCTATTTCCAAGCCTTCACGACAACCACCATTTAGGACATGCGTAAATGACATAAAGTTAGACTTAGAAAAATTAATAGTCAAATATTGTACGAAGTTTATTTACGTCGCTATGCAAAATACACCAGGAACAAGGCATCATTTCTAGTCATGATAACAAACCGATTTTCGCCGCAAACACATCGTTTCCACAGTAAAAAAAAGACGGTGGCACGGGCAAATAGAACAAAAAAAGATAACCGTTGTTGTTTAATCAAAGAAAAGAACTCGTCTCCGAACCACTGGTGTGATCATCTTGGAGAAACCGAACAATTGGCAAAATGCCGTATGAAGTGGTTTTCGGAATCTCTCGGAGAAAAGAAATTAAAAAAACACACAAATGAGTGGACAAGTCTCAGTTACATCAAATACAGAGCAGGAAAATGGTGAATAATTTGAAAAAGTGGCAGGATGAGCCTGACATTAAATGAGAGCGGTGTCTGACACTTGCAAACTGCAGACCGCGGACTACAGACTAACCCTGAATCACAGTTATTGAAAACTAACCGCTTAAAAATGGGTCCTGAGACGTAAATACTGCTTATCAGCGCTATTTGCAGGCACCCAGTAGTCTGCCTTTTGCAGTTATCATACACCAGAAAGGGAAGAAGAAAAAGAAGAAGTTCGAACTACAGGATTATGTGGCGCTGAAAATTAATAAAATAGAAGAGGAAACACCGCTTCATCCAAATGTGCTACTTGCTCAAATTGGAGAACTTGAAGGGGACTGTGCTAAAATAATCACAAAATTTGGATTAATCACTACAGGCAGACTCAGCAAAATTAAAAAAAAATAACCAAATATTTTATTTGGTAATTCAAAAGGAATAACACTTACAAGAGCCTATAAAATGGCTTCTCGCTTTTCCTGACTTTTCAAAATTTTGTTTTTACTTGCCTTTGATTATTACAAATTCAAAGTAAGCAAAAGATAGAGCAAATAACTAAGCAAATTAAAAATCAACAACACATCATGTATGTTTCAGTTCTTTTATTCCTTAGAAGATAATTCAATATTGTTGCCCCCTGGAGATTCATCAATGAACAATGTCCTAAAAAGCTCTGAGAAAGAAACGTAGGATCGGTTATCATGCACTGTATGCCTAACCCCAACCTTAATGCTAACCATTTAAAATCAGTGGCTAGACATAACAACCATTGGGGTTTTATAAAATCCTCATGAAAACAATGATCTAAGCTACTCGAGCATGCACTAAGTTCATCCCCTCACCTTTAGGACCAATTTAGTAACCAATATATTACACGTACTTACTAATAATTGATGGGTTTTTGTTGATGTTTCCTACTATCAATTTCAACCTAGTTTAAAATAAAATGACCTAGGTTGAAATTAAAATTAACCTGAATTTAAATTTAACTGTAACAAATTCGCTAATTACTTTCGACACTCAATTGAAAACCGCTCTAAGCGTCGTCGAGGTTGACTAGCAGTAGAGTTATTTTCATAGAGTTATGTCGTAGAGTTAGAGTTAAGTTTCCAAAATCCTGAATTTAGAAATACAGAAATACAAAAAGTATCCTAAACATGCATAAAAGCTAATCTTGGGCCTAATTAGGCCTAAACAAAAGTTTAGCTTTTATGAATGTTGGCTTCCAAAATCTTGAATTCAGGATTTTGGAAACTTAACTCTAACTCTACGACTCTATGCAAATAAGTCTAAGAATAGCTGTCCCAGCGTCGTCAGTTGTATTAATTAAAAAATGATAAGAGTTGTCAACAAGCATCCAAAGAATAACAATACACAATAACATAACGTTTTCTCATGCATTTCTATGTGCGTACTGCCGATTCAGTTGGCTAGTATATTTGTTAAACTCCCTGTGGATCGTAGACCTCGAAACTGACTGTATCAGAATCGCAAAATAGCGCTGCAAATGCAAAGCAGATAAACAATTCTGATTACCGATCACATCAGTTCAGTTTTAGTAAGCAGCGACTGATTTAGAATTCAAATCAATCAAGTAAAATGTCTGATTCAACTTCCACTGAAATTTTTTTCGTCGACAACTTCAATCTTGAAGCTGTTCATTGTTGCTAACCCGTGAAGAACAACAAATAAGAAGAATTTTAGAACAACCTCCAAGCTCCATCGTAAAGCCTGTATGGGCTACACAGTTTGAATGAGCTTAAGCGTAAATTTCATTACCTTAAGCAAAAAGAAAAGCGTATTTGGAAGGCTGACGTCCGTGGGAAGAGGACGAATGCGCTTCTCAAGCTGCTGATGAATTTGACGCACGAGAAACTGAAAGCTATTCCGGTGATTGTTGTCACAATTTTAATCACTCTTGTTCTTTATTCTATTTTAGAGATTTCCCACATCAGAGATTCTCCATTTTACAGCTTCCCTAATTTCCTAATTTAAAGTTGACTCGTTTTAGAGATTCCCCCTTAAGTTTATAGATTCCCCGTTCCCCCGCTCCCATTCCTCCCTTTCCCATTCCAGTATGTTTTCAGTTGCTCGTTTTTCTGTGTACCGAAGCATCAAATGTGAAAAAAAAAACTTTGCGGTGTACAACATATGAAATGTCACTTATTAAAACGGCGAATGTATAAGTAGCGACTTTAAATAAGAATGATAAAAAGTTAATTAAGCAGCAAAATTCTTTGTTTTTCTCTGAGCACATTCTAAGGTGTGAGAAATTTAGGCCAAATTTATTGCTCGTTTTAAAGACAGTTTTGTATTCGTTTGGCATATGTTAGTACAATTTCTCAATTAACTCTATCCGAAAGCAGGCTCCGACGGGTGAATAGCGAACATCCATCGATTTGGTCTCTCACTGAGCTAATCACATTAGGTAGCTGCCAAAACGTCAAAAATGTGCGTTAATAAACTAAATTTCTCTTTGCAACGAAGCGCTTCATTGGCCGCCTGGAGACTTCGCTCTTAAAACGGTTGTTTTTAACAAACTAAAAACCCAGTAAAACACAAAGTTGACAGTTTCGTCGAAGCGTCCATTGATAACAAGATTTCCTTGTGTGAACAGCTGGCCGAGGTCTCGTTAGTTTATTTTACGGTGTACCCGATTCTTGGAGTAAGAAATTACTCTAATAATAACCGCCGTATTGAAGCCAGAAGGACATGTAATTGTTACGATCTTTAAACGTGGTCGAGTAAAGAACGCGACAGTGCTATTGCCGAACCCCCTTTATCTCTTATTAAAGGTAAGTCACTTTTTGGTGTAAGTTAGTGATATGGCATTTGACAACAAGAAAAACACCCAATACTATTTCACCTTCCGTTAAACTACATTTCGTCCTGCTTGCATCCAATGCGAACATATAACAAGGACAGGCCTAATAGAATTCATGTCCCTTGGTCCCAACTGAAATTTTCTGGTGTGGAGAATAATTCGTAGCTAAAAACATTCTGAGAAATTTAAGCCCTTTAGAAAATGTAAGCTCAACACTTGAAATGGAAGCGGGTCGCACGAAATTATTCTTTATGTTTTCTCTAATGTAAAACGTTCCTCTTCATTGGAGGCCTCAGTGATTATTAACTAAAAATACTAAGGCATTTAGGCACTTTGTTAAATTTAAATTAAGCATCAACAAATAGAAGCAGGTCGTTTAATCAGTGAAGTTTTGTGTATCATCTACGTTCTCACTCTCAGACAAACAGAAATAATGCCTGTTTGTGGCCGTACGTCTTAACTATATACATGGATTTGTTATTTTCTTCACTCCCGTTCTCTAGTTCAGATGACGTGGCCCACTCGTATATAACGAAGGTGGCAACACATCCTTGTGAGACCGATCCGGCAAAAACAACAACATCAACGACAAATATACTCCTTTAATTTATCAAGGTGAGGATTGATTTTAGTCTTAAGCTTTAATATACAGTGGAATTTACAGCATTTCAAAACTGTAAAATATCGACGTTCAGATTCAATAAAAGATGAAATAAACAAAATAACGAAAAATAAAATTCCCGATTTGCCAGTTGTGCTTGCGCATGCGTGTGCACGTAACTAGTTTCTGTGGGGGTATTCAACAGTTGAGGTGATTGAAGTCAATGAAAGAGTGGTTTTTAGCATATTCATAGGCCAATTTCGAGTTTACGTTACTTTCCTTTTCAAAGCCAGAAGTCTAATTGAGTATTGAAAGTAATTAGCGAATTGCTTTGGTTTTGCATTACTTCACTCAGTGGTTGGTTTAAAGTTCTCGCGCAACTTTTTCAACCAATCAAAAGTGAAACCAAAACCAATCGTGGCTCGCGCGTGCACATTTTCCCGCGCTTTGTGCGGCTACGTTTAATTACTTCGAATTTTGATTGGTTTCCTGGATTGTCTCACCCTTTTTTGATTGGCCAAATTAATTACTTTGGTTTTGGTCTTACGACACTAGATTGAAACTCGCTCTAATAATAACAATGATAATAATAATAATAATAATAATAATAATAATAATAATAATAATAATAATAATAATAATAATAATAATAATAACAAATGCCATCATAATGATAATAATAATAGAGGTAAAGAAAGAGAAAATACCGGAAAACACAAGGATTTAACAAGAGAATATTCTGGCTCGTGACGTGTACAGAATTTCTACAGAAACAGCAATTTCTTAGGACTGCAAAGAAAATTGCGAAACATTCTTGAGGCCTGAAGCCACAGGTGGTAGCTTGCCCTGAAGATCAAGAAGAAGATCAAAGCTGTGAAATTTGAAACATGATAATGTTAATAATAGTACTGAAGAAGAAACAGAAAAAGAGAAAGACGAAAGGAGAAAATTCAATTCAATTCTCAATTATTATTTTTTGTTCACTCTAGAAAAAGGAAAGGAAAGAAAAGAAACTAGCCGTTCTAGCGCTGGAGCACAAATTGGGGACACTGTAAACTGAAATTAACAATTAACGCAATTGAAGTCAAATGTTGGTTTTTGAGGAGAGGGGAAAACCGGAGTACCCGGAGAAAAACCATTCGGTGCAGAGAAAGAGAACCAACAAACTCAAGCCATATATGACGCCGAGCCTAGGAATCGAACGCGTGCCACATTTGTGGGAGACGAATGCTCTCACCACTGCACCATCCCTGCACCCTTATAAAATACAATTTACACACACAGGTTGTATTCTAAAGGAACATAGGAGACAAAAAGAGCAGGTACATACCGATGGAAAATAAGTGCACGATGTCTTAAGTAGCAGAGCTTTCTAGTTGGACGGCACCACCATGGCCAACTAGTGGTGACGGCATATGGATAAAATTACTATAGCTCTGGTAGCTTGTTATGATGAGAAAAGAACTAGTTATTGAAGTAATAACATGGTAAAGATAGGAAAAACTATTAAAATACCTCAAATGGCAGGAGTTGATCTCAAGGATCGAACTGGTACACACTTGTTGAGTGATCGTTTGGCGGTCAGATTTGATTATTTTGAGATTCAAGCCCAATTTTTCCGGTTTTAATTTATGCACGTTTGGGAAAAAGCCAGACAAAGTGCATTGATTGTGTGATAGGCCAAGAAAATTGGCGGCAATGCTGTTCAAAGTATAGACAGTCTGAGAAAGGGCATTCCTCCAATGAAAGAAGTAGGAGTTGTTAGCTCCAGGTCCCGCGCTTCCTCAAACTTCCGCAATCGACCTGGTGAATCAGATCAATGTAATATATACTCGTCTAGCAGTTGGCAAGGCCCTTATCACTTCGTTTCCTTACCATCCCCTCCCTTTCAGAGAAACGGCATTTTTATTAACAATGCAAATGACTAGCGTATGAAAAAGAATTATAAACATATTTTCTGCACAATAAATTACAATCATTTTAAGTAAGGGATATGGCTCTTATAGATAATGGTTAAAAGAGAAGAAAACTTACTATAACTAGCTTCTGCCCCTGCGCTTTTGATATTTTGCTAAATGTTTCTTCCTTAAATAGTTTTAAGAAATCAATTAAGACCTTTTATTTTTAACGAATCACTTTAATTGTATTTATTAAAAGGTATTCCAAACATATAATCTGTCTTGATCTGTCATAATCAGTCCACGTGGGAGTTACTTTAGTTCGTTTGATTGGCAGCAGGCAGCGACTTTCAGTTTGCCAGTCCTAAATTTCGTAAAACGGTGTCACAGTAGTTAACATATACAATTGTACCCGATTGCGTACGTTTTCATTGAAAATTCAAGATCCCTAATGTAAACCCTCTCAGTTTCGATTCCATCTCAAAAATGTAGGCAATGATTTTCCTTTCTGTATTTGTTCAAATTATGGCGACCTACGAACATCAGTAATGAATAATTTTTATCAATTGTGTCGGCAATGGGCGTTAAAAAAAGCCAAGAGCGGTGAAATCAGCTAGCATTGTTAAAGAGTTTCGCACTCAAGCGAACTGACAATAAAATAAAGCTTTCTTTCGGAAGTTAAGCTTCAGCCGCACAAAGGAAAACACACTTTTGTTTTCCTTTTGGCATCCATTTCGTCCCGCATGCATTACTTGCATTATTATTTCGTCACAAAAAACTTGACATCTTAAGAAATCTCTAAGTTTGTCTTCTGTCACTTTAAAAGCCAAAGCGCGAACTCCTCGTTGATACTGTATTGTTTGCAGTTTTGTTTCCTTAGTTCATGGTCTTGACATAGTCTGATGGTAAATTAGCATATGGTTGAATCTTGTTCACTTCTGCAAACAAAATCGGCATTCTTTTGCAACATCAACTGGGTTGTCTAGCAAATGCGAAGCTGCTTTTTAGCTGCATATATATCACGAAACCCGAGTGACAAAGACCGAAGTTACGTCAATTGCTGATACTGATTAATTCTTACAGAAGGATGGTTCGAAAAGTTGGTAAGCGCGGAAAATGTAGTTGTAGTTTGCGATAAAGTAGTTTGCATGACTTTTTGCGCCTTTGTCATGTTTGCAAACAACGAGTGCTTGAATAAATTTTCGTGAAGAAGCCTTCGCAACCTTGCGAGGATAAAGGAGAAATTAAGACTGTAATAGGAAGGACTGACTCAATGTAACGCGCATTTCAAGATACTCGGTTGTTCACCTTGCTACGTAAAGACCTGGAAATTTCAAGCCCAGCCCAGGACCCGCTTGACTTCGTTAATACACTGAAAGGGACATTTAGCGTCACATGAAACTATTATTTTTCGAGGGCTTTTAAGAAATATTAGACGCTTTCAATCTTGCCTTGTCTATGAAAGACATTACCTTTTGATTACACTGGGTTCTGTTACAAGTCTTAAAAACTATCAGCCCTTTGCATGATTAGAAACTGTAGCAATCTTGCTCATGCACTCAGGAATGAGGTAAGAGAAATCATTAATGGTAAACCTCGACCGACTAACTTTCAAAAAAATCTCAGTTAAATTTCCATTAATAAGAAGCCCCTGAATTGGAGTTTAAGGGGTAGTTTAGTCTGATAGGTTTAGGGAACACAAGCCATAAATCTATTTCACGGCAAATTTAACATCAATCGATCGAAGGCTCACACAACATTGTTGTCCAAGGATTCTATGATATTATGATTTCTTCAGTCCAATAATGCCTAATCGAAACGTGTTGAATTTGAACCCAGCTCAAGTAAACACTGCGTTGGCTGGTTAGGGCGTACAACGACCACCCGTTTGTTTCATTAACACCTCAATGAACTTAATTGTGCAAAGAAGTTGGCCGTCTATCAGATTTCAGGTGTAAATGGCGAGGCTAATATCTCGTCATTACTTTTGTTTATCACAGAAGAGACTCCAAACTTTAAAAGGGTACTGTAAAACATTTACATTGCCTTACTTTCTTACTGTCAGTTTCCCCAAACGTTAAGATCTTTTCGTTTCAATTTCAGTGCCTTTTTTGTTTGCAAAGGTATAGAACTATGTGCGATTCTTGCGTCGAGTAAATATTTTGTTTACCGCAAGGTATTTCCCTCTGTTATCGTAGAGTTGTACAAAGGATCGATAGAGCTTCTTCACCCCTAAAAACAAATTGCTTGCCGCGACTCGATGCAACTTAAGGTGAATGCTTTTTCAAACATTGACTGCCAGAGTTTGGAAAAGAGAAGCCGGTAAGTGATTGTGCCTCTCGTCATTTGAAGCTGGTTTTTAGAATAACTGAACTGACGTGTTGTATTTCTATAACGAGTAAAGTTATCCCGCATTACAGATTTCCCTTTCAAAAGTAAATAGCTCAAACCCCCTTGAACGTTTGTACAAGATTAATACTATTGAACTTTTCGGACTGGGAAGCTTTTCCCAATTTTTAATTTGAGAAAAGAGATACAAATGGCCTGAGACCGAGATATTGTGCACAAAACTTTTCGAGTTGAATTTCGATTCTTTCCATTTTCTCTTTCAATACTTACTAGCTTCGACGCATTTCCAGTGCCTTGCCGGTATCTTTCAGTCTACGTGAAGAAAGACGTGGCCCTTAGGCTACTATGTGTTGATTTTATGTTGATGCTCCTTCAGTCTGAATCATTCGCGCTCCACCAGCCAGACGAACTCTACATGGACGACAGATGGTAAAATTTCGCATCACGCCTGACCTCAAAATAATCGACGCCGGCCAAAAATCCGATTGGCACATCGACAATGAATACGAACACGACGTTTTTATTAAAACAGCGGAACCCAGCAGCTTAAGACGCCTCGAAACAAGATTTTAATCAAAAACTCTTTCAATACGAGGAAAAGTAACACTTCAATTGAACAAGGGGTCTTAATTAAGGAGATATATATTAGGCGTAGGTAGCCAGTTGAGTATATGCTCGCTCAATAAAACCACAACTTTAAGAGGCTGGTTGGTGTACCCCTATCTTCAGTTGGTTTCGGTGAATTTTAAATTTGTCATCAGTACCAAGTCTTGCGTACCCGCAATCAATCTTTGAGATTTGAGACCCAGCTAACCTTAATGATATATTTTATTAATTCGTGATTTTGATCGCAGTTTTCAGGTACTGAACAGAGAAATCAGCTGAAATGGTCTAAACTAAATCCTGCTACTTTGTGAGCTCCTAACTTTGAGAAGGTATGATCGGCTTGTTTCTCAGCGTTTTGATAGTTGAAAGTGTTTTTTATCTAAACGGTTTTAAACTACTTTCTATGAAAGATGTCGCTTGCAACTTCCAATCTTCTGAAATGTGATTGTTGGGCTCTTAACCAAACAAAGAATGAAACAAACAAACAAACAAACAAACAAACTATGTGACCTCAAAGCTGACATTCAGCCTCAGAACGGTTATTCGTCGCTGGAGACTGTATCTTTTGTATCCCAGAGAACTTTCAGCACAAGGTCCTTTCAACCTATTCAGACGCTATAAACACCTTCTTATAGTCGAACCCAAATTCCTCAAGTCTACTGAGTCATCACTTAATAAGACGGCATTAAGTAGAAAGCACCCTCAATAATACTTTCAGAGCAGATCGAAGTCACATTGCACGAAATGAGTTTTGGCATTAGAGATATGACAAAACGTTTTCCAGTTTTTGCGCTAAGCAAAGGTAACAACACACAAAAAAACGCTCTCTGGTTTGTACAAGCTAGTAGACCGATCACAAAGCCTAGTTAGGGAAGACTTTAATTTGACCATAACAATACTTGGAAGTCCTATCCGATTTCAGAGTTTAGAAAAGTTTATCCGGAAAACCCTCGGCCTACTTGTAAAACCAGTGAGCAGACATTCGTACAGAGTTAGATTTAGGTGTGTTCAGGGCAAAATAGGCCTAGGTGCCTTTCACATTTTTTTCCCTATTATTTCGGCTGAACATTTTGACTGAGAGAACAAGGAAGCAAAGTCTAATTAAAATGATTCGGAAGGAGCACCCTGGGTAACAAAAATGTTCTGAATCAATCAAAACTTCATTGCTTCAGGCCGTTGACTCCATTTCCACGTCGATTCAACGCTTTTTAATCAAAGAACTAATTGCTAAGGGCGTCGAGTGAGCACACTGGGTTGGCATTGAAATGTTAAATAATCTTCAAAAAATAAAAAATACATATCTTAATGAAGTTACACCAGGTGGCTAAAAATTGTACAAGAAACTATGACATACAATTGCTAGGAATATCCTTGAAAAGGAATCATTTAAAAGTATGATTTAAAGGGTTCTGAACACTGGGAAATGTGTAAGTGAAGATCGTCTGAAGGAGTTCTAAAAGAGTTAAACTACTGAAAAGCGCGCGAATTATGGCTGGATGCCCTCCCAAAAATTCGATTGTTTGCTGTTTCCAATATAAATCCTTAACGCTTACTTTCTTGGAATAATACTTGCATTTCTAACAAAGACCTAAGCAAATTTGTACCCAGTTTAATGCAGCCGCAGATGCTGTGCATACTGGTGGACCATGAATAAAGTTTGGCATTACCGTGAATCGTTTGAAAAGAAGCGGTATAACACACTCTGATTGTATATCTAAGATTCGTTGCCACTTTGGAAATCTTACATACTGAATTGACCGCTCAAATAAAAGGCTTTTCAGGGCCAATCAAACAAATAAAAGAAATAATTTAAGCATACCACAAGGATAGCCCAACTAGGACCAACCGGAATAATTTCAGTTGGTGGTTGGACTCAGTAACTTTGCAAGTCCAGCACTCGAACCGCTCGGCAGCGCTGCCTGTCTCTTGCGAAAGATTCATTCAAATGAACTTCAAATTAATACAGATCGGTGCTTCTTGTTTTATCTTCTGAATGTCTTTCACTCATTCGAACATATCAAATGCATAATGGTTTTTGCCAGCTGAGAAGAGAGTGACGTTAACTTTGTTATAATTTTGTTTGATAAGCCTAGCGTTTCTATTGTAGCGTAATATGTTGGAGTGACTACCTGCCGAATAAGGGGGCTGACGTTAGGCGAGAAATCACATTTATTCTATTTAGAAAGGAGTCTTAAATAATAGGAAAGAGGAAACCCTGTCCAATGTGTGAAATATCAGTTGGAATCCTCGTCACAGAAACGGAATATTTCTCGAGGGGAATTCAGTGACAAAACAAAAAGAAGAAAAAATAGCAAATGCTTTTAGCAAGGGGGAGCAACCAGCTGCATAGCTACCTAAATCTAACTTTTGCTAAGTACTAGAATACTTTGAAGTACAACACATATCTTCGGTGTTCAATTTTATTGAAAAAGGTGACCTTGTATTGAGCCACAACACCGCAAATTTATGCACTATTTAGTCATTTATTGGACTGATACGAAGTCACAATTGACTAGCCCCCTTATCATTTGAAAGCTCAGCGAGCACTCAAGCAGCTATGGACTCAAGTCCCGTTCGTAAGCTCAATTACTAGGCCCTGTTTCGGGAGAGGAGCATGCGCTAGAGGCGAAAATCGAGCTTATCTCGTTTCTTGCCAAGATTTTTTCCAGGCTACTTCACTGAACTAAATAGGTACGCCACTTAGATTCCTTAGTATGAAAAGTACTCATGCTCAAAGATGTCAGTATCAGTTCTTGGATTCGTGAGTACAGTTGAATTGTTATGCTAATACTTGCAACGTTTGATTTGAAAAGCTAACCAAGAAAATTATCCCCAGCACTGTAGACGACTTAAAATTGATGATTTTATTTTAAATTGCCACGTTTAAATTTTGAAACTGAATGTGTCTGTTTACGCTGCTTATTGTTTAGCAATTAAACATCACGCGACATATATGTCAAGATAATATAAAAAGGCATTTGCTAAAATAATCTAAAATAAACATACACAAATAAAATTCATTATCTTTTCCAATAACATGGATTGACTGGCTAGCTTTATTAGCTTAAAATTGGGTTATCATTTTGAGATAGCGTTGAATAGTTAGTCACTGATACAGGTCTTCAATCTGCTACAGCCGAAGAACTGCCAGATATTTAGATGAAAGATGACTAGACATCAGTCACTATATTACTTTTAAGCGAGTGACATCCGCTAGTTCATCTGAGCACGTAGCAACGCATTGGTACAGTATATACAAATAACTACAGCATGATTAGAAATCAGTGTTATGTGCCCTCGCTCGATCTGACATATCCTGATTCTGAACGCGTTCTGCCATGCTTGATAACATATATTTAGAATCAGGCGATTCATGTTTATGATGATATTGCTTTTTTCGATGTTGTGCAATTGTTTGTGAAAGAAACATATGATCTCGGTCAGACAAGTAGGGTTAACACACCAACGATGGAGTTTTATCCGCTTATTGATATACTTTATAACAGGACAAAAAAGCAACTTTATCGGGGAACCTTTTTCAACTTTTCCTCTTTGATGTATTAATTTTACATATTGGAGCAAGCCTCGTGCCTAGGATTCAGCAGAGCCCTGTTTCACCCGAAAGCGAAACAATCGTGCAACCTCTCTAAGTTCAGTGTTAACGATAGCTTCGCAGCGGCGGTCTTAATAAAAAGGGTTTTCTTTTTCCTATCACTCTTTTCATAAAATATGGAAATAGGAACATTGAAGACGTTATCAGGTGATATTTTGGTCTCTCAAAATGAATGACGCTTTTTTTTTCGTGTGTTAATTTCTTTCTTTTTTGGTTAAATTTTGAATTTGTTGACATATTTTATGTAACTATACAACACTTAATACATCACTGATACCAATTGCAATGAACTTAGTGATCCCTAGTTTACAATATTTGGTTTACCCATACTAAAGAACATCAGTTTGTTTCCTTGCGACTATTATACTGTACTGCAATTTCCTGTTTATTGCTTTCTGTTGCTTGTTGTGGACAGTTGGCGAGTTTGACAATGGACCAAGTTCTCAGAGTTTGTCTTAAATTGATCCCAAACATCTCCTTATATTGGCATAAATTATTAACAGGATAAATGCCTGCGTGTAATTTGCCCGGGGAGCGTTTTTTTTTTCTATTTAGATGTATGTTCACGCTTATGTCATACATTGAAGTGGAAAAACAAGGAACGGTAACTAAAGGTCTTAGAACATGAACTTATAACATGTTTATTACTATAGTCTTGAGAACTTTAGATCAGACAAAAAATAACTTTTATGTCCGTTTAAAGTTCAACGTTACTAAGGCCTCGTCCACACGCATCCGAATATTTTTGAATCCGCAACTTCAATTTGCCCGCGCGCGTGCATACGTATCCGGATTCGTTAAATATTGTATCCAGGACTCCTCTGTGATTGTTGTCAACAGAGCATGCACCATCAGTTGTGCGACTACGATTGGCCGAGGCGGAAAATACCTTAGTACTCTTTGCTTGTCCACCCAAATTTTGAATAAGCAAGTCATTTTCGATTAGTTTCTACTTTAATTCGGATTTCTTTTACAGAACTTTTAAGGCCGGTGTATGGCCTATACTTAGTCGGCAGAATGCGAAGCGAATTAGAGAAACGATTCTAAACCAGGTTAGAGTTGGATCATGGTCCAGCTGATAATTCATAAAAGAATGATAAGAATGCACTCATCCTTTACAAGTGAAATAATAAATCACATGTGGAGGCGCAGTGATTTAGTCAGATGTAGTGGTCAGTGTGACAGACTAGATGTTCGTGGGCGCAAAGCTTGGCTTGTTCTTTCCTTGGTCAAAAAGCTTTGCTCCACACTGTCTGCACATGTGTATAAATGGGTTCGTACTATGGGCTGGTATTCTGTTAAGGGGAAAGAAGGAATGTTTTCAATCACTTTATGCTACTTTGACACCGGGAAAGTCTCCGCCCGTGCGAGTCCCAACTCATTGCTCCCATAAATATTTGTTTCTGCAGAATATTTGGTCCACGATATTTAATAACAGCATAACCGCCATGAACCATACAACCAATGGCACCACCAATGGCACCACCAATGGCGCGATCAACGGTGGACCTCCAAATGAAGTGGGCGTCGTTGGCGTGGTTTTCTTTTGCATCGTATCTCTGATAATCGTGTTTGGAAATTCGCTCGTAATTGGTGCATTTCGCGTCAACAGACGTCTTCGCACCAAAACCAATCTTTTGCTCATTTCCTTGGCAATAGCGGACTTGTTGATTGGCACTATCTCGGTGCCACTCTACGTGTATGTGACAGTGCTACCTCAAGATTCGCAAGCAGTCTTAGTTTTTTATAACCCATTTGACGTCGTCTGTGGGGTTTCCTCGATTCTTAATCTCACGGCCATCAGTCTGGAGAGATGCTACGCGCTGCTGCATCCCATAAAGCATCGTAACATAAGGAAAAGTAAGTTCACCTAAATTGTATGAATCTCCGCAGAGGGCAAGCCTGAATAGCGACAGGCCAGAGCGAAACTACCAGTGAGCAGGTGCGATATATAGCTTGCCGTTGAGTAACGCGCTAATTGGTGTCTTTTGTCCGAACAAAAGGTTCTAATTATCAAGACGCTACTGAAAATGCGCACATAGACCACTTACAAAAATATCATAGTACACTTTGTTTGTCCTCCGAATTTTGCATAAGCATTATTTTTATTTTTTGTTGGGATCTTTGTAAGTCCCAAGAGAAACTGGAAACAGTGCTTATGAAAAATTTGGGAGGACAAACAAAGAGTATTATGGTATTTTTAAAAGTGGCCTATCGCTTGTGCTTACAATTGCATCGAGAGGGAACACCAGCCCTCAAGTTCTAGTTCCCATTTGGCAGTCTATTACACGGAATTAGAAAATGGCCACTGGTCGATAACGGAATAAATCATTGTTTTATATTTGTCCTAATCAACCTGATTAGACTCGGTAGCACACGTATAATTGAAAGGGATTTCTGCAGTAAATCTGGCTGGTCAGGCTGATCAACACAAGGATAGAAGAGTAATTTGTTGGCGGCCATATTTGTAATCTGTTATTAAACCTAAATGTACCCACAATCGAGGAACCAATGCTGCGAAAACATTGTTTCGTCGTTTGCGAGCGCGTTACTTAAGGACCTTAAATCGTCAATGACGGAGAAGTGAGCTAAATGTCCTTTAAGTTTGCACTCTTCCCTACAAAAATAAAAAACAATGTGGAATGTGGGCAAAGGAAAAAATGATTGGGTACAAGCGGTTTCAGAGGGAAAATAGGGCAAGAAGGGTTTGCATTCGTATGCTCGCGTTGTCGTCAAAACCTCAATTTGGTGATTGTTATGGAGAGTGCCGTAAACATTTTTGTGATAGAGAGATTTAGCATTGCGTTACGTGAAACGCGAAAGGCAAAAGTGAGCACTTGACCATGATTCTCCCGCCATTTTTCGCGTTTCCCGATTTTCTACGTGAAAGTAGGCATTTTTGCGTTTGACGTGTGCGTGGAATTTTGTTATCGTTTTTGTTTTACATAACAAGCTGTTTGTAAAGAAAAGAACCCCCAATCTATTTTTGGTAAAACAAGAGAAAATTGGGTTTCATGGTTATCATGATCGTTCATAACTGACTCCTTACCGCAATTTTTTTCATGAACTCAAGTTGACTCTCTCTCTGTTGACTCACAAAATACTTCATCGAAACTCGCAAAATTTGGCAGGTAAATATTTTTATTTCATATGGCATCTTTTTCTAAATTCTCAAGATTAAGAGTCCATTTTCAGTTGCCTTGAGTCACACGAAGTTAAATGCACAAGCTTGCCCCCATTTTACGTGAAACATGAAGCGGCACGCGCAAGCTGACGTTTGCCGTTTCACGAACCTGATGCAAAATCTCTCTTATATCTGAAAGGGCCTGTTTGCGTGGAGGGAGGGTGCCCCGGCTGACCAAGTTATCCGGCTATCCAAGTTATCCGGAAACATAGCCCTCCTTTTCATGAAACTAACCTAAGCGGGATGGCTCTTTTGAGTGAGCCACTAGGCACAACAAACAAAATGGCGGACAAAAGAAACCTTTTGGCAGGAAGTTTAATTTTTTAATCAGTTGCTCCGCTAGCGGGCCGCTTTTCGGTATCTAGGGAAACTATTTTGCACTTTATTTGTCATTTTGTTCAGTAGATGTCCCTGGTAAGTGACAACGACAAAACAATTCCCCAGGATGGCAATTTTCACGCCGCCATGTTTTCGCGGTCTTCACACCTCAGTTAGCTGGGGTAACCCGGCACGAACCGTTTACGTGGCAAAAAGATGGCCCGCGTAGAAGGGTGCCTCGGGCAAGTAGTCAGAGTGCCCCAGGAAGGTTACCCTGTTTAGCATGTTAACGCTTTAATGCATTTTCTAAAGAAAGGTATGAAAAGTTTGCTCTCCCAAGGCTCGGCTAGCCGGGGCACCCTCTCTCCATGTAAACAAGCTCATAGATCGAGCGCTCACTATTAGATGATTTAGCAACAGAACGGGAACCTCATAAAAATTCTTTGACTTGGGCCATTTTAGTTTCAATAGGAATAAAACGCAAACAGCGGTTACAAACATTTGCTCAAAATGCATAATATCTGATGATGCGCTAAGATGATATTAAAGACCCCTCCAGTTATTTAGTTTCCGTGAAACATGGTTTGAAGCCTATTCTCATCGAAGAAATTAACATCCAAGGTAGATGTTAAAGCGATCCGATAGTCAACCTGGGGTTGCGTTGTCAAGTTGATTTCCATCCGAGACCTGGACAAATCTTTTACATGTTCTTGCTTTTGAACCAATGAAAGTATTTCAATGCGAAAGTTTGGCAGTTCAATAACAAAGTCGCAAGTAGCCGTACTGTCTTCACAACTCAAAACTATTTTCGCTTCTGAATGAAATCCAACAGTACAGCGGTCGGGGAAGCCCGCTTTTTATTGGCTATGTTAGTAGCCATGACGACACCTATATCCTCACGTGCGAAAGAGGAATATAGTTTATTCCATAAACACCAATGAAATACGTACGAGCTTTCGTGCTAAAACATATGCTATCTTCACACGTGAAAAGATCACCGTTGCTATGGTTACATAAGAAATCGCGCCATTGTTTTACGTTAGGACTACGAAAAATAATAAAGTGAAATGGTTTGGTATTTCACTGGTGTTTCTATAATAAACAGAACATCACATTACCTCTTGGAGATACGAAATTTCTCTTCTCGTGTTGAAATATTTGTCAACATCGTATCTCCGTGGCCATGTAACATCCTATCTCCACTACGCACGATGATGATATGATTTTTTTCGGTAAAAAGGGAAATCCTAGTATTTCATCGGTATCTACGTAATAAGAGGTCATTTATTATATTTCTCAGATAGTTCGTGAACGCCATGATTGGCTAATTTAGTGCGCCGTATTCTGCCGTAATTTTCAATTCTGCACCGGGAAAGAATGAAACAGTAAGAAACAGCCCACAGCGCTTTCGTCGTTGACCCTCGGCTCGGTTTCCGAAGTCAGGTCTACTTGACATTAGTATCACCCAACTAGTGGACTAATGCAAATGATGCATTTTGATTGGCTACGCTAATAGTCCCAAATATATATATATTCAACTTGCATTTGCTAACTTTATTATTGACTTTTCTGTCCGACTAGTTGGGTGATACTAAAACAATTAGACCCATCGCCCTCAAGGGCCACGGGTCAATAGCCCATTCGGCTTAGCCTCATGGGCTATTGACCCGTAGCCCTTGCGGGCTAAGGGTCTAATTGTTAATTAACCTTGAACTGAAGCACATGACCTTGAAGCGTGTAGGTTGCAACACTTTTCCTTGGAACGAAGCTGGGAATTTTAGAACAGCAATTTTATGCCCAAATTTGGACAAAAATAACATCAAAGTTGCACGCGCGGGAAAATGCACGAGCTACGTTACATCCAAATAAGGAAATTTTTAAACCCGAAAAACCCCAGCTCTGAACCAGAGTTAAACACTTCATGCAAGGTCATTAGCTTCTTCCCTCAACCAGTGTTACTTTTCTGTGTTCTTTCTTCCAACTAAAGAGTATTATGCTCTTGTTTTTATGTTTCAGGGGTGATATTAGTCATAATACTCGTTGCTTGGCTGTTAGCATCGTTTGCTGGATCGATGAGAGAATTCTTGGGCAAAGAAGACAAGAAATATGGGATAATAGTGACCGTGGTTTTCTTTTTCGTTCCACTCGTTATTATTTTGGCCGCATATGGTACTATCTTTCACATTGCTAGAGCGCATGCGCGTGGAAGAGGCGTCAGTTCCTTCAAAAAGGTATAGATCATTGCCACCTACGACGAGCATTAATAACTAACCATTCTTGAACTAATCCTTAGACTTAATGCAAATTAATTGTACCCAACACTGCAAACGATATACTTACCGCATGGAACGATCGGCTTTTCGTCTCCTAGTTTGGCTGTAATGTTGTTTGTTATGTATTGTCATAAAGTGCCCCATCTACTTTTAGTCACAAACAGCCAAAAATGCTATTCTCTAGTCCAGTTTTTTCTCCGTTTGAAGGGCAATATCATTGGGATGACTTTCCTTTTTTCGTGGAAAGGTAATCACAAACTCCGGGCTCCTTCTTGTCACAAATTTGCGAAAATTTCTCAGTTTATTGTAACGCGACTATCTCTCTTACGAGAAGTTGTTCGATATCAGTGGCTAACGGCACTCCAAGAAATGAAATAAAATCATAGAAGTCTCTTTGATTTTGGCAAAACTCATATTTTATCGTGACTTCAGTTTTCCGTTTTAAGGAAATGCAAACACTTCCGAGACGTTTCGAAGGTCAGCTTCATGGGCAAAGCGAAAATTCGGGCTAAAACTAAACGAAGTCGTGCCCGAACTCACAGCCTGGATTTTTTGAAAACATCTTTGCAATTGACAATCATGGACGCTCTCATTGAAAGAAAAAAACTCATATCCCTCCTTCGTAAACACTATATTCAAGCACTCAGAATTATAGATAAAGCACTCAGATGTATCGATGAAGCGCTCAAGCAGAAGTCCGTAACTTAGAAGTATCGATCTCTCGCAATTGTTTTAGGGAGCTTACGGAAGGACGACGAGGACATGCAAAATGCAAAAAGCACGTGAAGGCAGAGTGAAAACAGAAAATGAGAGATTTTCTGTTGCATGTTTACGTTGTCGTCCAAACCTCAAACTTGGTGATTTCACGTCGTCGTTATGCAGAGGACCGCAAACATAGGCCATGTTTTCACCAGCGGTTTTTCAGGTCGCTTAGCGAGTGACAACCGAAAATTCCGTAAAAACTGTTCCTTTCCCAGCTCGCTAAAAGTTAAGCGAGTTGGCAAATTTCAATAGAATTCTCATTAAATTTTAAGCCACCAAACCAGGTAGCTTAAGCGAGTTGGCAATTACTTTCGGCCAATGAGGATTCGCTTGCGATTATTCAAATGATATTATTGTTTTGTGGCGTTGTTGTAGTCGTAGCCGCCGTCGTTTCTTAAACTCCCTAACAGCCAATCAGATTTGGTTTGATGACCACAACTCAATTGACTGCTCCCCAACCAATTACCCGCATCAGGGTTTTCTCGTGCTCAATGCAAAATGATGCATGCGGCAAAGAACGCAATACTGCCTTCTTTTTTCCCCAGCCAAAAAATATGTAAGTAGCCGTTTTAAAAATAGAGGATACCGTTAACTAATAGGCCACATTCAATCGCAGACCGAGACTTCTGGGTCACAGTTCGCGCACTTGGTCCGTGCATCCACCTAATTAAGGACGGTGCCTACTATTGTTATTGCGCATACCTTCTACGCATCTCGAGGTACTCAGGCTTCCCAGGAGTGGTGCTTTTTCATGCAGGGATATTTTTGCGCGGTTTAAAACTATGCGGAGAAAGCAGAACTTAGCAAGTGCTCTATGTATTCAAAAAGACATTGGGGGTAACGATGCATTTTCAGAGATAATTAAGCTTTAAGTTGGAAAAGAACGCCATAAATTGCTTTGTACTTTAATGATCTTTACAATATTGTTGATTAATTAATTATCTTTGAAAAATACGTGGTTAAACCCAATTTTCTTTTTGGATTTCAATAAAACTTGTTAAGATCTACTTTTCCTGTATATTCATAAGCCGTGCAACAATTTCTTTGACTTAGTAGGCACCGTCCTTAATTTACTGCGGTAGAAATATTTCATCCTACTTGTTATGATATTGGCATTTTTTTCATTAAATAATGAGCTATCTTCCAATTTTAGGACTTGCGAATTGCAACAACAGTCGCCGTCGTTATTGGACTTTTCGTTATCTGTTGGACGCCTTTCTTTGCCTTAAACTTCACATTTGCAATTTGTTTTACAACTGGATATAAGGGCCCTGGTTGCTTAGGGCTTATGACATTACCACCATATGTGCTGTCGATCAACAAATGGCTTCAGTACGGCAACTCCGTTTGTAATCCCATTATCTATGGTTTCCGCAACCAAGACTTTCGCCGAGCATTTCGCAAAATTTTGCTGGGTATGTGCTGCAAGAAGGTACGACTTGACGATTTCAGTAAGAGCTCGTATGGCCGCACCGTGCGAACGCGTTTGCAACGAGAATCTAGTTTTGAGATCTCACGCTCTGTCATCTATCCACCAAATGAGGCGGTGGCAGTGTTTGATGCTAGGGAGAGCTATCGTAAGGCAATTCAGAGTGGGCGCAGCAAACCTATTAAGCTGAAGTTTACGAAAAAGACTTTAACTGACGGCATACTTGCAATGAATATGGATGCATTTCACTCTCTACCAAGTACAAGCGATTCTACATCCAGAGCAACTCTCTTTTCTACGTCATCTGAAATTTCTAGCTCCACAGTTCTTTGCAACCCTTCCCTGGAAGACAACCGCGAGGAGGCGGAAATATATCCTATTGAACAAGCCAAGGATTCCAACGAAAACAAAACTGGTTCTACAACCTCTGTGCTTAAAAATTCTTTGTCCGGTTCCTTGCAAAACGGCGAGGTTCGTGTGCGCTTCAAAGATTCACATGACTAAGAATATGAGGGTGATTTGAAAAGTGGCATGAGTTGACAAAGAAAAACATGAGCCCTTCTGCCCTTTGGAAGTTCAGATTTTATTATAAATCACCCAATATCTTCATACCAACATTTACTGAAATCACTCAGTCAAGGCGAGTGTGGCTGTGCGACGAAAGTTTGCATTTTTTTCAATGGTAGTACTCCATTGTTGCATATGTGCTAGGTAGAATCCGTACTAGCGCTTATAAGGAGTGCCATGGAATGAAAAAGACCGAGGAGAGAGTTTATCGGCATGCGATTGAACTCCTTGGCCGTTAAAGTTACAAATGAACAAAGAGCTAATAGTTATTCACCTTTTGGAAAAAGAAAACTTTGTACCTTCTCTTTTAGTATAATCGAAGCAGCTATTGTAGACGATGTTATATAATATATCAGATTTATCAGACATTAGAAGTAGGCTGTACAACAAGAATTCTTGGGGGGTGGGGTGGTTTTTTTTTGTAGCTCAGGTAGATTCGAGCTTCTTTCGCATGCATTTTCTGTTCCGAAGCCCTCCAAAGCACCCTTAATAACTACAAGTGTAGGTTATTTGTGGCCATGCTTTTTTGCGTTGCTAACTAACTGTCTTTGTTATTAAGCCGAAAAATAAAGTGATACTGACTCTCAAAACTGAAGGTTTTGCCTCCGACTCTTCTGCCCCCCCGCGCACAAGATGAACAAGGTGGCGAACCGTAACAAGGTTTGAGATATGGCGAAAGCGCTCATTAAATTTAGTAGAGAGATTAAGCTTTGCGTTTACGTGAAACGGTAAACGCGAAACTGTGGGCTGCTGCTTGTCACAAATGTTATTCTAATTCGTCTCTCTGATTTGAAAAGTTACCCGATACCTGCTGATAACACCCAATTAATGAGCGCATATCAAACGAAGTTCTTCCATTTTTGACAAAACGCAAATTTTAGTCCGACATTTGCTGTTTGCCCTAAACGTGATGCTTAATCTCTCTATTTACTGATGGAAAGAGAAAGACAATGAAATGCTTTCTGCGCTGGCATTTTTTGCCGGACGAGCGGTGATTTTGGTGCATTTTGTGCCGCGATCTCCAAGTCAGAGTAGAAAATATTGCAGCCCCATGGAGACAATTTATAACTGCTCGTGGTTTGATTTCATGTTCGTGCCTGTCCTCACCTATCACCTATGCCGGGGGCTCTAGTGGAGGAGTTAGACGTTTCACAGTGTGCAGTTTCCTATAAAAAAAACGTCTGATCTTAAGGATACACATCTTATCATCTTGTTCTCGGAGTGAGAGGGTGGGACGGGGTTGGTGGGGTAAAGAACTCCAAATGTCACCTCGCATGCGCATTAAGTTGTTATTAATTAGGCACAAATTATTAGAGCGGTTTTCAAATGAGTGTCGTAAAACCAAAAAAAAAAGTAATTACTTTGGCCAATCAAAAAGGACGAAGACAATCCAGTAAACCAATCAAAACTGGAAGCAATTACACATAGCCGACACAAAGCGCGGGAAAATGTGTACGCGCGAGCCACGATTGGTTTTGGTTTCACTTCTGATTGGTTGAAAAAGTGGCGCGAGAACTTTAAACCAATCATTGAGTGAAATAATGCAAAAGCAAAGTAATTCGCTAATTACTTTCGACATACAATTGAAAACCGCTCTAAAACGCTATTGAACCTGTGTCTGTTGTTTGTCGTTATTCTTATCGTTGTTAGTCAAAACCACCGTTTTTACTAATGCGGCGGCCAGCTTCGATTCCATTGTTTTGATAAACATATTCTGGGATGCTGAGGTGGCAAATCCCTATAATTTGGTTTTTGGTCAAAATTGTTTCGAACCAGGCACATTTTTCGATTTTTGCACTCTCCTAACAAGCTAGTCTAATCGTAATGAGAAACCAAAGATGCACATACAGGTTTCAAAAACAACACGTCTACATTTGGGCATCCCAGGGAATTCGAAAAATGTATTTATCCTCACAATAGGAACCCAGGAATTGATAAAAAGGCGGATTTACACCACGTTTACCCTCTTGTGGTTAATTTCCCTCCCAAGTCGAGTCCTTTCGCTACCACTTTGTCTGGCTTGGTCACTAAAGGTTCTAAGAGAGCATGGAGGAAATGCCGTGAAAATGGTCTTTTAGTTTAAAACAAAAATTCCTGACTCGAAGTTGATTGGATACGTTTATCTCCTCCATCTTTAAGTTATGGTTGCTTTAATTGCATCAGACAAATTTAAAGGTGACAACAGGGCGGTAACGATCTGTAAACGTCTTAGCGAGGAACCAGACTTGCCGCTGCGCCAGAGGAACCACTTGATTGCATCTACGTTTTTGACGTGGAATTTTTTTCTAAATCGACGCGAACTTTCTTGACGATGGCCTGAACACTGCCTATTTTAAGCGCGAGTGTTAAATGCCGTCACCATTTCAAATAATTTAAGCTTAAGTTTCACCTTTTTACAATTTCAAAGCCGGCGAACCTAAGAACTAAACAAGTCCTTTTTTCGATGACAGCAGAAGAATGCATGGTTGAGAAGGTAAGAGGGTACATTATTTAATTGCAGTAAATACTGCCACCAACTTGAAATAACGACATGTTTTCTTGTTTTGAGATAAGCTAAATATAATAAAAACAAGAATTTGGCACGGAAGTGTTTATTAATTTTTCAGAACGTTTCAGTAGCACTTGCACATAAATTTGCTTTATCTCAAAGGCTAACGACTGAAATACAATTCTACGGTCAACTGCATGTATAAGTATAATGGGTTAGGATTAGACTTCCTGCACCACTTGTTAGCAGGTGTCAGTTCTCGAAAATTATGTTTGATGTTTGAAATATTTGCATATTACAGGACATGAATAAATTATGTTGACTTATAAGCTTTTGGTTGCACTTAATAGTAGAATCTTGTCAATTTTTTTAATATTTGAGAAATCTAGGTAGTTATGAAAATGCATCAATGATAATTTCTCTTTCAACTGACTTGAATTTTGTTTCTATATCTTGTATATCTGTGGCAAAGTGAAAGTCTACAACGATTATTGCAAGGTAAATGTTAAGACGTAGTGATCTCCGTACCATTCTGTGTATATTTAATGTGGACCTTCTACGAAACAAGATGGAAAACAATCTTAATACAAGAGTAGCTTCCAATACAGAAACTCAATGTTTTTCATTTTGAGGAAGTAACTTTAATTTCTGAAGAGGAAATACAGTTTAATAGTGCACAATTTTTAGCAAAAAAGGTGGTAAAATAAAGGAAAATTTTGGATATGAGGTATCCAAGACTGAAAACTCTATTCGCAAGCTGAAATGAGGTTTTGACTGTTCTCTGAGCAACAAGCTATTGTTGCAATCCATTTGAAGGAGACGACCAGTAACAAGAAATGTATGGTTGAGAAAGTAAATATTAACTTTTGTTGTGGAATAAATAGTCATCTACAAATGCTAGTAGTCTTCTCAATGAGAATGATTGGTACCTGATATCACTAACTATACATTTTAGAATTTCATTTAACTCGGCCTGTTTGATGTATAGGAAGGGACATATGTTAGCATATTTGCAAATAGCAGTGTCCTGGTTTATCTGTTGTGTTTATCTATCCGGATAGTCTAGCTTTAAGTATTTTGTAGTCAATGAGACTGTTAAAAACACCTGCCACAGTCAGAAGTTTCATATAACACTTCCACTAGTCGTATTTTCATAATTTCAACAGCCAGTGTATTATTTTTTTAACCCAATACTCAGATGAAGGAATTGTGGGAAATCATTTACTTAAGCCCAAGATCCTGTTGATATCAAAATATATCGATGAACTTAGTTGATCACAGACAAAGTCCTTAGGCTTTTTTGTATGTTAATAGGGTGAAAACAGCTGGAAGAAGGTTCAGCTCCTCTTATTCCTGTTTTTACCTGATGTCATTTTCTAATTGCAGACCTGAAAGTGAAATGTTAAGTTGATTGCCAGAATTTTTCACTCCTTGGAAAGGTAAATTTGTAAACTTTCGGATATCTTCTTTCCGTGGCATGTTAAGTGTGCTCAGGAAATGCTCTCGTGCACTCAAGGAATTATC
>OX421445.1:55252339-55297339 GCA_949126865.1 Montipora capitata
ACCATTAGCCAAAAAAGTCACGTGTGATGTAGTACCTTGTTTATGCGACTCGGTAACGTCATCAGGGCTCAGTGACGTCGTCAGTGGTGATTTCGTTGGCAGCAAACGCTGCAGCGAGGTTCTGGAGCTGGAGTGGGATGGAATTGATCTGGTGATGGACGAGGGATTTGAAGCTATCAAATTGTGCAAGGAGGAGGAAGTGTAGCGGTGAATGACGAGAAAATGAGTGTTGGCCCGGCCTACGGTCACAAAAGTCAGATGGGCTCATGGGAAGCGATGCCAGGGTTCGTGCTACTCCTTGAAGTCCTCAGGAAAAGCCCTGGAATTTAATTTTGGACTTCAAGGGCGCTTGAAAAAAAGGATTTTGTGGGAAAACTGCTTGAATTTTTGCTCGGGTGAAAATTGTTGAGGTTAAAGAGACATGTCAAAAATTGAGCCCAAAAATTGACTATTGGGGAAAGATTAAATGCACTCAAAAATTAGAATGCCCGTGCGTGCACTTAACTTTCAGGATGTGGGAAAGAATGATCGAAGAAAACACTGAAACTCGATGTATGGCATCATAGAAATTTTCTTACAAACACCTCTGTAAAAACTCAAATTCTGGTTCTTGAAACTCCTTGAATACTCCTGGAATTTTATAGAAAAAAATCCAGCTCGAAACGTGGAAGAAAAGAATGCTGGAATATTCGAAAGGAAACGAAGAGAGTATAAGGGAGAAAGGGAATTCGTTGAATAACTGGGTCAGTCAGTGGAAAGAGCGATTAAGTGGAACATGGAGAATAAATTTGAGAAGGCAACGGGACAATTATGGAGAGTGGAGAGATTTTACACAACTCGCCTCGATGAACCTTTTCTAACTGCGAGTTGTATACTTAATTAATTAATATTTTGTAATTAGGGGTTTTCAAAAAACCAATAAACAGAATTGAAGAACACCGAATACAGCCACAGCAACTACAAGGGCTCCCGGGTTCGCTTAGAAAACATATGCAAATAAACAAATGAACATACAACACTAAAACAAGGGACTCCCATCGTAAACACAAAGAGCTTCGACATAGAGCAGTTTTCAAATGACTGTCGGAAGTGGTTACGCAATAGCGCGTGCGCTTGCTACGCTTAGTGATTGGTTTAAAAATCTCGCCACAGTTTATCAACCAACAAGGACAACCATAACTAATCGCGACTTACACGCGCGATTTTTCCCGCGCTTTGGGCAAGTTACGTGGAATCATTGGTTCATTGCGCTGTTGGCACCTGCTGTGATTGGTCGAAGTAATTACTTTGGTCAGTGTTTGGTCTACGACACTCAGTTGAAAACCGCTCTACATCGACCCAAAGAAAGAAAAGGTTGCAAAAAGCGACTTGTTATTCAGAAACAAGTTCTATCCGAATACGCTGGTAGGTTTCGAAGAAAGAAAGCCAAAAAACTGAACTTCTGGTTTGAAGGAAAGCATTGGAATTTCTCGCAAATTGTACTGTGGATGTTAAAAAACGTGAATATTGAGAGACTATATGGGGATTCATTGCGTATTTGAGGGCATGATGACTGCCAACTCAACTCTTAGCTCTGTGATAATTGTTAATTATGGAGTCAAAACCAAATGCAAATATTTAATTTTTTAAGAAAATATGTTAGTAGTTATTTATGCATTCTTTGGCGTGAGGATGAATTTACAAATCCCTCGTACTTGACTTCCTAGCAAACACTAGGAAATTTCTCGAAAACTTTAAAAAGGTCAGTTGTAAGGGTTACATCAGAGCAATCACTGTCGTTTAAGGCCACCTTAACTCAGATACAGCGTATCGCAAGGGCCGGACGTTTTCCTTGCATAGCCTCATCTATACACGAGAGGTAGTTGGGAGAATTCTCGACAGTTATGCAAACCCTCGACTGCGTCTCGGGTTATCACAACTGCCTGAACTGAATTCTCCCAACTCCCCCTCGTGTTTAGATGAGGCTATGGAAATACGGAAAAAAGTCCTCTATTGATTTTATAAAATATTTCCCAAAGATAATTAGACAAATTATGAAGGAAAATGATGGTTTTTTCCTTCTTGATTGAAACAGATTTCCTTGATACACGCTCATATTTCCTACCAGCCAATCAAAACGCGCGTCTGACAACACATAACCAATCAAAATTTGTGTGATGTTACAGCCGTGTTCCATACTCTTATCTTAACACAGCTATTGACCAATGAGAGTGCGCGTACCATCCTAATTATTTTATAAATGTAGTTGCTTCTTCCCTCATAGCTGCAAAAATGGTCACATCAATGGCGAGTGGTAAAGCCCCTGGGATTGATAAAATTCCAATCCATGTTATCAAAGAGTGTTTACCTGCTATCCTGCCATCGTTAACGTCTATTATTAACGCTACCTTTGAGTTTGACACCTTCCCTTTGGCCTGGAAAACAGCTGAAGTGACCCCGATACCCAAGGTTAGAGACCACGACATTCCAAACAATAATAGACCGATTTCACTACTCCCTGTCCTTTCTGTCCTTTCTGATTGTGAGCGTGTCGCTCACAATCAGTTTATGTCATATCTACTCTCGAGAGGCTGTTTATCATCCAAACAAAGCGGAAATAAACAGTGGCATTCAACGGAAACATCTGTCATTCAAACAACCGACGAAATCCTACATGCCATTGATAAAAAGAAACTAACTGCAGTTGTCCTTCTTGATCTAAGCAAAGCTTTAGACAGTATTGACCATCAAATACTTCTTGCTAAGTTACAGGACATTGGTGCGTCCATACCTGTGATAGAATGTTTCGGAAGTTATTTAACCTCACGATACCAATTCGTGCGAATAAGTACAACTCTGTCGATCAAACTACCTGTTAGCTCTGGCATTCCACAAGGGAGCATCCTTGGCCCATTACTCTTTAACATTAATGTTAATGACCTCCCTTCTGTGCCAGAAAATTGTTCATCGCAGTGTTACGTCGACGATACCAAACTACTCATGTCATTTCAACTACACGATCAGCACGAAGCGATAGCAAAGATGAATAAGTACTTGTTAAGTATTCGGAATTGGTGCTTTGGTAATCAGCATTTACTCAACCCAGATAAAACAAAACTAGTGATATTCGGCAGTCGGCAAATGACTGCTAAGGTTAGCGGCTTTAGGCTATTTCTATTGGGGAAGGAACTCGAGCCCGTTAAGGCTGAAGGAGACCTTGGCGTCACATTGGACTCCAATTTGACATATAATGAGCATATTGTTTCCACGGTATCCTCATGTATGTCACGATTGGGCCAAATTAACCGCGTTAAGCATATCTTTGATAAACGCGCCTTAATTATTATCATAAATGCCCTAGTGTTTAGCAAATTATTCTATTGCTCTTCTGTTTGGAGCAATGCTACTCAAGCTAATCTGCATTAGTATCACCAAACTAGTGGACTAATGCAAATCCTGCATTTTGATTGGCTACGCTACTAGAGGACTATTATTAATAGTCCTCGAGTAGCGAAAAGTATGACGCTTTCTTTCGTTTAATTCCCAAATAAATATTTCTTTAACTTGCATTTGCTAACTTTATTATTGCCATTTCTGTCCGACTAGTTGGGTGATACTAAAACAATTAGACCCTTCGCCCTCAAGGGCCACGGGTCAATAGCCCATTCGGCTTCGCCTCATGGGCTATTGACCCGTAGCCCTTGCGGGCTACGGGTCTAATTGTTAATAAGCTCCAAGCAGTACAGAATTTCGCTTGTCGCATTTTGTGCGGCGCTAAAAAATTCGATCACATAACTCCTTTGCTAAAAGACTTGCGCTGGTTACCAATTAGGTAACAACTTTATTTTCGTTTTGCTGTTCTGGTTTTTAAGAGCGTGACGGGGTGTGCTCCGGAGTATTTGACATCTAAGCTCGTCAGAAGATCCGTGGTCTCGACAAGGAATACTAGAAACTGTCAGCTTTTGAACATACCACTCTTCCGCACTACTACCGGCCAAAGGACCTTTCAATATAGAGCGACCTCTCTGTGGAATGAGTTGCAACCTGCGCTCAAACTTAGCCCATCCGTGACGGAGTTCAAGCGTTTGTTCAGGCAAAAGCTTCTTAATGACTTCTTAATGACTGCTTAATGCTTGCTTAAGTTTAGTAACTTTTATCTTCTTTTATCATTGTCATGTAATAATGGGATGACACTCCGTGTTTCGGAGACGTCCGAGTTTGGGGTGGTAAAAATGGTATCTCAAGATCAATTGCGATGATTTCTATTGTGTGCTGCCAAACGGGCTGCACTGGCACAGGGCCTCTGGCAGATTCCACAACGAAATTCACAAGGTGCAGCAAGTTCCGGATTTTTACGTCTTAGTCTGGCTACCTTAACTCTGTTAACTCTTTCGTTCTCAAATCTTTCCACTCCTTCATTGATCCTTCTCCTCCATTCCTCGCGCCGACTTGCCAGCTGTTCCCAATCATCAACAGGGATCCCTGCCAAACTGATGTCCTTTTTTACCAGATCTTTATACCAAAGTTTCGGTCAGAATCTTCCTCTTCTTCCTTCTTCAAGCTTTCCGTACAATATTTGTTTCGGCATTCTGTTGTCTTCCATTCTAGCTACGGGGCCAACCCAACGTAGTCTAATTTTCATTAACTGGGATTCTACGGAGGGACACAGGGTTTTCTCCAGAACTTCCTGGTTTGAAACCTTGTCCTTGTAGCTGATTCCTGCAATTTTACGTAAGCATCTTTGTTGGAATGTACTTAGTTTATAATTCTGTAATGTAAAATTGACGAGCCTTTAAGGTATGTATGTATGTATGGCCAGCTCTCTCTCCCATGGTTAGAGACTGTACTCGCGAGTCACGTGAGCATGCTCATAAACGACTCAAAACCCCAAGAACATCATTCCACATTGCAATTTTATTCAAACAAGCAAAACAAGAAAGACAAACTGATCATGACAGTTGCTCAAAACGATTTATTATAGCCGCGGCGGGTTGTATGATCATACTAACTGGCACACTAGTTATTTGAACCAAATAGACATTTGCCCTGTTTTTCCATAGTTGTTGGCAGTGTACCACCCACGATGAGTGTAATGAGGTGACCCGCCGGGAACATCCGGAGCGAAATCCGTTGGAGTGCAGCCATTACAGGGATTTCGTCCCGACCCTGAATGAACACTTGGGAAAAAGGGGCCTTTGTCAAATCCTGAATTAGGTGCGTTCTTGTTGTTGAAACCATACCCGGTCGGATAAGAATCACTCCAAGTAACCCCAAGAGCCTCTGCCAGACCGAATCTCAGGTAGGTCCCACTTTCTCCTTTTAGGGCTTCAACAATGAATTCTTGGACGTGCATACGACCCTTCTGTCCGCCATTATAGCGGTTATGGTTTTCGAATGTAATGTTGAAGGGGTTGTTCTTAAGAAAAATCCTGTACACGTAAGCATACTGTTCGATACCCCCTGAGGCTGGGTTGTTTCCTCCGGCCATGATCATATAATTTGCGTTAATAGCCATTTTTAAAGCTCCGTGCGGTAGATTAATAAGGCCATTTAAGGATCTGCGTTTGTTGGGCAGCCACGCGAAACCAAAGGGATTATTCATGTTGGGGATGGCTTTGTTATTATAATGAGTTCCAGTTGTAGAAACGTAGCCATAACTCGCTAGCATCCATCCTCCGCCTGCAAACTTCATGTCACAGAACGTCTCAGCCGATGCTGTTTCACCAGGGGGCTGGATCCAGTACATGCCGCTGCCAACGCTATCGCCGGCGTCTAGAATGGCCTGGGCGTTTGGTGCGGGATTCTCTTTGCTTCCCAGTCTCACTCTCTGACAATGTTCACCACCATAAGGAGATGGGCAACTGCAGAGATTTACGCCATTGCAAGTACCACCGTTTTGACATGGTTTTTCTGTACACATGCCTACAAAGTAAAAAAGCTGCACTTTTATGAACCTTTCCATTGCTTAGCATCGCGCGTTTTTTTCCCACCGAAGATTTCGATCGGTCGCTTAAACTCAGCCCAACCTCCTTTTTCCCGCTCAAACTCGAAAGCCGGATTAAGAGAATGGAAAGATCTCCTTTTCTACTTTAAGGTAAAGGAGGTCATGAACGCACTGTCAACTGTGATCGGTTTTCCTGTGTCACTTTTTCGGCAGTTCATGACAAGCCTCCATACTAGTAACAGCCTACGTATGAATACTACAGTCAAAATATTACTTTTCAAGTTTCAAAAATAAGCCAGGCATCATGCGGATAGCGTCTGTCTAATTAGAGATAATGATACTGTAACCATCCCTTGAGAAGACTGATTTGCTCTATCCAGTGTTCTTTGACTTTTGCCAACCGTGCGCGAGATATTAGTGCGAGTTTTCCCTTCTGAGCGTGCGCACTTTGAAAAATGTCGGCCTCCAAACCTTATGCGCATGTGGAAAACTCGTACTCGTCGTTCTCCGATCTAAAGGTCCTTATAAAGGTCAGAGCGACTTTTTTGTGGCTGGCGGCCCTTTTCTTTTCCTCTTTGGATTGCAGATGTGGAGCACTTTCTGCAAACCAAGATCATATTCGCTAATGCATTGACAGAGATGTTTAATGTAAACCCCGGTAAATGAAATGAATAGGTTATTTTTCGATGTTGACTCGGGGATACTCGGAAGAATCCGAGTGCTCCTTCGGAGGCGTCGAACCGACGGCCTTCCGATTACCAATTCGGAAGCTCTACCACTGAGCTATAACTTTTTTTCCCCGTACAATCGCGATTTTTTTTCCATTTAGATAATTTAGATTCCGGCTAGCAATGAGGCGGGACAATCGCGACATTCACCTAGTTAATGGCCTGGCTCCCAAAAGTCTCTTGTAGCTCAGTATAATAGGAAGGTCGTAGGTTCGACTCCTGCCATGGAGCGCTCGGACTTCTTTCGAGTATCCCCGAGTCAACATGGAAAAATAAATCTATTTAATACAAGATCACTTGTAACCGGAGCTTCTCGTTCTGGCGCTACATTAGGTTTTACTCACTCCTTTGGCAGAAAGCTCCGGTGAATCCTGCAGGACAAGAGCACCAAGCAGCAAATCTTTCAGCGCATTTGCCTCCGTTGCGACAAAAAGTATCTTTACACACTGAAAAGATAAAGGTGAAATTTCACTCCCAAGTTAATTAGGCTGTATTACTTTTTCCGGAAACTGTCCAAGCGCGCTCCAACAGACAAATTGCCAGTGCTTATAACCCCCTATTCGCTTTGTATGATATTGTAAACACATCGTGACATTCCTTAACTTGCGTCAGCAATGTTTCTATTGAACACCAGAGATGCACAACGAATCAGTTTCTACGGTGCATCACTGACCCAGTGCTTTAAAAGTAAAAAAAAAATAAGTCAAGGATATTTTTGGCTTTGATGTAGGTCCACCAGTTATCATCCCTCTGTGGAACCCTCGAGAAAAAGGCGAGTTCGTCAAGCCAGTTGTGGAATTGTTTGCAGCGAACCTGCCCGGGTTAATTCAATCTCGACACCAGGCTGAGGGAGAGTAGAGCTCAGGGGAACCCTGAAACAAAGCCTGAAACAAAGCGTGAAGACCAATGAAAAGCGTCTGTAATTGGTGCATTCATGCTAGCGCGAGGAGTGAGCAGGCGCCATAATGTTCAAATAGCCAATTTTTGGCTATAAAAACCCTACGGCGCGTCTTCTCCTACATGGAGTTTCCCAGAGCCTCGGGTCATGCGCAGACAAGATCTGAGGCTCTGGTGACGAGAATGGGGTTAATTAAGAGGGTTGGACAAATTGTCTGTCCGGCGCCATTGTGTCGAACATCAAGTACACGAAAAAATGGCCTAAAAATGGCCTATTCTGGGAGAACGCCTCGAATAAAACTCCCAGCTGAATGATGAAACGGAGACAATTAAGCGAAACTGGGCATGACCTTTCCTACTTTTTTGTCAGTTCTACGAAACTGACTGATTTGCCATTGTAATCAAATCATTATTTCTTTCCACACAGAGCATCTCCCAATTTCTGTTCTAAATTTCTATCTTGAAGTTATCTGTTAATTCGTTATCTATTTATTTCTTTCCTGAGGCTCTTTTTTCGCTGTTTATTAGCAGTGGCCAGACCGGACTGCGTACATCTACAACAACGCCTTTTAAGAATCAAAGCAATCGAATCCAGTTGCCATGTCCATAGGCCATTTTACAGTTGTTTGATCAGTGACTTAGCCTATAAATTGTTCCGAGGCTGCCGTTGACGTTGCATTGATGCAGACCTCACTGCTTTTATCATATAAATTGTGTTGTTGTAATTCTACTTAGTCTAGTTTAACATTACATAAGCACAAAGGTTTGTGTCGTAGCTGGGTCACCTGCAGCCTCGCTTCCATTCTTAGGCCAGGTAACCTAGCTACAACTGTAAAATGGTCTGTTGGATCATTTTCTTCCTTCTCATTGTTTTCGCTATAACGAACAGCTTGGTCTTTCAGTTAAAGAAAGTTAAAGAGATTCCAGGAAGATAATATCTCCTTCCAAGCGATAGCTTAAAATTTGACTGAAAAAAAAGTGCAAACCCGGAGTGGCATGTATGGTAACGAGGGACCATGGCAAACCAATCAACTCACCACTGCACTGTTTGAGACGGCAGTACTTGACAAAAGCCTCCTTTGTTTCGTTGCATTCCTTAGCTGTTGCATTCAGGTCACAATTGATCTTCTGGGAAAATATTGAGCAGCTTTCCAATACTTCTTCCGTTTTCTCAAAACATTGCAGGCATGACGCTAAAGATAATGTCAGCAAAGTTAAAATTCGAAAACGTTTCCATTCAAAAGAATGATTTTCGTCCTTGTTCCCTAGTGATTTGGTAAGAATGTTCGGCCAAGGGTTTCGTCTTTTGTTAAAACGAGAATTTTGTTGCCTTTTCATAAAGAGATAGTTGCGTGACAAAACTACAAGCAAGGGTTAACGCTCACATGGTTCATATGGGGTAGAAAACTAGCACTTCACGTTTTTTAAGTCTGTACAAGCAAAATTGTCCGGCAAACGTAACAACAAACCTTTTGCGCTGTGAGTTTCACACAGCTTTTTCGCGTGCTCAAGATACTTATCACAGATGTCGTAATGGTTGACCGAGAATTGTTTCTCATTTGATGTCCTGCATTTTCCGGATTGCACATAAGCTTCTTTCAAACAGTCCTCGTACGTCAAGTACTAAAACATAAAGAACATATTGTGAATAACTAGTAAGTGTTGGCAGGCAACGGTTACGCGATATACTTTTTGCCACTGTTGACCGGAATTCCAGCTTCTGTCCCTCTATTTGGTATGCGTGTAAATTTATCCCTGTGATCAAACCGGTCTTTCCCGGTGAGGAACGGCTTCTTATACGGCAGGTCTTTTCTGCGGGTAACAGGTAACGGGTAATGATAACAGGTAACAATCTGTGCCCGCGTAATGGGTACCGGGTTTTGCGATTCCTTGTTTCACTGAAAGCACCTGCGCGTCGAAAAGTGCGAAGAAAAACGATTCTTTTGCAAAAGTTCAGTTGCTTTTATTGGGCGTTATCTCGAAGGCTTTTTTGACCTTTTTTTTGTTGGGTATCATGAGTACTAACCCTAACCCTGAAAAAGAATGCTGTAAACTTTAATCTTAATTAACAAAAAACACAGACGTTTGTGTTGGCGACTCCAACAAAAGAGCATCCGGAAATGGAGTTTTAAAAGGCGGGGAAATCATTCGATTTTATGGAAACGAATGGTCAGGCTCCCACACGTGCACGGCAACCTTGTAAAACAGTATTTTGACTGTAAATAACTCAGTACTAATATTATTGTACTATAGCTAGTGTATGTACTATAACTAATGAAGGTTTGACCGTGTTTAAATAGAGTAGAGTAACGTCAAGTAAAGTAAAGGAATGATTTTCTGGAGTTTTTCTGGAATGGAGTCACCGAATCGTAAATTTCAACACGGAATGTTCTAAGTGTCACCTAACGTGGGAACGCAAATATCGTCCAAAATCTCTACTCCCTTAATTAGGTTTTGGAATTTGTGTTCTATTGGAAATCCGAAGTAATTAATAACTTCCCAAATATTATGCTTACCTACCTGTTACCCGTTATCCGTTACCCGTTACCCGTCACTCGTTACTCGTTACCCGTTACCCGTTACCCGTTACCCGTTACCTGTTACCCGTAGAAAAGACCTGCCGCTTCTCAGGATACGCAAAGAAACGCTTACAACATTCCAACGCAACATCTTGCATTGTTGGGCACAACCAGGGCTCCTGGCACAACATGTTGCATACGTTTGGCCACCTTGTTGCAACATGTTGGATGATGTTGGATCAAATTTGAAAACGGTCAAATTTTTCGTGCAACATTTTGGATGTTGCATGATGTTGAACTCGTTTAGCCACGTTCACGCAACATTGTTGCGCTAGGGCACGCGCGATAGGTCCACTAGGCATGCGTGCGTTTGGCAAGCCAGTTCAACACGAGACCACTTTCATAAATGGCGATCACTTTTACATTCTTTGTTAATTAGACCTACTGCCCTCATTTGATACAAATATTCCTTTGTAATATGCTCTCCGTAGTGAGGCTAGAAAGGCTTATGAAAGAGGTCTGTGTCGCAACATCATGCAGCAATGTTACAAGATGTTGCGTTGAAATGTTGTGAGTGTTTGGCCATCCTTAAAAGTCGGCGCAGTGGACCTAGTGGTGAGAGAGAGGACTGCAGTCCTTACTTCTGTCTCTTTGTGATTGTAATCAACCAGCGTACGTTAAGGGTCATAGTCTGGGGAGTGGAGGGGGCAAGTACTGAGACCAAGAAGAAAATACCTGGAGGGAGCAGGGGAGAGCGAAGAGGGAACTTCTTCAAACCTCACCCACAATTTCTTGAGTTGGATAAATTGAGCTTTGAAAAGTCGTTGCAATCGACTTGGCGATACAATGCGTCCTTTGCCGAACAACCTGGTTACAGGAGCCAATAATTAACGAAAAGATCATATTCACTTAGCCTGAATTCGAAGTTTCAGAGAAATACCACTAAAGGCCAAGATTTTATGACCATTTAATTTAGAAACTCGAGAATTCCATGCGTTTGTTTAGAATTAGAGAGCTTTTGCCCTTCAGCGAAATATTTCATAATAAAGTGACGCAAAAACTGCTGAGATATTTAAATTCACTAATAGTAGAACAAGCGAGAATAAATCATGCAAGGATAGAAATTTACGGATTCTCAAATATCACGAAAAACATTTCACATTGGTTTTCAAAAACTGAAACAAATAATTAAAAATAAAATAGAATGATCGGTATGAAAAACCATTACCCTGCGCATGCGAGCAGTTGGTTTCTCCTACGCTTCCCGAGAGAGAAACCACTGCGAGCAACCGTTAGTTTCTTTGAGTGAGCCGCCGTCCAGCACCGAGGACGAATAAATTAAATTTGAACCGGTAAAACGAGTTAGTAAACTTGTTTTTGTGCTTGCGCGAACGTTCAACTACGTAACTGCTGCGTTTGGGCGAGCCTTCTATGTAATGATTTCCCGCGAAATAAGACGAAGTGATGTCAAATACATCACTTGGGGTTTGACGTACTTTGCACATGCTCGATGGAAAATCAAACGGTCGCTCGCAGTGGTTTCTCTCTCGGGAAGCGTAGGAGAAAACCAACTGCTCGCAGGGTCGAAAATCATTGAAGCGTGACTAGGTGGCAAAGCGTCCTTTTTCCATAAAAATCATTCAAAGGATACGAGCCCTGAAATGGGCACGGTAACATATTTTGAACCGATTTTCTCATTTCTAGGAAAATGAATGGATTCAGACCTAAAGGTATTTTTTTTTCAGGAAATTCGGTTAAAACCTTCCGGCCGAGCGACTTTATCTAAAAACGAGGCCCTACACGGTCGAGGGAGATGACATCAAAGTGAAAAGGTTAAAACGTGACTGTTGCAAAAAGCTGTGTTGTGTTTCACAAGCTTGGCAGCGCCTCAAAGCAACAGATTAGTTACGAATACTACTAAAGGTCGAGGGCAACTTTTATCAGATCAATACATGCACGCCTTACTCATGAATGTTGGAAGTTATTCGTCCCTACACTCATAGCGCAATGTTCTCCTTTCTGGAAAAGGATTTTAATTATATATATATAATGCTGTGGAGATTTGAGAAGATTTCCCTTTCAACGCAGCTTCTTCGCGGCGATTTGAGCTAATTTTAAAACTGTCCGATTTCTAAGAAAACGCCTTAAACCGAATGTTATTGACCATTTATAGAGGAACGCTTGACATGCGAAAGCATTTTATACAGGAACGCGAAAATACTCAAATGCTGTTTCTAAGAATCAGATATTAGTGATTGCGGAGAAAACAGAAGGACAGTTAAAGGTGAAGTAGCCCGCGAACGCAGACGTATTTCCGGCGGTTGTTTCGGGGGAGAGAAACGACCGCCGAAAATACGTCTGCGTTCGAAGGCTAAAGGTGAAGGCAATAAACTGAAGTCAGCTAAAATCGCACCCTGATGGGAACATTGAAGAATCTTAGAACTAAAGTCCGACATATCGGAAGAATCGAAAAAATAGAAAAATCTTGGAACTGAATTCCGAAAAATCGTATGAATCGTAGAATCGGAAAAAAACAGGAGAATCTTATATCCGAGTTGGATAATCGGAGGACTTCGATTTAGCCATTATGGCACCCTAATGGGCAACACCCCAAAAGCCTCTCATCGATCAGGGACGCAAAGTGATGTTAAATTCTTTAATCAATTTAATGCCAAACTTAACGGTGCTCGAAGTCTTTCAATAAAGGAATAGACCGTTCTCTGATTGCTCAATTTTACTTTACCTTACTGGTGTCAGTTGTTCAAAAGGTGGCTAACGCTGTCCACCGAATAAATCACCATACAGTGGATAAACACTAGCAAAATCAATTGAGTTATCCAGTGGACAGTGATTTATCCAGTGGGTAGCGCTAGTTTAACAATTATCTACCGTAACAAAACACAATGGCTTCGACCAGGTGAATGGCGAAGTGGCGACCTTCTGCGTGTAAAGCAGACGTAATAATCACTACTCCAAGCAGCTTACCTCTCCACATTTTCCCTTTCTTTTTATCAAGTAGCTTTGATCGGCCAGAGAGAACCCAACAGACCAGAGGCTTGACGCGATGAAACAAGTGAAGACAAGCGATGCTAAAGTTCTTCTCATTTTGCCAGCCTTAGCTTCTAACGCGCACAACTAGACACTAGAGACGACTGATTGCGGAAATGCGATTACTTGCTTTTTGTGTTCCCTGAATTGTAAATTGATCCTGAACATGCACCAAAACACGTTTTGCACACTTTCGTAGGCTTTCCGCCCAGCGATTTGGTTCTTTACCAGCCGTGCTCTTTCAGTTTCACGTTTGACCATTGTCAATGGTAGTTACACATTTCTCTGTCGAGTTTGCTTCCCGAGAGAATAAACAATGATTTTTTGTTTTCTGCAAGTGTTGATTGACAAACGGGAACTTGATGTTTTCCATTTAATTTTAAATTACAATTCGCCAAATTTCAAAATAGATTTAACTAACAATTGTCTCATTGAACAGTTTTTCAACCAGCTTCCACTAGTTCAGTTTCAGACTCCATCTTTCAACGACGTTACACGATCTGTTCAAATAACTGTGTTTATTGAGAGGGAATTAAGCTAGTGTGGAAACTGTTGAAACACTGAAAACAGGCCTGGGGATTAACCTTTTGGGGTTCGGTGAAGAATTAAACTTAAGCGATGCTTTCTTAATTCCAAAAATCAGCGTGTAATTTCACCTGGCTGACTTATTTGCTTTCTCGCATCTTTTAACCTGGGAATTAGTTCAGCTGGATCAATCAGATCACCGTATTACACAAAGATTCGTTGTCGTAATCTTCTCTTTTGCTGATTTTCCTTTGTGAATCAAAATTTTATGCGTTTTTAACAGATAGGGACACTCGCTTATTTTATGCGCTCTTAATGCGCCGATCAAATCGAACGTTCAACATCCCCTCCCCCCCCCCCCCCTCCCGGGGCAAACCCCGGGCATTTGACTATTTCTGTGCCCGGGTGGGGAAAATTGAACCGGAAGTGTCAGGTTTCAAATACTTTTTTTTCGGGCGCCGAAGTCGCTAACATCTATAAAACTTTGGACGAGATGGAAGAGTTAAAAGGAAGAGATGTAGCATTTGTGAGCGATTGGCTTACAAAAAAGGTCTTGAAAAAGTCTTTATTAAAGACGGCAGGAGCCGACGACGAGTGTTCTTTAGTGGGGTATGACAGACAAATCCGACGATAGGGTAGGGCATTTGAACACCATTGTTGCCCGAGGGGTCAGGAATTTGAACGATCCAATCTTCAAAAGTTCAAAGGGGAAAGTGGGGGGAATGTTGAAGTTTCGAGTTGAGCGGCGCATAAGATGCTCATATTCTTCAGCCCGCTCTTTTTGCTGGTCAGGCATGAGATGATGTTTGTGTTCAATCAATCGTTTTCGGTTAGCATTTTTCACGTGATGTCTAAGTATAAGGAGGCCCCAAAAGGTTTTCCATAGGAAAGAGTGGGTGTTTAGTGGAATAAGATTACAACTCTGTCGGCGGTCCTTTCAGTTGGACAGTTGACGCTTTGATACTTTGTCTTACCTTATCAGGCAAAATCTGCTCAGTGGTATCCTTGCATGACTCGAGAACAAGATAACAATAAATTGTTACTTCATGGCTCCTAAGTTAATGACGTTAATAGTAACAAAGGAAGCTAATGAATGATCTGTTGCTCGATGTTAGATGACACCGCTCTATAGGCTGCGCGGCACTTCCTTGCATTTTACATGATGTGACATTCCCAAACCCGAATTGAAATCCTTTTTTTTTTTTTTTTTTTTTTTTTAATTTTATTTTTGCACAAACACCCCTCCCCCCACAAACACACTCACACCCACACACACACCCACAAACACGGAATATGTTTACATAATAGAGAAAAATTAAAAAAAAAACCAAAAAAAAACAAAAAAAAACAAAAAAAAAAAAACAAAAAAGGAGGAGGTGCTCTTGTTTTGAGAGGAGCGACCAATTTATTATACTGTAGCTACAAGATCGGAATTGCCTGTACAGTTGAGAACAAGGTGCTGGATTCTGTATTTATTTATTTATTTATTTTTGAAGCAATAGCGGTTCCCATTTCTTTCGCGTTGTTGTATCTTCCTTCTCTACTTTATGAATATATTGTAGATGCCGTAAGTATTCTTCGAAAATTGGCTTTTGTTCTTTAAATTTACACAGCCAGATGAAATGTTTGCTTGTCAAAAAACAAAAATTAATTTGCAAATTGTATTTAGAGGTATCTGGCCTCAGTCCCAAGCAAGTATCTACCTGAAAAGCATATTCTTTACTAACAATTTTACAGGCCTGCATCCATGAAAAAACATGATTCCAAAAACAACGGCTTTTGCTACATTCCCAAAATAAATGAAAGAGGCTTTCTTTACCATATTGACAGAAGGTGCATTTCTCGTTATCTATACGTCCTATTTTCTTAAGAAAACTATTAGTTGAAAGTCGTCGATGTAGGAATTTAAAATTAAAAACTATGAGTTTTGAACTCTTGGTACATGTAAAGGCCAAGACATAGGCTGCTTTCTAGTTGACTTTGTGACCGGGTTCCAGATTAATTTCTTTGTGCCATTTTTCTTGACTTAGCCGTTGGTAGCTCACTTTTTATTGATACTAACTTCTTGTAAATCAATCTAGAGGGTTTTGAGTTTTTTAGAAATTTAGAAAGGAAGCTCTCATAACTAGCATTAGTCCTTTCACTTTGCCTACGAAGAGAATTAGTTGCCGAAATTATTCCGTAATAACTTAAGGGAGGAACTTGAAGGTTATATTTGTCTTGAAAAGGAGTCAAAGATAAAAACTCAAAGGAATCATTTAGGATGTGCTTAACTTCGCTTATACCTTTAAGGGACCAGTCTTTGAAAAAAACTGGTCTATTTCCAATTTTTATATCTGAGTTATACCATAGAGGTGAAGATAAAAACTGTGCTTCGGATGTCAAGTTTTCGGTGAAGGAGGCTTCACACCAAATTTCAAGAATTTCTTTGATGAAAGGGTCTGAGACCTCAATGAAACAGCGCGCGTCCTTCCTAGTAAGGTTTCCTAAAAATATCGTCTTTCCTCCATGTGACTGAAGTTCTAAATCAAAAAAAGAATTCCAGCTACTACTATTTTCAGGATCAAGATATTTTTTAATCCAAGATGATTTAAGAGATTTATTAAAGGATTCTATATCAATCATTTTAAGTCCTCCTTCAGAAAAATCGTTTATCATAACATTTCTTTTTATTTTATCCCCTTTTCCGTCCCATAAAAATTTATAAAAGAGCACGTTTATCTCTTTAATTGCTTTATGGTCTGTTTGAAGTGGCGCAAGTATATACACCAATTGTGATACCGCAAGACTTTTAATGACTGTAATTTTCCCAAGCAGACTAAGTCTACGAAATTTCCAACAACTTAACATCGCTTTCACTTTTTCCACTTTATCTATGTAATTATGAGAAACTGTTATATTTGAATCCGACGAAAACCAAAAACCAAGAGCTTTAACTTTTCCTTTAGGCCATTTAAAATTATTTTCAGGACAGAGTTTAAGATCACTGTTTACCTTCGCACCGATCCATAGAGCTTCGTTTTACCACAGTTGAGTCGGAGACCAGATACCTCTCCAAAAAGATCTAATAGTCTTAAAGATTCTTCAAGGGATTCTATAGAACCGTCCAAGATTAGCGTGGTGTCATCTGCATATTGGCTCAACTTAATATTTTTTGCCTTCACAGTTATTCCTCTAATTTTTTCATTTTTTCGAAAGGCTTCGGCCATTACTTCTACCGATAAAACAAATAAGTATGGCGACAAAGGGCAGCCCTGCCTAACTCCTCTAGTCGGTTTAAAGAAATTGCTCGCCCAACCATTGTTCAAAATACAGCTTTCAATGTTACAGTAAAAGATGTTAATCCATTTTAGAAGTTGTGGGCCATAGCCAAAATACTTTAAAGTCTTTTGAATGAAAGTCCACTCTAACGTATCAAACGCTTTCTCGAAATCAAGGAAAAGAAGAAGTCCGGGAATATTCCTCGCTGCCGTGTATCTAATAACACTATCAATTAAAAGGATATTTTCACCAATAAATCTATTCTTAATAAAACCTGTCTGATCATCAGAGATAAGTTTCGGAAGAAAAATTTTTATCCTGTTTGCTATGGCTTTTGTTGCAATCTTATAGTCACAGTTAAGTAATCTCAAGGGTCGCCAATTTTTAATTAGACTGAGATCCGCGTCCTTTTTAGGAAAAAGTTTAACAATTCCGCGTCTTTGCGATACTGAAAGTGTTCCTGTTTCATACGAATAGTTAAAAGAACTTACCAAGATATCACTCACATCATTCCAAAAAATTTTGTAAAATTCGCAAGGGAGGCCATCTGTTCCTGGCGTTTTTGCCGAATTCATACTGTTTAGCGCTTGCAGACATTCTTCCCTATTCAACAAGCCTTCGCAAACAAGTTGTTCCGCATTGGTCAAATAATTTTGATTTTGCTTTTGTTTGGGCTGTAAAACGAGGCTAGTTAGGCTAATTAACACAAAGACAAAAGAATAATTTGTTGGCGGCCATTTGTGCATTCGGTCGATAGTACAGTTCTTTGTTCCCTTACTATGTTGTGATGAGATTGAATGGAGGTAAAATGAGGGTCACCAATTTAACCTAGGTAAAAACGGATTCAACCCGAGACCGAATTTGACCGACAACATATCCACCACTGGCACGTGATTTCCTGCACCTGATTCACCTGCGATCCGCGACATTCATCTGCAACTGACAAGATCCTCGAAAATAGGTGGTCTAGGTCTTTTTTAATGACGACTGGACTTGCTCAATTTAGAAGCTATCTCGAATAAATCTAAGAGTTTTGCGGGTTCTGACACTGAATGTACTATGATTAGAAAATCACTGTTCTTTCTCTGCTGGTTAAACCACTTTTAAGAAATGGTAAGATGATGGTAAACCTCCATGATCATGATTCATAAAGCCCCATTTACACGAGCAATTTTTCCTTGACAAGTCCACTTGTCAAGGAAAACTTGCCGACTGTACACACTAGCAAGTTTTCCTTGACAAGTTTTCCTTGACAAGTTTTCCTTGGTAGTGTAAATGAAAAATATGACAAGTTTTCCTTGTCACATTTTCCTTGTTGTCCATCTACACGAGCAAATTTCAGACTTGACAATTTTTCCTTGTCACATTTTCCTTGTTGTCCATCTACACGAGCAAATTTCAGACTTGACAATTTTTCCTTGTCAAGGAAAAGCTAGCACGCCAGATTTTCCTTGACAAGGAAAATTTGTCCACTATTCCCCATCTACACGAGCAATTTTTCCTTGTCAAGGAAAACTTGTCAAGGAAAAATTGCTCGTGTAAATGGGGCTTAAGTTGGCTGGCATCTGCGCTGAAATAAGGGCATTCCATTTCATCTTTCACTTCTCCGCTGTAGAACTAAAGTTGTAAGTATATGTCGCTATCTTTAAGTTAAAAAAAAAAACCCTCTTTGTGAACTCATACATACATCGTTAATTTGGTAATGCAGGTCAGCAGTGGCAACTTACACAGCTGAAGAGGACCTACCTAAAAAAAAATATATAAAATCTGCTATTAAAACAATTCTTACAGTGCATGCATTGACAATACTGTTTACGATAAAATGAAATAACCTATTTACAATAAAAGGAAACGACGGTATTCACCCACTGGTTGTAGATAGATTCATACATTTTGCAAGTATTAATATTTACATCCAATAATGCAAAAAATTAATATCCTTATTGATATTTGTTGTGGTCCCTTTGTTAAAAGTAATTATGCAGAGACTAGTTTTGTTACGTTTCAGTGTTGCTTTCAAAGCATGATCTATCTTATCCAAATTCCTTGTCGCTCTCATGTCCAGTGAATTCCATTTCCAGTGAATTCCATACCACATGCAGTCCCTCTACATAGAAGGGATTTCTTCCAAGAAGCACTGTTTTCTTGTTTCACCTCAAGTAATACACCTCTACGCTTAGATTCAGTGAAAGCAAAGAATGGCAATGATCTATGGTTGAAGTCCTGTTTAACCTAAAAAACTCCAATTCGTAGACATCCTACTCTCGCCACTTGATATAGCTCAGTACCTCGCTTTTTAAAACATCATCAGGAACTATGTGGATAAATCTATCAACTTCATCAAGTAACTTCTCAATTTCATATAGCCTAGCAACAGAGCAGTTGCCCCAGACAGATATGCATTATGTCATTTGTGGAATCACTGTATTAAAGTAAAATGCTTCTAGTAGTTTGAGTGGATGGTATCGCATTTTCTTCAGCATTTATACTGACTGCATGAACATTTCATTCATGGAAAAACGTGTACCTTTGCCTTTTTCTATGTTGTTCGTTCAAGGATAATCAATATTGGGACAAGTGTATGAAGATTATGATAGGCACGAATGCATGTTTTGAAAGTTCTCAGGATTTGCAGGAGCCGAGGCGAGTGCAATTTGAGAACTTTCAAAACATCACGAGGGACTACATGTATAAATCACGAAATGCACGAGTAAGTTCATACGATTTTTTGATTTACCTCTCAAAATCAGGGGGTCGACCACGTTGTCAGTGTTTCGTACGAATCTCATTTCCTTTTACATTATGATTAAGTTTAATACAGATTTCTCAAAATCGCATTCCTAAATTTGTATTTTAATCTATTTTTAATGTATTTTTAAACTTATTTTAAGTGTTATTCATGTAATAGCACATGGCTTATTTTTAAGGGATTTTGCATTCTGTTTAAGCCGGCCTACCGCAGATTATTATTCTTATATTGTAATCTGGAACTTGATTAAAGTTAAAGTTAAAGAATAGAAAAGTCATATTGCTTAATTGTACGAGTATAAGAAGATCTTGGCGTGCAACGCGATATTTTGTTGAGTAGGCCAGAAACAGACATGAAAGAGAAAGGAGAGAAGAAGATAGTGGAACAGCAATAAGGACTAATGTAGATCTGAAGCAGGAATTTCCCTTACTACCTGCATCCAAATTATCCAAGAGGTCTAACAGCTCGCCTACGTTTCAGATAAAGAGAACTTCTTATCGCAAGGTTGTTTCTTTCATATTGCATGGTTTGCGCCTGGCATCTGACGTCAAGACGTATAATTGTGCAAAACTTGTTCGGCCATTTTCTATTGTCAGTTTGTACACCAACATGGCCCTCTCATCACGTGCATGCAAATCAAGAAAAAGAGTGCAATGCCAAAGGAAGAAAAAAAAAGACATGAGTGTTGTTGTTGATCAAAACAGGAAGTAATCATCACGCCCTTTTGTGAATGCGAGCTTTATCTGTAACGAATCGCAAACGATATTTCGAATGACTTAATACAATCAAAAACTATTACAGAATTTAGTCATTCAAACTTGATTAATGTGTTTGTCCAGTACGTAAAAAGGGATCAACCCACAAATGTGGGACGGGCCTTATAAATAATAATAGTAATAATAATAATAATAATAATAATAATAATAATAATAATAATAATAATAATAATAATAATAATAATAATAATTGTAAGCGTCTTTTGACCAAACTCTGCCGTTTTCGTGTTTCTTGCGAGTGATGACAAAGCAAAGATGCTTGAGTCTACGTAAGTAACTCAAGTACAGCAATTAAAGGGATGACCAATTTGTAGCGTCAAACATTTATAATGAAACTGCACGCATGGCATAATTGCAATTGACTTCGCAAGAGTTAATTTCGCAAACAAACCATCCAATTTCGAAAACAGCCTTTAATTTTAATTTTTATTATTGCTCTTTCTTATTCGCTGAAGCTATAGAGTATTTAATTTTAGCTTAATAATTGAGTAAAACGCAACCTTGAAACAACATAAAAACGTATTACCCTCGTGTTTAGCTATACCTGTAGAGTAATCATTCTGTAATTACTAGTCCTAGGCAAGGAAAAGATAAAAGAAGAATTCGTGAAAACATCTTTAAGACATCAAACTGCTTTACCAGTGTACATTCATGACAAAATACTGCTGCATAACAAAGCTGAATAACCTCCGGGTATGGCAGGCAAGATCTATCAGGGATGGGAAAGCTGTGTTTTCTTCAATTATTATTAAACTTGTCCTTTCCTCATAGACGACGATGGCTACGAGAACGTTGTATAAGAATTTCATTTCCCGTATTGCAATAATTTCGCTATTACTCCAAGTCGTACGGCATTGAACCTGCGTATCAACATCCCAGGAATAAAATTGGTGTAAAGGGGTCTAAAGGGTGTGGATGTTTGGAAAGAAAATTGAAAATTTAGAGTCATGTGCTCGCTTCCTCAACGTTAACTCAAAGTTGATCATTTTAAGTCGTTGTCAGGAGCCTAGAAAGGCAAAAATAATTTACCCGAAATGTAAAACGCCTTTGCGGGGCGTGAGCGAAGCCTGTGTTTTTGTTCATTGTTCCTTTGACGTCTTCGTACCCGTCGTCGTTGCCTTTTCTGAAGCTCTCTAATGTCACTAATTGATATTTGCTATCAAGTTCAAAACACAATCAAGCATTTTGCAGATGCACCGAGCAGACGTCATGATATCGACGCATTATTTAAACAATGGAACATCTTTATTGTCTGCTCTTAAAAAGGTCAATCTTGGTAAATAATTTACAATGAAGATAGTGGAATGGTATTGTCTTCTGCGATTTGGTTCATTTGTTTATCTCACATGCTGACTTCCGTGGTAGTTTAAAGGTCAATAATGAACCGGACCGGTTAATAATTATTGACGCGAGCGTTTCGAAAAGCAATATCATGATTTGGTCATTTAACAGCTTCGAATTCGAGCGTCATTTTCTTCCCACCCACGCATAAAAGATGCATCAGTTATAGGGGCAAATACCGTGAATCATGCTTTGCAATCACTGCAGCCATTTCACAATACCCTTTTTTCTGCAGTTTCTGAAAGCCACCATCTGCAAAACAACAAGATCAGAATTGAAAGTAAAGTTTCTTGTGACTGACGTCAGCACCAGGACAACTCCCAAACACGTTTCATTCTTTGGCAACTGGAACACGCTGCTTGTTTTGGAAAAGGGTTGGCTTATTGGCGATGCGATTTATGTAACCAAATTTATATTCTAGAGCATACTGATTCAGTATTCGTTGCTTTGATCCCCTAAAAGTTTACTAAGACGGTTATTCTTTCCTTCTTTCCTCAAAAACCAATGTCCTGTTTGAAGCAGTCAGAGGGGTTATGTGAGCATCAGTACCCGCTTTCGTGCTTTTTATCTTAAATTTATAACCAACTGCTGTTTACGGTTTTCCTTTCCCTCTGAAAATCAATCCTACGATATGGGAAAGTTTTTTTGCCTCTCTTAATATATCAGCTTATATTCGAATGTGAGTCGGCTCGGTGACTTCTTTCTACTTCAAAACGTAGTCAGACGTGAGTTTGCATTATGAGTTTATCTGCACATTAATTGCTCAAATTCATTACTTTGTGTTATTTTTGTGCAAAAGTGGAGCATTGTATTGCGAGACGCTAAAAACAGTAATGAATGATAGGCAAATGGCTAAGTTAATCTGTATCACTGAATTGCATGTGAGCCTGAAACTTCTATAGTCTCAGTTGATCATGACTTTATAAGAACAAAATTGCCCAGTTTTCAGTACATTTAAGATGATAGCGAAATATGTGAAAGTCATAATGGTTTAAAGATTGTGACGACTCAAAGAGATCTAGAGATGATCGTCGCAGTTGTAAAGAGTGGTTAAGCAGTAACTGTTTAGTCCAGGCCCCAGTTGTTCAAAAGGTGGATAACGGTATCCACTGGATAAGTCACTATCCACTGGATAGCGCAATTGGTTTTGGTTTTGCCGTGAGTTATCCACTGGTTAGTGTTTTATCCGGCGGTTAGCGCTATCCGGCATCGTTTGAGCCAGGATTGGACGGGACTCGAAACCATAACCGTGCCATTGCGATGCATTTGTATTTGTATTTATTTATTTATTTCTGGCTCCACTTTAAGTAATTTTATGATTGTACAGTAGTTAATAAAAAATAAATGATAAACCTGTGAAAAAGAATACAACTAAGTATACTAGATCATGACTCAGATTAATCAGAGAAGAGAGGAGAGGGCCACATCTACGGTAGATAGCTGTTGTGCCAGTTAAAAATTTGTTGTGAAAGATGATGAAATGATCATACTGCGCTGTGCATCTGAGCTATCAGCAAGTCAGGCGAGAATCTGCGCAAGATAACGTAATGATGAGCAGTGCGGTGCTCTAGCATGATGGGTTTGATTCCCGGGCACGGTGCGATTCAGTTTTTCAGGCTTCCCTTATAACTGCTTTCATTGTTCCCACAACTGCAAAGATGATTCGCGCTTAGAGTCATACATTTAACAAATTGATCTCAGTTTTTCAAGCGTCTGAATTTCGTCATAACATTGTCAAAGTAGTTGTGCCGGGATCCAAGAGGCGATAGCTGAGTGGATCTGCAGATAACTTGGACGATGTTATAACGAAATTCATTGTCAATAACAGGACAGACGCATGAAAAACTGACATTTATTCGTTTTTTTTACAATAACTAAAAGGCAGAGGGGTCAAAATTAAATCACAGCACGAGAAGAACGCGAGACAAAAATGCGAGAAACTTTAAAATTTTATTCAATCTGACGCGAGCAATATCGCGTCAATATCGCATAAATTATAAATTTAGGTGTCTGTCCGCTTGTTGACTATAAAAACCAGCCAATGAGCGCGCGAGAATTTTGAAGTCATTGTAAAATTAACAATTTACTACTAGTTTCACAGCTCACAACTTGAGCTGTTTGGTAGACTCATCTCTCGTTTTTAGTATACCACAGTAAGACTTATTTTGCTCCGGGAAAAAGCACGATTAACAATTAATTTATGATTTTCAAAGCAATGAAGTGACAGAGCAGACTTGAATCATTATTATTCTAATTTAGTCAAGTTCAAACCTACGATAGCCGAAGTAAAACTGAAAAAAAGAGTTGATTTATATTATTATTATTTTTTTCATACATGAGGAATCATGGCAATGTAAATCGCAAATCAATAATAGCTCCCGGTGTCCCGGCCCGATCGCTTCGCTTTCCAAATTCTTTTGTTTCGCACTCTACGAATGTTTTTTTCCGTCCTCGCCGGGAGCCTGTGAAGGAGTGAATTGCTGGAGAAAATCTAATGATTACAGAGTGAACAGTTTCATGTTATAATATTACCCAAACCAGACATTCACAGTTTATTGTGTAGTACGTCTCTGATGACTAAGAAATGGGTCACTGATCAGGCCCGTAACCAGGATTTTATGTGGGGGGGTGGGGTGCTAACGAGGCCAAAGTGGACCAAACTACCGAAATGTATTTTTTATTGTCAGATCCGTTTATTTAGGAAAGTAGCAATACATGAAAAATTGTAATGGCAAAGTACACGGTAGGAACTGGACATTTTAATATTACCACAATTGCTGGTAATCTCGCAATCTGATTGGCCAATTTGCCGTCGTCGATAACAGTCCATACCATACTGCTCGCGTCGATGTGTCGCGCAATGCCTTTTTCAGCTCGCGCTCTGAAAAAAAACAACATTCCTTTGACGTTGATATTGTGGTAAAAAACAAATCGAAATGTGGTTTAGCGTGGTCTGTACTCTTATCGACAACGAATACGCCTCATTACTCTTTTCCCAAACATTTTTTCTTATTGTTTCTGCATGTTGAGCGAGTTTGCAAAAGTCATTGAAAGGAAAGTCTGGCGCGTACAAGGTAAGGAGGTAACTTCGGATTAAATCTAAATCCGGATTTTTGAGATTCATCCGTTCAGCGTTTTTTTGGGAAAGGATTTGAAAAAAGTATTTTTAACAAGCGGTTTCCCATGCAAAAATGATACACGACAGCTACTGTACGTTCAGCCCAAATGTTTTTCTTGCGCCATTTTTACCGTACCATCGAAAACATGAATAGGTCGAAAATAGTTGGGTTTCCTGAAAATTTCACACCACGAAAAAAGCGTGTTTTTGATCATTTCTTTTTATCGATCGCTAAGGTATTTTTTTTTATTTAAGAATATCTCTAAAACAAACTTAACCGCTATTTTTAAAATTAGCACGCAACTCTGAGTTTGTTTGTTTGCGTTGTCATGGAAAATAATATCCTTTTTTCGAATTTTGCGTTTTCTTGACGCTGAAGAATCCATTGATCCGAGATCAGAAATCCGTTTTCGAATTTCCCAAAAAAACGCACCTATAGATAAGCTCGGACATCTGTGAGCTCATTGAAATGTTCTGAATGGCTCGGGCTGCTAGAGTGCAGCTGGTTTTAGTTTCCCAGTGAATACATTACTGCCTTTTCCATTCTTTGATTTTGCACCCCGTGCACCCCCCTGGTTACGGGCCTGACTGATTAATATGAATTGTATGAAAAACTTACTGATAAACCCGCACGGTCCCCACATTTGCATCACTCATTTAGGAGTGAAATAAACATAAAATGCAAAATTATCACTACCTCTTCACAGTGGAGAAAGTGTGATTCACCTTCTGTCAGTTAACACTATAATCATATCAATAAGTAATGCAATTAGTCAAATCATTGCATCAGAAAAAAAATAACATTCTCAGTTTCCCAACGACATGGCATGACTGCCTCTTGTAATAGACTTTCTCCGGCCTATTTCATTTTCATTAATTGTATAAAAAGTTATCTATTTCTCTGCTGTTCTTGCGCAATAGTGATATAATTCACAGAAAAATAATTAAGACCTGCAAGGGGAAAAAACCCTCCACATAACAATGCAAACTAATAATTCAAGTAACTGACGAGGTATAACAACACCACTGAATGCTAAGTTCAGATCGGAGGGCTCGTTATTGAGTAAATGAATCAGCAAATTCGAAACAAGACTGGGCCTCTTGTTCAGGATTCAATTCTCTGGTCGAGGGTTTTAAAAACAAAGTAAACTTTTAAGAAATAAAATGATTTTCGGTATGATTTTTCGTGGACAATGAAGTTCAGCTATACCTTTCGAATGATGGTGGCTATTTAGGCTCAGTATATCTCATAACGATTCCCATCTTTTTTGGCATCTTATACAACTGACGAGTCCACTGACAGGGACAAAACATAAATATTTCAGGCTAGCCAGGAAAGTTTATTGTTGTACTATGATACTGCTCACAGCAATTGAAAATATTGAACGAAAAACTGAATAAGTGTAATCGCTGACCAAAACTCGAAATATTTTGTGTACTCAGTTTACTTGACCAAAACGCGGCCCTCTGAATACCATTATTAAAGCTGTACTGGTATGCCATGAATTTATAAACCAACCTAAATTGGTTGGGTAACGAGGACCTCAAGACTTGTTTAAGCGTCACATTCAAAGTTGGTGTGATTTCTTTGAAAATTTATCATTTTAATTAAGTGTTCAAGTTCAGCCAGACCTTGACGGCTTCTTATTTTCAGTCAAATAACGCCGCTTCCTGTGGTTTTTGGTTACGAACTTGTTACTTTTGGGCTAATGAAAATGTCCAAAACAACACCGACAAGAACTTGAAGAGATCGTTTCCCACTAATTAAGAACCGTACGAATGGCAATCTTACAATTTTACACTGTTTACAAAATCAACTACAACGTTGAAACCAGCGTTACAAGAGAATACATGGTACAGGGAGAAAATGAAAGCAATCTGGCTTTTGTTAGTGTTGAAACTCACTCAGTACAAGCGGGCACAGTGAGTGTAGCCTGCGAACGCAGACGCATTTCCGGCGGTCCGACAGCCGGAAATACGTCTGCGTCCGCAGGCTACATTGAGTGGGGTATGAATGTTTAGAGAGTTTTGCATCAACCCTGCTGCCTTCGACAATATCGAAAATTGAAAAAAAAAAAAAAAACGCCTCCTATGAGTTCAGGAAGTATATGGGTTTATGATTTTTAAGAGGTATTATCTATTCGCCATTTAGGCTAGGATGGAGGCGACATTGCAGAATACCCGGCCATTTATTTGCATAAAAATGACATGTATTGTTATTCACAATGTAGGGCTAAGGGAAACTGAGATCAGAGTTTGGATTTTAAAATGTGAGCTCAACGGAAAACAGCTCGAAATGAAGTGCATAGCTGGCTGTGTCGTACTACCAGGCGAAACAATTATATTAACCTCCACTTCAAACTCTCGGTCAAAGTTTTTCCCGTGATACTAAGGAGTATGTAAAGACAACGATCCTGTGAAGTACAGTTCCGGAATATGACGTAAACAGGAAAACACTGAAGGAAATACAATCATTGCTTGATTCGCTGTCTTTTTCCCTAGCCTTTCAAAAGTTAATTTACAATTTCATTATATAAACGAGTTCAACTGTTCTTATAACCAACCCCCATAAAGAAAGAGTAAAGGTTTATAGTACTAGAAAAGTTTAACCATCAAAGAACTAATATTAAATACTTTCTTTTCCGTACGGTTTCTTCTTTATCATGCAATTGTAATTTAAATTCTTGTGTAAAAGCGCAAAACAAATTGCCAATCCTTTTTTCATGAGTTAAGAAACTCATAACTGTGATATTAGCGAATCACTGTTTTTAACTTGTACGTGGTGGTCAAAGTGAAACCACCTTACAACGACTGATGTCACGTGCTATTAGAACATTCAGGGTCACCCAACGGAACGTTTCGTTAAATTATCTGTTCGAAAGGCCTTTAATCACCTAGGATTTTCTTTAGGGAATTTTCTCATCGAACTTTCGTGATATGGAAAATTTAATGCCTGTTGCTTTCTGATTGATAAAAATGTTGTTGTAAGTACCAAAAAAGGAGCAGCTATCATTTTCGGAAAGGATATAATACCTAAGATTTTCAGGAAGGACAAAGATGCCCTAATAAATTCGAAAAACTTCAAGTTCCCCTAGATTAACCGAGCAGATAAAATAGCGCAGCCTAAAATGAACCTACAAAGCTTTAAAAGCACTCCAGAGAGCTTAGAGCAGCGTTTAAAAGTACTTGACAGAAAACTGTCGCTCGGTGGCCCTGTCCTGTGTAGGTCGCACACTACTGGCGAGCCCAACTACGCCATAGTGTCAGTACTGAGGTTTCCAAAGAACTTAACTACAACGAGCTGGACGTGATCTGTATCTAAAGATAGTAATGGTTCAAACTGATTTTAAAAGGAAAACCTAGCATAACTGTGACCACGCAAATATTACACACGAATTGACTTCGTTGCATATTTGATTACAGACCAAAGATCGTTTTTTCCATTGAAAAAGTCAGCAAACTTAGAGTTAGCATACAGTTTTCCTATGAAAAGTTCCGTCATTGAGAGAAAAATGTTTTAAGAATAAACGACTAGTCTAAAATGTTTGCTTTAAAAACACGATTAAGCATCTTCTCCGCCCTATTTGCAGACCGACGAACAGTACCTGCTGAACAATATTTCAAAGGACTGTAAGGCAATTAACAGCTTTGCCATAAGGGCTTAAAATAAATGTCCTTAGTAATAAAAGGATTAAATTCAATTTAGAAGATAAACTATTTTGTCTTTCGCGATATAGGTATTTCTTAGATCTTTATGCCTTTTCAATGAAGTGTTAACTGCCGCTCTGGGCTCAATTCGAGTTAAATATTAATCAATGACCCGGAAACGACGTCATATCATGGTCAGTGGCACAAATCTTTTGCAAACGATGGGGTTCAGTTCCTGTAATGAAAAAAGAAACAGTTGAAACTGGTGCGTACTCTTTTATCGTACGATTTGTTGATTAATGACTTCGTCTCGATACCTATTGTTTGTGTGTTCTTCGTTTCCGTGGAAACACACGGAAACCTCTGACGTCTGCTTGTAGTTTTGAAATGAATAATGCCATACTTTTGCGAAAAATCACCCTTCATGATAAAATTAAGATTGCTTTTTAGGTCAATGATTTTCTTCGATTTTAAGTCAAAACGTACCTTCGATTCCCTTGATCCCAATGTCCTGTCATTTGAGATTCTCGCCAGTGTATTGTCAACAGTCCTCTCACTTAATAATCGCTGTGCAGGTTGACCGCCGCACTAAATGGTGCCAAAAAATCATCGAAAGAAACTGTTTACTTCACTGGATAACTCATTGTATTTTAAACGTCCTTGCGGGGAGAAAAAAATAAAATGCTCTTTCCTTGTGAAGAGTGAAATCATTTGGTCGTGCATTCAAGGTATTTTATGGTCGCTTAGTGCTGCTACAGTGCTGTATACCGTAGGGAAGAAAAATATTTTTTCAAGCGATGACAAGGTGTTTTGAAAAACCGTAAAAAACGTTTCGTTGAGATAATACTGCCAAAGCCCCTTAAATTATCTCTGAATTAGGTTGTTACCGAATGTCAAGCGGCGAGCGTTAGTGTTAAGTTAAATGTTTTTATTTATTCACTTTTAGCCTATAATCTATTCTGGATGACAGTTCCTTTTAAAGTGTCTAGAGAAAGTATGATATTTCAGCAAGAACCGATGCAAGGTAGATTTGATATTTAGCAATGTACTATATTTCGGCTGGTCATACAAGCCTCCTTCAGGAAAAATGAGTTGAGATACTTTCAGAAGGCTGATTTCTCCAGCCGGAAATATATTACATTACTAAATATCAAATCTACGTTGTAACGACTCTTGTTCAAAATATTTACTTTTTCAACTTTTCATTACGCCAGTTGATCCCACGTACACCGGCAGGATAATATTGCTGAAAACTCTTGAACCTACAGTAACTACTAGCGACACGTTTGGTCAGCTCTTTTTTGACAGTTAGGCTTTAACTTAAAAATTTCCAACTTCTTTCATTTAGTTCAGTTGTTGAATTCATTCTGCATATGATATTGATGCAGCATAGTTATTACAACTGGCATGTCTTCCATGCCGTCGGCTTTTATCTATCCTGACTCCAATCACGTTCATTCTTTTAATAAGATGTCTTGTCTTATTTTCTTGTGAATGTGGTAAATATATACAAGATTTGATTTTACAGACGAAACATCTTATGTGGTTTAATGTTGAGCGATCAGCCAATAGCTGATCTAAAAATAAACGCCGTGATTTTAAAATGTTTGTTTGAACGATAAATACTTTCTGCCGGAAGTTCAAAGGAATGAAACTATCTCAGTATTTTAATTAAAGGCCTTAGATTGTGCTTAGAACTGAAATTAAGAGAAATGAAACAGACTTGTTTAAGGACATGATTTAGAAACCCGGCCTAAAACATTTACAAAAGTCGTTTTAAAAGAAGTGAATTAAGAGAGAGCAACGTTATGGAATTAATCGTGATTACCTTAAAAACTATTTACAGTTCGTTCTATTTTTATTTCAAAGTTGTCGGGAACAATTCGTCGCTAACTAAATCCAGGATTAGCGTAAACTTTTGTTTCAAGAATTCAACTTTTTGGTGAAAATTTCTTTTGCTTAATTTTGTTTTTCAAGATTTACTTCTTCTAATGTAAAGTTTTGCCCAATATCAGCGTTGAACAGCATTTGGGAATAGAGAATGAACCGTCCTTGGTTAATTTTTAACCTGGGATTAGCCTTAATCGGCTTTTGAACAACCGGGCCCTATAACTTAAAACAGAAGTTTAAGCTTTCTTGAAGAAACACAACTTGTGACTTTGATTTGGAACGGCCACTGATACCACTCGGAAGATCTCTTACAAGTTTCAGCCTCGCTGTACGTCAAAAACGATTGCCTTTGCTGCAGTTTGGAATCCAGCGATGATGAAACAGTGTTGTAAGTCAATTCACCTCCAATCCGTCATTGGGCGAATCATGAAGGGGTCCTGTGGTGTCCTGAGGTGATTTCCTACATCTCTTCATCATGAAGTACAACACTGAGGCAAGTAAGGCCGTTGATGAACTAACTTGGCGAACTACTTCTTCCGGCCTTGTCATTCTCTTTGCCTATTCAATATGCACTTGTAGCGGATATCTTTAGTCCACGGATCTCGATAGCGTTTGGCCTGGCCTCAGTTCAGAGCACCAAGTTTGGTTGTTCAATTATTCAAGATCTAACATTTGGCATCCTTTTTTCTGATACCAAGACGACACCAAATAATGTTCACCGAAGAACACAAAATTAATATTAATGACAATGAAAATGCAACTTCGCCAGGAACCTCAATCATTACAAGGCTATAACTGAAACTAAAGACGGTCGCTCAATATTGGCTGAGAAAATCATAAAAACAAATATAAGTTTTTTGAAAGACTCGTCAGTCTTTATGATCATCAGTGTGGGTAAATGATGTTGTCATTTTAAGAGCGGACACCTTTTATATTTATTTCACAACGTTTTCAAGACAGATTTATTTTTATCCGAGAATTTCTCAGAGACTCAGTTAGGGCAAATATAAAAATAAATTGAAAATTCAACGTTTGGAATGAGTTTTAACAAGATCAGAAAACATAAATTTTCTCTTGCTACTGCATGCTATTGTACAATATATACTCAAAATTTCTATGTGCAGACAATCCCATAGGGCCTATGTAATTGTGGTGTGATGCAGATGATCTTGCTTAGTCTTCTCGGCATTCCATTTGATTGGAAGAACGATGTGTAAATCGCACTTGAAGCCGGATAGATGCTAAGGTGGAATAATAGTGCTATTACTCTGGGAAGCAAGACACGTTTCTCACAGAAATGTGTTCAGAGAATGAAAAGGGAATTTTTGTCTTAAAAACATTTGAAAAATTCTTCAAGACATTGTTTGGCTACTAACAATAGACACATCTTCAAAATTTTAAAAAGGCAAAAGCAATTTTTATAAGTAGATTTTTTGTGTGGTTTTTAGCAAAGGGATACATCAAATTAAGTATTGAATTCGATGTTGTAGCCTTATAAATGCTTGTGGTATTAGATCGTACTCTTCCTCAATTAAAATTGAAATACTGAATGCTATTGATACCTTTTTAGCTTTTTTTTTAATCTACCAACTTCCTCCTTGAGCCAAAAATGTTGAGACTTCAAATTCGAGCATTATGGGTGCAATTTCCTTGACTCAAATAATTTTGGCGTTTCAGGCTTGATCTGCAGAATAAGTTAGCACTTTTTTTTTTCAGTCGGTGATCGTCCAAATGATGGACTAAGAACTCCTTTTCATTTTACACATCTCTCACTATGGACTTTCAAAGAAAATCTGAAAATTATTTGCACTGAAAAATGTTGTGCACTTGTCATTTATGACGTCACCATATGATTCTTTTTTTTTACAAAGAAACGGGCTTAGACTCCTTAGAAATTAGATACTTACTTGATATTAGTGTTTGTATTGTACTTTGCCGAATAAAATGCTCACTTAGTCACGATCTGTCCTAGCAACAGTCTCCAAAACAAATGCTATTTGCTTTTCTACTTTAATTGAATTCTTGTTATCAATTAGGCCAAATGCGCTATTGTAACAGTTCAATATCTCAATTCCGCGTTGTTTGGCCGAAAAATATCCCTTGTTATTTCCAAAATCAATGAGTAAAAGATAATTTCAAAGCTTCATGGTGAATCGAGCTTTCTTGTATAATGGTACATATGGTGCCCCGCCAGAAATGAAACTGAATGAAATAGGTCCGAGTTCTGAGTTCTGAATTTTGACTAAAATAGCGTGACCCTCGGAGGGTCACGCTATTTTAGTCAAAATTCAGAACTCTAAAAGAAGTATTTGCATCAATGAAGACCAAAGAATAATGTTGTAGTTTTGTTGCCAGTGGCCATTAAAGTGCACTGATGCTGTTCTTTGTTGTTTGCAGCCAAGGATAGAGGCGATGGAAATGGATTGCCAGTTTTGTTCAAGTTTGGAGACGTTGTCCTCTGAAAGTAGCCAAAAGTTAGATGCGAATAGCTCTTTGTGCCATTGAGCTGTCAGGAATGTTATACGTGTGAACTAGAGTACTAATTTACAATTTTACCCAGTTTTGACCTAAAAACGGTAAATTTAGCGAACTCCCTTTGACTGCAGAATTAACCTGCCCTTAGCAACCACTGATTTGTTTTTCTTACCCTTTTCGCTTTTATTGGCTAAAAGTAACGCTCCTTGTAAGTTTTTTTTCCTGACCACTGATGCCAAACCAAATTGATCGTTAATGGGGCAGTCCTAAGTTTTAAGGCAGTCCTAAGGGGTTATTAAATGCATGTTTCACAAAAGGTCAATGACAACTTTTGACAAAACGAAGACGCAAATGAAATAAAGGCGATTAGAAACTTCAGCAACCTTGTTCCGCAAACAAGGACGATTGCTTGTTTTAACTGATTTTATTGCCATGCTTATCTAATAAACATCTTTCATGTTGTCTTGAACGGTAGCTCTCTCAAGGTCCCTTTCCACACTAACGCGTTTTGGTTTGAAAACGTAATACTTTTGAACAACTTTCTCACTCAGTATCATTCACACCAAATCGCCCAATAACGCCACCGGAAACAGAGACTTGCAAACGCACCGTTTTGCCAAGGTCAGGGCAGGCTTAAAATGTGGACCTTTGAAAACAATGAAGTTTGGACGTACGAAAATTTCTTAACACGCTTTTTGCGCAGACAGCCTTTGAAAGACGATGACGTAAGAGCTCCAAAAACGCCACGGTGTAGATGAAAAGAGAGTTAATTGCTTTGTTTTTGCCAACCAAAACAGCCAGTTTCAATTTAAGGGCAGACAATGTCCTTTCCAGTTTCTGACTTTGTTGTAGAAAGGTTGAAGTGAATTCTGCCTGCAAAAACGCTAAACAAATTGCGATCGGAAGAAAGTATTTGATAATGAGCGGATGGACAGGAACAGGAAGCTTAAGTATGTGAACTTCATTTGCTTTGTTAAAAGGTCGTTAACTTTATTTCATTAAAGTTTATTGAAGTAACACTGATGAACAAAACTCGTGAACCGGAAAAATCGCTCAATTGTTGCCGGAACGGTCATCACCAATAAAAACAACATATGATGAAACCCTCAATTGCAAAGAAACTTAGTCATAGTAGCTGTCTTACTGCAAAAAAACATTTCTAGTCGATCATTAAAAGAGACGTTTAAGGTGTCCTTACCATCATGAGTCATCTGAATAGTTAAGAGCTCTTGTATGAAGAGATATATACGTGGTTTAGAGAAGCCGTTAAGCCCGAATTAGTAATTTTGCTCTTACTTAGTTACCAAATCATGCATGATAAGTAAAAGGCCTTTGCCTACTGTGGTCTATTGGAAAACACTAGCCTTTCATCCGTTTAGCTTTTCCACGACGATGGCATCAGAGTATTTCACTTTCGTTACCGCCTTGAAAGTCCTTTTATCTTAGAAATGAGTCCAGGTCAATTTGTTCGAAGAATATTACAAATGCTGCCCGATATAGCTAAGTGAAAAGAATTTGTAATTGTTTCATTAATTTCACCTCTCAGTTTTTCAGCAACTTTAGATAGAGAAATCTGTTGAAAATTATTTAGTTTGGTTTCCGTTTTTTGCTAGTTGACTTTTTGTTGTCGGTAATACCTCTGAGACCAATGGCTGACCGGATCGAATCAACGACGTTTAGTTGTATTATAACATTGTTTTTTGAGGTACCCAAGTGATATCTCTTTCCTCGTGAGAAAAATCCGTGCAGGTAAAGTTAAACTCAATATTTAAGATCTTAAGTACTAGTTGAAGTAAACTCTCTATTATTTTATTGAAGATATTGTCAGAATAAATGGTTCAAATGACCCCCTCATGTCCGCTGAGGACCGTCACGTTCCAAGGTAGAAAGAGTGTTTCCCTTCATGTTTTTGCCAGAGCAACGAAAAGCGCGACTTTCAGAGGGAAACTGCGCCTTCACAATGGTTCATTCACTTTCTAAATCCCAAACGACGTGTAAAAATGCCCATTATGATGGTCTTTTTTCTGTTGTTAACTCTTGCAAGAAGTTGTTTTAGCAATGACAACAACCCCACTATCGGGATACCAGGCTCTCGTGACCTGGTTTTTTGGTGACGTATTGGTCTTGTGACAACTGTTACGCGACGATAAAGAAATAAACGATTTGAAAGAGAGCCTATAATTTTCTTTTCGTAAAGGCGTGATGCGGAGCCACGCACAATTTATTCTAGCAATAGAATTCCGGTTGCTTTCAAATTAACTCTGCAAAGTCAGGATTAGTTTTAATGATATCCGGTAGCTTTCAAGAAATACTCCCATTTGCACTTTAAGAGGACAATATTTGCTAGAAGTTTCCGGAATTTAAAACACTTGTGCTTTTAACCACACTCCGTTCCCGTCCAATATTTCCAAAACAGGATAGTTTTGCTTCTTGAATTAAAAAAAAAACTACCCTAAGTCTTCAGGCACGTTGTCTCCACCCAACATGTATCTCCATTTCCCCAGTTCAAGATTTTCTGCTTTCGTTTCGCTGTTTATTTAAGTGTCATGTCTGCTATTGCACTTGCGATAATGCTCTCGATTTGTTTAGTTTTGCGTAAACTTCCGTGACATATTTTGAATTTATGGTGTTGTGATACCAACTAAAGTGTCAGATTGAATTTTGCCAATATCGGGATTATCGAAATACAAGAGTTTTCTTTTTGCACACACGAACATCGTCCATGGTTCCTTCTAAGCCAATTTTGTTTAATTATTTAATTTTTCGGACAGAAAAGATTTTTAAAGTCCATTTTTCAAGTTTATTTCTCTTGTTTCTTTGCATAAAGTCAACTTTTTTTGTTTTGAAGAAACTGTGAATTCGTTTTCCCATTTCGCGTGAGACGATATCACCTTATGGTTGGGAAGATGCTTGTAACTTTTGTGCTTAGTTATCTATAATGGAATATTTCACTTTAGCAGTGGTCCTATTGTAGTCACTTAGTTACTAAGAAAGTTTCATGCCAAAGATTATCGCTAAGTTGAATGTTTAACAGAGTTTATGCACAGTGATAACGCCTTAGACTAGGGAAGTGTGATTTGAGCAGTTTTCATAAACATAGCAAAAGTTCGCCTTAAAACGTACTCGTAAAAGTCACTTCTTTATTAAAAAAAAGTCTCGCGCAAAAGGATTTACCTGCACGTGCAAACTTTGCGTGGCATGATGTAAGTGGAAGTACTTGTAACTTTCTGGCAAAGCTAGAATGGGTTATTTCATCAGAGAATGATCTCATAATATACAAGTTATTTAAGAGTACATCTCCCCTAAATTTTCTTAACATTGAATATTAAACAGAGCTTATCTCCGAAAGGCAAGACACGAAAGGAGAAAAGACTGATAAGGCAATTTCTTCAGAATGTCAAAGTGTCGCACATTTTGAATTCTATAATCATGGCATTTGATCGAATTTTTTTATGACCAGTGAAAACGCTGGGAAAATGTTTCAAATGTGAGCTTTGTTTGAGGGGATTTAATTGACAGAGATGTAATTCTCTAGACAATGGGCTAATTAAACGGATAAAACCAACCCTAAAAGATCAAAACATACACACTTTTTAAAGCACTTATCACCTGCAGCTTAGCGATGTTGCTTACGGGTGATAAATACATTGCCAACGAGGGGGGATTAGAAAAAAATCGCTCGAAGACTACAAACACGCAAGCCAGCCTAAACAATTCAACGAGAATTACCCCGAACATAATCTGACACTCACCTACAGCTGAGAAATAAAATAAGTTGCAAACAGATTTTTCTTATGACTGCTTCACGAAATGCAGGGGAAACAGCAATTGTTAGCCATGCGTGCAACTCCAGAGATCACATTCTTTGCACCTCTTCAAATATAAACGCTATAAATATTCTTCGCATGTGGTCGCAATGTTACATTTCCCACGATTATCCAGGTCGATTGTCAAACAAAAGATCGTATTGGCTTGGTCACGTGGCGTGAAGGCTGAGCGTTTATAATGGGCTGCGAGCGAGACGAATACTATAGTGTCTCTCTGAGAGCATCTAGTAAAGAACACTTGTCTGACCAAGGAAACGAACTGTGACTTGAACCCAAGGATGTCAGCGTTTAGCCCAGTCTCTTGCTATGAGAAAGCGCCTGATTTCTACCCAGCTGTTAACACAATGACGTGGCCCAGTGCTGTACCTTCACCGGCATATGACCTGTCGCCTTGGTACTCGTGGGGACTTCACTCGGCCAAACTGAGTTGCCATGGAGCTTCACCCACAGCTGCTGTTACTCCTCTGGACTACACGAGCTTTTGGCCAACTGTTCCATCTCTTGGAAGCTGTGGCTTCCTCGTGCCCTCTGGAAGCTCTCTGGCTAGATCGTACGAGAAACCAAGCCAATCCTACATCGGCTTGATCGCGGAAGCGATCCTCAGCTCTCCAGAGAAAAAGCTGGTGTTAAGTGACATTTATAGCTACATTCTGACTCGCTATCCTTACTTCAGGACTAAAGGCAGTGGATGGAGAAACAGCATTCGCCACAATCTATCGCTCAATGATTGCTTCATCAAGGCTGGTCGCAGTCCCAATGGCAAGGGACATTTCTGGACGATTTGTCCTATGTATTACGAAGATTTTTTGCACGGAGATTACCGCAGGAGAAGAGCTGGAAAGGTGATTAAATTAGACTTGAAACCAGCTGATCGCCTCCTTAGCGATTCACATCGTTACTTCGCATTCTTTAGTGAGGAATCGAAACCCAGTGTTCCCGCCCAACGCGAAACCGTTTCGAATTCAACACCACCGAGATACGAGGAATGCGATCGTGAAGAAGCAAGGAACAGGGATGTGGACTCCATAACGAGCGAACCCTCTTCGCCAGAACACAACCCGGGAAGAAGACGAAGCTTCGATGTACAGAGCTTACTTTCGGCGCAACATTAATAGACAGTACATAAGAAAACAAAAACTGAAGGATTAGAACAATTTATATAACAACTAGATTACGATAATTTAATTTCACGTATTCAAGATCTAGCGTCGACTTTTGTAATCAGATATTATGGTGTTTTCGAAAATTCGACAATTTTTTTCGTTTTAATTCCTCCTCAGTAAACAAAATGGGCAGCGTGGGGATTCGATTTTTTTTTAGTGAAACTTGTAATCAAACAACGCAATTTTGGGTTGCGTGCAAGATAGCGATATTAATTCATGAACTCTACCCCGAAACCGCAAATTGCATTTGATTATGCAAGTTTAATGATCGAGCATATTGTATTTTTATTCTTGTCGATGACTGTAACTCATCATTTGTAATAAAACTTGAGAAAGGATGAGCATCGAGTCTTGTCACGGTTCAAAAAAACATGGCCCGGTGAACTATATTGGAAAACTGAATCAGGAGAAACAAAATTAAATAATACTTTTCATAAGATCTTGTTTGTGTTTTTTGAGTTCAATATCAACATTTATTTAATGGAGAATTGAATTGAAGTTATTCAACTTCAGTTGAAAATAGCCTTTGTTTTTGATCATATCCCTTTTTTGAAACGAGCTGCCGTGAAATTTGTGAGCTAAGTTATTATTTTGCTGTCAGATGAAACAATATCTAAACCTAATACTGATTTGTAAAGGCAGAGCACGAAGTTTCTCTTTTTGCCTATGATGTTTGACTTTTGAAATAACTCTGACACTTTCAAGTGAAGAGTATTTGAACACTTTAAACGACTATTCAAACGAGACACGCATATACGAAACACAATGAAAATGATTTTTTTGTTTTTTCAAGAATTAATGTTTTAACTGCTTACATCAAATTGACTAGAACAATGGCTCTGCCACGAGTAAGCCTTTGCGAAGCACAACACTAACATTATTGAACTTCTAAAAATAACTATTCGCTTGATCATGATGGACTCAGTTATAAATAAACCAACATTAGTCTAACAGTTTTGAAAGATGACATTGCAAAGCAAGGCTCGTAAAGATTTTAATTCATCATGGGTGAATGTGAGGAGAGTTAAGCAGCGAGGTCCTCTCAATATGAGAAAAGAAAGAACACGATTCGTTGAATGTTAATTGTGATACAAAATATTTAGTTAAAATCTCATTTTGCGATTCGATGAACCTTAATTAATTAAACTCTTTTCGTTACATCTCCAAATACTGGGCGCTTAATTTGGCATAGGATGACTTTGAAACTGAAAGACTTGACAGAGGAGACGACAGACAAAGATTATTTCGGACAACTCAGCTTTAATTAAATAGTGTCAAGAAGTTGTGAAATTCAGTTTCAGTGCGTGGTTTGTTCAATGCATCAAAGGTCTTTTGTATACAACTATACGTGGGCTTAACATGGAATTGCTAAAGCTGTTCTATGTTAAAAGTAAATTCGAGATTGAATTGTACTAGAGAAAAAGTTCACCGCACTCGTTGAATACTCTAACGTCTTCCATTGCCTCCGTTTTCTATACTGCTTATGATGTAGGGTGGTTAGTTGGTATTTTTGTTCGGCTTTTCCCCCAACTATGCAAGCAGTGAAATTCGTTATGGCTTGGTTTTGTACCTTGCATGTCAATCTTCTTTTTCAAACGGTAAGATACCTATGCCAGACGCTTGAAATAAAGCAGTCTGAACTGGACTCTGGTTAGATAAATAGAACTGCAATAGTTCTGTGGGGAGAAGATATCCTTTAAGACACCAAGCATGACCTTATAGGTCAAAGGCTAAACATAAAAAAAATTAACCGTAACGAAGAAGGACGAAGCGGAAAGAGTGGCCACGAAGCTTGGTTTGTTTGCGGATTTGTCTTTTGTGACCCTGAGTACACCGAGCTTTGACGAAGGGCTAACGCTCGAAACGTCAGCTTTTAGAATCTCTGTACGGTGGCCAATTTACATTATCAACTCCGTTGATAAAACCTAATTTTTGCACATAACCAATTGGCTGTCTATGTAGCCTGTTAAGAGTATTATGCACGCCGTGCTTGATCATTTCAACAGAATATATATATATATATATATATATATATATTTTTTTTTTTGCCTCTCGTCATTGCAAAGCACATTTGAGTTCATGCATATGGAAAACACGCTACATGAATGATGCACATGACATAAACTAATTTGAAAATGAACCGGAAACGGACGTGCTTGTCACATGAAACTTCTGTTAACGAAAGCCCTTCAAGTCATAATTATAGAGAAAACATCAATTTGAGCAAAAAAAGCAGATGACTGGTCTCATCGCGTGATAACAATGCTGCTTTCGGTGAACAAGTTTAAGTAAAGATTGGACTTGGAATAGACTAGTGATCTACTTATAAATGTCTTTCGAATTAGTTCCGACTTTTGCTGATTACACCTGATACAAAGTTATATCAGTATCCTATCGTAATTGTCTCAAAGTTGCTGTGTCACGACAGTGCAGTTCATTAGTTCAGTGAGTAGTTTTCTCAATTAGTCGCCGCTACTCGCTATGCAACTTAACTTTCACCCAGAAATGACTTTTAAACAACACAAATAAAGCCTTCGTGACAAAAACGTGTGCCGAGCATACAGAATTTGACGAATTTAAGTTACAAACAACTGCAGAGATAAACTTCGAAAAACTTTTAGGCTTCAGTAACAGTTACAATCCATATTTGCAATTTAATCTTGAGTTCTTCAAGTCTCTATGTAAGTTTTAGATTTGCTGTTTTACAGTCTCTTGATTTGGTTACCTGTTCCCCGTCGCTGAATTTGGCCGCTAAATCTCGTGAAACAGTCCCTTGAAGCAAACTGACTTGAACGAGTCGTGAATGCGCAATCATCGAGAGGTAGCGAAAAAGACTTTGTTTTTCAAACCGCTATTAATCCGCGCCCGGCCAATCTTATTCGGTTTTATCGCTGACTTCTTGGACAAGATGTTACACGAGTGGAGACGAACCTTGCTCGATCAGTTCATTGATTCTTTGAACTGAATTACCGACCGCCTTATCACCGCCTTTCAAACATCTTTGGTTTTCATAGTAATAATTAATTAATTAACTGTTTTTTTTTTTAACAAAGAAGCCTCGTTACAGGGAAAGAATAACCCAGAACTAGAAAGAAATTTATTGTAAGAGCGCACGCCTTGCTTTGGTCTGCTGGTCTTGGGACGGCGCAGTGTTCTCGTGGTTTTGGGCATTGCATGTGCACCGCACATTAAAACTGGAGCGTCGGTGTGTTTGCCTAATGGTGAACATGTGTAATCATTTTCCTTAAGTGGTCTTTGTTTATTTTTCCAATGCCACCGTGATCAGTATCCTAATGCCCCAAAAAGGCTGATTCTTTCTGAATCTGAAAGCAAAAAAAAAGGTCAAAAATGGATGAAAACAGTGCGTTGGAAAATTGGGAAAAGGCGAGGTTGTTTCCTGAAGAATTAGATATTTGCATAATTGTTCGAAGCAAGCTGTGTTCATTTAATGCAAGCCATAAAGTCTCTGTAAAGGTCCTTGAGTTGAGAAGGTGGTGCATCGTACAAAAAACGACGAGATTAGGAAATGACAGCAACAAAAGTTTGATGAGTTTAGAAATATTCCGTTCGCAGGGTGACTAAACATGATATTTACGGTAGAAACATCTTTGACGTTTTGTACTACCTAGGGGTAAAAACTGAAATTTGATGTTGTTGCCATGCCAATTAACCTTACACATTCATAATCATATGAATCAGATGATTTTAATGAACAAAGGAGAACTCTATCAACATCGATGGATCTCAAAACAAAACAGCAAATTGTACACCGTTAAGGTTACAACTTTGCATATGGTCGCGTCTCAAGTGTTTTTAAGCCGCATAAAACGCAGTTTTCTGTAGAAAAGCTGAAATGAAGGAATTATCGATTGCCGACTTGGTCAGAAAGACTAAAGTCCTGAAATTCCCTCTGGCTCCCAACATAATGCAGTGTTTTTTCTCTGCAGTTTTCGTGCAAACCTGCGCATTTTTACTCATACTTGTCTCCGTAAACAATATAGCTTATCCGCTAACTCTCAAAAAGGAATTAAAATGAAGGAAGTCGATCAGTTTTAAAATCGAGTTCGCGTGTTTTGCAAGATAACTAGAAACTTCGGTCTGGGTCCAGGCTTAGCTTATAATATAGGATTGATCTTTATTGCAATATATTGAAACTTGTGCATAATCTCCCCTTGAAAGGTCAGTTATATTGTGTTGGGTTGATGCCCGCAGGTGGCAAGTTTCAAACGCACCGCGTGAATACGTGAGTAGACCACGAGTGAGGTAGTCACAGCCGTTTGCGAAAACACCTCAAAATGCTATAAGTGCTTAAAAAGGGTTGTGCCGTTTTCTTCATTGACTCCATGAAAGGTCACGAGAATATATCAATCGACATTAATAGTTGAGATCACGCCTTTAGGAAAGTGAATTAGAATCTTGGACGTTCGACAGTAAAAGCAATCTTTGGCTTTGGCCAAATTGTCGCAATCGTTTTGAGTTTAAAATGAAAGTTGACTTTCTGACATTTGTGATATCAAGTGCAGATTTTGCTTTAATCAAAGTTTTAGTTCTCACGGCTTCACATTGATTTCTTTGCCCATACAAGCCCCTTTTTATAACGTCCAGTATGTGCTTTTGTCTACCCACTCTAAACTAATGGATGTTTAATTTTGCCCAAGATGAAAATAACAAGCGTGCTTAATGGCATCATTATCATTGTAACCATGCAAAACTAAGTATTGGCTATTTCAAGTAAAGCATACGTCGTGGATGACATGCTTCAGTCGTAGAAGAGTGCGGCCTTTGATGTCTTTCTACAAAAGGAAACTCGAAATATCACGCATGCTCTTTCAGCAAGTCAAATGCCTTCACCGTGAACTAGCTTATTGTGAATCATCCTCATTCCAGCATTTTTGAATGCTGAATTTTTGGTATGATTCCAATTCAGGACTGAATAATGTTCCTTCACAGTACGTGATGGTAGTCGCTTCATGGCATCTAGAATCGGCCTTGCCTTTTCTGAGTGTCTTCGATGACCTTAAAGATACGTTAAGGAGACGCCTGATGCAGATGATACTAGAAATGTTGTCAGACAATAATGATGTTTTGGTTTGCAAAAACGTCGGAGAACGTGATGCAAGATCGACCACTGCTCGCCCTGCAGTGAAAATAGCTGGAGCCGTCTTCTCAACTACCTAGAGAGAGAGTTTTTTTGTATCTTAAGATTCCAGCAGTTTAGCCTGGTAGTGTATGGTTCCACTTTCATATTGCGAGCAATGAGGATGGTGATGTTAAAAACAATTTTGAACATATTTTGAAAACGAGCAGTAGGACTCTCGGTCTACGGTTCTTCGGAGAAACAACATCTTTCATACAGGTTCTGGCATAGGAGTCGACATCATAGAATCGTGTTCCAAAGCTCTTGACTGTAAGAAACGTGTCCATTTGGTTGCCATTGGTTATCTGCGAACGTAGTCAAATAAACCATGCATACACAAAATGATTATTTTGTTTCGAATTTGTTTCATTTGTTTTAGTTTGGTTTTTTTGTCTATGGCGTATGCAAAATGATTTTTTGGCAGAACTGATACACATTATTCATCACTTGCTAAAATTACTTTTTTACTGTTTGTTAAACAGAACAAATCTACCCAAACAAGCTTAACCTTTCAATCAAGAATTCAAAGAGGGAATCGAGTACCGGAAAGATATTTTTTCCAAGGTCCAAGAAAACACTCCTTTCTAGATCATTGACTTCCAACCAATGGGGTAAGAAAAAATCCCCTGATAACTTGGAGAGCTGAACCCAAGTCAGTTTTGGTGAAAAGCCTCCCTATTTTGCATATGAAAAGTTTAAAGTGCATCCTTGACTGTTCCAGTTCTTTTTCGGGGCTAACGGCCAGTTCTTTCGATGGTTCACTTGAAATTAGATTTTGTCCGTTTGCCCTTACAAAGGTCTGGAACTACCCAGGATTCATTAGGAACTCACCATTAGCAAAAGCAATAGTTAATACATTGTTTCGTGAATAACAACAGAAAGAAATTTCATCTGATAATTAACAATAAGCAGTTTATCAGAAATTACCGAAGGATGGGTTAGCTGTCTTTGACGACCGATCGGAGTTTCATCTAACAGGCACTTTCATCAACCTTTCCAAGTTCACTTTCGTTCTCCCTAGCCAAGTTCGTCCGAAAGAAAAATAGACCAAATACAAGCCAGGTAGCTTATCGGGACGAAACCTGTAACCTGGAATGAACATTTCTGAACAAAAAACCTCCTTATATACTTGAAAAAACGAAGGAACAATAGTTCGTAATTAAGAAGTGTAAGAGAAAATTCTTTTACAAGGATTATAAGGATTATAATGCTTGCTAAGTCTCCAAAACAAGGAAAGTTTGAGTCGTGCATCTTATCACGCCCCAATACTGGACACAGCTCGCCCGCTTACTACAGCCATGCAACAGAATCAAATTGAATAGGAATGGATATTGCCTTTCAAAATAAACAAACAATTTCCTTTAGTTTGTTATTTTTGGATTGGGTTTTAACGCTTAAAGGAATATCGCGAAAAATGCTGTCCAATACTCGAGTTAAGTTTAGAAGAAAGCGAAGCTATTTTGGTCTCAGATTTCAAATGCAGACAATGACAAGTTTACAGCCGGAGTAAATTGTCCAAAAGTTAAGTTGTGTATCAATATCTACCTTCCGTTATATCAAACCAGTCTCACGAAAAAGGGCGGAAATTGTACACCCGGCTCCATCAGAACACAATGTTTTTTTTCCAATACTGAATAACAAACTGCAAAGAGCTCATTGGAAAGCTCAACTTAACTTAACAAATAAGACAGCGTATAAAACGTTTTTGTTTAGTTCTACTTTTATTTTGTTGTCAAATTCTCATTTAATCCAAGTTTAATCCTATCCAATACCAAATCTTGTAAACGCATCGCAAACAAGGCATTGTAGCTTGTGTATGACCAGATTTAAATGCTACATTGTGCCAATTAAAGGCCATTCTCAAGCTTGGTCGATCAGCAAATGTGAGCTGCATTAATTAATACGGAAAAGTAATTCTGGGAACAATGTAATTAGAAAACCAGAGGTAGATATATAGTTTTCCGCCGGGAAACGT
>OX421445.1:55304839-55307339 GCA_949126865.1 Montipora capitata
CCATATGGCTGGCTGTCGTCTGCTCACTGGCTTCGGTCACTGGGTCCCCACGACTCTCAACCTGGATTGGATGTTCTGAGGTCTGGGTAACAGCTGGGCCGCTACTTGTTGTCACTGGAATTCTGGTATCCCTCAGTTGGTCTGTGTGTCGACGCCACACTAAGCCAGGTTTGACTTCTACTTCGTTAGAGAGTGGGCCAAGTTTTGTTCGGATGATCCCAGGTACCCACTTTGTACTACCGGTGTAATTCCGTGCTATCACTGTCTGACCGATGGAGAATTCTCTGGTTGCAGCACCACCCTTCGTGACAGTTTGATCTATCTGGCGGTTGCTTATCTTTAAGCGGAGATCGGGTTTCAGCAAGTCCAGTAGAGTCCGTAATCGTCTTCCCAAAAATGGCTGAGATGCCGCTTCTCCAGTCGTTGAATAGGGGGTATTCCTGTAAGCTAGCAAGAACGTTGCCAGCTTAATGTTCAGAGGTTTTACTTCTGTTTCACTTTTCATGGCTGATTTGAAACTCTGTACACAACGCCCGGCTAGACCATTGCTGGCAGGATGGTATGGAGCTGATGTCAGATGTTTGATCCCATTTCTCTTGAGGAACACCTGAAACTCTTCAGATTTAAACTCTGGACCATTGTCACTCACTAACTGGGACGGCACGCCATATCTAGCAAATAAGTTCTGCAGTTTCTCAATGGTTTTCTTTGAGATCGTGGGCCGGTGTCCATTTTCTCTACTTCCAACCATCTAGAATGAGCATCCACGACAATCAAAAACATGCAGCCAAGGAAGGGCCCAGCGAAATCAATATGGATTCGCTGCCAAGGCGACGATGGCCATTCCCATGGATGTACAGGTGCTGTACTAGGTTCGGCCTGCATTAGCTGGCATCCGGAGCATGTCCTTGCGGTTTCTTCAATTTCCTTGTCGATCCCTGGCCACCAGATGTAGCTTCTAGCTAGGGCCTTCATCTTCACCACTCCTAGATGTCCCTGATGAAGTTCTACAAGCACTTGTGGACGACGTTTTGGGGGCACTATGACTCTGTTTCCCCACATCAAACAGCCTAAATGTACTGTTATCTCATCCCTACGAGCGTAGAAGGGGTCGAGTACAGGAACATGGCTGCTTAGCCATCCTTTAGTCACCATCTCATGTACTTGACTCAGTACAGGGTCCCTTTGGGTTTCTCTTCGGACGTTGTCAACTGTGACTGGTAATGGCTTAAACTGCATCATATTTAAAACATTCACTGGATCCACAACTTCTTCTGCTCTCTCTTCGGTCTTCAGTGGCAGCCGGGAAAGGCCATCTGCATTGCTATGCACTTTAGTGTTCTTGTACTCGATTTTGTAGTCAAAGCCAGCCTGAAATAATGTAAAGCGATGAAGTCTGGCTGCCGTAACCACTGGAATGCTCTTGTGTGGATGAAAGATGGATGTTAGTGGCGGATGATCTGTGAATAGTGTAAAAGATCGGCCAAACAAATACACATGGAACTTCTTGACTCCCCAGATTATCGCCAAACCGTCTTTGTCAATTTGCGCATACCCTTGCTCAGTTTGTGTGAGTGTCCTGGAAGCAAATGCAATGGGTCGCTCAGACCCATCATTCATCACGTGAGATAGCACGGGACTAATTCCCACAGGGGATGCATCACAAGCAAGCCTCAGTGGCAGACTGCGGTCATAATGTGTTAATACTTGCTCTGAGGTGATCATTTCGTTCACATTGTGGAATGCTGTTTTGCATTGTTCCGTCCATTTCCATTGACGGTTGTTCTCTAACAACTGGTTCAAAGGGTGCACTACTGTTGACATATTCGGCAAGAATCTGTTGTAGTAATTGACTAGCCCCAGGAAAGACCTCATTTCAGCTACATTGCATGGGCGAGGTGCTTTCAAAACTGCTTCCACTTTCTCTGGTGACTTGTGGAGACCATGACCGTCAATATCATCTCCACAGAAGGTTATCTTCTCCTTGAGAAACTCACATTTGATCTTGTTTGCTCTTAACCCATGAACCTGCAACCGACATAACACTTCTTCTAGGTTAGCAAGATGCTATTCCGCATTCTTTCAAGTGATGGTCATATCATCAAGGATACAGCTTCTTCCAGACGTTCCTTCTAACCCTTGATCAATAGTGCGCTGCCAGACAGCAGGTGCAGAGGTGATGCCAAACACTAGTCGGTTGTACTGAAACAGTCCCATATGGGTGTTGATAGTGAGGTATTTCTTTGAATCTTCTTCCATCTCTAATTGGTGATATGCTTGACGGAGGTCAATCTTTGAGAATTTCTGCCCACCAGTAAGGTTTGCAAAAATGTCTTCAATGCGAGGTAGAGGGTACTGCTCTGCTTGTAGTTCTGGATTCACTGTGACCTTGTAATCACCGCAAAGTTTGACGGAACCATCTTTCTTGGGGACAGGAACAATCGGGGTGGCCCATTTACTCCACTCCACTTTAGTGAGGATGCCTTCATTCTGGAGTCTC
>OX421445.1:55317339-55349839 GCA_949126865.1 Montipora capitata
ATGTAGTGGTAGGTATTTAGCCGAGTTTTGCAGGTTTGGAGAGATGCAGAAAACGTGTTTGACGCGCGCATACATCTTTAGTGAGCTATTTTGTTTGTATCCATGCATATGGTGACACATAAACTAGCTAAATTTCTTCAAGATGGTGAAAGGACGCCTTAGTCCTTCTTCTAATCTTGGAAAAAATGTGATCGGACAGGCTCTCCGTACGGTTATATACCACTTTCATAGTGGCGACCAAATAAAATATTCTTTTGTTTTAATGCTAATAATCCTTTCTAGCCTCGCTACGTCGAGCAAATTTCAAAATAATATTTGTTTCAAAACGAGGGTAGTAGGTCTAATTAACATAAATACAAAAGAATATAAAGGTGGTCGCCATTTACGAAAGTGGTCTATATGTTGCTCTCGAATGCGCAGTCTAATTTTCCCGCTCGCTCCAATTTCTCAGCAGTTGACCGTGCGCCATTCGAGAGCAACAAAACAATACAAACTTAATAGACAATTTTCGAATTCTCACGGCTGGACTGGATCTAGCATGAAATGGAGGCTAATGCGGGCAAATCTTTTCAAATGCAAATTAATTTGCCCGCATTAGCCTCCATTTCATGCTAGATCCAGTCAACCGTTAGAATACGAAAAAGGCCTATTGACCACTTCCCATAAAGGCTTTTCAGGGTGAATGAAACACAATGAACGAAAGGACAGAACACAACAGCAACTGTTAAGAATCCCAAATGGCCGCAGGCACTGAACTAGGCGTCAATTTAATAAAACTTTTCCACGTGTAATTTACACGTGTAGCCATTGTTTAATTAGAGTCTGAGAACAATAGCTACACTTGTAAATTACACGTGTAAAGGTTTTATTAAATTGATTAAATTAAATTAAAACATCTCTTGTCTAAGAGGAATAAGTTACTCGGGAAAGGAATGGCACTGGAGGCTGGTCTCTTTCAACCGAGAATAACGCAGCTTTTTAAGGAAAATCAGTTGAATAGGATCAGAATAAAAAACATCTTACGGGCAGTAGATTATGGTGGAAAATGGTAGATAAGTTAACTGGACGTGCTGCATCAGGCTGTGATCTGTCATCTTTGTTCAGTGTGAATGATATAAATACTCACTTTCAATCGATTAATACTGACACTAATTATGTTGAACCAGTTAAGTCGGAAATTTTGGAGCATCATGAAGTTCCTGTGATTCGTGAGATATCTGTTTTCAATGCATTATTGCATGTAAAAAGGACTGCTACTGGCCCAGATGACTTGCCATTTTGGTTCTGGAAGGAGTATGCCCTGGAACTTACACCTGCGATAACACATATTTTAAATGTTTCCTTGGTTACACAACAAGTACCTATCACTTGGAAGACTGCAAATGTGCATCCCATTCCTAAAGAGACCAACATATCTATACTCTGGATCAGCTCAGACCGATATCTGTTACTGACGTTATAATGAGACTTTTTGAGAGATTAGTCCTGGATTTTGAATTGCGTAAACCTGTTTCTTCCTTTTTTCATTCTGATCAGTTTGCTTACAAGAAACATTGCGGAACTGAAACTGCTTTGTTATATAATCAGCAGTTTTGGATGAGATGGTTTGATGGCCCCGCGAATTTTGTTAGAGTCTTGTCTTTTGATTTTTCTAAAGCCTGTGACTCAGTTTCTCACAGAATAGTGCACGTGATTGATAAGCTTAGGACTGTGGCCGACATTAATCCCTCTATTGTCAACTGGGTTATTGACTTTCTGAAAGATCGTAAACAGAGGGTGTGCGTTGATAACATCGCAGCTCCTTTCCTGCCTATCAATCGTGGTGTGCCCCAGGGCACTGTTCTGGGGCCCGTACTTTTTACTACATGTATTATGATTAATGATATAATTCCCACTTCCAAAAATATCTTGATGACTAAATATACAGATGATGTCACGTGTAGCATACCTGTTGGGCCTAATGTCGATGACTATGCCTCTAGGGAGGTAGAAAATATTAAAGCCTGCGCAGTGAAGAATTTAATGAAACTCAATTTAAGTAAAACCAAAGAAATTGTCATGAAAGGAAGAACAACTTTGCCCTATCCTGATGAAATTGTCGATATTAAACGTGTGTCGTATCTGAAGCTTCTTGAAGTGACATTTCAGGATTCTCCAACCAACTGGAATAAGCATTTTGACGACTTCATGATGGACAGAACTCTTAAGCGTATGCATATCCTCGGAGTGTGTAAAAACAATGGTTATAGTATTTCGGACCTTCATTATCTTTTCAACTCTCTTATTATGCCACTCTTTATTTCACTGTATCCGAGGTTGGGGTGTTGCTGCTTATAGTAAGTATTTGAGTCAAATTGATAGGCTACAGAAAAGGGCATTGAGATTTGGGTACATACAGTATGTAACATCTATCAAACAGATTATCAAAGATAGGGATTTGAGCCTATAGAGTAGTATTGTGGATAATCCCTCGCACCCTCTGCAGGATCTTCTTCCCCCACGTAAAAGCAGAGCTTTGCGTAGTAGATCCCATCCCTACCACATCCCAAGTGTCAAAACAGAGAGGCTTAAGAAATGCTTTGTAAATAGATGCCTTTTCGACTTTTAAATGAATCCTAATTTAGTACTTGCATTTGATACAGTTTTAACCGCATTTTACAATATGTTGTAAGTCTTAACGTTTGTTTGATGACTTCAATAAAGACCTTATTATTATTATTATTATTATTATTATTATTATTATTATTATTATTATTATTATTATTATTATTATTATTATTATTATTATGCCAGTTGGCTATTTACAAGTGCAGCTGAGAAGCCGAACCAGGGATTACCAGGAATAAATTCAACGAGTAGTCAGAACGAGTCTTGAACCCACCACTATAGGCCGCACTGCCTTAAAAATCCCTGGCGTTATATCGATAGTTTCAAACGTAGTTTTCTTTGAAATGTCGCCGGTATCGAGGCTCAAATGAACGTTTGACCAGCCGTGTCAAAATTCGTTGCAAGCGAGCCTCGAAGGATTTTGAATATTTGAATATTTTTCAGTGTTTCTCAGCAATGGATGCTTGCTGGAACTTGAAACTTGGTCAAAGAGAAGTAAATTTATCCGTTTGGCCATCAGCGGAGTTTGAGCGTTAACTGGTGCCGGAGAAGTGTGATTTTATCGGAGAGATGTCGGGTAAGCAAGAAATTGACTTACCAGCCTTTCCTTTATTTAGGTACGAGTGGGCTTTTACTTCGTGTCGAATACACACATGACGTAACAAAAGCTTTAGGGGTCTTTAGGGATTTAGAATTCTGATTAGGTATTGTTTCACGATTTTTTTTTCTATTGTTTTACGTCATGTGTTTCTTCTACACGAAGTAAAAGCCTACGAGTGACAAAGCAGGAATTTGAGAATTCGCTTAAATCTCATTCAGTCAGTCAAATAACCACACACAAAGCGAGAAAGTCACCATGACAATAAAGTACGGCTTTTTTGTTGAGAACTTTTGCGTGTAAATATCTTTTTCAGTTTGTTATCGAGATTCCCATCAAATCCTTATAATTTTCTACCCTCCGAGTCTGGGCTGCCTGTGGCCACGCGCGCCCTAGCTTCAACAACATTTTTTCATAAATCGAAACTAAAATTTAGGTGGACGTCAATCAAATGTTTCCATGACGAATTTAACAAGAGAACAGGACTATTGTCATGGAACATTTGAATGGCGTCCACCTAAATTTTACCTTGAAATTAGCGAGTATCAAATATACCAGTATTCTGTTTGTCCCTCAAAAATTTTGCATAAGCATTGTTTTCGGTTTCTATTGGGACCATTGTAAATCCCAAGAGAAAATAAAAACAATGCTTATGCAAATTTTGCAGCAACAAACAAAGAATATTATGGTATTTTTGATACTGGCTAATATCAAAAAATGTCGTTGAGAGGCGTGTGTGATTGATAACCGTTGTAAAATGACATATTTTAAAACTATATTTGAAACTATCCACAAGGCGCCGGTGACTTTTAAGAAAGACTAGGAATTTTGCTCTGTCATTGATGAAGCCTATAATATCGGTTCAATGTTTGCTGTGATATATTGTAAACCAGGACATAATACCCCCTTCAAAGGTCATTTATATTAGACTAGGTGATGTTCGGCAGGTGGCGAGTCTAAAAGAACACGCGTGGTTTCTTGAGTGCGCCACAAGGGAGGTATATAACTTCTGAGCTTCGCCAAAAATAGCAAAGAGTGAGGCGTACTTCGAAAGGGTTTCAGTTGTTTGAAGCAGAATTAAGAACTTCCATGTCACGCAAATTTTTTTTCTGTCATTTAAATTCTAGGTCACCTTTGTAACAAAAATAAATGCACAATTAAACTTCGGGTGTTCAAATAAAGTGGAATTCCTCTACGTGGCGTTTGTTCGATGTTCTACTTTAGACCTTGCAATTTGAATAATTTTCTGTGTTGCATTTGTTTATAGTTTAGAATGAGGATGTGTGCGCTCTCAGATTTCCACTTTGGAGGTCGACGATAAAAGTTTAATTAAAACACAGCCACTTAAAAGGGGCTGCTCCAGTATTTCAGTTACTTATGTGACTTCGTATTGTTATTCATCAATACTAAGTGGAGGGTGCCTTTACCCTTTTCTTTCAGGGGGGCATATAATCCGAGCCAACTGCACTTACAGCAGCACATTCCCGCCAGCACGTATCTGTTTTAAAAACTGCCCCATAGGGTTGGTTGTAGTTGAAACCGTGATTAGAACACGAAACATGTAAGTTCTTTTTAACGATTTCGGAAGCGTTCAGTTCAGCTTCCTTAGTGCTAGTTGAACGAGTTAAGGATTACGAACGTTAAGGTTCACATTGCAACCAGGCCCAGCCGGGTTGCTAAAGGGGTGGTTAGCGCTTGAATACTATGGATACCTATAGGTTTTGATACCTCTTAAGGACGTTCGCGCGAAATTTTTTGAACATTGATTTTTTTCTGAAACTTTTACCACTGTAAAATGATGAGTTAGTTATGTCAGAAATGTAAAAAAAATGGGGGGTCACCGACTTCGTTTTGGATAGATCATGCCCGGAAAAACACCCAAAATGGGACAAAATCGGGCTTCGTTAGCGAATAAGGCCAGTGTCTGTAAACCCAAATATATTGCAATTAAATCTTTGAAGTGAAATCTTCTCTGCCGAATATTGTTTAAGTGGACTTACTAAGTGAATTTAGTCAACTGGTGAGGTTCTTTAAAGATCAAGTTCGCATTTAGCGACCACAGTTTCACGCGCCTTGCAGCCGCAAGATGGCAGGATTTGATGCCCCGTGAGCAGAAATCTTGAAATTTTTTTAACTTCCCACATTGATTTTTTGTTCATTTTTGGACAACGTGGAGATAATTGTAAATAAAATCCGTTTCTGGAAAGAAAAATAGGGGTCACCGAACGTCCAAGACCGTTAAATCCAGGCAAAGCTATAGCAATGGCCTTTTGCCCTATCATCTCTCATTTTATTACTTAGCGCGCGCGCTCGTGTATGACGTGGCGTGTGAATTTGCGTGCGCAGTAAGGATGCGCAGAAACAATTGGCGCGAACGTCCTTAAACAAGCAACGGTTAACCAGGCTTCGAGCAACCGGCCCCTGGTTGACAATCAGACATACTTTGATGCTAATCTGGTTTGAAGAAATTTAAATGTGTTTTTTGGCTATAACTCTTCAAGCTAAGGGATTAAGAGATGAGAGTGCCTTCAGATTTTAAACATGGAATGAACCGGTTACTTGGTTCCATCATCGATCTCCAATGACATTAAGTATAAGATGGCCCGGCACGTCGATAGTGTCGTAAAAGAACTGCAGATTTATTTGTTAATAAAGCGCACTTACTCTCAGTAACCAAAGAACGAATTTGTTTAAATACAATCTATATACCTCCTATCAGTGAATTCGATTCGCTTGTGTAGTTTTCTACGAAAGCTTTCCAGCTTACATAGCAAACTGTCTGGCGTAAGAGTTCAGAGGCTCTCTTTGCACATAATCTAGCCTCATTTACACTACTCTAAGGTGCTGCCGCAAGCGAACATACATGTAGGAAGTCGTCATTCATGAAGCAGGGCCATAACAAGGCGATTCATGAGGACGCAGTACCCCGTTATACTTCCTGAGGGACCAATTCATAACCTATGAATATAAGGTCCTTTGAAGTCCATCTCCTTTTTCTGGATATCTAGTACTCTTCTGTAGTGGTAGTAGTAGTAGTAGTAGTAGTAGTAGTAGTAGTAGTAGTAGTAGTAGTAGTAGTAGTAGTAGTAGTAGTAGTAGTAGTAGTAGTAGTAGTAGTAGTAGTAGTAGTAGTTGCACGCCTTGTCTATTTATATTGTATGTGACGACGCGTGGGATCTGAAGAGGAAATGGAAGCGTCCCAAAAACCTCAAATCACTCAGGACAACGCAGAAAATAGCAGGTGAGTGAACTTTATTTATCTGGCTGTCCATAAAATGAATATTCGAAAAGAAACATCGAGATTTGAAGTTTTAATGGAACATTTTCCTCGATCAGTTGAATCGGCCGTTACAACTGTTTGAAAATAACGTGATGTCACGCGCTCTCGCATCCTTAGGGTTGTGTGCCTGTGTTTTAAGTCGTTGTTTTGCAGAGTTCGCAAAATCAGTAAAATTTAAGCCATCACTGAAGGATTACTGGATGGCAAAAATTTGAGTTCAGTTTTCAATATCCATCTAGCCTGCTTACAGGCAATAAATTTGTATTTCGGTCGCCATATTGGACGGGTGAAAGTCGGAAGATCTGGGACGAGTGTATCCCACTCGTCCCAGATCTTCCGACTTACTCCCGTCCAATATGGCGACCGAAATACAAATTACCGCCTGCAAGCAGGCTAATATCAATCCAGTTTCAGACTTTTTTCGGCATTCCGTGCTACCCTGTAGAACGGAAAGGCCATAGCTAAAGGTAGTCATGTTTTTGCCGAATATGCTCGATAGATTGAAATAGCGCGCTAATGGTTCAGGTAGGTCTTTGTCATTAATTTTCTTTCGACGTCTCTTTGATATTCACGGGACCGGTGTATATTAATTGGTCGAAAATGCGTCAAAATAAAGCTCGCAAAGACCGTTTTTAATTTTAAGTCCTCGAACTTCAAAGCGTTGCGACATTCAATTAAAGACTGATACATAGCTGGGCCCGATGAAGTGTGGTGAGTGGTGCATTCCCCCGCCCCTACTGTTCAACACATGGTACTCCCTTTGTAAAACAACTTATCATTGCCAAGCATAACACACTGGTTAAAAGACACTGTTGGCAGCCATGAAATAAACAGATTGATCTTTCAGCGGCCAGCAAATAACTTGCAAAGGCTCCTCAATGCACAATGAATATCTTTATTGTAGTAGTTTCATTGATACTTCTGGATAAATTGACAATGAAACACAACACGCAATTATCACAGTAGTGTGAATCGCACAAATAATAGCAGAAATTGAAATTGTTTCAACTGATTCAGCTAATTCATTTTGATTATTGCATACAATGTGATCCGCCTCACTATCAAAGTTTATTGATTCGACTGATCAAAGGGTGCAGAACCCTAACACAATAGGCCATTTCCGAGTTCATATCCGCCTCCTCTTCAAAGCGAGTCTACGTGCAAAGTTTTTGTGATGGTAATTAGTTCTACTTTACATATGAATGAAAGCTAATTTTCATAAGAAAGACTTCGCACTTAGACTCACTTTGAAGAGGAGGCAGACATGAACTCGGAAGTGGCCTAATCGCACGCTAATCGTCAATCAGTCATCATAAAATCAAAGGAGAAAATGAGTCCTGTCCAGATGTACGTTCCACAATAACGAAAAAAGAATATTTGCAAGACAGTGATGTCAAATACTGACCATAATATCATGGGTGACAAATTACTCCTTAATTTAGGCGCGAAAACTCAGCGTTAATTTATAATTTCACATGTGAAATTACAAAATTGCCATGGTAACATCTCTTGTATCTCGATCAGAGCCAAGATGGCGTCTAGATTTAAGACAGTGACCATTGAAGAAGTTACGAAATTAAAAGAAGCGGCAGAAAATTTAAATACGTGAAAGAGCACAATTAACTGGGTGAGAGTTTTTGAGAAGTGGTGTGACGAAAATAGCCATGAGAAAAACCTGGAGATGATTCTTCCCGAGCAGTTGGATAAAGTACTCGAGCGATTTTACAATTACGGTTGTGAGCGTAATTTGTCACCCACGACCTTAAAAGGTAATCAAATGGTTTTCTCGTGAAATTAAGAAAAAAAAATTTCACTTGCGTTTTGTCAAAATCTGATAATTTCCCTCGCCTAAAGACTCGGGAAATTATCAGAATTTTGACAAAACGCGCGTGAAATTATTTTCTAATTTCACTCGTCGCCATTTGATTACACATACTTATTTAGATGTGTGAAAAATTTAGATGTGTGAAAAAGATGTGATTGTGATTGTGATTTAGATGTGTGAAAAATTAACCGGAAATGGAGTGTATATGAGGTGAAAGTCCCCGCAATCCCCCGCTAAGGCCCGAATTGGGGGGGGGGGGGGGGTGCGGGGGTTTCAAATGACTGGTGCATTACAAATGATTAACCATAGACGAGAGGGTGATTGGACCCGTTCACTAAGTCAATGAAAATCCAAGGAGTGAGAACAAAACTTGAATGACAAGAAACATGAAGCAGTACAGTTTTCTTCTTCTCCATATAGTAAGTTCACCATGGCTATGCTTTGTGAAGGAAAATCTATTGGGGGGGGGGGGGGTGGGGAGGGGGGGGAGAGAGAAGGGGCCTAGGGTGGGATAGACACTAACGATTTCTCCCTCTCTCACAGCTCACGGACCGATGCAGGAAATTCTTCCTGGCGCAACAAAAAAATGCATGGTCTGTATGGCCTTGGTGGTGTAGCTTGGTGGGTATTTTTCTTCAATGCTAGCCCTAGCGGCTACCATTGTTTTCGGAGAGTAGACAGACTTGAGAATACGGTGTTGCCAAACGGATGCCGGCTGCTACTACTGAGCTGGGGTCGAAATTGACAGTCACCGAGAGACTTCAGACAAGTATGGAGCACATTTGACAATTCTCCGTAATTTGCAACTGATGATCGATGCACTCATAACTCAATTAAATTTTCCTTTTCCGAGATCGCTAGGAGTTTATATTGACCGGGATGTTATTCCGGAATGTTCAAGTTGAGACTTTTGTGAGAAAATCCGGTCTGGCATTGGAACATTGAAGCGATCAATCTTTTTGTCTTTATTTCAGCTTTATTTTTGTTCATCTACATCTACGTGACATGTTCCAGCATTCAGCAAAGTCCTTTTGACTTACGACTGTTTCTGCGGCCTAGGTGGCCTCATATGAACACCATAAGCCATTTTAGAGACAACACTGCCACGGCGGGCCACTTCGATTCTGCTGGAGAGATTCGAACAGGACAGCCACAACACCGGGGACTTCATCACCTACTCTTCTCTAAGAGTGAGTGGGTTCTTTAACGCCCCACAGGGAACTTATGAACACAGAAGATATTTGTGAGACGGGGCCTACAGTTTATAATCCTTATCCGAGAAAAGGAAAGGAAAGGAACTTTATTTAAGTGTCTAGTCGTTCTAGCGCTGGAGCGCTAAATGGGGACACTGTAAACTGAAATGAACAATGAAAGTAAGTCAAGTCAAATGTCGGTTTTTGAGGAGAGGGGAAACCCCGGTAGACTCGCAGCTCTTACAAGGTCTCACCTGATTGGAGACCACCCTAACCCTTAACAAAAGAACAAATAACAGAAACAATGGACCCTAGGCCTAAAACAAAAGGGTTAGGTTTTAGGCCTAGGGTCCATTGTTTCTGTTATTTGTTCTTTTGTTAAGGGTTAGGGTGGTCTCCAATCAGGTGAGACCTTGTAAGAGCTGCGAGGTGACCCGGAAACCGGAGTACCCGGAGAAAACATTTTACTAGTCTAACCATTTTCAGATGAAATTAAAAAGGCAGCACTTTATCCTCGGTCACTGAGTATTGATCCGACTGGGGTTCGAACCTGCGATCTCACGCACGGCAGCCCGATGCTCAACCAAGTGAGCCACAGGTGTGCGGTACGTGCGCAGTTCACTACAAGTTTGTCGAGATTTTTTAAAGTAACTGGTTAATTCGTTTGTTTGTTAATAAATCATAAAATATAATCATGGGAAATAATTTCTTCAGGAGCAATTTGAATTGACCGCCGACCGGTTGTGGGTTAGCCTCCAGTGGACCAACATGCACTCAGGGTCTTTACGTCATAGACCTTATTCACGATGGCCGCCTTGTTGGATTTGCTATTATCATGCAAATTAGCTACACACGTCTGGGGGCAAACAACACAAGTTCGAGAGGTTATAACGAACACCTTAGCCACACTGATGATTTTTTTCACGTTTATTGAATGTTTCTCACCTAAGTAGTAAAATAGAATGATTACACAAGTTACTTCGATGTTTTTTTAGTGAAAAATGAAGAGATAACAAAGTAGAAAGTCAAAATGCCAAAGGCAATCAAAGATACAAAATTATTATAAAAGGTACAATGTTATGTCAATATCTCGACGAGCCGATTTTCCGCAATTTGCCTTTTTTCCAATGTTTACCCCCCTGCATAACACATGGCTAATTTGCATGACAATTTGAAAACCAACATGGCGGCTATCGTAAATAAGGCCTATTGATAAAGATAAGGACGATAAAGCCGTAAGCCCCGTTTCACAGCCCTTCAATGTTCATAAACTCTGTGGGACGTTAAAGATCCCATACACTATTCAAAAAAAGAGTAGGGCGGGGAGTCCCCGCCCTACTACTGATCGATGAGACCACATAACAGCAACATACAGTAGTCAAATTGAAGGAGTCCAAGTGCGGAAACTGGTAGAGGTAAAGGAAGGATGTTTTCAGGTGAAATTAGTGCAATTAGCAGCAGCCTTGAGACATAATATTAATTACTGAAAAAGACTACAGCACGCTCATGCAACTGATTTAAAGTAAAACGATCGTTTTCACTGGTTTTTGTTGACTCCCTTCGGGATTAATACCATACAAGCATATTTTTCTGAGCACGGCACACAGAAGCAGTTTTCGAAACACTCGGCTCTACTGAATTAAAATATCTTCTCGCAGCGTCGGAGGGCAGCTGTAGTGTCTACTATTACTAGCAGACCGTAACATTGTTTCACATTATTTCTTAAAGAGACACAGAAAGTAAACTTGCTATTCCAGAGCCGTACACTCAAACTATTTACAAAATAGCTTCAGATACTCCGAAGGAGCTCTTTTGGATACCTTATATTTTACCAGTCGAACTGGTTCGGGAGATTTGGCGGCGGAGCCGCTGTACCAGCGGCTCCGCCGCCAAATCTCCCTCGCCTAGTACACAATAAGGCCAGCTATGCAGTCTACTTTTCTTAGAACATTGCGGGCTGGCTGCGACCGTTTCTCCTCATGTGATACTATTTGCTTGTTTTGTTTTTTTTTTTTACACGAGGCAGCCCACCATGTAAAGCAGGTATGACTTTTAGGGCGCGTTCGATTTATCTTATTCCGGAATAGGAATACATAGAATAGAAGTTAGAAATTCTTCGTTTTTACGGAGATTCAAATTAAAATTGTCAAACATCTGCTTAAATGAGATTTTGAACACGATCTTTATTATTCTTGTTGCTTCAAAACGCCAAACATACCACTTTAAATCATCACTCTCCGTATTGCTATTCCGGAATAGGGTCAATCGAACGTACCCTTAGTATCCCGGAAAATCTGTTACCCTGGACGCGTAAATGTCACTTCAGCATCATCGCCTCGATGGTCAGGAGCTCGGCCTTCTCTAGGATATCAGTCAGTGCAGAAAGGAGTAGATTCTGGACTCCATAAAATGGATTTCAGATTCTACCACTTTGCTCAAATCGAAGAAATAAAGAAGAAAAAAATCCAGTTTTACTGGATACCTAAAGACAGACATGAACTAAAGAGAATCTAAGCCTTCAGATTCCACGGATCCATTTGTCTATATCAGCAAAGAAATGTAAAATGCATTTTCGATTAGTAAAATTTTTGATTAAATCGAGACAATCAGTCCTTTCCCACCTGGTTTCCCAGCCAGGGGCCCGTTTCTCGAAAGTCACGAAAACTTTTCGGGCCCGAAACTGCCAACCGCTTGTTTTGGAAACAAGCCAGCTAAAAGAAACATGTCTGTGAAGTTTGATGACTTAAATCCTCTCCGTTCTTGAGATACAAAGGGAAAAATCGCCCGAAACTTGATTTCGAGAAACGGGCCCCAGTTCCCTCCCGCTCCCGTCCCCGGAAGCTCCTCTTTGAATGCCCATAATACTCTGCAGACGCGATCGTTTGGCATGCTGGGAATTTTAAGGCGCCATTTTGATATGTGTGTCTTTAGTGAGGAATAGTGACAAATTGATGTACTCCTGTTTTGTTTTGTCATCTGTCATAGAAGACGAAACCTTGCTTTTTGATTGAATCAAATATCTGAAAAACACCTTTGAACGTGAAAACGTCTGTAGCCAAGCCATTCGTCGTTATGAGTTGTGACGAGAAAACCAACAAACGGAAGAAGAAGCGTTCGAAGCAGAGTTCGATTTCTGAGACGACTCCGCAGGCTCCGAAATCGGTCGAGAATCATGAGGTATGTAGCACCAGATTCTAACACAAGCAACCCAGCCTCAACTTACATTCCACAACAAACATAATCTGATGCACTGTTCAGCTGACTCTTTCCTATTTTCAATGTTTTGCTTGTACTATACAGCTGTGTCCATGTCTTTCGTGATCAATTCTTCGCGTTTTAATGGGAATGGAATAATTGGCCCTTAGATAGACATTGGCTATACTTGAAAGGTCGATATTTTATTTGTTCCATCACCATTCGTTCCATCACTTTGTTGTTGAGAAGTTGCATGGTTTAAATTTCGCTTCCACCTTCTTTTTTTTTCGCTTCAATGGACACAACAAGTTCGGCTTTCCAAGTTTGTGTGGCAAAATGTCAGAAGGTGTAAATGTCATTTACGCCGCTAGTTTATCTATTCTCTCGTTATTTAAAATGCGTGTTTCTCTCGTTTGGTAAGATTTTTTTTCTATACATGCTAAAGCATAACTTGTTTGTAGTTTTCAAGCCAATTCCTCTTTTTCTCCCATGAAATCAACATATGGGTCGAACAAAAACAACGGTTTTTGCATCGCCGGTGTTAATTGAACGCAATTCTTTCCGGTTTATAAATCTTTATGAAATTGTAGCATTTTTCAGTAACTCAAACATTCTTTGTGAGAGAACAAAGTGTGTTTCGAACTTAAGCTTAAATCCGTGTAGGTTTTACCAGTTCTTACCAGTCAATCAATTGAGGCTTACGGTATTTTACATTTTGAGTGCATTGTTTATTTACAATTTGTAGGGTAGGTGTAAACTATTACGAAAAGAAAAAAAGTTCTCTAGGGAAAGTCGTATTGTAACAACTGTAGTCTAGCTAATTACTATTATTGTAAAATGCCCAAATTGTAAACAATAATGTTCATTAACAAAAATTTGATTTTAAATGGTCATTTAGCTTACAGCAAAATATTCTGTTCTTTCCTCACTTCTTTGCGAGTGCATGATACATGTAATTTGAATTTGTACTGATTTAGTCCTCATGGTGTATTGTTAGGAGGAGAACATGGTTAAAGCTGAAACTGAGCCAGATGTGACACTTCCTCAGGTTGGTGTAACTACATGTATTCAGAAAGATTCAGCCAATGAAGCTCGTAACTTTGATTCAGCTTTTTTTTTGGCCTGTTAGAATATACATGTATGTAAAATCTTCTGGCCTTAGACAGTAAAAGCTGCAAGTCTCACCCCAAGGAGACAATGGGTTAACAAGGCTAAATAAAAGTTTACTCCCATTGTTTCATGTGCATTTATATTGTGGAAACATCGTCTGAATATTCTAATGTCAATGGCTTTTTAATTACCGGCTTAGAATAAAAAAACATCCCTGCATGTCAGTGAGACAGGTTGTCTCATGACATCCCTGTAAAGTAAAAGATGTCCATCCAGAATTGTTTGGTAATTCTCCCAGGTCTTGAAATTAACGGTTGCTAACTGCAAAATGTAATCAATTTGTCAGACCAGTCCTGGAATATAGCTCACCCGTGTTTCACCACGCGTTGCTGATGTACCTCAGTAATGATCTGGAAATGGTCCAGAAGCGTGCAATCAGTCTTATCTCACCAGGTTGTAGTTACATGTATGAGACAACCCTTGCACACCATAAGCTAGACACGTTGTATAACAGAAGATCCATGCTTTGTCACAAGCTCTTTGACTCTCTAGCATCTGATGACCATTTGCGCAAGTTGCTACATGTACCTCAAACACATTCAACTTTAGAAGTACAATCTTAGATGCACTCGGAAGTATGAGAAATAGGATATTTTAGATATGTATGTATGTATGATGCTTGTAATTAAGTTCAGAACTATTCCCTTTACATTATTATCAGGGATCGCGTTAACGCAGAAATCGTGCATTTTTATGCAAATAAAACCCAAAAAATGCATCATCGAAATTTTAATGCGTCCCAGGACGCAAGGCACTGACTTAAATAACTCACACAACTTGCTTTGATTTGTCAGTATATTCTGTTGTTTGTAAAACTGTTGGAGCGATCTGTGATCATAATTGAAGTTCTAAGAAATGGGGTTTAAAACATCTAAAAAGGTTAAAACTAAATTTTCGACCGCCTTCTGCGGTCTTCTTCAGAGGAATGTACTCTGCAAGTCACTGAATGCAAATATATAGCAAAAGACGTCACTGTTCGTTGCTCCTAGGGGAGGAAACCAGTGATGCGTAAACCCTTGGAAAGGGTGCTCTTTCATTAACAGAGTTCTTGTCCAGGAATGAATGTAACAGCCTTTGTCGGCCGGTCCAATGCATATGCGTCAATATTAATTCCAAGTTGGTTACTCTCTTTTTCTCATAATTTAAAACATACTCTTTTTCTCGCAGAGGGTCACCAAGTTTTTGGGACCCCCAAAAAATGCTTGGGACCCCAATTTGGCCGAACATGCGGGTCCCAGGACCCAGATTGAAAAATCCTAGCGCCATCCCTGATTATTCTTTTTTGAATTTTTTACAATAATGTAAATAATGTAATTTAGCCTTTTGGCTGGGGAATTATTCTTAAGTAAACTTTCTATCTAGGGAAAGCAAATTCATCAAGAATTTTCTAGTAGTTTGCTAGTACTGTAGGAAAAAATCTCACCAGGAAAACTTTAATGTTAACTTTGAGCCCTGCCTAAACCTTTCTCTCTTTTAAATTTATTTTTATCTCTGTGTTAGGAACTGCTTAACAAGACACCTAAAGTGGATAACACACCAAAACCAGGAACACCATGCATTGATGGCGAGAGATGTCTTCTGTGCGATAAAGACCGATATGAGAAAAGCAAGCAAGGTTGGTAAAATGTTACTAGAGCACTCTGAAAGCTGTTGGCATAAAACTGCAGTATCAGACAAATTAAATTTAGTAACTTTGAGTTTTCAACACCAGACTGTACAGAAAGTAAATACTGTACAATGTATTTAAGCTTTCAACTCTGTTAGAGCCTTGTTCACAGCAGATTGATCAGATGGTGGGAGATGTGACCTGATCAGCCTTACCCAGATCACTGTACAGTTATATCTCCCCCACATCTATTTAGAGTCTCAGTTTGTGAACAGGTATGCAAATTTCCTATTGAACCCCAGTGTCATAAACCAATCTGTACTTAAAGTGCAACTACCCCCAATTTTTTTTTCGCAAAACAAAAACTTTAAATTGCCATGACACTTTTGGCGAAAAAAATTTCTGTGATTGATAAAATCCTCCGGCTTCTATAGTTTTTTAAAGTTGAACAACCTCTGCCCCACGATCAAGCATTTGTGGGCAGTGGAATGAGCCTTCCCGTGACGTCACCTGAGGAGTCGCTTTGACACGTTTATGACCGAGAAGCTATTTTCGGACAGTAGTGTACTTAAAAGCATTCAAATTCAAACAAACACAAGATATACAATCTAGCAACCCAGATTCAGAGAGTATTAATGAATCAGAAGACTCAGTGGCAAGTTTTGAGGATGATTTCAACATTGAAGTGGAAGACAAAGATGATGAAGGTGATTGCACCTTGTACATGTATGCTTCACGTTGTGAAAGCTCAGAGGACATAATGGCATATGCTGATGAGCCTTTGGCTGGCGAGGAATGGCTAAAGAAACATGAAGCAGAAAGCGGGGAAAATAAACAGTTTGAGCAAGAACTTCTGGCCAGACTAGACAATGCAGTTCAAGCGGAGTCTTGGTGAGTTTCCGAAAATCATTTTGCAGGAGTACTGTCTACTGTCTACTGAATTGTTGGGAGGACACACGGCCCAAGTTTGTCTGTCATCGACCTTGGTGAAGAAAGCTTTTCTTGTTTGGGAAGAGCAGTGAACATCTGAGAGAAATCCTCTCTTCTAAAATGTAGGGAACAGGTCTTAGAATGCTTGGTTGGTTTCCAATGGGCTCGTCTGCGAAGTACAAAGTCAATCCATTTCTTCCGTCTTCTGCAGCATTCCTCACGATCGTCTCAAAAAACAGAATTTAATGCAGGCCATTTTTGTGGGTCTGCTAAAGTTATTGTTACAGCCATACGCCACACCGCGGTCAGGCGTAACAAAACGTTTCTTCTCAAATCGCTGATTGCTGTGGCCTATGATTCTTTGCTTTCTCTGGTTCACGTAAATGTTGATGTCCTTCGATGGCGTCACAGTACAACTAGGGTCCATTCTTCCAAGTGCTCGGCCGTTGGCCGGAAAAAGCGCCAAATTTGAAAACTTTGGCAAGCTAGTAAAAATGAAATATCTGCTGCCTACTAAAGTTCATTGGTAACAAATTAGTGTGAGGTCTCTGCTAGACCATATCCATCGTTTTTTCACCCAAGAGAACGTTTTTATTCGGATCATTTTGGGCCATCAACATTGCGGCTCAGAATGGAGGAGTCAGCAGTCATTTTTGTATGATATGGGAAGACATGCAAGAACACCCCAGCAGTGTTTGGACCGATGTTTGTCGTGAATATTGAGTCCTCAAAGAAACAGCAAAACAACTAAGAAAACATCCACAGCAGCACTTGTTTCTCTTGATAACTAAATCTCTGTTTCCCATATCATACGTCACAGCAGGCTGCTGATTTAGTTTTTGATCTGGCACTGAAAAGACCGAAAAAGTGGGAAAAGCCCAAAGCTGAAGCGCAAAAGACAGAAAACGAGAAGTTACCCCACAAACCTTCAGTTCTCCTTTAAGCTAACACACTTTCAAAATCTGAAGAAAAAACAGAAATGATTTTTTTAGTGGCACTTCAGAGAAATCGGCATTTGCTGATGGCACGAAAGAAGGATTTGTTTTCTAACGAATGTGACAAGTAATAATAAGCTTTAATGATAAGCAGTAATTAATAATTTTTGTTTGTATTAATTTTCTCAACTTAATTTAGGTGAACCCATGAAGTCAACTCAACCAACCAATAGCAATGGTTCATTAGTCTCACAGGTCTGTTGAAATGAAGTACTTGTGCATTATTGGGCTGTGTTTTGCCCAAATCCTGTGTAGTTTCATTTTCTTTTGTACCATTTCTCATTTTATGCTTTTGCAGTACAATCATGTTAATTGTGTGTGAGTGTACATTAAGCACTTAATGACTGGTCCCAAGGAAAACAGTGAGTTTTGTTTCCCCGAGACCTCAATTGAGGCTCGAGGGGAAACAAAACTCACTGTTTCCCAAGGGGCCAGTCATTAAGTGTTTTGTTATACCTCCCAACTCAAAATATAGAGTTTGAAATCGTTTAGCTGCCATGACTGCGTAAAAATTATTTGCTTGACGCGGCTGGCATACAAATTTGCCGCGGTTTCAAGATGCACGACCTGATCACGTGCAAGTCCAAAGTTCAAGGTAATGTTTCCCTAGGGCGTCATTGAGTTTTGTTCGCCCTAGGGCGTCATTGAGTTTTGACCAATGGCACATGACACCTTCTCCTCCAATCAGGAAACGTATTTGAGTTGGGAGGTATAACAATGTATAATAATATATAGTTAAATGAAATTTAACATAGTTAACGACTAGAGGCTAGTCTGGTCAGTAGTGTTTTGCAGGCGGTTGTTAGTGTCTTGGCCGTCTGTTAGCGTTTGTTGAGCGTTTTGGTGCGTTCTGTAGCGTTTGATATAGTTACATAGTTTACGACCGGGAGCTAGTCTGGTCAGTAGCGTTTTTGCAGGCGTTTGTTAGCGTTTGATGCGTTCTGTAGCGTTTGCAGCAGTCTTAAGGTTTTGGGAGCCCTGGGGCTGACATTGTCCAGCGGTATTCCTGGTTAGTGCATGCGTTGTTGTCCCATGTGTTTGCAGCGTGTTTGTTGCTCTGTTGGGGTGGCGTTGTGAGTCGAATTAGTAGTTTAGTGTTTCACAGCGTTCCCTTCCTATCCCCCCCTCCCCCTTTTTTATTCTTTTTTATATTTTATTTATTTATTTATTTTTTTTCCTTTTCTTTCCACTGAACTATCTGGCTCAAGTGTGACGGGTGCCTGAGGGGGGTCTTGGTGCGGGGGGCTCGTGGCTTGGTTGCGGGTTGGGCAGGCCAGTCGGGTGTTCTAGCGCCATGGGGATGTGAATGCGGGTGCACCCCCCGGGCTTCTTGGGCACCTACATGTACCCTCCACTGGCGACTTGGGCGTTAATATACAGGTTAATGGAGTGCAACAAGCAGGCTGAATAATGTCTTTTCACTGTGCAGTACCAGTCTGTACCAGACTGCACAGTCACTTGTAAACCATTAACGTACATGTACAGTGTACATGTAGTAATGTTGTTTTTTTTATGTTTTAACTCATTTTTTAATGAGTTTTAATGAATTTTAATGATTTTTTAATGCCAAACATGTAGCTCATCATGAACAACAAGTTGTCAGGTGCTTAAAAGTTTTTCAGATTTTCCTAGCTGTAGTTTCCGGTTTAGCAACTGTGTGGCTGATCTACCCATCTGGAATGAAATGCCAATTTACAGTAATTTTTGATTACATTCTTCACATGTGATATTGTCACAAATGACAATCTTCGCATTTCTATTCAGACTCCGTTGTGGGTGTGCCCAGATTGTAGAAGACACCTGGAAGATGTTGAACGTCGTGCACTGATGGAGCCTTCATTGCAATCAAGTTCAAAGGTGTGTGTCAAGTGGGAGGTTAATTAACTTAATGAAGTACTATAATTGTACATGCTTGTTCCACTGCATAATTCTGTTCAAAATGTCTTTAAAGGGATATTATTTTGGATTTTATGACATGATGGTTGTGGCTATCACACACTTCAAATACATGTATCAGTCCTTCCCTCTTCAAGTCATTGGCAGTCCCAGGCTCCAGTGCGTTCTCATCAAAATTTATGACACATGTCATTGAGTCTCTGGTCTGAGAAATTAATGTAATTCAAGGAAATCAGAATCAAATTTACATACAAAAATGCTTTTTTTTTCAACAATGAAGAACAGTGTTAAAACTAATAACAAGAATGGCTAGGAACAGGATTGAAATGCGAATGATCGATCGCACATGCAAAATACTTGACAACAAGGGAGTGCTGACAATTACAAAAGCCCCGAGGCCTTTAGCCCCATTTAGTTTTTTTAATCACAGGACCTGAGGCTTTGATCACTTTAGAACTTAATAAGACATGCCATTACTGAGACTACAATCTCAGATGGTACAAAATAATGGAAAATTGACATGACCCCTCCCCCCAAAATCAGTGATAGGAAAATGGCACAGTTTGGCCTTCACATTGCCTCATCCTTGATTTAGGGGGCACTTCTGTTCCATTTTAATCTGCCCAAGGTTGTAGTACATGTAGGAAGGCTTGTTGGCATCCAGTTTTAGAAAGACACTGTACATGTAGTTTAACCCATTGATGTCCAGGGGTTCCCCATTGGCGAGTAAAATTGTCTGGCATTAGACAGAGTAAAATACTAAGTATGGCTGGTTTAGGCCGGTTTGGACGTCAAAGGGTTAAATCTGTTTGTTAGGGTTTGGGATTTACCTGTGTATACAGTAAGTCAATCCCATGTGTAAGTTGACCCCCCATTTTGGATGGCAAAAAAAGCAATTTCCTAATTTCTTTGTTAAAAGTTCATGGGATACTAATCTAGTATTCTTTGATTTCTGGAACTGTGGATACACAAAAAAATCAGGGCCTCAAGCGCTTAATAGTTTTGTGTTTCAGCAGTTGTAGTACAGTGTATATGCAGACATTTTGTCCTCAAACTAACCTGTTTCGTTGTTCAGGGATAAAGGGCTTTAGAGGATAAGTGCAACATCACAGAAGCAGGAGTCAATCTTTGAAAATGACTTCAAAAACAATGCAAAATGTGCAAGGTGTAATTGGTCCTTGACTTTACAGTGTATATACATGTACATGTACATGTATAATATCTCACATGACAAACAAAACAAAAAACTCATAAACCAAACACTACGAAGTTTGCAAAAGCATTTAAATTAAATCAGCCAGGTTTAATTGTACAAAGAATAAAAGACAATCATTACCAACCAGCATTTTCAGGCAACGCAAGTGACGACGCTTGCACATAAACATGAGGTATTGCGCCAGGTTACTAAGCAGTTGAACAATTGTGCATTACTTGAAGAAACATAAATGCCTTTTTGAGCTTTCCACCTTTGGTAAAAAAAAATTTCCAGTGTCTATTTCATATTTGTGCTAGTGAGTATCTTCAACATTTGGAGTTGGAGAAATCCTTCAACTGGAATTGCTTACATTCATTTTGAAGTCTTTTGTCCACTGCATTTGTTATGCCCAAGACAACATCATTGTGTTAATTTTGAATAAATAATATTATTTAGCTGGAACTTGGCTCCAAATCTTTGACCCATGTATTTTATAAGTCGAGGGCGATTTTTGGAGCTTCTTTTGAGGCCATAAAAGGTCGACTTACACACGGGTTAATACGGTAAGTCTGGTAAAAATTTTACCTCAGACCAGTGTGGCTTTATAATACCAGCAGTCCATTAGTTTTGCTTAGATTATCTCAGACTGGTTCAGTGGTAAACTGTACATGTATTTGTACATTGTAAAAAAAAATTCTCAGAGCAGTGAGATAAATTGGCCATATCAGATGGCATACTTATACTTTATGTACATGTGTTTCAAGGGTTGCAGAAATCACCAGAGTACTTTATACTGGCTGTGTGTTTACAACACTTCTGGTTTTTTAATCGTGGCTTTTGTAAAGTCACTATATATAATTGACAACGCTCTGAGTACATGTACAAGTAATTGTATGGTTTGCTACGTACACGTTTGTGGGATGAGCAGCTTCACGTTTTGCTTGTGCCATCAATAACGGTTCCTTTGTGTTTTGATTCATGTACACCTGTATCCGATTTTAGGGACAAGACTTAATGCAAAAACCTACCTTGAATCTCACGCTCTCAATAACAACGAAACCATGTGACCAACAAGTGAAGTGCAACTGCAACAGAAGGTGTAGTTTATGATCCTTGTTGATCCTGTATGGCTATTATTATTATTATTTATTATTATTATTATTATTATTATTATTATTATTATTATTATTATTATTTTACTACACCTTTCAGGGCATCTGATAGGATGCGGCGATGTGGATCCGCATAATTACAATATTTTCGGCATAATGCCTGATATTAGTGATAAAGCAGCTGCTCACCATCCTTACGAACATAAAAGGCAAAGAGATTGACTATTTTGAAACGCCTATATCGAAGAAAACATGCCATTTCGCTCGTAAAATTAAAATTTGTGAGCAGTTTCCTCGCATTTTTCGGCAATAAGCCTGGACACCAGTTTTGTAATAGAAGCCCGCAATACATGTATAACATGTAAGAAACCACTGAAAATGGTGATTGATCTCAGCTAGGAAATAGATCGCGGTCCAACCACATTACAATAATTTTGCTCTATATCTCCAAGTTGAAACAAAATTCATGACAAGAAGCGAAATGATATTTCATCACTTAAATTACTTTAGCAAAAGTTGTGACAAAATGCCAACTGCTAACCATTTTATTTCAACGGTAAAAGCTGGTCGCAAATTGGCGACTCCTCCAGATATTTAAGTGCAAAGGGAAAGGTCGCAATTCCGAGTCCTGATTTACCATAAGCATGGCTTCTGATAGGATGCGGAAAAAAATTAAAGATTATGCGGAAATTTTTGGCCATATTATGCGGAAACATGCGTTGATTATGTGGAAATTACACCGGATTATGCGGAAACTTAAACAAGTTATAAAACTAATAATTAGGCCCGTCCAATGTATTTACATGCTTACGGTAAATCCGTAATGGAAATTGCAACCAATACAATCGCATTTGTGACTGAATTTTTGCTCTTTGTGATTAAAATACATGGAGGAGTCACCAATTTGCGACCAGCTTTCACCGTTGAAATAGAAGGGTTAGCAGTTGGGATTTTGCCGCAACTTTTGGTAAAATAAATAAAGCGATAAAAAATTATTTTGTTTCTCGTCACGAATTTTGTTTCAATTTGGAGATAATGGAGCAAAATTGTAATACCTTTGGAGCGCGATCCATTCCCTCGATCATTGACTTAGGGTGCGTTTGATTCACCGTATTCCGGAATAAGAATACGTGAAGTGATGAATTCAAAACGGTATGTCTGGCGTTTTGAAGCAACAAGGATAATAAAGATATGTTTAAAATAGCATTTTAGCAGGTGTTTGACATTTTTAATGTGAATCTCCGTAAAAACGAAGGATTTCTAACTTGTATTCCATGTAATCCTATTCCGGAATACGGTCAATCGAACGCGCCCTTAGTTTCTTATCAGTTACGTCATTTGCTGAAGTGTAACAGTTTCTCGTCCAATGGAAAGCATTCTAGGAACAAAAACTAGTGTCCAGGCTCATTGGCGAAAAAATGCGCGGAAACTGCTTACGATCTTTCTTACGAACTTTCATCTTGCGAACGAAATGGTGTGTTTTCTTCAATGTTCAGGAAAATAAGCGTTTCAAAACAGTCAATTTCTTCGGCTTTTATGTTTTTGAGGATGTTAAGGAGCTGCTTTATAACTAATATCAGGTATTTCTTCTTTTTTTTGCGGAAAATATAGGAATTATGCGGAAGATGCGGATTTCAGTGAATTATGCGGATCCGCATCGCCGCATCCTGTCAGATGCCATGCATAAGCATGTAAATACATTGGGCGGGTCTAATTAGTAGTTTTTTAATTATTTAAATTTCCGCATAATCTGATGTAATTTCCGCATAATCAAGGCATGTTTACGCATAATATGGCCAAAAATTTCCGCATAATCTTTTTTCCACATCCTATCAGAAGCCCAGACCTTTGAAGTGACATTCTTTGCACAGTAAGAGCAGCTGGCTGGAAGTTGCATTCAGGATGTTTTTGGAAATCATCATAGTGAAGCACTGTACCAGTGAGGTTTTGGTCAAAGTGTGACAGCCCTTTCCAAGGAAACCCAACAAAGTACACTGTTACAGTAGCTCTTTTTGAAGCAAATTTAATTTGATTTACATGTACACACAGTACAAATTATGCCGTTGACCATCTGTTAAATTGTACACTGGTTTGCTTGGTGATTTACATGTACATGTATGGTAAAGGCACTTGGCAAAAACGCCATTTTTTTAATTCTTACATGCAACCATCAGTTTTGATTGTATCAGGGTTACAGTATGGAGTGTACAGCAGACTGGATAATTTATTTTCAATTTGATATTAGTCAAAATAATTATGTGGTTGTGAGGTTTTTTTTAAACATTTTGTGCAGTTTCACAAAACCAGAAGTAATCACTGAAGTTGTCACAGAGAAAGAAAGACAACAACTTTGGGTATGTGCGACAATCTGTTACCTTAATGCTGGACGACAGTGGTCACATTTTCATGTACCTCATAATTATAATTTGTCATACTGTATTTTAGCTGCTGTGTATTTGCTGCCTGCTAACTACTGTAAAAATATTATTATACACTGTAATTTTATTGTGTCTCTGGGCATGGAAAAATAGTTTGTATAATAACAAAGCAATCATTATTGATTCCCTCACTTGCTCAACTTTGTTTCTGACCATTTTAATGCTAGATTCTGCCTTTGCTCCTTTGTAGTGTTGTTGGGGTGAAGTGCGTAACATTGTTCGCTGTATTTACAGAGAAGCTGGAACATCTTTAGCAGGTGAACAGCATTGAAAACATGTTTGGTTATAGTTATGTACATGTGCACGTGATTGCATTTATTTCCATTTGCTTTTGGCTCCTTTTTTCCTTTCTTTTTCTCTCAATTATTTCTAACACCACTCTGTGTTCTTTACAATTTTAGATGAGGAAGAAACAGTCCGAAATTCTTTAGACGAGAACAGACTCAAAGTCAAAGTAGAGAAGTAAGTGCAAGTTGTGTACAAGGAAGTTGGGGGGTGGGGGGAGGGGAGGGGACAGGAGAGGAATGTGTTTTTTTTTTAATTGGAAGATTGCAACTACAAAAGGTGAAATGAAAATCTCTCCAGCAAGAATCAGTGTTTTCACTTTCGAATGAAAATAAATAATCGTTTGTTTGTTCTTTCTTTGTGTGTGCATGTAGGTTATTAAAGAGTGATCCAGCTCAACTGTTTGAAAAGCTTGAAATTCAAGCAAGGTACTTGTAAACGCAAGCCTGTTTTTGATTTTAGATGTACAGTGTACATGTATAATAATTATTGTATGAAAAGTCCTTCTTGACATCCAGTTACATGTACATTGTACATGGTGGTGCTAGTGGTGTCGATTACATCTCTTTGTATATAGTACATGTATGTTATAATTATAATCTTTTCAATACAGCCACTGATGGTCTTAATAATTATTAACTTTTTTATTACAATGCTGTTGACCATAAGCATGCACTGTAGATAAATTTTGGTGCTTTCTATTATCCATAATCAGTTTTTTTTAGACTTTATACATGTAGTACATGTACTTCCCCTGGAGCAGTCCTTTCTTTCTAGGGGAAAAAGACTCCATCATACATGTATGATAAGTACATGTACATGTATAGGAAATCCTGTATGAACACGAGTGCATTTCGTGATTTATGGTCACTCGTGATGTTTTGAAAGTTCTCAAATTGCACTCGCCTACAGCTCGTGCAATTTTGAGAACTTTCAAAACATCACAAGTGACCATAAATCACAAAATGCACGAGCAGGTTCATACGATTTTTTATTTATTATAATTATTCTCAACAAAATTACTCAAACGTGCTACTTTGTTCGTGCTCGTATTCTTCCAGTTTTTGGTTTAGTTTTCTTCCAGTCCCCATGTTTGCCAGACATTCAACCAGGTCTGTATAGCTTTCAACGTGTTTTTGTTTTTTGCATTTTCTTTAAGTTGCTCAACGATGTTTTGGTTTGACAAAGCAAACCGACTGTCAGCCATTTTTTTTCACTTTGGCGTTCATATTTGGCACTTCCCCAGTGTTTCCATAGCAACTTCCGTATTGCACTCTATAACCTGGATTGCACTCTATAACCTATTTACAGTATGCATTCGCCATTGGCCAATCAGAAACAAGATATTTTGTTGAGTATATAATAATTATAACTACTTGTACATACATGCATTATTCCCACCTTTTGACACAGAAAATGAAATAATTTTTAATTATTATTTTCTAGTTGAGAAATTTTCTGTTGTTTGAAAACTTTTTTCAAAAGGTCATACAGTTTACATGAGCGGTGTTTGTAATATAAATAATTTTATAAATTATGACCAAATAATTATGTCTAAAAAAAGATAGCCATTTGCTAACTAGCCTCTTACGTTTAAGCTCATGAAACCAGGCCAAAGTGTTCTCGAGTACAGTAACATGACATTGTGTTAATGCTACATGTAGTAAAATAATAACAGTACCAGGCACAATTTGATCTGGTCAGTAGATTTCCCTTATTCTCTTGAGGAAGTCCCAATAGATTGACTGCTTGGAGGGCAGTGAAGTTACTACATTGTAAGGCCTTCTTAAATTTCTGGATTCAGCAATACAGTGTACTGTTGTCGCCATCAACATCATCATCATTATGCCTGTCATTGTCTTTTCCAGAGAATATGTCCGGGAAGTCAAGGTCCGCCTTGTCAAGTACCTAACATCTTGTCCCCTTTCCCCTAACCATGCCAAGGAATTTTTCACAATGCTACTGGATGAGTACCAAGCACTATCAAAGGCATTTGACATTCTTCGGCCATTTTTCTCCAGACTGGTAAGGATCTCCTTTTGGTTGCTTGGTGCATTCTTCTATGGCTAGGAAAGGAACATACTATTGAAGCAGGCCATACAATATAATAATTATTGAAGAATGTTTCCCACTAATTTTGGCCTACATTGTATCACCTGATCTAAGAGATTACACTTGCAGCAATAATAATAATAATAATAATAATAATAATAATAATAATAATAATAATAATAATGATGATGATGATGATGATAATAATAATAATTATAATAATAATAGATAATAATAATAATTATAATTGTAATAATAATAATAATTATTATTATTATTATTCGTATTATTATTGTTATTATTATTATTATTATTATTATTAGAGAGCATTACATGTACTATGTACATGTACAGACAGTAGCATTGCAGTTTTATGAAGTGGAAAAAGACAGCCTGATGCTTCACCAAAAAAAGCGAAGGGTACAGTAAATGCAGCTGTTCATCCTCAGTGAAGAGCAGCATTTGGGGTCACTTCGTGACATTAATTGTTTGTATTCCAAGACATGACTGATCTTGAAGTTAGGGAAAAGAGCAGGGAGACACTTTGTGACGCTTATTGAAATTGTGTGCATCTTATTTCTGGACATTAATAATTCAAGTAAACACAAGCTAAATCTGAAAGAAATGCATAATTATTTGAAGTGTGTGTTATAGATGGAAGATCCAGACAATTTCAGCAATAGTTATTGTCTCTTACAGACACCTAAAAAATTAATGCGTCTTCAACGGGATACATAGCCATGACCTCTGTGATGCTGGTGCTACAGACTGTATGCTCCACTACATGTAACTGAGCTATGAAGTCACTCACAGCTGGAAGCAGGTCAATTTGTTGGCCTTGTTCATTCGCATGCATGGGTTCAAATTCCATTGAAGCTATATTACGTACCTGAATTTTTCAGGTATCTGTAAGAGACAAATTGCTCAAATTTTCCAGATAAGTACAACCTACATGTAATTAAATCCATTTATTCATGTTGCTTGTTGAAATGTGTATCAAGTTTTGCCAGATTAAAGGTTATTATTTAATCATTTGTAATGATATTAACACCATGTATTAGAAAGTTAACTTATTTGTTGAATTTATTTGAACAGGATTTTGAGCATTTAAGAGAATTTGGTCTTAGTTGGGACCTTCTTCACAAACACCTATTTTACACAGAAATCTATCGCGATCCAGCGGTGTATGGTAATCTTCCTGGATTAATCACGCAGTTAAGGTTTGTATTGTACAAAATGCCTGTAGAACTTTCAGTAATTTGGGGTTACAGTAAGTGGCCCATAAGGTTCCAGATTTTGATTTTGTTTTTCAAATCATGGAAAATTGTGAAAGCAATTTTAGTAATAGCTGTTGAAAGAGTTTTTTCTCTGCCTTTTTTGATGCAATTCCTCTTTAATTTTCGCTTGTGACTTGGGGTAGAATTTTTGTATGTGTCTGTAAGATCTTTGGCCTATGCTGGCGAGTTTTTCAGTGTACATGTACATGTACTGGCGTAAAGTTGTGATGTTTGCCATAAAATGTCTTTCAACTATCCTGGCAACTATTTGTAAGTTGTGGCAAAGATACAAACAGTGTGTTTTGTTCAGATGACCAACTTTTTGTTGTGGCCCTGATAATAGAGAACTTTCACCATGTCAGTTTTTTTCTCACCAAAGTCAAGCCGCATTCTCCTGAGGGTAATTTACCTGTCCACTGTGTACATGTATATAAAAAAATATATAAAGCTCTAATCAAGCCAGTCTGACAATTATTGTTATTATCATGGATGCTTAAAGAGAATAATTAATTTCGTATTCAAAAAAATTGTTGGTAGTGTAGAGCTTTCTTGCAGACCAGAGTTTCTTTCATGCATTTACGCAAATAATCATGTGTACACATGTGCTGTAGGCACGGGCTTCCCAGGAAACTCTGGATTCCTTAGCTGGTGACGTGGAAATGCTATTTGTGGCAGTTACTGTTTTATTATTATTGTTGTTGTTGTTAATTCCAATTTATTTTATCAATAAATGCAAGCATCGACCTGTTGATAACTAAGTAATAATTTTAGTGATAAAAATTAGAGAAAACCATAAAATTTACTTCAGTGGCCTAACCTCTCTGGGAAATAATGCTTATGAGTGTAGAAGCAACCTCAACTAATTTTTTGTCTTGCTTTTGTCTAGACTTGGTGCAGTTTCTCAAGAAAATTTTCACACAGATACATTTCCGGATTTACTACACAGGTAAGGTGACTTCTAAGTTTCTCTTCCCAGCAGCTTATCGGTCAACAGAATTTTGAAGCCACAAGCCATCCATTGTAGACAATCGGATTTTTTCTTTTGATTGCTCAAATGAGATACATAATTACAATACAAGATTTTCTTTAGCGGGCAATTATTATATAAAATACTCAAGATCTAACCAACTATTAAAATCTTTTTCAAGATTAGGGGCCAAAATATGGAACAGCATCCCACAAGAATTACGCAAATTACCAAAATGCATATTTAAGAAAATTATACATAATCGACTTTTACAAGTTTTAATGGAAGAGGATGATTATGTTGGCATACCTTCGCTAATCATCAGATTTCAAAATAATTGCTAAAAGTGGATTTATCTAACCGCAATTTCTATTCCATTTTATTTATTAATTTTTATGTACTTACATGTATTTTGTTTATTGGTATTTATTTATTTATTAGTTTTTAATACCGAGTATTCAATGTGCATACATATTTATTTTATCTCTACTTATGTAATACTCACACTTAGATTTACTCTGTAAACAGTCCTACTCGCTACCCGCCTAGATTAGCTTTAAATGTAGCTATTTGCGGGCTACAGCATTGTTTTGTTATTATTTGACATTGACTTAATAATAAACTTCTTTTGTGCAGGTATCTTAACTTCACTGATGATCTTACCGAGATAGAGTTTTCATGGAAAGAAAGTGAACGAGCTTTCAAACAGTATAAGGAAAAACAGGTAAGAATATAGGTCTGAGGGGTTTGTGCCTCAGGCATCTTCTTTCATTAAAATGATACAGTAATTAAATTCTGCCAAACTGGGTAATAATTTATAAAAAACATATGTGTGTAACTTTCCAATTAGTTTGGTTTGTTTTTTTCAGATTTTCATTCCCTTTGACAGCTTCTTTTTAATTTTGATTGCACAGGCTCAGCTGCGTGAAAAAAGTGGCACAGCAAAAATAGAGTGGGAAGATGATATAATGAGTTCGGAATGGAGAACTAAGGTACAGTACAGTTGGAAGTAAAGTTGAGTGATGAACTTTGTTCAACCAGTCAGCTCAGTTGATACATGACTTGTAGTCAACACTGGACTACTATTATGCAAGCATTTTTTTAAAGAGCATAATGAGGAAAAATAATATATAAGGAAGCCTAAGTTTCTCTATGTTATGTTGCAGATATTAAAGACGGCCACACAGCAGAGGTGAGGTTCTGTTCCTCTAAATCTAATCATCTAATCCAAGTTATTCAAAGCATAATGGTCACTAATCCAGTCTATACATTTTGATGTAAATAATGTTTAATTCTATGAGTAAATTACTATAAAAATTATGTTCAAATGAACTCATGATACTCATTGTTATTGGGTTATTAATCATAAGTTAATACACCAATTTCGACATTATAAAAATTCAGTCCTAAACAAAAGGCATCATCTCGAGACTCTGGGGAATAAATAGAAGGATTTGTATGAGTTTATTCCCCAGAGCTTCGAGATGATGCCTTTTGTTTAGGACTGAATTTTAGTAATTAATATATTATTAAAATTAATTTTATTAATTTTAATAATATATTAATATATTACTTTAAGCGTTACTGCTATAGCTGTACCAGTAATTCAGGGTAGGCTGCAAGTGGTATCAACAAGCACGTCACCAGTCATTCCAAGCCCAATATTATTTTTTTGAGCTACTTGTAACTTTGAGTCACGGGAGTAATAGGCCTTTTGTAGCTTGTTATCACATGGTACAAAAACTGCCACACTGGGACATCTAAAACAAAGAAAATTTAGATACACTTGCTTTCTTTTAGATGTCCCAGTGCGCGATTTGCGTTCCAGTGTGGCGGTTTTTGTACCATGTGACCACTAACCTGCAAAGGGCCCATTGCCATCAACGGTTACTGTAATATGTTACTGTAGTTGATTGTTGACTTGTTAGTTACATGTAATTGTCATAGTGGTTGTGAAAATAGTTCAAAGATGGCTGATCAAAGCTCAGAGTTGTTCAGTCGTACAATAATAATAATAATAATAATAATAATAATAATAATAATAATAATAATAATAATAATAATAATAATAATAATAATAATAATAATAATAATAATAATAATAATAATAATAATAATAATAATAATAATAATAATAATAATAATAATAATAATAATAATAATAATAATAATAATAATAATAATAATAATAATAATAATAATAATAATAATAATAATAATAATAATAATAATAATAATAATAATAATAATAATAATAATAATAATAATAATAATAATAATAATAATAATAATAATAATAATAATAATAATAATAATAATAATAATAATAATAATAATAATAATAATAATAATAATAATAATAATAATAATAATAATAATAATAATAATAATAATAATAATAATAATAATATGGCGGAGGCGGAGGCGGAGGCTGCAAGTCGGTCTCACGCCGGAAGACCAGGAAGGATAAAATGGACAGATAATATGGTCCAGGATAGAATGCAAGGATAAAGCTATAGGACTGAACAACTCAGAAAACCCGCCACTTCTTAGAAACGGGCGCAAGAAAGGCTACATGAGCATTATGAAAGAATTGTGGGACGACCTGGGCTACGTAGGTTTGGGTTTATCAGCCCAAAATCTTCGCGACCACGCAGCGAAAGCGGACAGAAACCTAGAGAGTACTTCAAGCGATGGTGTGTGTGCAAGTATAGAAGCTCCAATACATCCTGAACCAAAAAATGGGCTGGAAAATTTATTAAACAGCAATGCAGACAAATGCTCGGAGTTAGATTTGCATATTTCTTTCGATCAGGCTGGTGTTTTACATATGAAACGTCCCCGGGGACAGGCTCCTATTCATTGCGAAAACACTAGAGGATTAATTACTGCTAAGACGTCTGAACAATGTAATCAACCAGTCATATCGGGTAACAACAATGAGGCTGCGATACCAGGAAAGCTACCCGAATATAAACATCTTCTTTTCCCATCGAGTGTGTTTTGGGGCCAAGATCCTGAAGGGAGACCAATAACAGTGAATGTGTCGACCATTGAGGATGCCTATGATGAGATCGTCAAGTGGCGAAAAAATACCTTTCTTGTTCCCTATGCATGGGAAGATAGGGAGGGAATTCATCGACAAATTCACTGAGCGTATCAATGATTGGAATAATGAATCGCCATTGCAACATATCGCTCTGAAAGCCGCCATTGTTCTCTTAGCAGTTGGCCTCCAAAAGCCTAGCCAAAAGTCAAAGGCGAAGGATCACAAAGAATGCTTGGGCAAACGACTCGATCAATGGAATAGAGGTGAAATCGACTTTCTTTTACGCGAAGGCCGCGCTATTCAAAGGCGCCTTATCAGTTCCCACAGAAAGAACGAGCCAGACAGTGCTAGGGTTTTTGCTAACCTTGTCATGTCAGGACAAATTAACTCGGCTCTGCGATATCTAAGTGGTGAGAACGGAGGAGGAGTCCTGTCTCTAACTGATGACGTAATGAAACAGCTACGGGAAAAACATCCAGAGGCACAGGAAGCCCAGCTCGGAACTCTTGTGTTTGGTCCAACAGAGCAAGTGCCTGACTCTATTTTCCGACAAATAAATGATGAGATGGTTAGGGAAGCAGCCTTAAAAACGAAAGGTTCGGGTGGCCCATCAGGAGTTGATTCTAATGGATTTCGGCGAATGATGGCTTTTAAATCCTTCAAAAAGTCAGGCACAAACCTCTGCTCCGCTATTGCTACTATGACGAAAAAGCTATGTACCGAGTATGTGGATCCTCGCAGCATCGAAGCTATTCTGGCTAATCGTCTGATACCACTCGACAAAGGAGAAGGAAAAGTGCGACCCATAGGGGTCGGAGAAGTAATACGTC
>OX421445.1:55354839-55384839 GCA_949126865.1 Montipora capitata
AGCCGACGTCAAGCAAATAATTTTTATCTGTGTATTGTTCTATTTTGAGGTGGGAGGTATAACAAAACACTTATTGACTGGCCCCTCGGGAAACAGTGAGTTTTGTTTCCCCTGGACCTCAATGTTTCTCTCGGCTTCGCCTCGGGGAACATTGAGGGTATCGGGGAAACAAAACTCACTGTTTCCCTTGGGGCCAGTCATTAAGTGCTTAATATTCTCTACTCGTATTCCATGTACATGAAACAACAGTATGAAAGGCGCAGTTATTTGTGGACTGTGAAGTTCAAATTCCAATCAACGGTTTTGTTTTTCTCTTCGGTCAATCTTTGTTGGTGCAGGGATGTCGCAGTGGTGAGAGCACCAATGTGGCCCGGGTTCGATTCCTAGACATATGTAGGTTGAGTTTGTTGGTTCTCTACTCAGCTCGAATAAGTTTTTCTGTGGGTACTCCAGTTTTCCCCTCCTCAAAAACCAACATTTGATTTGATTTGCTTTAATTTGTTGATTTCAGGGTACAGTGTCCCTAATTAGTGCTCCAGTGCTAGAAGACGAGAAACTTACATGTAACTAAAAAATGTTCGTTTTTTTCGTTGGGCACATACGGAATTGCCATTGGCTGATTTCAATTTCCTTGGGTGGTTTCTGTTTTTAACTTTACTGGCAGCAGTAAAAGACTGAAAGGTTACATGATATGTGGCCCTAAATCCATGCAGTGAAGTTAGAGGTCGTGAAGAGCCGTGGTGTATCTGAAAATATAAATTTTTTCCCCTTGCTTCAGTCTCCAGGTGGCAAAATGGCAGACTGTCAATGTAACAAGTGTCCATTCCATGGTGCAAAGGACCAAGAAAGCAGATTCAAATCGGACCTCAAAAGCTTCACTGCCCATACCATCCCTCCCCTTCCAAACAACAACCACATACACAGCAATCATTGCCATCCCCACCACAAGAAACCCCCTCCCCCCACACCACTTCACTGCCCCTTAGAGGGGCCCCCTCCGGATCTCCATGGCTTCCTCCTGGACAGTTCTCTAAAGCATGTCAATTATAATGGTTACCATAACAACTTGGATGGCTGCGGGGAGATCGATGACGTTGACGATGACGATGATGAAAACAGCTTAAGTGACAGCAACAGTGATTACGAGAATGATGATGATGAAGATGATGATGAGGATGACGATGGGGATGAAAGCAGTTGTTCCCCTCGAAGAACCAGCCAATCCTCAGGTATCGTGGAGGAAGATATTTTTGAAATGCTTAAGGCCGGTTTACACGTTACGATTTGTCGGCCGAACATTATCGGAGCACGAATCGTACGTGTATTTTGACACCCGATTTGCAGCCGATTCATGTAACAGATTTTTGTCGAGTTGGGTCGACACTTTCAGGGAAGCCGGCGTGGTGTCATTCAGAATTTGGGAATGGTGCGTGCGTACAGAATAGAAACAATCGAAATGGCGGAGATCAAGAAGACGTAGTGATTCGTGCTCCAATAATGTCGGGCCGACAAATCGTGCCGCCAAATTGTAGCGTGTAAACCGGCCTTTAGACAATAGGGATACAATTAAAACAAGATTAAGCGACGTGAACATCATCCTTGCGGTTTTGTCAGTTTTATCAAGTTCCTTTCCAATTAAATTTATTGCAAATGGACACAAAATAATGAAGTGGCATGACGTAAAATCGACGAATCTCTTTTCACATTGTCCTCGATATAAAACAAGATGATCTTGAGCTTACGTGCTGTATACTTAACTTCATGGAAAATGAACTTGATTTAACGAAACCCCGATAGAATGAACTAGACTTCCATGTAGGGCTTGGAGTTCCCGGTGCTGTGGCTTGTCCTCTGTGGTAGAGTGGTTTTCAATTGAGTGTCGAAAGTAATTAGCGAATTGCTTTGGTTTATGATTACTTCACTCAGTAATTGGTTCAAAGTTCTCGCGCCACTTTTTCAACCAATCAGAAGTGAAACCAAAACCAATCGTGGCTCGCGCGTGCACATTTTCCCTCGCTTTGTGTCAGCTACGTGTAATTACTTCGAGTTTTGATTGGTTTACCGGATTGTCTCCGTCCTTTTTTATTGGCCAAAGTAATTACTTTGGTTTTGGTTTTACGACACTCAATTGAAAATCGCTCTATATCATGGTTTGGAGGGTAAATGTTCGGCGATACTAGCTATAACAAGATGCTCTACAATCCAAGGGCAAAGAAAGATGTGATACCATTACGATATGGTATGGCTGGGTATGGTACTTAACAGTTATCACAAATTACATACGCTGGAAGTGATACTATCGTCAGTTGTCAATTTTTGTAGCATTAGCCCTTTCCCGAATTAGTTTGATTACAAAGGTGTAATATTCAGAATGCACTGCATTCCTTTAGAAATGGTGGCTTCCGTTTTGAAAAAAAATTCCAGTACTTGAGGCCGTTCAATATGATTGGCTTGACCCACGACTTTCTGTATGCGCACTTTTCTCTTCAGAGGCTCAAGTGTTTGCAACTAGCAAACGAGCTGTACAACTACATTCGAACTGCTCTATTTATCCCCGACGTATCATAACCCACTAATCCCAGAGTTCTTGTTGGTTGCAACTAAGTTGGCAAACTGCCCACAACACCGCACCACTAGATACTTGAAGCTACCTCAGTCGAGGTTCTTATGGCAAAATAAGAACACTTCGTCAACCTATATTATAGCAACTGCTTTTTTCATGCATTTTCGACCTTTTGTAGGCCTGCTGAAATTCAGTTAAACGTCGAAAACCTTTTTTACAATGACTGCAAAATTCTCGCGCGCCCACTGGGTAATTTGTAATTATGCGATAATGACGCGATATTTTGACCCCTCTGCCTTTTTGTTATTGTAAAAAAACAAATTGATGTCAGTTTTTCATGCGTCAGTTCTGTTATTGATCATGAATTTCGTCATAACATTGTCATCAATTTGTTAAGTACAGGCAATGAACAGAATAATTACACCATCGCAGCTTACTGTAGTTTCATTATTTTCAGATATTGATGGCTTGGGTCTTGACGTCCCCCCAGGGTCCCCCTGTAGTGTGAGGAGCAGTGGAGATGGCAGTTCATGTGAGACTCCAACTGTCAATCAATGTACGTCGTCAACAGAGGATGGTCGAGCGGATCGTGGCAAATATTGTGACTGTTGCTACTGTGAATTCTTTGGTCACGCTGCGGTATGTAACGCAAACGCATGTCACGGATAATTTCATTTTAATGCGAGCTCGAATGAATTATGTCGCTCATGTTAACTAAAACTGGGTGAAAATACAAGGCGGATGAAAGGATTACCGTCACACGCTAAAGACCCTCTGTATAAAGCTCCCCTTGATAAAATCACATGACAGCATTTAATGAGCAGTTCGTTTAGTAAACAAGGAGCCGATTGTTTGAGTTAAAAAGAACCTGATAGAAAGCAAACGAAGGAGAGAAGTGATCCTCGCAATAACCTGCACAATTTAAGCAATTGTCTCTTTTAGACACCTTAAAAATTCAGGTGGCTCCGACGGGATTCGAACCCATGATCCTCTGCGATGCTGGTGCAGTGCTCTACCAACTTAGCCAGATTCATGTACATAGGTAAGAAGAAAATACACGCAAGCCGCGTGTAATGGGCATAGCAATTTTACTCATGTCAAATTACACGCAGACTGCGTGTAATTTCAGGCGCGTGTAATAGTTCGTGTAAAATTTTACACGCGCGTAACGCGCGCGTATTTGCGCGTAAATCCGCCATCTTGCACGCATTTTACGCGCGTGTAGGTGCTGCTATTCCTGTGGCCAGTAACTGTATGAAACCATACAGTTGGGAACAGGTCAATTTGTTGGGCTCATGTGTTCCCGTTAAAGGACTCGATGAAAGAAATGTAGATACTTGAAGCGCGTGCCATAGACGAAAGAGCAAAAATGATCCACGCGCTAACCTGGACAATTTAAGCAATCCTCTCCGCCTTAATATAGCTGGTCTTGTCTCATAGCTACTACATATGGTCTTGATGAATCGTGGAACGTACATTTGAAACTGCTATGGGCAGTTATTTGTTCGTTTGTTTGTGGTTTGGCGAATCAAACTTTCTAAGCGCTTTCTTTTCTTCTATAAAGATCCTTTTAAGCAACAGCCATCTTCCCATGCGAAAATTCCCAATGGCGAAATGGAAAGAGAATAAGATTGGACTAACATTTACGACCGATTCCCTGTTATATGAATCTCGCTCCCAGATATCCTGTACTTATTCTTTTAAGTTTTGTAATGACGGCGTATTAAATTCACCGATTCTTCATTTAGTAATGTGGTGTTTTCCCTGCATCACGCAACGAACCCCCTACCCTGCTATTTAATATGGACTTCATTGGGCGATCGGTTGCACTCTAAAATCCAGTACTGTGGAGTTGATGGGTGGAGCATCAACAAGGGCTAAGGGGTGATCACCAAATACTAGGGGCACTCGAGTGAGAAAATGAACGACGTTTTTACGTTGATTGTATATTATTGCACAGCACGCTTCTGGCTTTGTTTCTTGTTGCCTGTGTTTTTCCGCCTTCACGAGATTCTGACAATCATTGCTGTTCTTTCATAATGTCTTTTACAGCCTCCCGTGGCACCCACTAGCCACAACTACACAGAAATGAGAGACAAATTAAGACTCCGGCTTAATAAACGGCAGGTAAGTTAAATCTACAGTTTATGTAAAATTTTAGTGATAGTTTGAAGTTGAGGACGGCCTGCAAATTTCAAACCTTTGGCTTTCGCAGAACTCTAAACCCGGAACATCGGAACATAAGATGGCCTTGAACAAGGAGACGCATTTTAATGTGAGTAGCTTCACGCTCTGCTTTTGTTCGATTGCATTCATTGTCGACTCATGAGCCATTTCCATTTTATCTATCAAATGTTTACTTGGTCGTCGTTGATTTTTTTTTTCTCGCAGCCTCACCAGCCCCTTCAAGAGGAAAAGAAGAAGAACGCTCCAGTAGTCGATCACCGATCTGTGGACGATCTTCTTACGTTCATAAATGGACAGAGAATGGAGGAAGAAAGACTGGGAGGAAAATCGAAAGCACAGAAAAAAGCACGACAAAAACAGAAGAAGGTTTGCTTAGCTCATCCATTTTTCTTCGGAAGTACATCATGTATAAATTGGATGCTCGCTCAATTTTGATGAACTTCACGAAGTGTTCTCTGAAGTGTAGTTTTTAACAGCAAGGCTAGCGCTAGTATTAATTAAGGTATTTTTCATGTGATTGTATGTGTACTTGAGAAGCTGAGGGGTCGCTTAGAGATTCTTATAACCTTCTTATAAGGACAGATGTGATGCTGAGAGGAGAGGAAAGGAGGAGGGAGGGGAGGGGGGGGTAAGTTGTGGCGCTTGGATTTGTTTTCGTAGAGTTCTGGACGTATTGCTTATCACCAACGAGAGATCTAGGGGAACGTGCTTCGTTACTTCCTGCTCAGTAGTTAACGCGAAGAGTATGGCAATAGGCAGTGTTAACTACGGTAGCTTCGCTTTATTAGTGTTGACAATTTTCTTGGAATTTTGGTCCAAAATCATTGACCTAGAATGTAAGAAATCCACTACCGGTTGCCGCCCCATGCTCCGAAGCGCGCAATTGAGATCGCAGTTTTTCTCTCAGGCGGCTGAACAAGCGAAGCAGAAGAAAAATCCAAACAGTGAAAATAACAACAAAGTTTCACAATCCTCGTCATCTGCGGGCTGTGAGAAGAAGATCGAGGCTCATAACAATGATGCTGATGTTGTACTCAGTAACACGCGGCTGTTAGAGGAAAGGCAGAAGCGGGAAAACCCGGTCACAAATGTCAAAGAAGAGAAGAAACCAGCGCAGCGGAGGAAGGTAGAGGAGCAAAAACGAAAGCAACCTGAAGCGTTGGACGAAGGATGCTCGTCACGCAAAAAGCAAAGTCACGCGAGTCAAGATGTAACGGTGTCACGTCAGGGCTCGAGAGAAACTTGCAATGGAAAGGAGACGCGACGGAAGTCCGAGCAAAAGTCGGAGAAGAAACGGCAAGAGTCGGTGTCTCCTGACCCAAATAAATTTAAGAAATCTGATGCTGGTAAATCAGAAAACGGTGGCAGGTTACCACAGAAGAAACAAGGAAAAAAGAAAAAGAAGGTGTCACTAGGTAAGGCCTTCAAAAAGGCGTCGGGTTTGCAAACTTTCCTGCTCAAATTAAAAGTCTTTAAGAAATTTTGGAGGTCAGCGTTCTAACATACCTTCGGAGCTCTTCCTTCAAACCGATCGCTCGATATGAAGGCTCCTCAAGAGGAAGGCTCGATTGACCAGCCGTTTTCTGCGCCCGCGTTCCTTCGCGCACTCCACGGCTAGTTCACTGGTCCAGCCAATAGTATTTTCCACCAATCAGAAAGTCGCCAAGTACAAAATAAAGTATAGCGACGGGTGCTACGTCACGGACAAACGACGCAGACCAGTGATCCATCCGTTCGTTGGGAGGAGGATGTTAACCGCACTCACAAAACGGCTGGATATCGAGCCTACTCAAAATGTGGTCATCGATATCATTGGCTGGTTTTACTTTCTTTATCGACAGATCGTGATGCATGGAACGACGGTCATTTTTCTCTCGTTCTAGTCCCGTTCAAACCTGATGTCTTTTTTTCAGTTCTCTTTAAATGCAAATCACAATTGAAATAATTCTGAAATTGCTTTCTACAATCATTTGGAAACCTCTCTTTGTCCTTTTCCTCCCCTAGATGACGTTTTCTTACCGCGTGAAGACATTGAGGTAGGTTTTACGTGTATTTTGCTTGATCGTCTGAAAGTAGTTTGCCATGTTACTAGGTAAGAATGGCATATCATTTGTCCAATATTGGAAAAAATATTGGACGAATGATGTTTTGTTGTATAGGAAATCCCAAGTACAATTCGGAATCGTTAATTGCGAGTGATGGTTTGAAAGTTCTTATTCCATTCTGAGAGCTTTCCGAATTTTGACTAGGAGATAGTACATTCTTTTTAATTATACAACTTGTATAAACTCAATCGATTCACAAGGACATAATCATGTCCATAAACTGCGTTGAATTATGACGAACTTGAAGTGTTATTCAGCCGTGGAAAACTTTCAGTCGGGTTTAATATTAGGGAGCTTAAGATCTACGACGACGACGTCGACGAAAACGCCAGAAAACAATGATATCATTGGTTAAAAGAGCATAAATAATCGTGCTGCACGTGCGGCAAGGATTTTATCTCATATTTTTGCGGTTCTCTGCGTGACGACGACGTGAAATCACTAAATTTTAGGTTTTGACGACAACGTGAGCATGCAACAGAGAATCTTTCATTCTCTATTTTCAGTCTGAAACCGCTCGTACCAATTTATTTTTAGGATACTTCGCCCACATTGTACGACGTGAACAAGATGGAATAATCGCGAAAGACTTTTACTAGAGCAAAGTTCTATTTTGAGGTGACGTTTTCGTCGACGTCACCGTCGTAGATCTTAAGCTCCCTATTGTTGTTTCGGTACAATCATGTCGTACTTCCTGGTTCAGATTTTGCTCCTCGTGTCTATTAAAAAATAGCGAAACCATAGTTGGCTTTTTTTCTTTTCATTCTCCCTCCTGGCTCCTGGTTGCCATAGTAATTTGATAAGATTCAGAGCACAATTTGGGATTTCTAGTCATTTTATTCAGTGTGTTGTGTGTCGCCAACCCAGGGACAATTGAAAACGAAGTACATGTAGTAATTTGAACGTGTGGGTCACTGTGACCTTGCTTTCTTTCAGCTGTTCCTGGAAACCATGAGAGTAACTGATTTTTTTTGTTGTTATTGTCTTTTTGTAGAATGACAAGCTTATACTGATGGATGAAGCCGAACGTGAATTAGAAGAGTTCAAAAGGTATGCATGTTGTTTCTTTACAATTTTCAGCGTAGAAAGGGATCGAGAAGTCGGTAGAACCAGAAATCAATGTATCGGTGAACCGTCCTTTTTCAGTTTTTGCAAAACATCAACTTAAGTTGCTCGCGATATCTTCAGGGATCCCCTTGGATCATTAGAACCATCTTTTGTCCATTCCAACCGCGAGTTTTTGCTTGCGTTCATTCTGAGGGTCGCTTTGTTTTACGGATGCTAGTGTCGTTGACCTTGCCTTCTTTCTTTCACTGCAGATTCTGCATGAACCTGACCCCTGTGGAAAGACGAGAGCGTATTCCCGTCAATGTCAACTTGAAGGGCCTCTTGAATGGCAGGAAAAATGGTTCATCTTAAGTGGCCCTGCCTCGGCTGCTTGTCGACGCGCCCAAAAGACCAGTCAGTCTAGTTGTCTTCATAACCTATTTGACCAGTGTCACATGTTTAACCGAAAATGGAATGATAGCGGAAGACTTGATGCCTAGCTTCGAGCAGTTTTCATTTCAATTTAATCGAATGCACAAAGAATTATCTTGTCAAATAAAATCTATATTTAGTTTCGTGAAGAATTTTGATGCTTTAGTGTGATTTGTTTTCGAAATTTATTTGTTTCCATTGCACGTTGACTTGCTTCTTGCATCTTCTTTGTCACATGGATGAAATTGAAGTTGATTACCATCTGAAGTCTTAAATGGTCTAAATGGCTGTAGTGAGGGTAAAGTCTTCGTGTTAATGCCTTTCTTGGGCCTCCCGAAAACCGCTGAACCTGAAGTCGAACCGCTGTCGAAGTTGCATCGACTAAATAAGCCAGTTCGGAGTTTCAAGAAACGAATGTTGCGCGTCGGAATAAAAACAAGCATATAATTGTCTTTTTCGTTATGGTAAGTGGCTGCAAGAGTTTGCACTAGAAATCTGTTGTTTTTTCTTGCTTTTATCCCGACGCGCGCACGGTTTTTGAAACTCAAAACTCGCTTATCTGGTCTAACACACGAACCGTGTCGATTTAAATGCAATCTCTCTAACAAGTCAATAATAATAGCGAGACAACTCGAAGCAAGAAGGTAATCTGTTCACTGGATTCGCAAGGAAACCAAAAATGTTTAGTACGGGAAGTTTTCGTAAAGGACGAAACAAAGTACGTCACGGACGCAAACATGTAGTGCTTAAAAAAGAAATGTTGCTGCAGCTGTTTTGTTGAAAGCTTTCTTCAGTGCTTTAAGAAGTTATTTTTGGCATGTACTAAAACCACGAACACCGGAACACCCCGGAACACCGGAACTCCGGAACACCCTGGAAGTAACTCAAAACCCTCAATTTGGCTAACCCTAGGCCTAGCTAGGCCTTAAGTTGGTTTTTAGGCCTAGGGTTAGCCAAATTGAGGGTTTTGGGTTACTTCCAGGGTGTTCCGGAGTGTTACGGTGTTCCTGGTTTTAGTACATGCCGTTATTTGTACGTTTTGCTTGATTTGGTTTCCAGTTCCTCCTAGTCTCTAAATTTGGCTAAATTTCGAGACAGATCCCCTTCAAGGATTGTAGAATTGTTCTTTGTAAAATCACAGAAAGAACACCAAAAAAAATTGTTATTGTAATGACGGACAATAATTTATCGTAATCCACAGAGCATTGGTTTGTAATGGTGGACAATTGTCACTCATTACCCTCCAATAATTTGCGGATTAGAACTGTCACTCCTTACCGTCCAATAATTTGTGGGTGGCAATATACCTTATGCGCTTTTATATTTTGTTTTCCCAATACAGATCACATGATAATACTCAAGAGATTCGATCCTTTGTCTTTTTCACAAAAAAGAGTGCATGCAAGCATGAGTATGTCTGCTTGCACTCAAAGGACCAAATCTCCCCAGCATCTGAATAGGCCATTTTCGAAATATCAAATATTCAGCTTCATAGTAGGCTGTGAGGACAAGAACAATAGAAACACGTTGGAATGAATGTGAAAAATATTTACATATCATCCACTTTCCTTTGTCTTTGTCCTCACTGCCAAGCTGAAATTTTAATGTATCGAAAAAGGCCTATTGGGAAAACAAAATGCACCAGCGAATAAGGTCTGTTGTCCCTCACCGTGCTCCAATATTGTTAAGGTGGTTTATGTGACGTCATCGCCGCCATATTGGTGGACGAAAACAAAAGATCTCTCATTAGCTCCTTTTGTTCGTCCACCAGCAATCGTACATTACACCATTGTCACCTCACCTAGTTTCTCTTGGTATGAAAGGTAATGAGTACCTATTCTTGTCGGCGCAACGCCTACTGAATCTACAGGAGTTAGGCTGTTGCCCTGGGAATTTCCTATCGGTAATAGCCCTTTTCTCGGTTAGTTTTCCTCCTTTGCATTACAATGTAATCTAATGTGGGTGCGAGGGAATAGGCCAGTTTCGCATTCTAACGGTTGGACTGGATCTAGCATGAAATGAAAAGAGCTATTGCCTATTTAACAACGTTTTGCACTACTTTCATTCTCTTTATCGCAAAGAAGTCTACGACTCACGTGGTGCGCTGCGTTTAAGCTTATTTCGACTCCGTTGGTGATGTCCGACACCGAGGAAGCCGACACAAGAAGAGAGGCCACGGGCGAGCCTGCTACTATCGAAATTCAGCAAGTTTTTTAGGGATTATCTGTAAGCGCAACTTGTTGCTCAGGGAAAAACTTGTCGAAGCAGAAGACATGGAAGACATGGTCAAACTGAAATACAAAATTTTTCATTCGCTTTTTTTTGCCTAGGTAAGTGACATTGTGCTTATTTATTCGTCGAACTCTAGCTTGGAAAATGACTGAAACAGAAAACGAGAAAGCTATGTAGTACTATGTTAGCTTGCAATTCAATATTGCTTCGCCAATTGTGATATTGCACAGTGCATTGAGTTGGATGAAATGTTATCGTTAGCTTCAATTTTGGTACAACGTGATGACTTATGTCGGTAAAAGTAATTTTAAAAGTATACCACGAAATACATTAACAGTGCTGCACAGCTTTTTGTTTTTTTGTTTTATTCGTATGTCCCATTTGTTTCCACTAATCACACGGTTTTCGAGAGAAATCTTCCACCCAACACAATGGTTGTTTACTAATTGCAAAGAAATTTCCATCGGGTGAAAAACGTGTTCCATTTAACTCAAGTCCGTTCGTCTCCCGGTAATTGCGATTTTACGCGACAAAATTAAAAATGTGGCCGTGAATAGCCTGGAACTGGTGAGAAAATGGAACACACATTTCCATCGGAAAGTTCCAAGGGGAAAACAGGACTTCCTTTTTCAGACCTCCCGCTGCTCCCGGAAATTTTCCAGTGGAACGAACCAAAGAGTCGTGTTCCAGTTACAAACCAACCGGAATTTCCGGAAGTGTTTTCTAAATGGTAAACAACCACTAACTACCCTTGACAATGCGAACTAAATTTAGATGAATGTGGTTAAGGAAATGTTCTCATGTGGCATTTTTATTGACCCTAAACAATCTTTTGGCACAGTTCATCCTTCTGTTTTAGGTGGCAAATTGCATTATTATGGAATCAGAATCATCATGGATACCATTATGGTATTGTTCCAAATTGATTTTCATCTCACTTGGCGAACCACAGATCTTCCAAGGTCTCGTCCACACGTATTCGGATATTTTTTAATCCCGAACTCTTTCTTTGCGGATTTGCCTTCTGTCCACACTTAATCTGACGAATCCGGCATTCGAATTCGCAACCTTTGAAATCCGCTTTCCAGAGTAGAAAGTTTTAGATACGCAGAGAATTTGGATGGAATCCGGATATTTTGAAATCCGATGACGTCACAAACTCAGACCCAGTCTTAAACCGCGTAAATACTCAACATAATTGTCCCCAAGGTTCATGCTGACAGTACTCACCAAGGAGTCCTGGATTCAGGCGAATCCGGATGGATACGTGTGGACGGGCAAATTCGATTCAAATACGTTACGTGTGGACGTGAACACTTTTGAATCCGCAGAGAAATAGTTGCGGATCTGAATATGTATGAACGGGGCCTTACTCGGGTACTGGACTCCCACAAGGTCCTGTCGTAAGCCCCTTACTTTTCCTAATTTATTTTAACGACATTTACGCTTCTTCTTAAAAGCTCAGCTTCCATGCATTTATTTGCTGACGACACGAATTGTTGTAGACTATGAGCAGTCCCTGTTTCGCCGCTTCGTTAGTCCTGGATTTCCAAATTTCCCGCGGCCATTTCTTTTTTTCATGCTTACCATTCTCGTCACCAGAGCCTCGGGTCGACCCAGGGCTCTGGGAAACTCTGCGTAGGAGAACATGCGCCGTAGGGTTCTTACAGCCAAAAATTGGCTATTTGAGCCTTACGGCACCTGCTCACTCCTCGTGCTAACATGAATGCACCAATTAGAGACGCTTTTGATTGTTCTTCACGAAAACCAATGAGAAGACACTTTGTTTCAGGGTTCCCTAGAGCTCTTCTCTCCCTCGGTCAAGAGAAGAGCTCTGGGGTCGAGATTGTCATGCTTACCTTCTTCCTGCGCTTGACTAAGCGACGAGAGAGGTACTGCTCGTAGTTTTAATTTTGTTAGATCCTGACAAGAATCTGAAGTCTCTGAGAAACCGTAGTTAACAATAAGGACCTTTAGATAACAGGACGAGGACGATTTCGAGTACGAGTTTTCCGTTCTGAGCACGCGCACTTCGAGAAATTGTCGGCCTCCAAACCTTATGCGCATGCTCAGTAAGGAAAACTCGTGGGCTTACTCATTCTCCGATATAAAGGTCCCTATTAAGGACGCTGCCTATTGTTATTACGCATACGTTCTGTGCATCTCGAGATACTCGAGCTTCCTATGTGTGATGCTTACCAATACAGTGATATTTTTGCGCGGCTATCCGGAGAAAGTAGATCTTAGTAAGTACTCTTGGTATCCAAAAAGAAAATTGGGGGTAATCATGCATTCAAGACCATGCTCCAGGCACACGCTCCTGGAGCACAGCTCCTCTCTGTGTACCAACCCTTTTCATCCTCGGAAGCAAAATTTCCATCCCTCAAAATGCTCCACGATATTACAAAACAGGTTCAATATTTGGGAGCAAGCTCCCGGGGCAAATCGAGCAACTTTAAGAATGTTCCCTCGTGTGTACTGACACTTTTTTGCTGCGCGTAAATAAATACAGCAAATGTAAAACATTGACCATCAGAGCACCCATAATTCCTTTGGGCTCAAAATTCAAAACGGCGTGTGGTGGATGCTCGAGAAAACGAGGGAAGTGCTTGAGTGTCACCAAGACACGACTTTTATTATCTCTCAGGTAGTAAGCGCGCTATGATTGGCTAAATTAGCGGGCCGTATTTTGCAGTACGGTTACCCTGCGAGCAGAATCTCTTTCGATCTTCCTAGATAAGTCGGGAAGAGGAAAGAAGACTGCTCGCAGCCTGCACATTCTTTGATCCGCCGATCATCCAAAAAAATGGATGAGTCAGTCTAGTTTCGACTTGTCAAACCTGTTTTTTTTTTTACTTTTACGCATGATCAATCGCCAGGCGTCTTCAATATTTTTGAAGTTTACAACCTCGTAGCAATTTTTAACTGTCTAAATTCCCATGAGTATTTCCCCTTCATGTCAGTTACAGAAACTAGTCTGCCAGAAACCTATAAAAGTTTCAGTAAAAACTGAAGTAGCATTTTAAAAGTATAAACTATCTAGAGTTTCCACTGACATGATTCCTTGGTTGTTGTGTGTTTGCCAGAGTTGTTCGAAAATATCCCAACTGTTTGTTTTTGTTTAGTGGTTGGTGGTGACGCGTGACTGACACCGAACATTTGAATTTTTAACGCATGCTCAGTCATATAGTCTTCTTTCCTCTTCCCGACTTATCTAGGAAGATCGAAAAATACTCTGCTCGCAGGGTACAGTACGGTCCGCTAAATTTGAAATTTCGATGAAAAGATTCTCTAAGTTTTTTATCTTTTTTCTGTTGCATGAATATGTAAATGGCAAAAAGCTATGACGTTTTAATGCTGTTGAACCTTGCGCTTGACTTCAACCGGTTTCTTTTCATGCGCGCAGTTTTAGCTAAAACTGTGGGCCCCAAAATTTTGTTAGGCACAAAATGTGACTCCTTGCACACCTTTCCGCCTGTTTCCGACAAGCAAGTCCGCTCTCGTAGGTGTGATTTTACGTAATGTAAAAAATTTTTTAGTCTCTTATGTAGATATATATACACAGGTCCCTTGTGTTGTATTGTAAAATATCCCTGACGAAGTGTGCGTTAGTCACACGAAACGCGTAGGATAAAATAAATCGTTTTACAACTCTTAGAGTTCGCAGCCGTGTTGCTCAATAATTAAAAATTTAAAATTTAAAAAAGAAATTAAAAAAAGACAGAGGCTATTTTTTACTTAATCACGAGGGCACAGCGAGGACACTTTTAAGGCCCGTTCAAACGGTCATGATAGTTGATGATAGTTGATGATAGTTTCAACTATCACGCACGTTTGAACACGAACTATCATTCACTATCATCAACTATCATCAACTATCATGCAGTTTGGACATGTTCAAATTCGACATGATAGTTCATGATAGTTTTTTCCGTTTGACCGAGCGGATGATAGTGCATGATAGTTTTTCGGTCAGCGGGGGTAACCAAGGGGGGCTCAATGCAATATGGCTACCGCAAGTTTGCCATGGTCCTGTGAGGAACAACAAAACAATAATTTGGACGAATATTCGGACGACAGTGACGCTGAAAGCGAGAAAGTGAGAAAAGCTAAAAAAGCAACTCCTCAACTAATCGATACATCCCTTTCTCTTCTCTCCTCCGTATCCACTCTTTCGTCCTTCCTCGTTTGTGGCGGCCCAGCAACTCTTCACGTATGTCATCCTGCATTACAGCCACTAAAATTGTGGCAATAGCTGCTCTTCTCGGCTGATACACAGCCATTTTCGTCACGAAATTCAAATCCCCGCCATATTTGTTTACAATCGCGCGCGGTAGGAGACTAGGTACCAGTTAGCTACGCCAGCACATTGCGCGATTTCGTCAACTATCATGAACTATCATGGACCGTTTGATCGCAAACATGATAGTCAATGATAGTCAATGATAGTTGAAACTATCATCAACTATCATGACCGTTTGAACGGGGCTTTAGTAACAAGAAGACAGGATTATGTGATATTGATTGGTTAACAGTTGCTCAGCCAGAGTAAGGGAGGATACAAGATAATCTTCCTTCCACTTCTAACTCTGATGTAAACATGCTCGGGGGAGAGAAACGACCGCCGGAAATATGTCTGCGTTCGCAGGCTATCAAATTAATCAATTGAAATTGATAATCGCCAATTTCTGTCACATCCAGTCCATGGAAATGGAAAATAAAAAACGTAAGCCACATTTTTAATCCGCTCTCATAAAACTTACCCTTGAACTTACCTTTGAATCGACTTTGAATATGATTAATTAAGGACAATATTGTTACTTCTTTCTCCAATCGTTGCTACTTTTGCAGCTGTTTAAGGCAACATTTCAGCCCACGGCTGCCCTTTGGCGCTGAAACGGCTTAAACAAGGATTGAATATATAAACGACATCTAACAAAGCCAAGGAAAATGTTTTGCGCATTTGTATTCAGTTGTATTCGACAATCCTAGTAGTAACGGCAGGTTTTTCTACGGGTAACGGGTTCAGGTTACGGGTGACGGATGACGGGGTAACAGGCGGCGGGTGGCGGGTAACAGGTGACAAGCTCTTCCCGTATAATGGCTATCGGGTTTTGCGATTCCTTGTACTGAAAGCACCCGTGCGTCGAAAAGTGTGAACAAAAACGATACTTCAGATAACAAGCACAGGGCTAAGATTAAGGGGACTTTATGAATGCGTCATGATTCTTCAAACCTTCGATACTAAAATGGTCTAACAATGTTTGGAAAACAAGTTCTCACAAGGAAACCTATGATAGTACTCCCCCTAAATGACTCTAGATCAACGAAAATAACGTTTATATTGATATTTTTAAGAATCTTTTTTCAAAGAAAGCGTTTTTATTGCAAAAAATAGCTTATTTTTACTTTTATATTCCCCGGGTCCCGCCATCGTGAGCATGCAATCGGCCATTTCCGAGTTCATGTCTGCCTCCTCTTCAGAACTAATTACCATCACAAAAACTTCGCACTTAGACTCGCTTTGAAGAGGAGGCAGACATGAACTTGCGACTATTACAAGGCTTCCCTACTTTCGTGACACAAATTGCATTAAGGGAACAGTAAATACACGCCACAATTATTCTCCTTGGTTTACACACTTTCCGTTTAAATTTTCTCCATATACATTTTAAGACTATTTCACGCTGTTCAAAGTTGCCTTGAATAAGGCGGGTCTAAGAAACAGGTCTCATTCCAAAGGCAAGACAAGAGGTCTCTGCTCCAGTGATGAACAACTAAGCCAAACGTTTCCCTTAGACCTGAAACAACATGTTTGTAGAGTGATTAGGGCTAGGAGACAAACTAATACACGCCTTGAGTGTTAAGGAATAATCACATTTATTTTTACCACAATTGCTTGTAAACTCTCGATCTGATTGGCTAATTTGCCGTTGCCAATTAGAGTCCAGACAACGTTGCTCGGGTCATAATCGCGTCAATTTGTTGTTGTGGACTCGCTCGGCTGCGCTTCGTGAGCCCACAACATTTTGACCACTGATGACGAATATCGTTGTCGATAAGGGTACAGACAACGCTGAACCACTTTCGATTTGTTAAATTAACGATCTTCTAAAGAAAAAAAAAAGCAGGCCTAACATCCCCATCTCTACCGTCCCAAAGAAAGATTTGATTAGGATTTGAAACGCCTTAAATCTTGTGTGTCAGTTGTGTTCTATTCATTCTTCTCTGCTCTTGCTCCTTGTCTATCGTTAATCTTAAAAGACTCTGTGAATCAAATCCTTCTTTCCCGACAAAGATCGCTTGAATCGTTCCCTAAGGTCTAAGGTTGTTTGCAAGGCAACTTTCTTGTCTGTTATCCGCCACCTGTGAACCGTGACCCGTTACCTGTTACCTGTTATTCGTAGAAAAGACCTACCCGCCGGTGTTGTGGTCTGTCCTCTGCGGTATATCATAGTTGGGAGGGTAAATGCTTGGAGATATGTACTACCCCAGGCTAATCTAAAATCTAGTAAATATGTATGGGTTATTGACCAAGCGTGAGGTCAAGATGACTGGATATTGGCCAAGTTCTTTTTTTGCGTGTTTATGGACCGAGACGAAGTCGAGGTCCATAAACACGCAAAAAAAGAACGAGGCCAATATCCAGTCATCTTGACCGAACAATCTTGGTCAATAAAGGATTTATTATATGACTTAAAACACCAAAAAATGATCTTTGATCTTGCGGGACCAAGCGAGAAATCCCGAGCGGGCAGTATCGCTCCATCTTGCCCGCTCGGGTAGCCAATCAGAGCGCGCGATTTGGTTCATCTTGCCCGCTCACGGAGCTAGTCATATAATAAATATGGGTTATTGACCAAGCGTGAGGTCCTGGTGGCTGGATATTGGCCTCGTTTTTTCTTTTTTTTTTTGCGTGTTTATGGACCGAGACGAAGTCTTTGATCTTGCGGGACCAAGTGAGAAATCCCGAGGGGGCAGTATAGCTCCATCTTGCCCCATCTTGTGATGACGCCAATCACATCACGGGATTTGGTTCATTAATTTTGCCCGCTCACGGAGCTACAATCTCGGACAAAATAGATGTGAAATTTGTACCCCTCCCCCTCCCCTCCAAATCAAGGTTGGGAAAATGGCGCGTTTTGGCTTTTGCGTGGCTTCATCCTTGCTTTGGGGGGAAAGGGGGTTTGAAGAAGGCTGGTTTGGCCAGCCGAAATATAGTACAGCACTAAAATCAAATCTCCGTTGTATCGGCTCTTGCTTAAAATATATAATAAAGAGATATATATGATATGATAGCCTAACGTCCATTTAAACAAATATAGCGTGGGCTGGGGCCTTCGTTTTCTCTATGAAGTTAATGTAGTCGATACTGAGTAATTTTAAGACACGACTTCTCTTGTTGTGGTATAGGCTTCTTCTGCAATTCCCTCGAAGTAACATCGTAGCTCGTTCAAGATGCCAAGTAGCCTATTAAGCAAATTTCTCGCGCAGCGGACTGATTCTCGAAGTTAAACACTTAAATTTTTTCGCACATTTTTCTTACAGTCTACGAATAAAGAATAAATAAAGAATCGAACTAGGGTGGCCGTGACATTTCCTTGATTCGGTGCTTTAGTAATTATTTTCACTTAATTCTATGAAAAACGTTTGTGTCTGGAAGCCACATGTATCTCCAGCAGACGCCATTTTGTATTCACGGCAAAGCCTTACATTTTCGAGGGGCCCTGCCGTAATGACATTACTTCCTGTTTTGCAATATGACTTCCGCTTCTTCATCTTTTATATCGATCATCTTTTGGTTCTATGGGACATCTTTGCTTATAGATTTATTGCACATAACATTCATGTCTGCAACATAACACTGATATAAGCACATTCGATATTTTGTCCACAAGGGGCATTCATATAGGTTCCATCTAAAGAGGCAAAAATAGTCGTCCGCATACTGTCCAAGCAAAACTTCTTCATTATTGACGGTAATTTCCTTAATTTGACCGTTTCGTTTTATTACGTCTGCGAGGAGTTCGGCGAAAATAATGAAAACTGATATGGTGACAGGATATCGCCCTGTCTAACACCTCGAGACAAAGAGAGTGGCTCTATTACAAGGGACACTGCTGAGCGTCAGCAGTGTCCCTTGTAATAGAGCCACTAATATTCTTGCAGAAGGTTTAAACTCACTGCCTTATGGGATACTTTAAGGTTTCGTCAAGAAATTTCCATTCGACCGAATCGAACGCCTTCTCAAAATCAATTTACATCAGTAAGCCCTGGAATTTAGTTTATCTATAATATCATAAATCAGCCTAGTATTTTCGCCTATAATGGCTGGGAGAACCTTCTTAATACGGTTTGCGATGACTGCTGAAGCTAAGCTTGTTTCTTGATGTTGGTTTTGGCAAGTTCTTTTCCAAGTTATTTATTCTCGACTATTTTATTCTGGATAACCGCGAGGTCTATGTCCAATTCGCTTTCATTAATCTCCTCGTAAGTTCGATCTCTCTTTTCCCGACCACGATATTCCTTGCATGAAACGTCCCACAGACATTGTCTTTCTTTTCGATCAATGTCTAGATTTCGTCTTCAAACCACCTTTTTGTTTTCCCGGCACTGGTGTAGCAGCTTCGTTTCAGTCTTAGTTTTCACGCAGTCTTGTGTTGAAACAAATCGTCAACACGAACGCGACTTTCCATCAAGAGATATATGATAATTGCGTTTGACAGGACGTATATAAGGTGCTTGCTCATGTGTCTACTATAACCGACAAAAGCAGAGAGGACCGTTTATCGTGAAAAAAAAAATAACCCGCCGTTGTGTATTTCAATTATTCCAAAACCGTCTCTGGCCAAGTGTCCGTCTTACGGTAATACCCCTCTCGAATTTCTTTTTCTTTTCCCATAAATGTCAAGAGCTTGTTTACTTTTCGATTTGCTTAGGTAAAGTTTCATATTTCTTTCGAAGGTCATGCCTGTTGTCACCACAATCTGGGGTATTATTGCCACTCCACCCGTCTCGATCTTAGCTTGATTCGAGCGGGATCCAAAGGCTGATCACAAAAGGTACACGCTTTTAACCATTGCGGACTCCAGAGGGCAGTTCCCAGTGGTGAGTATAATTGATATGTCAGATTTTTCGTTACATGTGTGAGGTGTTCATATTTTCAAGGTTCTTGTAATTGGTCCTCCATCTTCTTATATGAGATTTCCCCTTTTCAAGAAAATAGTGTGAAAAATGTTTGGAGAAATGCTTCTGAGCTGATCGTTCAATCCGTTCAAGATGGGAGGTTGTGGGCCTTACGCTTTTCATTCGTTCTTGAAGTGGCACTTCGCCCTTTTTTTACTGTGTGTTTTTAGACTTCACCTCGGAGACGAGAAGCAACTGGGATAAACAATTGATCTTCAATAAGTAACAAATGCCTAACTAAGCTTAAGAAGATTTCATTTCATTTTGTTCATTGGTTTTCATTGTGATAAGCGTGTACGGCGTGTATGTTTCTAAAAGGAGGACAACAACACTCGGTAAGGGCCGCGCCATTTACTACGAGGTGATTTCACGATAACGCCGACGGAATGTTTTGAGTGCGAATGCACTTAAATTGTCAAATTGGTATGTCAGCAAATTTGTTCATTGACAAAACCGAAACACCCATTCTCGTCTCCAAAGAGGACCTCACAATATGAACAAATCCAAATTAAATATCGACAGCTCACTGAAATATAGCCGGCATATGCGGGCACCGAAATGCAGTGCCTTAGGGCCTCTACTCTGTGAAAGGGACGGTTGCTGATTAATTAAGAGCACTGAGTGATTTGATCCAGAAAATCTACTCTCAGTTGGGTTGCAAACGACCCAAAGTCTATTTTCGAGAGATGCATAGTGTTTCAGTTCCAAAATTTCTTTCTGCCACATCATCACGGATCAGTAAAGATGATGGCCGCAATGCGGAAATGATCATGGTAGCTAAGTTGTTGTTTTTAGCTTGACAAGGGCTTTGTCCTGTGTTGTTGAGACAAGCTAATGTTTAGCGATTCGAGGGTGCTCTGTCCAATCCTTCGGTCAGCCGCATCGGGAACAAACTTTCAACTAAATTTCTGTTCGAGCAATTTAAACAATCCAATTATTTTGAGAATAGGGATAATTTCAACGGGTTTGAGGCCCATAGGGAGATCAGAAGAGTTTCTCGGTCGTACGGTTTCTTGATAGCCAAAAATAAATAGCGTTTATCATGAGCCGGTCACTGAGGTGCTCGACTTCACAGTTTTTGGTTCACCTTTTGAATCTGTCCACCCACCAGTTGATTTACTTTAATTTAGGTCTAGATCTTTAGAACTAATGTTAAAAGCAAAACAGTTCATCATTATGAAGATGCACGGTCATACAGAAATCAACTTTGAATTGGTAAACGAGATATGTGGCTGCTAATGCGACGATAACAACATAAAGGCAATTACATGATCGGGATCCAACTAAGTGACTCTGGATCGAGAGAAAGGCGCACGCGCACGCGTAGTATAAGACGAGGAACGAGTGAAATATCCATGCTACGTTTTCTTTCAATATTCTTCTTCAGTTGACTAAAGTCGTTCTTGATGAATGAGTGCACTTTATGATCTCAAATAAGGCTGTGGCCTTACACCACACGTTTTGCTGACTTTGAAGAAAATTAAGAAGTTTGCTTAGTTTATTTTACCTTAGATTTTAATACAGTCAACGTACCTTCTGCGATGATGCCGTGTTCGCATCATCGAGCTTGAAATGCTTTTAATTAATTGCCTCTCTTGCGGTAATGTGTTTCACACGTTTCATTGTCAGTAATGACTTTGCTATCTGATGAAACACAAGGAAAGTGAAACAGACAATAGAAATGAATTTACTGTGGTGTAATTATCTTGCATGAAAATAGCACAGACATAGCAATTGGGTATTTGACTTAGTCAAACAGCCAAGGGTTATCTTTGATCATTAAATTCATTTAGATATACAGCAGCATATTAGGAAAGAGAACTTCCGTTTAAACAGTTTGACACAGTTTTTCACCAATAAGACAGACACGGTTCACTAAATCGTGCATGAAAGGAAAGATTCCACTCGAGTTTCCCGCCCAAAATTTGTTTTATAATTATGTGTCTGAAGATCTACTACTACGTAATGTCTAGTAGTTATGATACTACCTTCACATTCCTTGTTGAAACTAATTAGCAACTGAAAATTAAGAAATCTAGCGATACTTTTGGCAAAGTTATCAGACCACCTTCTCGGATGATATGACATTTTGAAATCGTCGCAGGTTCACACAAAAAAAGGAAGTTCTTTTATGTTTACTTAAAATAGTTGGAAACACACACGCACAAAAAAAAGATACGAGGCTGCTGTTGAGAGTAACGAATGCCTTATCACCAGGCTTTGGGCCCTTTGCTATGTATTTATCGAATGAAGAGACGCGTTAACTGCCTCAAAATTGAAGATCAAACTGACATAAAACATAATAATTGACCAGTGGTGCAAGTTATTTTCCAGTTTTTCGGGTGCTTTTAATTGAACCCCGTTAACTTCCAAACAAAATTGTATTGATTTCATGTTTTACTCTTAATCATTGGTCAGCTAAAATTGAGCGTTTCTGTTAGCCGCAACATTTCTGAACTATCCTTTATGAAAGAATGACCTAATTGTTGGCGAAGAACGAGATACCTGATCCGACCTGTCATAAAAATAAATTGAACATAAAACGAGGTTTCAACTCTATGGACCAAAATGCGTGCTTTTAACACAAAGTAAGATAAAATCTGTTTTCACATTTTTGGGGTAAACAAGATTTGTTTGTATGGGCATGCCTATTGCCATTGTAAAGAAAATAGTTACTCCGGTCAGATAAGTAAAGTTGAGAATATGGGATTTTATGTTAAAACTGATTAGTTATGGCCGTTCATATAACCAGACGGAAGCTCTTATATACCACTAACCTTATTTCTTATATTGCTAAAAAGAATTATTTAACGATACAGTAGACAAATAGCAATGAGGGAAATGTCCGCTTTAAACTATTTTCGAGGCACAGCATTTCGCAGTACTCAATAAAACACCGAGGTCTTAGGTTAACATATCTTCGGGAAGTCGATTTAGAAATGGAAATTTTTCTAATGGTTGGCTAGATGTCAGGTATGATAGATAAATTTCGGTTATAGTATATATCTTTTTGATGAATTTACCACATGTAGCTCCGACACACGACCGCCGTAAGTTCCATTTTTAGTGACAATTAAAGTAGTTTCTCGTAGTTTCGAGATGAAGACTGGTATCACCAAAAGTTGTCTTGAAACGTCATTCGCTAGTTTTACTTGAAGAAAATACTCAGGTAACGTTGACTTTGATAATAGAAGATACATAACACAGCCGTTAAACTAAACACTAGGAACCTTTAGATCGGAGTACAAGGACGACTTCGAGAACGCGTTTTCAGTTCTGAGCACTCGCACTTCGAAAAATGTCGGCCTCCAAACCTTATGCGCATGCTCAGAACGGAAAACTCGTAGTCATCCTCAACCTCCTATCGAAAGGTCCCTAATTACATGTATTGCCTTTTTTTTAGCCTTATTGGGTTTCAACTATAGTACATAAATAATCTATCCTAAAGAAAAATAAACAAAAGAAAAGGTATAACACCCAAAACGACAAGCGCGAACGAGACCGAGGGACCCATGTGAGGTGCCGCCCAAAGAGAAAATTTAGTCTAAAAAGCTAAAAATTACACAAATAATATCAGCATATGCGCTGTGAGTCTTACAAGTGACCAAGTGCACGGGCGTTCCACGTCAAATGTTTTCCGCAAAAGGCTCGTCAGAGTTTGTTTTAAACAGTTTTTAAAAACATCGATACTGGAAAGGTTACTTTTAGGCACAGATTTACAAATAAAATTCCACAACTTAAGGTAATTCCTTAGTATTGCATTGCGCATCCCTACTGCGCACGATTTTCGCGTCATTAGCGCGCGCACATGAGCACGTGCGCATACAAAACGTAAGAGATTTCGCTCAAACTAAACCCGATAGCGAAATAAATGCTCCTTTTCTCTCAAACGAGCACGGTGACCCCCGATTTTTTTTTCAGGTATTTGCTAAGAACAGTCTAATAAAGAACATATTTGAAGAAGAAAAAAGGTTTGATGGTAGAACATGAATTTTTTTTGGAAAACAGTTCCGTACTGGGTGTATTTTACCCAAGGCGAGGACTTCAAGCTAACCACGAAACTGTCCCAAAAAGTGCACTATTCCCACAACCAGGGAATCAAAGTCGGCGTAAATGAAGCATTACTGCTTATGTAAATAAAAGAAGCTTTATTTTCAAAATAAAATTTTGTGTCTTTGAAGTAACCAAGACTTAATTCTGTATGAAGGTGATTCGAATTTTTAACCCGAAAACAGTAAAAATACCCCATTTTAAGAGCCTGCTGACGCGTAAACAAGCACCTTGACTCCATTTTTTTAATGCATTTTTTTAATGTTCATATCATGAATGTTAATTATGCCAAGTTTCCGAAAAAGTTTGATTGTAGAACAATTTCAAGGGAATTACCTTAACAATCCTATTAAAATATGAAACTTGAAATGCAGAAGTTTTGCAAATAGGGGTTTTTAAGTTGAAGGAATTAGTAATTACGGCCACGAGTTACAAAAGAAACGAAGTCATGTACATTTAGATCAGTTTGTCCATACAACAATTTATAGAAAAATGTTATATCGTTAAGCTCTCTATCGTATACTAGTGGTAACAAGTCTAATCTAATACGTCTTTCCTTATAAGACATTTCTCCGATGCGAAACCGCAGTATCCATCTAGTGGCTCTTCTCTGCAGGCGCTCGTTACGTTCCAAAGCAAAGTTGCGATTTAACAAGGGATAAATATAATGTCCGTCTGACTGCCACGTTTACCAACAGTGGGCAAGTACAGTTTCGAAGACCAAGTAACTTTTTCGCTTTCGACACAATAGCATTAATATGTTTGACCCATGAAAGAGTGCTGGTGACGATGATTCCAAGGTCCTTCTCTGCAGCCACACTAATGAGTTGCACGTTGTTAAGGGTGTGATTATAACGTACGGGTTGTTTCTTGCGTGTGACTGTTAGGACTTTATATTTAGAGGTGTTAAATTGGATGTTGTTATATGGCGTCCATTCATCCATATTTAAAAGGGTGGTCTGCACAACTTCGCAGTCACGAACGCACTTAACAGCACCAAAGATCTTTAAATCGTCAGCATAAAGCGCGGTTTTTACTTCACCTTTTGTAGCGTCAGGTAGATCGTTTATAAAAATAACGAACATGAGCAGACCCCGGATACTCCCTTGGGGGACTCCAGAGGTGACAGGGGCCCATTGCGACGAAGCACCTTCGAGAACTATTCGTTGAACACGGCCAGAAAGAAAATTAGTAAGCCATGATAGCAAATTTCCAGAGATCCCATACTAGTTCAGTTTAGCAAGCAGAATCTTGTGATCTACACTGTCGAAAGCCTTTGCAAAATCTAAGTAGATCACACCTGTCTGTATGTTCTTATCCAGATTAAGCCCGACATCATGGAGAACTGAAAGTAACTGGGCCACACATGATCGATTTTTCATAAATCCGTGCTGAAGGTCAGCACGCGCGCGAGACCTCTGACGGTGACTTTTAATAATTCGTGTATTTGAGCGACCAGTCTGTTTCCTTGGAAAATTAAGTATTAAAATTAGTCTGCGATAACACTACTACTACGTATTCGAGAGGCTGGTTCACCTGCCGTCCAATTATAGTTTATTCCGCAAGTCACGCGACTTTTGGGAAAGGGAAAATGCCTACGTAACATCACGTGGTCTCAAATGGGGAAACAAAGAGATAGGACGCAGCTCTTTACAACCCCTAATGTCACTGGATCTCTTTAGGACGCAGCTCTATTGTATTTAGAGGTAGGGTCCATCTTTGATTGGTTGTTTGTTTTGGCCCATTGTTTTCTGAGCCAACCCCGAGAGCCGTTGTAATAACTGCGTACTGACCCAAATGTGAGGTTGTGTAGAGGACGTGAGAACCTGACGAAACATTTTTAATTTTCACCCCAAACAACCATACCGTTCATGCCAATTCTATTCCTTTAATGTTGATACACACAAGCACTTTCCATTCCGAACGACTTGGAGTTATCACGAAATTGTTAGGGGTGGTTGCATATGAGCACGACAGCGCCCATCAGGACTGCGAACGGCGCTCAGATTGAAGTTCGCTGAGATGCAATCTAGTGTATTCTGGACGCTTAAATTTAGCAAATGCCTGGATTCCATATTCAACATGAAATGCTGAAATATTTAATAAACGACAAGTGTGGTTGTAGCCAAAGAGATTGTGGCGAGAGCACAACCTCCCACCAAAGGCGGCAACATTGTCTCCCTGAAAAATTGTCAAATCCAGTTTGTTTGAGACGGACATTTACTGCATGCATTCTGGGAGATTTGGTCATTTGTGACTAAAAATGAAGGCTTCGAACACAGATTCTAGGAAGATTTATAGCAAAAATTTCATCAAAGGAAATGCATCCCAAGGACATGACTTTAAGACCAATCATAAGAAAATTTCTATAGAGCGGGTTTCAATTGAGTGTCGAAAGTAATTAGCGAATTGTTTTGGTTTTGCATTACTTCACTCAGCGATTGGTTGAAATTTCTCGCGCCACTTTTTCAACCAATCAGAAGAGAAACCAAAACCAACCGTGGCTCGCGCGTGCAGATTTTCCCGCGCTTTGTGTCGGCTACGTGTAATTACTTCGAGTTTTGATTGGTTTACAGGATTGTCTCTGTCCTTTTTGATTGGCCAAAGTAATTACTTTGGTTTTGGTTTTACAACACTCAATTGAAAACCGCTCTATAACTTTTCTATAACTACATGTGATTAATCGTCTTCTCGGGCGACCAAAGAAACAATGACTTGAGTGGGCTTTCTTATTTCTGTAAAGTTAAATTGATCACTTCAATTGCAATGGACGTGCAGTTAAAGTAAATTTCTACTTGAAGCAAAGACTAACTGTCTAAGTTTAATTATACTTGTTGAGTTAAGATACATGTACAGTTGCAGCCGATGCATTGATTGCTTAATATTTTCTTCGTTCATTTTGCTATTTGACTAAAACTCAAGTGGGCGGTTTGCAGAACCGAATAACCTGGATTCTGTAGCGCAGTGCGGCCATCGACGGAGATAAAATGTGGCTAAATAGATCTACAATTGCGTATATTGTAACTTGCGTAGAAATTTTCTTAATCAGGAAGGCGATAAAATGTAACCTACAGTTACTACTCACCTGGTTTACGAGTGTAAATGAGATCGTTCTTTTGGCAAATGCTGCTTTCCTTTGTCTATATTCCTTTGCAAGCCTACCTTCACTGATACACTTGGTATAACTGTATGTAAGACACACTGTGGAACAGCCATTCGTACCCAGCCTCCCTCGTCTTTTTACGGAATAAAATGCGACGCCTGTAACATCTTTCAGAGTTGTTGATTCCTGGAGGAAAAAAAGGGTGGGCGGGCCCACCCCTAAATCTGCCATTGCACACAACATACTAAATTATTTGATTGCACTCATCTGATAAGACGGCCATGGCTATGTTGGTTCCAAATCAATAGAAAAATGTAGCTTAAGTTTTGCATAATAATGGCGTAAAATTCCCAAAAGACTTTTTCTCTAGTGTTCTGTCTAACCGAATGGGCCGACTTGACGTCAAATGCAATCAAAGGATAACTTGTTGTTATTTTGTTTTTTTGTTTAAACAAAAGAGGCCTACTGCCGCTGCCGCTACCACTACAACTACCACTAACCCCAAGTCTAACTTGAAGTGCATCAAAGCAAGGTTTTGAGGATAAGAAGCTATAAAATATTTCCTATTGGTCCATGAAGAGATTTATTAATAGGTGCTCTGAAACATGTAAACTAAATCTAAGTTGTTATTTTCAGCGGCCAGTTTCCTCAATTGAATGTTGATTTTCTGCAATCAATTTCCCAAGGATATCACTGAAGCTTGTTCATTCACTTTTTAAAGTTGGCTTTGGGACACGACGAGCCTATTGTAAGAATTTAGCAAAACGACTAAAAGTATACTCAGCTGTATATGTCGCGGTTCAATTTGTCGTTCACAATGGTTAAGTTTTTAACGGAACTTCTATATAACGTCAAGCAATCAAAGGTATCGCAAATTAAACATGATACTGATTACGTACACTTTAAAATGCCCGATTTAAGAGGAAAGAGCATAGGTTTTGGTCCAGTCATTACAATAAGAATATGAAATGTCGTTCCTTGCAGAGTCACTTTCTGTATATTAATTTCCGGTTTTAAAATGGGGGTAAATTTAAAGGTTTTTGTTTGATTTTTTTTCTTTGATGATTTAGAAGGAGTAGAAAGAGCAACTTTTTTTTACTTTTTTGTGCAATTCACATCAATTTGCTAGAAGCTGGAGGAGGAGTGTTGTGTCTGACTTGTGCTTTAACCAATAATATTAAGCCAAACAAGCTCCTCTCTGGCCAAAGTGATCTCGAGAAACGCTTGAGCAAATTCTTGAGCAACTTGAAAATTGTTCTTTTTCTAATATTCATTTCTAACACACACACCCAAAAGACTATTCAGACAATGATCAAGTGTATAATATAGTTTCAATGTGCGATGGAATACCTATTACTCCTTAACTGATTGGAAGTGAACACGATAATTAGAAAAGTCATTGACAACGTTATGGCCGTTGCATTATAACGAATGTGTGATGTCTGTGATGATCAGGGAAACGGGGGCTCTAAAAAAAATGATTCCGTGGGGCTGGGGGAATCGAAAGTTCTCGTGCTATAACTTTACTAAGTCTCCCCTATCTTGCCCCTGTGTACAATTAATTAGCAATTTCTTTGCGGTGATTTTTAAGAACATTTAATTCAAATTCGAAGGGAAAATTCGTTGCCCTGGGAAAAATGACATTTGGTTTGATTACAGACTGCCACAAAAAGGTAATGCGCATGACTTGTTAATTTCCTATATGGTAGCAAATTTAGCGAACATATTTTTCAGCATGTCAATGGCGCGTTTTGCCATTCGACGAATTTCAAAGAAAAGCTAATGACACGAAGTTTATTTGTCAAATGTAAACCTCGAGGGCTCCTTTTAGTTGAGTCTGGTGACTTGTCACGAATGATTTTCTAGTTTGTTTAAGAATTGACTATGTAAAGGCAATATTAAAGAAAAACAACAAAAATTAAAGGTGTGCAAAACAGGTGAACTCAATCTACTATGCCATTTTCAAGCGTTGTATTACTCCACACGTTTGGAGCAGTTTAAGAGTTATATTATCTTTCGTCATTAGCACTTGCCTTTAGGCAGACTGATGCTTAATTTGTCAAAGCAGTCGCAGATGAGGCGATCATTTAAGACACCTGTCGAAAACTGTCAGCTTCTAGTTTTCATATAAACAGTTTTGTGGAAATCATTTTAAAACATTTCCTTTGAAAATTACCGGCGTCCATTCAGATAAAATTGAAAAGTCGGCTGAATCTTGATTAATGCTCTTGAATGCGTGCCTTGGAAAGGAGGTATAATAAGTAAGCCTGCTCCACTGAATGTTGCTGCTAAGACTTTCAGTTTCATCTAAGTTCATTTAGTTTCTTCCAAACTCCAATGAACGTCTTTTGCGTTGCGGTGCGTTTTCAAGTAATTCACTCGTAAACCTACCCTTTACCGACAGATTGAAGCTATACGCGTACGAACCGCCCTGAATCCAGGATTGTCTAAAGCTCTCCAGGTTAGTGTGTCCAATAAACCAAGAAAGTTATTTTGTTCAGTTACAGTACATTTGGGACGGGATTAAGCTAGGCAAAATATGTTTAACCTGTGAGTGCGTTCTAGGACTTTTGGAGTGGGGTAGTTTTAGCTACTAGAAATTTCATTCACCTGATGAATTTGATTGATTTTTAATGACACACTCTTCTTCAAATTTAGAATTAGTTTCCAGGATGAGTTTCAAATCCACAGTTGATCGGCTGTGTGTAAGACGTTGCTCCGAAAGCTAGACGTTCTTGTTAAGTAGATAAAGGGGTTAAGTTTCCAAAGAATTTGTGATGCTGCGTCGGTGGGGATCGATGAAGAACACAGAAAAAGATTTTAACAACTTGGTTGATATGGTAAATTGTCCACCGTAAAGAAATTCGAAAGCTGACGTTCGAGCATTAGCTCGAAAGGTCAGCTATTGAATTTCTTTACGTTCTTCTTATTAATTCACTACTCGCGCAGAGAAAATGCATTTCCCTTGGGGAGTCTCCAGTGACACAACGAAACACGAGACGCCCGTAGTTTAAAATATTTTGATTTTGACTGAAATAAGTAAGCTAAGCGGAGCAATAAGACTTCCCGGATTTATTTTTCATTAAACCCGGCAT
>OX421445.1:55392339-55429839 GCA_949126865.1 Montipora capitata
ATAGTATTCTTTTAATCTAATTTGCTGGATGAAAGACCAGACATAATAAAAGTTGTAGTATAGTTTGCCTTGTTTGCGCATTAAATACTGATATACATAGATAGTGGTAGTAAAAGGGTGATAGTCGTTAGTTTGCGAAAATCGCCCGATGAAAGGACTCGAACGATTTCTTGTAAAAGGACAGATGCAAAGAAAGCCGATGATGCTACAGCGGACACCAAATACATGGCGGTTTTCTGATCCTGAAAGACTCCTAGATTGTCCGGGTGTGGATTTCGTCGAAACCCTTCGTTTCGAAATCAATGCTCGGTTTGTTTTGGGGGAAAATATTGCTCGACACCCATCAAAAGCCTTTTAAAATCAGGACCAGTGTCACAATTTGCCGAGACATAAGTTAATAAAAAAAGGTGGACAACCATGGTATATACCAAGCAGGCGACGTTGTTAAGAAGACCCGTAAATAACTGATTGAACCAAAGTAATTAAATGTTTTAATTATATTTATATGGTTGCCACTGCTATGAGACAGGAAAGATCACCAAAGTTGGGAAAGCGATTTCAGTTTTGAATTAGGTCAATGCCTGTATAACTGAATAAGAAAGGCTCGGAAGACGTTTTTTTAATTACTACGACAAAAAGTTGTCATGCTGGTAACCGAATGGTCATTTTCTTTTGTCCGCAACCAGGATTTTTTTCTTCATCAGTGCTACTGAGATTTTAAATTGGTGATTACATAAGATTCTTTGCTCTTAATTTCAGTTAATGGTCAGCACTTGTCATTTGTTAGAAATTACATAGGTTAATTAATATGAAGCCGAATTCGAACTCGATTATTAAGGTGCCAAGACTGCCGATGAGAGATACATATGACACGCTAAAAATTAGGAAAGAAAATGAGCCATTAACATAATAACCGACTCGCCTGCTTTGATTCCATATGCCGTGTCATTTATTTCCTGTTTGATTTGTCTAATTGTTTTTGCGGCCTCCTTGTTTGTTTCGATCAGTTTCTTCTACTTGTCTAGTATCTGCTCTTCCGTTAAAATGACAACTTCAAGACAGGGTGGAAGGTATCGCTAAGTTTAGCAAGAGATGTGGTGCGGCCTTTTATTCTCATCAGACATAACTTGGTTGTGATTACTTCAGCTACTTACATCTGAACTGGTTAACCAACTTCTAAGCAGCTTCAAAGGTATAATTGCTTAGCCATCACTGAGCTGGCCTTTTCGTCACTGGTGAAACAACTGCATTTTGCTTTTTTATTCGGTTCTGTGTTGTTTAATTAAGGAGTTTCCTGCCATCAGTGTTGGTAGCTCCATTCCTTTATGAGCAAACAAACAAAGAAAGAAACTGAGATTCAAGAGAGGATTTGTCTAGTGGACAAAGTAAGGTGGAAACGTAACCCTTCTCTTTTTCGATTGTTCTACTTTCTCAGTGGTCTCTTTCTGTGATCTGACGTTTCAGTGGCTAACAAATTGTTTTGGCACTATCTGATTTGTCGGGTACCTTTAATTAGCGGCCATGGTAAGCATTGTATGAACGAGATGAATCAATATTCATAACAGCGTTTTATAAGGAAAACTAGACATTTTATGTCGACTTAAGAAAATGTTGCATTTTTCTCAAAATGGGTGAATGAAAATTTATACTAGTTGGATTCTCATGGGTGAGAACTTTAAGAGACAGGAAAAAGGTTGATCGACATAAATGTAGCTTACTGGAGGAACTTGTCCAGAATAAACTGTCAGGAGAAAAATATACAAACTGGAAACCGTTTGATAACTTGTAAAAATCATTAGCAAGTTCCACTGAGTGATGGTCCCAACTCATGATAGTGATCGATGGCAAGCAGAAAAACAAGTGGCGAGCTGGAAATTCATTTCAAAACCCGAATTTGAAAACAATCTTTCTTTTCAAAACGCGGTAGAAAAGAAGTAATACTAACGTAAGAATAAGGTGAACGTTCCTTGCGTTTATTGACGTGGTAGGTGTGGGCTAAATCTATCAGCGATTTTCTTTTTTTAGTGTTTCACATTACATAGTAACTACAAAAACTTAGATTACTGTTTCTATTACTAAGATTTGAAGGCTTTCAGTAAAATGAACGTTCATCGACTTTTAATAACAGAGAAAGCCTGTGTTTGCTCCCAGAAATAGCTTTCTCAAATATAATGCTGTATACAGTGTAACTGGAAAAATACCATACATAACAAACGATATGAAAAGAAAATGCGTCAAACAAATAATTGATTAATTCAAAACCGAGAAACTTTTTTCTATTTTTCGACTCCGCAGCTTTTATTTGTGCTCTGAGAAGAACATAACTGCATGTGTTCATCTTGCCTGATATTTTCTCAGTTCGGTCTTTGGTTCCAAAAGAGGAAAGATCTTGTAGATTCGGAATGCAAATAACCGGTGACAAGCATTTACCTATTCGACGAAAGCACAAAGCAACCCACACAGTTGATAATGGTTCACTGAAATCACGGTATCTTTTGATTTCTGAAGATTAAACACCTTCTGGAAAAATTACACAGATCTGTAGATATATTAAATTGAGTACACTCCAAAACAAATTGAAAAAATTCAAAGTGTTTGATAATCGAGACAGGAAATAGGAAATCAATCAGTTTTGTGTGCGTAGCTAAAAAAAAAAATGTTTGGATAGGGCTTACGCAAACAGTTTTCTTCCTCGTGTAATTATATACCTTCATTTGGTATGACATGTCTTTACAAGGGTTAGTTTAGGCAGCGTGCTCGATGCGTTATCACCTGGCCCCTTTTGTAAATATTATGCTGAAAGAATTATTACATTGCTTTTTCCATGCTTGGGTTGGTCTTGTTTCTGTAGGTGGATCGGAAATCCGATTTGTACGCAAAAAGACTCTGATTTGAGGTTCAATTGATTAAAATGTAAATTACCTCTGTTGCTATTTTACCAACCGGATGATGGATAGCTGTTTTTCGTTGAAACAATTATTAATTGTGGACAGAATTGTCATTTTATTTTGTCACGGTCGTTTGCCAATTTTAGCTGATTTATTTCAATGGACTCTAGTTGGGACCTAAGACCCATAGCTTAATTTTTTTTTGTTTCCATGCCATTTTACAAAAGCTTTTAAGTGTTTACGACAACTAATTTTGCTCTATGCGTTTGTTAATGAATAGAAATGCTTAAATTAAGAACAACTGTGTTCAGAATCCTCCACAGCTTCCGTCAAGCGATTATCATCATGAGTTATACGCGAAAAGCCACGTCAATAATCTTCATATTATTCCAACAGGCGAGCCAAACAAGACATGGCGGATACAATTGCAATGATTACAACTGTTTATTGTGAGATGAAAAGCGATCAACTCCCCTTTATCGACTTGTCATAAGGTACCTACATGTCCAAATCCTAACTCACGTCTATTGTGTCGTGAGAGGCCCAAAGCATTGTTTCGTATGTAATGTTTACATAGAATCAATTTATGCAGATTACGTTGACGTTTCTTTTGTTCTCTACCTTGTACATACACAGGCACATCAAAGTTATCCGCAGAAGCTTTTAAACATGTCTGAAGCAGAGAATATAACGAATTCCTCGCCAACTGGGATAAACGCCACACCAAGCAGTGTTGTTGCCGCAGTATTTGTTGCCATTCTAATCTTGGTGACGTTATTTGGCAATATTCTTGTCTGTGCCAGTTTCTACAGTTTCCCACATCTTCGAACCATTTGCAACTACTTTATCGTCAGCCTCAGCGTGGCAGATATTTTGGTTGCTCTGGTGGCAATGCCATTCTGGTTTATTCTGCAACTTAACAATACAGAGTGGCCTGATTTCTTGTCGGAAGAATTGCACTTATTTTGGTATTGCATTGACATTTTTTGCGGTACGGCTTCCATAATGAATCTCACGGCTGTCAGTGTGGATCGAATGCTAGCAATCGTGACTCCTTTCAAGTATCCAAAAATACTGACACCAAAAAAGGCATTGATTTTCATTGCATTTGTCTGGATATACTCAGCTGTAGTCGCTGGCTTAAGACTGGCCAAATGGTCAGGAAAAAGCTATTTCCATTTTGTGTCCGCCGTAAGTTTCTTCATTCCTTTATCGCTTGTTATCGTCATGTATACAGTCATATTTGCAGTTGTGAAAATTCAAGTTGTCAGGATAGGAAGTGCTGGAGGGAGAGACCATGCCAATGAAATGAAAGCCGCAAAAACAATTGCTGTAGTCATCGGTGCTTTCGTCATCTGCTGGCTCCCTTTCTTCGTTGTCGTTTTAGGAACTGCAAACAGTTTTTTTATTCCTACAGAGTTCTTCTACGTGATCAAGTGGATGGCATATTTGAATTCGTGCCTTAATCCAGTCATATACACTTGCATGAACCGCACTTACAGACGAGCCTTCCATCGACTATTTAGTCGGGTCTACTTAGAGCAGACCGTCGGAAACACCCGACGAACCTCGGTCAGTGTGTACCTGAGCAGACGAGGTTCGGCAATAAGTGGCTATCTAACCCACCGTAAACCCAGAGGATCTATTGCTCAGACGACGGTCACCAACATGGAGATGATTGAGAGCGAATCATGATGAGAAACACAGCGCTTTCTCGTGGCAGGGATTCAGAGGAGAATTCATAAGCTCTTTCGCTTATTTTTCAGTCCCAACCTACAGACTGAATTTGACACAACGCGCCAAGAACCGTTTTAGGTCATTAATTTGGAAGGTGTTTGGTTTTCCCTTAATGTCATTCCAAATAGCAGTGAAGCTCATCTGCGTCCTTTTCCCGACTAACAATGTTTGTCTTCATCAAAAGACCGGCGTCTTCACCTAAAATGCCATTCACCTCATAACGACTCAGAGATCCACATTTCATTGCAAATCATTCCACTCAGTTAAAGTGCATTTTGAAACGTGGTTCAGAGGTGAACAATCTCATGACTGTTGAACACGCGACGAGGTGAAGGATGGAAGAGGGATGAAGTTACTTGCTTCAGTATGTGACCAGACGATTGTATATAACGAGCAACGATTAACACCAGTAAATCAGTTAGCAATAAATTAATTTAGGAATAAGTGGATTTAATTAGACACGAGGGAGGGTCTAGATCACTTATGCTATTAATTAACAATAACTAAGGAACTTATATATTAACTGGCTTGAATCTTGCATCTTTATGTCAACAAGTTTGCTATAATTTAGTATCGCATGGCGGTGCATCCGTCTTAGGAAACTCAAACTCTGTTTCCGATGTTCACATTCCAAATGAAAGACTGCAGAAAAGTAACAGGTCACAACTTCGTTTGTTTCATGTAAAGGTAATCACCTGATTTCGAGTGCAATGTGGACTAAAGGCGAACAAAATTGCATGATCCCGTATGGCGACTGCAATTCTTTGAAAAGATTTACAAGTGCTTATTTATTCCTAATTGTACGACAAAAATCATGCGAGTACTTATTAATGATATTCATGCAAAAATATCACCAGCTCTCTGCACTAATTTCGCTTTTCTGCACTCTTATTTCTTTGGGATCAATTGACGTGCTCTCAGCCAATCAATGCGCTGAAATTTTTGCATGTATATTGTTGCAGATAGTTATCGTCAAGTTTCGAATTGCTTTGTACCTGCAGCTGTTTCTCGCCCGATGTGAAGGAATCCGGATTCCGGAATCCAGCAAATGAGAGGCTTTGGAATCCGGAATCCATTGTGTGGAATCCCGAGAATCCACAGATTTCGGATGGAATCCTTAATCCATTATTCGGGATCCGGAATCCACGGGCTGGGATCGGGAATCCGAGGGCCACCTTGATTCCTTTAAATAGGGCGATGCTTCAAAACGAGTCTTGATGCACAATTACACAAATAAAATTGATGGTTATTTTGCTGAAAATAAAGCCCATTTTCATTTAAATGATCTCGTGTCAAGAATCGCTTTGAAGCAGGCGCAAACAGCAACTTGAAATGGACCATGATAGAGTTTCGTGATCAAACCACTTTGAAGCGCAGCATCGTAAACAAAATCAAAGTAAGTTATGCTCTTTCAAGAGATTTATGGAAACCGCAGACGGTTTATTGATCTTATTTTGTACATACTCAAGCCAAAGCCACTTTAGATATCTGAGCTCTTTTTTCCGAATAGTTTATAAACTTGCAGATGGTCATAGTTAACACTTAAGTTCTGGTTTCACCAAGGCTCGAAAATCTTGAATGCCGCAGTATTGCACCCTTTGATCATCAAGTACCGGTATCACAAGGATTTCCAAGCACCTACCTACTAGTATTCGGGAAAAAAATTCGGACAATTTCAATTGATATGAAACTTCATCTCTGTTTAGAAAATATCACTTATGTTTAGAAATGCAGGCGGCAGACAAGATACGTTTTTTCAACCAATCTGTGGAGTGAAACGTACAGAAGCCGAAACGGGACCATAAATATATAAAAAAAACCAAGATGGAACGTGTATGTCCGTTTTAATCCTGTTAAATTAATAAAGAGGTACATTTTTTTTCCATGTTGACCCGGTCATCTTTAGAAACACGGTCACCCCCATTCAGCCAATCAGTGCCCAGTATTTGTGTACTCTGTACCCATTAAGTGTCTTAAGTTATGTAAAGAGACGGGTAAAATAACTACTCATTAGTAAGCTCCATATAGAACATACTAGTGTTTTCTTTTGTTTTCCTTTGTCTAAAGCCCTAATTAGTATGGGTTTAAAGAGTATTTCCATTTGAAAAGATTCAGTCCAACACTGAGAATACATGGGTTATTGAACTAGCGTGGGTCAAGACGGCTGGATAGCTAGTGGCCAAGTTCTTTTTTTGCGTGTTTATGTCGGTCCATAAACACGCACAACAAGAACGAGAACAAAACCGAACTAGCTTGGTCAATAAAGGATCTATTATATGGGATAAAACACCAAAAAATTAACCTTTTTTTATCTTGCGGGACCCAGTGAGAAATACCCGCTCCGGTAACCAATCACAGCGCGGAATTTGGTTCATCTTTTCCTCTCACGGAGCTAGTCACATAAAACGGTCTATTTCAGCCAAAACTTGTCTTTTCATTGTTAACACTAGCAAGATATCGGGACCTAAGCGATCTGTTAAGATCACCGATCGTTTCACATGTACCTCCGCAAATGTCATTTATTGTATAACCTGTACGTTATGCAATAAATTATACATTGGTGAGACAGGTAGACGACTAGGTGACCGATTCCGCAAACACCTTCGCGATGTTGAGAAGAATGACAAGGATGCATCTAAGCCAGTCGCTCGCCATTTTAATCTGCCTAACCACTCCAAAAAACACATGACTATCTGCGGCCTTTCCTTACATCTAGGTACGACGGAAAGCCGCAAGAATCTGGAACAAAAATTCATCTTTCAAATCGGCACCCTTAATCCTCACGGTATTAACGAACGCTTTTCATTTAACTAATATATTCCTATTTTTCACGTTGACATGTTACCACCAATAGCGTAGCTCCTACTCTACTATATAAACTACACGTAACCCATAATCCCTCGATTCGCTCTGACGAAGGGCTAACGCTCGAAACGTCAGCTTTTAGAATCTCTGTACGGTGGCCAATTTACATTATCAACTCCGTTGATAAAACCAAATTTTTGATATACGTTTACCGACCACGCGTTACTTTGTCGAGTTTTCTTTGGAATTCTGTCTCTTTTTCTTTGCTCAATTTCGTTCAGTGTGGTATAGGCTTTTGGAAACGTGCACTTTTATCGAATTCATCCCCCAAGCACTCGGATATGTCTACGATCTCAAGAGCATGTAACTCTTGAGTGGCAAGGACGGCCTCAAGTTCCTCGAGCTCTGTATACTGGCTCATAGCTGGAGCAAATGAGCCATCAAAACAACAAAGAATAAACAAAGATCCAAATAAAGAAACGAATTTTTATTCATAAAATTCTACCAACATTACGGCGACATCCAAAACAAAATATAACAAAGCGATTCCCAAGTGTGAATAACACAATCTGCATGTGCCCATGTTCTAAGACAGTTAGACAATGAACGCTCGTGTCCTATGGGATATAGCGCCTCTCGCATCAGATAGAAGTGCCACTCGGGTTACGCCTTCGTGGCCTTCTCTCTATGCTCGAAGCAATATATCCCATAGAACACTCGCGTTCATTGTCTGATAACCTGTTAGGGTCGTCATGAGTAATTAATGAGTTTTTGAATTTCAGATCCCGTCCGTTCGCCTCTGTTGACTCAGTTACTTCGTTTATTTCCACAAAGTGGAATTGGAAAATGTCATGTGGTGGAATCCAAGACTGATCTGTTTTTTATGCACTTCCGCGCAAGCCATTTTGGAGGCATAATATTCCGATTTATCGGTAAGTTCCTCCCACGGCGTCCAAAAGTCGTTGAAATTTTTTGGATCTGCTGCAGGGCTTATCAAGGGATAAACGACTGGTAATGATGTGCTGCGGTGGTAGTTTAGTCTTTCCCTTAACTCCAGCACTTTCTGTGGATATTGGTCTGAGACATCTCTGTATTCACATGGATCTAGAATGTAATAATAATGATGATGATGATGACAACGACTTTATAGCGTGTTACCGTAATAACACGCTGGCAACCAATCTCTATAGACAGAGATAAAATGGTTTACGAACAAAAGGAGCTAATGAGAGATCTTTTGCTTTCGTTCACCAACATGGCGGAGATGAAGTAACGTGAAAATCACCCACGTTTTACCTAAAATTATTACTATCTAAAATTATTATAAAAGGAAATACGAATGGATTACAATTAAATTTGCTGCAATTGGGAGTTACAACGATAACACCCACTACATCAGTCTAAGACTGATATTACTTAGGTTGGTCAAGTCTGCGTATCCTTGTCCTGAATGTCCTGAAATGTTTGATACTGGCTGCCAACCTGTCTTTACCTAATAGGTGGTTTTCACGTGACGTCATCGCCGCCATGTTTGTGGACGAAAGAAAAGATCTCTCATTGGCTCCTTTTATTCGTCCACCGGCAATTGAACACTGCAGCATTGCTATCTGTGTCTCTAGAGATTGGTTGCAAACCACCAATAGCTTGCTCTACAGTCTGGGGCCTAAATATCAAATGGAATGTTTTCATGCATACCTTATTAGTACGCTATAACAAATTCTAATGAGGATTTAAGGCTCATGCACGTGACGTTTTTTCGGTGGTCTGAGAGGCTGTTTCACTTATGAATTATTAACGAGGAATGTAAACAAAGATACCCTTGCCCTTGACATTTCGCCCCCTCCCCCCCCCCCCCCCTCCCGGGTAGCGGGGGAGTATCGGGGACATGGCCGTGGTATTACGCTTTTGTATCTGAGAATTTCTCCGGGGGGCCGGGGACAGAAATGGTTTGTTAAAATTAGAGGGGGTTCTTCGCGGGGGCTTGTAACGCTAACCTTGACAGAGTGCGAGTTTGGTTCGATAAATATAACAACACACATATGTAAAAAGGCACGAATTCGGCGAAGGCGAGGTCATTTTTCACCTGACCTTAACTGGGTAAAACAACAAAGGTTTTGTTTGGGTAACATTTCTTTCCGTTCCCTCCTGGGGGCGTGGTTTTAATTGACTAGAGCATTATTTTACATTTTCAATTTCAGTTTACGTTTCGTTGTTTATGAGGCTCTGCCAAGGTAAAATAGCGACAGCACGTAAAGTGAAAACGCGACAAACGACATCCTTTCTTTAAATTTCCTTTAATTTCCAACAGCAACGTGGCCTCGTTTATGGGGTGCTTTCGAATCGGAAACCCGGATCCGTATCCACGGATTTCCAATGGTAAGCAAAATTAGTTTCACTACTTTTAATTTTTATTTTTTTATTTATTTTAGTTTCACTACTTACCCTCGTCTATTTTAAACAGGCAAGCTTTGTGATTTCTGGAGTCACACATGCCCACTCCCTCTGTCCAGGCTCCGCAGTTGATAATTGCTCCAGGAAGAGTTGGACCCCTTGGCCACGGGGTAGGTTTAATGGTCTTGTACGGCGCGTCCCAACCGAGTTCGAATGAATCATCCATGCCAACGACTAGTTTGAAATTTCCTTTTCTAATACCTGCGAATTTCAACCTTAATAGAAGAAAAAAATCATGTTTCCATGAAGTTTATCAGAAATAACCCACAAACACATCATTTGAAATTATCTTTTACTTGACGTTTCGTATGCTTCTGCATTCATCCTCAGAAGTGACGGTTAATACAAAATTGGAGTTTAAATATACAGGATCACTAACTAATTAACTATCAACTATTAAGTATCAATTAAGGTGACAAAAACTAAAAGAGACAGCTTTCCGCTGCTGACATATTCATTTAAGGTAGGCTTTAAATCTTTGATCAGCAGTGTCTCCCTTATTTTACAGTGACTGTCGGATCGCCCTTTCGATAAAAATTTCAAAATGATCCCATTTTAAACTGTGACCAGTTTATGTAGCATAGTCCGCAAGAGCCGACGTATGATGACCATTATTTAATGCTTTAAAGTGTTCAGTTATTCTCAGCTGTGTCTTTAGTAGTTTAAGGAGGAGGGGGGGGGGGGGGGGGGGAGGGGGCTCTTAACTGCCAAACTATTGCTATGGACCCTTTCAAATAGTCATTTCTCGAATTTCTTAAACTCTACAGTTATCCAAGTGCTTTTTTAACATTAGTTTGTCAGGTTCGACTTACAACCATATTTGGTAAATCATGTAACCAAAACAGAAAATGCCTAAAAGCTCAGCGAGTTAACCATGTTTTTCACAAAGTATCAACGCAGCAGTATGAGAACATTCTAACAAGAAATCTGCAGCCTTTCCGAGTTGCTGTTTGTCTCGTTTCAAAGTGAGTCTTGGTGCTCAACTATTGTAAGGGGAATGAGTTTGATTTGCATAAGAATACGCAACTCATTTCCATTTGAATGGTTGTGCACCAGGACTCGCTTTGAAACTGAGGCATGCAGCAACTCGGAAATGGGCTAATTCAGTTATAGGCCTTTATACGATACTTCGCCGACATTGTACAACGTAAACAAGATGGAATAATATTGAAAGACTTAAAAGATAGCTCATAGTTATATTTGAAGTGACGTTTTCGAGGCGGGGTTTGCAGAGCTATCAGGGAAATTTAGCATCACGTTTAGGTGAAACGCGTACAGCAAAAGTTACAACGTGATCACGATTTTCCCGCCAATGGACATCACCTTATGAATGGATATTCTGATTACCGTTTTTTTAAAAATGAGATCAGCACATTTCGTCTCTGTTTAATCAAAGTTCAGGAAGTGCAGACATTAACATCATGATCACGATCAGCGTCATCATGGTCACCAGAATGAAGAGATTAATTTGGACCGGCCCCCTCCCCCCACGCTACGTTAACTTGACTTCAAAGGATTTCCTTCAAAAGTCAAGCGCGTTCCTTACCTTGGGTCTATATTGTGCAGTATTTCATCCCTGGGCGATGGTGCACCATTTGCTATTGTGTCCCAGACATTCATTCCATCGGTTCTCGCCGATATCAGCTCAGCATTGCCGCCGCCTAAGTGGTAAAGTGTCGATGCCCAATCTGTCGCGTCAATCAGTTCTGTGCACACGCGTCTTTTTTGCGTGATGAGATCATTGGCGGTGTAGACGAAGCCCACGCCTTTTACCCCACCCTCCCACAGGGTAGCTTTGCCTGCGCGAAGTGGCCAGTTTGAGCCTGCGTTCCTGGCATAAAATTGCATATAAGGCATTTATGAGTTATGAATTCAACGTTGCTGTTTAAGAGAAGACTCAATAAGGCAAGTATTGGCCAATCACAAGCCGCGTAACGAAATAATCTTATCATTAATTTAAAGCAAGTGTTTGAAGTCAGCGCTTGGAAAAACATATAATGCGAGATTAAATAACTATTAGCTTTTCTTTCTCCTCTGAGTGGCGCGAAAATTTAACGAAAGAAATCATGAAAGTACTTTCGAATCTTAACCACGCAATCCTTCTTTACAAATTTGCCCCATTAGCAAAGGCTAATCGTATTTTCATCAAGTAGTTGATATTTAAAGTGCATTGCCATTACAGATCAAGCCATCTGCGAAAATTAGAGCCCGAAATACATTTTAATCTCTGTGTGATCTCCCTTCAACATTTTGAAAGTTTTGTAGAATTTATGCGCTTGTTAAAGGTCTAACCACTCAAACAGTTTTTAGTTTTTGCTGGTTAATATTTCGCTGAATGTCAAAATGGTAAAAGCTTAAAATTAAGGGGTGGTTTTGTTTTAACAAGTTCTTTAAATTCTCCCCTAGGAAGACACTTTAAAATTCACATGTTAATGAAGTGATTACGTCAGGAAAGGTTATTACGTACTATTGGCCAGTATCGTATTGTCATGTCATCCTGTCCCTGCGTGAATCTCGATTTCATGCTTCTTCCCGTCTTACCGAGAAAACAAGATATCAGATCCCTGAAAACTTTCTAATACCAACTTACTGGCCAAATTAATATGATCTAGTCGTCGCTCTCTCCCGTTGCTTACCAATTAAGTCCATACGGAGCTCCTCCGTTGTCTGTCGTAAATATAATAACAGAATCTTGCAGCATTCCCTTGTTTGCAAGCGCGTCCCTCACTCTTCCAACTGATTCATCCAAGGCCGTTACCATGGCAGCATATTTCCGTCTTTCAGGACTTTCGATAAAATCAAATTTCTGGTAAAATGGAAAAAAGGGGAAGAAAGATTTTAGAAAAACGAGAAAGAAGAGAACCTGGTGGTGTTTTTGCACTCGATCGAAGGAGAACGTGTCCTAATTTTGTTCACATTGGGTGATTGTGTGGTCTTCCCACAAGGAATTGAGATTTTTCTCTGTAAGGGACACCAAAATAGCCACCCCAAAGATTCTTTGTTGTTTACAGGGGCACCCTCGCATGGATCCTCGCACACGTATTGATCTCAATCTGATGACAGTCTCTTTGTTAAATGATCAGTTTTCTAACTTGGAACCCTACGGAAACACAAACTAAGCGACTGTCGAACGCACTTCAATAATCCGAGCTTAATTACTACTAGTTTATTATTTACACGAACCATTCAATTCTAGCATGGGCGTTTCCAGTCGAATATCACGGTTGTTCTTTCATATACCGGATCCGAAATAATTAATGTCCATGAAGCAAAAGAACAAAGCGAACATAACAACACCTAGACAGTAATAAGGCCTGATCGGAATAAAAATAGTTCTTTTGTCCTCCGTCATTTTAGTCCAGTATATGAAAGTCTACTCAATGTCACTGAGGCACATATTAAAGAGAAAAAAAAGTGTTACATAATATTTAACAACTATTCACCGAAGTAGAGGTGGCTAGTGGTGGATATTTGCCAAGCTGCAAAGCGGCGAGGTAAATATCCACCACTATCCACTGAGGTGAATAGTTGTTTTAGTATATACTAAAACAGTGAGATAATACAGCACAAAAAGATGCTATTAACTCATTTATTCCTACGAAGATTACAACATTTTCGGGCGCAAATTCCGCGGGAATTGCTGGGAGGTAAATAGCAAAGGATATCCGGAGTTTGAGTAGCCAATCAGCGCGCGCGTTCAACGCCATCCACTTTTTTTTAGTATATACTAATTATTATTATTTCACAGTTTTTAATTGCTATAATTCATGACAGTGTCAAATGTCTATTTCTGAATGCCACTAGAGCTATAATTCAGTGTCGACAGTAACAACTTCTGGTGAGAGTATTGTATTGTGAGACTGTTTGGCTGAGCAGAAAAACGTTTGACTTCATTTGCATTAATAGTTTCGTGAGCGTTTATCAGTTGACAGTGTTCCCAATTAGCGCTCCAACGCTAGAACGATTAGACACTTAAACAAGGTTCCTTTCCTTTTCCACTCTATATACATATATCATGGGTCGCGTTTTGTTGAGATTACTCGTTTTGGATTGTCTAGTTGATCAACCCTAAAGTAGGCTGAGTAAAATCATTGATGAAGAATGCTGATGTCCGCTGTTGTTCTTTAAACTGCTCTGACCTGCCCGTGATTCTCCGGCCCCGTTCACACGTATCCGTATATAATTTGAATCCGTAACTTTTTCTTTCCGGATACGCCTTCCGTCCACACGTATTCGCGGCGAATTCGCTGGCGAATCCGGAACTTTTTGAATACGTTCTCCAGAGTGGATATTTTTTTAATCCGATGTGAATCCGGAAGCGTGTGGACGCCAAATCCGGATATTTTTTTTATCCGGATGAAGTAACAAGATCGAGCCCAGTTCCTTACCGTGAAATCAATTCTCAAGATGGCTGCCGAGGGCTTCATGGCGAAAGCTCTTTTACCTCTGTTTCCTTGAGGAGTCCTGAGCACTAGAGTGAATCCGGATACGTTTCGGATACGTGTCGACGGGGAAATTCGATTTGAATACGCTACGTGTGGATGGAAATATTTTTGAATCCGGAAAGAAAAAGTTACGGATCGATTCAAAACTGTCCGGATACGTGTGGAAGGGGCCTCGGTCAGCTGCTCAAGTGACGATCGCTGCAAGGAACGCAGTAAAGTCTGGCAATGGCCATTACGGAATTTGAAAACAAAATTTAATTTATTCTGGATGAAAGCATTAAAAAAAAAAGATGAAACAAGTGTGATTGTAAATATAATTTCCTGTGGTTTCAAGTAATCTTGTCAGAGTGGACGCTCCTTCTGCATCTTATTTACCTGTATAAGGTCGTCTGGAGCTTGGAGGGGATCGTTCTTGTTGGCTGAATGAACAGCTTGATGCGCCAGGTACAGAAACATCGGATGTCTCACATCATGAGCGTTTATCTTTTTTATGGCTTCATCTGTAAACATGTGCGTTGCGTAGATTCCTTTTCTGTCGCTCACCGGCTTTTTATGAAAACAAGAAAACAATCAGATGGGGAAAATTACTGTAGATTCAAGGCAGTCCTGGGTTTCGGTTATTTTCCGAAGCAGTCCGGAACCCAAATCCAAAGATTGGACTTAATTGGTAAAGGCCTTGCGAACAAGTAGTCCAGATGTTAAAGTGCGGACATTGAGTTGTTCACTCCTGCTCCATTTACAGGGGAATCGGTTTCTTTTTATTGTCCTTAGCTTACAGCCGTTTTATTGTTAAACGGCTTTTCGATTGCCCCATTCATGAAATGAAGTATAGTTACGGTGCATGCGCAAGTATATACAAACAAGAGTAGAGCGTGCAGTCTGAAGAATGTATACGTCGGAGCCACCTTTCTCATAAAAGAAGCAAACCAGCTTGTTAGCAGCAAACCGATATTTGTTTCGCTATGAACCGTAATCACAGGTGCCCCAAGCTCAGTGTGACCGTGGGAACATTTTATCCAGGAATATGACTCAAATTGGTATTTCCTGAGAATTTAGTCTTCAGCCTTGGGATTTTATTATACCATTGACAACCGAGAAATTGAAAATGGCTCAAATCGCGTCGGATCTGGAAAATAACCACACAGGAAGGAAGCTACCCACAATCATGGAAATAAGGTTAGGTTTTTTAATTGAGAATTTTTCATATAATTATCTTCTTAAGCCTTTTATCGGGATTTCCATACAAATCCTTTTAATTTTGTAGACCATGCTCACGGCGCGAGTTTCATGAGACTACACCAAAAAATACCTACTTACTACTAATAGAGAGTTCCCTTCAATCGAACTGGGACAAAAGCGAAAGCTAACTCTCACAAAGAAAACGCAAAGAGTTACACTAAAACTGTGGAGACGAACTACGTTTGTAGCACTTAGCCTTCTATGTAAGTTGGGACTTTCAGACCTACGACGGCGACGTCGGCGAAAACGCTACAAACAGTAATATGATTGGTTAAAAGAGGACAAATAATCGTGCTGCACGCAACCTCGTTCCCAGGCTCTCTCTTTTCTGCCTCCATTGTCGTTGAGAAGAGAGACCCTGGGAACGAAGTTGTGCTACGAGCATTTTAGAACATATTTGTGTTGTACTCTGCATAACGCCGACCTGAGGTTTTGACGACAACGTGAGCCTATAAAAGTAACCCTTTTATTCTCTATTTTTACTCTGAAATCCCTCGTGAACGACATGAAATAATGGCGAAAGACTTGCGATTGTGCTAAATTACATTTTTAGGTGACGTCGCCGTCGTAGATATTAAACTCTCTAATGCCGTTCTTAGTTCACCTACCTCTTCGTTATCTCGGAGATCGTAGCCCCAGTAATCTTCAAAAGAGCTGTGATCCCAGTAGTCTTCTTTGGCTCCCAAGAAGCCGAAGAAAGAGTCAAATCCACGATACAAAGGAGTGTATTCCTTTGTAAAGTAACCTAGATGCCACTAGAAAAAAAGCCAAATGGTAAGATACCATAGTCTGTTATTGCATGAGGACGAGGAACATGAAGAAACCACTATCTGTTCGAAACGGCAGTTGGTGCGCACCACTTCAAAATTACACTTAATTTCTGTCGGATCTTCGGCACAGGCTGTACTTGTATTGCTTTATATAGGGATAAGTTGTTTTTTGTAATTAAAAAAAAGGGTGCGGATAGTCACCTTCGAAAAAAGGCATGGAAAGCGCCCTTAGTGATGCCGCCTGTAAGTTCCGAAAGAACGCATTTGCGACTCACTTGAAAATATGATTCAAAGATATCGGTCCGCTTGCATGTATCCAGACATGTCCAGGATTGCACGTAATTATGAAAATTACAAACATAATAATATATATGAAAAAATTACTCGATTCTGATTGGCTAAGAGAAGTGCAGTTCAGGTGTAACACTAGTGCAAAAAAGTGCAAATTACACATCGAAATTCTGGATTATGATTGGAAAATAAACAATAGGGTTTGGTCAGAACCAATCAAATCTTTTGTTTCCAAATCAAGCGCGCGCCCTGGATGGCCCAATGTAAATTTTTTCAAAGACCACAAATTGCACCCGCCCTATGGGCTTGTGCTATTTTGGTCGTCTTTGAAGAAAATTACTCGTGCTTTTTTTATTCCAAATTGCACTCGAAATCATGTGATTACCTGTACTTACAAATAATTGCAAATGTAGCGCGAAAATTACGATTTTGACAAAAAGGACAAAAACAAAATAGATAAGTGGAAGGACAAACAGCATGTGAGGGTCCTACGAAAATGACAGATACACTGAACGACGAAAACGACGATTTTCACGAAAATTACAAAAGATCGGAAAATTTGTAACGGCGTGCAAAAGTGAACTGATAAGTGCAGACACTTGCACTAGTTATGTCCAATCTACACAAACTGATACAGTCCGGCAAAGGTACGATCAGCACCGGGGAAGTGATCATGATGTTAGACGCTAGGCAATATTTGCATTGCATTGTGAACCGTGGCTTGGATACCATTGCCCCGTTTTTGTTTTTAAAGTTTTTACTTTTGACCGCCCAAAAAAAATCCATCAACGCTGAAAAGTAATGTAAAGACCCTTTCGAGTGATCTTTGCAGAAGGTATTGTAGACGTGTATAAAGCTGAATAAAATTCAAACTTTATAAAAATCAGAATTTAAAAGAGTGTGCTTGATATGGTTAATAAGTTCGATAGGAAAGGAATGAAAAATGCTTTCATGTTGCACCTCAGTGGGTGGTGCAATGGTCCGTTAGCCTAGTCATGGGTTCAATTCCCACCCTGGTCGGAGAATTTTCCTTTTTTTGCGTTAGCCCATTTCCATGACTTCGGAAAACGCTCTGCTGGATTTTCTGGGATTTGTAGCACTAACAAATTTATTTATTAATAATCTTTGCGGGTTAATTCTACATTATTAACATAGGCTTAGGCTTGTATGGCTATGGCGACGGCAAATGGCGGAAAATCGTAGTAACTTGGTGATATTTTTGTTTGATGCAACTAACTGGATCTTTCATTTTCCCCTACCCGGAGGTATGGGGAGATGAAACAAATAGGTAACGAGATTGGCCGTAAAGTAACCATATTATCCTTAATCTCCCTATTTCTGACAGTGAATCACTTCATTTAAATTACCTTGCCAACTGCGTGGGTCTTGTAACCAAGTGTTTGGAGATGTTGTGCTATAGTTACTTCCTTAAGAGGGAGGCCATACGGTTGCGCAGCGAAAATAACAAAATGTTGAATACCTGTCAAAAAACAATGTTTGTTGTACTAATATCACCAGTTAATCCTGCTTATCTGTGCCAAATAAAATTTGGTTGAAATCACTTTTATGCTATTAAAGTAGGACGTCGAATGCTCGAAGGTCTTCACTAATGCTTTCTGGTGAAAATATGCCTGGTCCTCAATGCTTGGGTTGGTGTACTGAACAATAGCATAAAAGTCTTTTGGGAATTTGGGTCTATTATTATGCACAACGCGAGCGACATTTTGTTTTTGTTTTGTTACACCAACAAGGTCTTCTAATCACGTAAGTGCAAACCAAAAATAGTTGGTTTGCAGCCAATCGCTGGAGACACAGATAACATTGATGTAATGTAAAATTTGCTGGTGGACGAACAAAAGGAGTAAATGAGAGATCTCCTTATTTCGTCCACCAACATGGCGGCGATGACGTAACTTGAAAACCATCTTTACCACAAGCAACCACACATAAACTCCCTGGCGCCTAATTAATAATCACTAGTTCTTCCTTATATCACACAAGATACTAATTAAGAATAAGTTAATTTGTTTGCGTAAGTTGCTCGTGCTTCCGTTGATGTTTGAAAACAGCTTTTAACTCCTGCCAGGAGCCCATCTGGAGCGTGCAACTTCCATACAGCGTCTGTGAAACGGCGTTTTCACAAGTAGGTTTATTTTTAGACTAGCCCTTCCCGCGAATAAGGTCAAAAAACAAAGGCAGTTCCGGTTCGGTGACCCTATGACGTCAGCTTAATTTCTTGTAATTGGTCATTGGGCTCCTGTGGGAGTGTAATTAGCGGGAAATTCAATCTAAAAATAACCTTACTTGTAAAAACGCCGTTGCACGAACACAGTAGAGTTGTAGGCTCCAGATGGGCTCCTGCTCCTGCGTCAAATCTCTTGTCAGAGATTGGAGGACAAGAACGAAAATGAGTGCGAGTTTTTCCTACTGAGCATGCGCATAAGGTTTGGAGGCCCACATTTTTCGAAGTGCGCGTGCTCAGAACGAAAAACTCGTACTTGAAGTCGTCCTCGTACTCCGATCTAAAGTTCCCTATTCTTTGATTGCATCTGACGTCACAGCGGCCATGTTGGTTGAAAGAACAAAAGCGAAAAAGTCTTTCGGGAATTTGACTCTATTATTATGCAAAACTTGAGCTACATTTTTCTATTGTTTTGGCACCAACATGGCCGTCTTATCACGTGTGTTCAATCGAAGAATTAATAAGCACCCCAATGTTGCTCTTCTTCGTTACTAATTGCCTATTTCCCTCTAAATAACAAACAGTATCTGCCCTTGATTTCACGAAACGGCGATTTTCAGAACGAAGAGTGTTCTTTCCAAAGCGTTTTAAGTTTTCGTAACATAGTTAATGCATTGAGGTGGTTACGAAACTCGATAAGTCTTTTTGTTTCATATTCTTGTTTGTATTTTTGGCCTTGACAGTGCAAAAAAACACATCTTTTTCCGAGAACTAAACCAATCAAATCTTTCGATTAAATTCTGCGCAAACTAATTTGCGAACCTGTGCGAAGCGAAAACAAAAGACTGTGCACTGTCACGGTCAACTCAACATGGATTGCAGCAACATTGTTCTCGCTTGTGAAGGTTTTAAGGTGGGCAGATCTAGACACGAGGGGTCATGTAGCAGGGACATGTTGCAGGAACGTGTAGCGGGGACAAAATCACAACCTGAGCACACAGATGAAAATAATGCGGCTACATGTTTCAGTGATATTTTGCAGCGACATGTCCCCTCGTGTGAACTGACACTTTTATAACTGTGCAACATCAATTTGGGGGTGATTTTGTCCCCGCGAGGTTTCCCATGAAGTAGTTCGAGCTTATTGAATTTCATGGGACACGTCGCAGAACAAAACAACCCCCAAAGTGGTGTTGCACAGTTACAAAAATATCAGTTCACATGATGGGACATGTGGCTGCAACATATCCCTGGGACATGTACCCGCAACATTTTCATGTGTGTGCACATGTTGTGATTTTGTCCCTTCTACATTTCCCCGCGACACGTCCCTGCTACATGTCGCCTCAGTGTGTACTACACACTTTTTTGTCGCTGCACCATGTCCCTGCAGCATGACCCTTCGTGTCGGCCCACCACTAAGGTTTCATAACCAGTCCCTCCATTAACTATGTTCATAAGTAGCTTGAGGGAATGTTACGACAGGTTTAATGTACAGGTCACGTTTCACAGGTCACTCATTACAAAACCTCCACGAATGTTAAACTTGGGCCTCATTACGCCTCGTTAGGCCTTAAAACGATGCTTAGGTCTAAACCGGGTTAGCCTAATTCGAAAGTTTTGGGTTGCTTTAGCATAGGTAAAACAATGAACTGTAACGAGTGACCTGTGGAATGCGATCTATGTTTTAAACATGCCGGGAATGTTATATTTGGCACGTGCATCCCGCACCGATAAAGCTCGCAGTGAAAAGCTCACATGAAAAAGGTTCGAAAATTTGGTTTCTTTTAACCTTAATTGGGATTAATTGGTTTTAGATCTTAAGGTCCATAACATCACAAAAGCAAATTATCGAATGCTCCCCCAACTCATTTCACAAACCCTTTCCTAATACTATTTAACGTACCGAGGTGAATTGGATGTTTCCCTGTCATGATAGATGCGCGTGTAGGAGTACACATCGGTGACACATAATAGTTGTTTAATATCACTCCTTGGTTGGCCATTGCGTCAATATTTGGAGTTTGAATTTGTCGGGTGCCATGAAATCCAACATCATCCCAGCCCTATGAGAATTGCAATCGGGAATTATTAATTTTTTAAATAACGCCATGGCAGCCATGGGGGTGTCCCCAAACCATAAAGAGGCGCCCATGTTACTTTCCTTAACTGATCATCCTGGAATATGTCTCTTTTTTTATGTCAAGACTTTCTTTGGTTTCGGTTCAAAAACGTCCTCGTTGATCACGAGCGCGTAAACCAAGAATTGTGTTCCTCAGGGTACACTCAATAATGTTTAAGCTTATCAAAAACAAAATGGCGGTTATATTTTTGTAAGCATATTTTTTACAAGAAGTATCTGAATGAAAATGTCATAGAATTTAGCCTCTATGTCGTCTTTATTTCAACATTTTCTTTTTGATCTTTACCTGATACTCGAAAATGATTGCTTGTCTGACTCTCGCTTTCCAGCCTCTCCCACACCCCCCAAAATATTATAATAATAACGCCCACATTATGCCCCCAGACCCAACGAGGTAGCGGCACCAAAAAATGTCACGTCCGGTGCTTTCAGAAATATGTTCGCTATTTTACAAAGCTTTCGAAAACCCTGACTACTAGTGAGTTCAGGCATTGACAACGTCAACCGTCTACGAGAACATCGCTACAAAATATAACTTAGCGCTATTATTCCATTTTGTTTTCGTTGTAGAATATGGGTAGACTGACAAAACTGGATTGGTGCGAGCGGTTTAAAAGTACGGGTAGGAAATGAACGGTTCCTTACTGCATGCTTACATTGTCGTCAAAACCGTTCTTACGAATCCAATTTATGGTATACGTACATTGCTAATATCATACAAAGTGAACAAGATGGAATAATCTACGCGTCGAAAACTTGTGAGAGTGCAAAGTTATATTTTGAAGAAGCGATGTCGTTGCCGTAGCCGGCGATGTTAGGGAGTTTAAGAAACGACGACGGCTACGGAAAACGGCAACACCAAAAAGCAGTGTTATTATTGATTAAAAGAAGAAATATGATCGTGCTGCACGTGCGACACTCATTTTTGTACATTTCTCTCCCTTACTCGTCAAAACAACAACTTAAAGAGTGATTACCATTTGTCTAAATTTGTCTGGTGACCTTTGCATAATGGTAAGCGATTTTCCGTTTTCTCGAACCTAAGCTTGGGCGTTTTCCATTTACCAAGAAATTCCGGAAATTCCGGTTGGGATGTAAATGGAACACACGTTTTTGGTTCGTTCCACTGGAAATTTTCCGGAAGAAACGGAACTTCTGAAAAGGTAGTCCTGTTTTCCTATTGGAAACTTTCCGATGGAAATGTGTGTTCCACTTACCTTACAACTTTTGAAAGGTCTTACCACTTCCAGGCTATTCACTGCCACATTTTTAAATTTTGGCGCGTAAAATCGCAATCACTGGGCGGCGAACGGACCTGAGTTAAAGGGGCTAGGTCACGCAATTTTAGGCAATTTCAGCACTGATCGAATGGTCATAGAATTAACTAAAATATCAAAATAACTGTTCAAAACCACAGAAGAACTCTAACAAAACACAGGGAAGCCAAGAAGGGACATGGATGGACAAAACTGGAGAGGATTGAAATGGATTGAATTTGGGTAAATTTGAAAAACGTCGGCCCACCTTTTTTCAAATTTGTATCAAAATGTCATTTACAAAGCTGGAAAATCATTCTCAGTTGTTATGTGGCAGTGATTTTGCAAATGAAAGACTCTTGCTCTGCCAAAATTAAACAAAATTACCTAAAATAGCGTGACCTAGCCCCTTTAACTGGAACACGTTTTTCACCCGATGGATGGAAATTTCCACCGAAATTTCCGGAAATTTTTTGTAAATGGAAAACGCCCCTTGTGCCCATGTGTTCCCTTTCAGCTATCTCGAATTGGTGCTAAATTTCAATTGGTGGAGACAGAAGAGCGGTACTGGAAATAACAACTTGGGTACATGGTAATTGGCTTGATGCGAAAGCGTTGTCAATTAATAAATGTGGATGTAGATGTAGATGTAGATGGTAAGAGAAATCTCGGTCCAACCGATCCGACCGGTCAAAGTGGACAAAGTGGTCAAAGTGAGGTGGTCCTTTTTTCCGGAAAATTTCCGGTTGCGGACCAGGCCGTTCCATTTGACTTCCAACCGAAATTTCCGGAAATTTTGGATTAATGGTAAGCACCCAAAACGACCAGTTTTAAGGTTTCGACGCCAACGTGGGCATACATCAGTAAATCTTCATTGTCTCTCTTAACTTCAAATCCGTTCGTACCAATTTAGTTACAGGATACTTCGCCCATATTGTACAACGTAAACAAGAGGGAACAATCGTGAAATACTTAAGGTAGCTCAAAGTCATATGTTGAAGTGACGTTTTCCGGCGTCGCCGTAGCCGTACTTGTTTCTTAAACACTCTGTTTCACTATTTAAGGTTTTGAAGGCGCGTGAATCGTCGTGCTTATGCTTACCTCACGCCAGTTCCCACTTGTGAAATAAGCACAAGCGTACGTGAGACAAGCACAAGCGTAAGGAAAGTAAATTTTTCTTTTCTTATCACCGCTGCTCGTTTTTTTAATTAAACATCAGATAATTTGCGCTCAGAAAGAAAAAAAAGGTTTTCGTCTTAAGCTGTTTAGAGAAAAGAGACAGCCCCAAGTTCTAACGCGTATATTGCTATCAATAGGCACAGAAACATTTCGCGCGAGGCTTGCGCCACGTTTGTTATGAGCTGGCAAAGTAAAAATTGGCGCAAGACGTTGGCTTAGCCAGTCAAGTAATGTCATATGAATGCAATACGAACTTCATTCTGGAAATAGAATGACTGACTCATTCTGATATCATTTAAACACTCAGCAGCATAGTTTCACAGTGTGAAAGATAATAAATTGCGCCTCATCAACTGGGAACTCGGAAAAATTCCGAGCCCCAGATGGGATTTGAACCCACGACCCTCCATGATCTAGAATGTATGCTCTAAGCATTGAGCTACTGGAGACTCTGTGGTGAGTAAGGGTGAAATGTGGGTATAGACTACGCCTGCATCACGCAGTCACATTAAGGCATATCGACGCTTGGGTGGTTGGTTGGTTGCATTTCTGATATCCCTTAATGTGACTGCGTGATGCAGTTAGCGAGGTGTTATCGCCGATATGCCTTAAATGTGACTGCGCGATGCAGTTAAGAGTCATATATGGTTAAAATTAGACTATGTGACTGCGTGATGCAGTCGTAGTCTATACCCACATTTCACCCTTTTTCATCACAGAGTCTACAGTAGCTCAGTGGTTAGAGCATCCGTACTAGATCACGGAGGGTCGTAGGTTTAAATGCCATCTGGGCTCGGAATCTTCCTGAGTTCCCAGTTGATGATGCACAATATCTTTCATGTATTTCTGTCATGACAACTGACTAAGGGTTAACTCTTTCCCCAATCGGGCCTAGGTGGAATGGTGATTATAAAGTCAATAAATACTTGAAACACAGCATCGATAATAATTATGGCAGCAATTAGAATGCGTCGTGACATTGAATTTCACTTTTTTCGCAAAAAGTGAAGTGATTTTTGACAGATATTTGAGAGCATTGCCGATCATTTTGCTCTCTTAACTATTTTCCCACCATTCATCAAAAGCCGGGATGCATACCGTGCGACGAAACTCTGGAAGAGCGTCTTGTTCGAATCAGTTTGGGGACGACACCAGGACTTCTTGATAACTGAGCCGTTTTGTTTCTTCCTTCTTCTTTATAGATGAGATAAAGACAACCTGATGCCAGCATCGGTAGCCCAACATTGAATCACTGAATGATCGGTGTTTCAGCAAGCTAGGTTTCGATTCCAATTTATAGAATGAGTGCCTATAGCAATGTCAATGCTTGTACTTAAAATATGGTACTCACCAGATCGTCTGCCAGAATAAATATGATATGTGGCTGTTTGCCACAGGCTGATGTTATAATTCCTAGAAGACATAGAATCCTGACAAAAGAGAAAATAGGTTTATGAGAAGTTAACAAAAATTCATTCATTTAACGGCTTCAGTGAAGACCAAGTTTAGACCATGTTCAAGAGAGCATAAATTCATGGTTTGTTATTATCTTACCGGTGGTCTAATTCTAAAAATGTTTGTTTTTCGCTAGTTTTATCAACACTTTGAAAATCCAAAAGACGTTTTTTGCCGCAAGCATGTTGTGGTCGAAATTCTTTTAAAATACTATCGCAGGAAAATGTCCTTGTTTCTGGCGACAGAGTTATGTTTTGATTTTGTAAATTTTGAGCAAAAATCGCCGTACACATGCAGTGATATGTTCCACAACTGAAAATCGGATCATTCCTCGCAATTGCTAATTTTGGATTGAGGTTTTATTGTAGCTCGCACTGGCAATCTGGCAGAATTTATGAGTGCGGCAGTTGTGACTTTAATATGACTTAACCTTTGCTAAAGGCCATTAAAATCTTTAGAATGGTTCAGTAAACTGTAAATAACTGTAATTAAAATCTTTCAGTGTGACAATTCAATTCATATATGTTATTCACCAGCCGGAGAAAAACCGAGGTTGAGGTCTCAAGACAGAGGGCACAGTCTTTCAAAATACGGTCCGAGCTTGGCTGGTGAATAAGATTTTTATGTGTTTTTCTAAAACCTGGCTTTCTATATTTTGCGAACCAATGTTTCCTTTACTGTCGTAATTTTCCACCTCATGCACTCATCGGGGTAATAAACTGACTCGCTTTCGCTGTGATAGCTTTCGCCTGAGTCCATGTCGAAATAGTATTCGTCATAAAAAGTTTAAGGTTTATAGTATATTTAACAATTATTCCATGAGCGCGCGTTGGATATGAGATGATAGATAGCCAACGAGGCGCGTAGCGCCGATTTGGCTATAATTATCTCATATCCAACAAGCGCGAGTGGAATAATTGTTTTATTAAAAACGCTCCCAAAATATAGAAAACTAGACTACAATAAAAATAAAAAGGCCCAAAAAATCACGCGTATGCTTGCCGTGTTTGTAGATCATGGTATAATGGCTCATAACCCATGATGGCTTGGTCAATCAAAACTCTCGAATTGCATTATCCAATGATCCAGTTTTTAATAAATATATATATACGACTAGTAATCTGGAGACCAGGGTTCAATTCCCGGCCAAACCACATTTACAGATTCCTCTCCTCAATCTACTATTAGACATTGAGGAGAGGAATCTGGACAACTGATTGCATGAGTGTAAGTGAGGTCCGGCTGGGAATTGAACCCGGGTCTCCTGATTACTGGTCGGATGCCTTGACCACTCGGCCACCAAACCAACCACGCTGGCAATGTGGCTGTATATTGACCTTATTGTGGCTGGCTCCAGGGAGACAATTCAACACACATTTTCGGCAAATCAGGATCGCCTCACTACTCCCCAGTCGATCGGCTATGCACGGTCCTATCCCCTTAGAGAATTAATAATCATATAGGGTGGGAGGGGGATTCTGGACAACTGATTGCCTGCAAATCAGGATCGACTAGTGGTTGGTTTGGTAGCCGAGTGGTCAAGGCATCCGACCAGTAATCTGGAGACCCAGGTTCAATTCCTGGCCGAACCACATTTTCACTCATGCAATCAGTTGTCCAGGTTCCTCTCCTCAATCTACTAGCATAGCCGGTCAACTGGGGAGTAGTGAGGCGATCCTGATTTGCAGGCAATCATTTTTCCAGATTCCCCCTCCCACCCTATGTGATTACAACGAAGCAACTGTTGTAATCGACGACTCATCACGCAACCGATACCACTTGCTGTGAGCGGGCCGGGGGGTATACCGCCCGCTGCCGTCCCGAAACCAATCACATCGCAGGATTTAAAAAATACCGCCTGCTTACGCATTAAGAAAAAAGGTCACTTTACAGAACTTTTGTGTTCTGTACATAAAAATTTTAATGGTCTGAATCAATGAGTGAAATCTCACACGTTAATAATTTAATGAAAGCCACTGAGTGATATTCTCCCGACGTGCAAAGGGGTGACTGTCCAGAGCTGAACGTTACTGAAGAGTATCTTTGAAGCTAAAAGTTAATTATAGAGGGAGGGGCCGTTTACATGGTGGCAGGAAGATCCCAAAAGGAAGTTCATCCTATCGGCATTTGTTTTCTGTATTCGGGTCATATGCAAAAGTTGTTTGTTGGCCTTAGTACAAGGATACTTTATAGCTGAGAAATAGTACGGATGGTCTTAACGCTATTTAAGCTACTTTCACTTGGTAGATCCTAGTACCATGGACAAGCAGTTGGCGTCTACCAATTATAAACCATAAGACAAACTGAATATATTTGTATGTAGGCCAAGCCTCTGGGAGTTTCCTAGCGCAAGCCGGACATTCCTCTCTTTATGTAAAAAGCCTCAGTGAAGTGTGACAAAGACACTTCACTGTCCGCAAGCCGGACTTTCTTCTCTTTATGTAAAAAGCCTCAGTGAAGTGTTACAAAGACACTTCACTGTCCGCAAGCCGGACTTTCTTCTCTTTATGTAAAAAGCCTCAGTGAAGTGTGACAAAGACACTTACAGGCCGTATACGTACTTCGTGTGGTGATATTTGTGAATCCATAAAGTGTGAATATTCAAATAGAAGCTACGAATCAGTACTTTCACATGGTAATACTTGGGGAGACTGGGACCGAACAGGAACCCCTCACCATGCAACAGCGTTGTGCCGGGTTCTATAACGCAAGTGCGCGATCGTCCAGTTTTTACAAAAGGAAATTTATTGCCCAGAGGAAATAAATGGATTTATGCTGAGTGTGACATGCTTAGTTAGTTATTTCCCATGTTGCAGTTTGGGCATTTCTGTCATCCGGGATTTTCTGGAGATCATTCGCCATTTGTGCAAGCTAGGCGGAGGCTGATTCAACAGAGTCAAATCAATTTTCCCTCCCCACCCTCCCTATTTTTACTTTCTTGTGGATGTCGTGTGTCCCCTCACCTTTGCTGGGATCATGTCTTCTATATTTGGGTTTTTCCTAGGTTACCATGTTGATTTTCAATAAACGGCGTAGCCCATCAGGGCTTGGCCATAATATCCCAAACAAATGTGGTATTATTTGTGTCCCAGCAAACGGAGCTCGCCCAGAGCAATGCAACATCAGTCAGACTGTATGGAGCATGAAGCATAAAACAATATTTTCAATTTAAGCTTTCTTACTAATCCTTAAGTTCGCTAGTTTATTTTAATAGACCATTTTCGAATTCTCACGGCTGGACTGGATATAGCATGAAATAGAGGCTAATGCGGGCAAATCTTTTCAAATGCAAATTAATTTGCCTGTATTAGCCTCCATTTCATGCTAGATCAAGTCCAACCGTTAGAATACGAAACTGGTCTATTGAGATGATCTTTCGCTTAGAACATTGGTTCTCATTTTGAGTTCAAATTTATATTTTGTGTTGCCTAGTTTATTCTTCATGACACATCAAAGGGAAAGTGGATGCAGAAATAAAAGATATGACCAGTGATGCAAATAAAAACTGTGTTGTAAAGCTTTCCTCCGGAGTTTTTCTTTAAGGTGTACCGGTAAAAAACATCATGATCATTATTCTCGTTTTTCTTTTAGAAATTTGCGTTTCGTAAGCCCATGGCAAATTAAACAGTCTACACAGACATCTCAGGAGGTAACGGTTATATAAATTTCAAAATCACCGCTTTCTGTTTAATGTTTTGTATCAATTTAAAATGGCTAAAAAACAACAGCATTAACGAATAACAATAGTGTTGAGTTTTTGCCCATTTTTACGAGAATATTCTGTGGTGTACAAAATTGGCATCGGGAGATCCCACACTCAATACTGTATATTTTGTATATAACCTTTTTCATTGCTTTAGCACCTTTACAGCCAAGTAAATTTTTCCCAACACCTTTGATTCATTCCAACGGGAATGCTAAATTACAGAGTAATTCCTGTCACCTTTTAAATCGAAACTTACTCACCAAAACCATAGCGTTACCATTTCCATTCAAATTAGCCGTGTCTCATGTAACTTAGGCATTCACGTGGATTTGCTTTTATCGTGTTTGCCCTTACTTTTGGCGATCCCTTAGTTTTATTTGCTAAGATTACGAGAAATAATATTTTTGTAAGTAGACAAATAAGTCACAATCCGTGTTACTGTTTTGATCGTTCTAACCTGTCAATGTTTAATAACAAAATCCTTGTTTAATTTTGCCAGGAAAAAAAATCACGGATCTGGAGACGGCATTTAAAGACAGCAGGGTTCTAATGAATTGCTGTACGACATTTTTCATTGAGTTTTGGAAACGTCTATCCGTCGGTCACGGTCACTTTATCAATTTGCCATTCCGACCGAACGATCAAATCTAATAGACGTTGGGATCGACGACATCGACGAAAACGAAAACGACAGAAAACGATCGCTCTGCACGCTCTGTGGGTGCGCTCCCCATTTGACTTTTTTTTCTCAAGCATCTCAGGGGTCCGGAATCGTAAATCCTCGAATGTAATTGGCTAATCCCGCACGCTCCAGCGGTCCTCAATTTCTGACCCCGCGTACGGACCGCCCCAGGTTCTACATTTGCACGTTTGTTTTGTTTCATCATAAAGCCTTAAAATGCAAATGTTATAAAAACTGACACGCTAGTATCCCGAATTAAGTTGATCATGTTGATAACATACTTCAAGATCGATAAAGAAAACTTTGGAAACACAAACAGCAGTAAAGAGTGTCAACAAGTCAAGAGCTTATTGAAGCTCAAAGGCCTGAAACTAACTACCAAAAAAAACCGGATATGACATCAATGTTTGGAAAAGATTTTGGCTCTCAATAGGAGAGGTACGAGAGCTACTCAAGTGGTTTAGGGCCTAGGTGTAAAAGACGTCCGGAAAATGTTTGATTTCCTGGAACAAGATGAAACCTTCTTTGAAGATAAATAATGTTGTCCTCTTCTGCCTTAACATATAATATTGATCACCTGACAAGTCACGTGATCAAAATTTCACAATATCGTAAATCAGCGAATCGGTGGCGAATTTCATTGCTACAGATAAGTAAGTTAGCGTTTTTGGTAGACATCTAACATATCTAACTTTCTACACTTGGAATGATCTTCCTCGAGTTTTAAAATTGGAATTATAAATTATCAAAGCCCGAATTTTGGACTCAAAGGTGACCTTTGCCCTCTTAAAATTTTTCTTAAGAATGGTGGACAGTCATTCCAAACGTGAAAGCTGTAAATAATTAATTTGCATTGGCAAAGCGTTTTTATTTGGTATTGAATGCTTAAACCACCACCTGTTTTTCAAAAGCGTGCTATTTATCGACAAATGGTCACGTCACACGTCACGTGACTAAGATAGCCTATTATACTTCAGAATGTTAAGGACAACGTGAACTTCCCATGTGCCCATGTGCGCAATGTCATTCACCTGGTCTATTAAATCACGAATTAAGCATTTCTACCAATTAAAGCCCTTGACCCAGACCGGAGGCTCGAAAGGGTTTCAACACTTAGAAGACTCTCTGTTTAGATCGAATAACGCTACAACACTGTATCACGTAACAGCAATGTTATGGTATCATATGAAACAGCGATTGTTTCCAAACAAGATGTGATCATTATCGTGATGTAATAAGTTACCTTGGCAACAGGAAAGCCCAGCAAAAATTTTGGATTTAGTTGCTCATATCTCAAAAACGAACTCAGTGACCCTCCTTTTTTATTGCTGAAAAGTGATTAGAAAGCCACGATGAAACTTTCGGCAAAGTTTAAAAAAATTCTGTCCAGAGGATTCAGAGGTACCTTAAAAAAATCACAAAATTAAGGTGGCTCTGAATCTACTAGACAGAATTTTTTTTAAACTTTGCAGAAAGTTTCATTATGCCCTTCTGAAATAAAGAAAGTAAATAAAAAAAGGGGGTCACCGAGTTCGTTTTTGAGATATAAGCAACTAAAGACATAATAAAGAGTGTTTTTACAGGGCTTGCCCGTTTCCACGGTGACATATTACGTCACAATAATGACTGTATCTTGTTCAGCAATAATTTGTGTTTCATTTGGTATATTGCTAATACATGGTACAACGTTGTGGTACCGATCCTTCTAATAAGAGCGTCACTTGGAAGCGTTGAAACTGGTTCGAGCCTCCTTGAACTACTTGAGTAGAGGATATTCCAGCTGTAGACCTCAACGTATATTCCTCTGCAGATTTTTCATGAACGCGAAGAAAAAAGATGACTCAAACCAATTTCGCTTTGAAAATAAAAATAATAAAAACGTTCTTTGCCGGCCTTGGTGATCGACCCCCTTTTCGATCCTTTCCTGAGAAAGAGGTGAAAAGGCTAAATATGAGGTTACGTAGAGGACGCGAGCACCCTACGATAAATGGCCAACTCTCCTCGGAAACCTTCCGGTCGTTTGCATCAATTTGATTGCTGAATTGCTGGTACACATTTTTTACCCGGAACGACTCGAAATGATCAAGACACGACTGACAATCTTGCGGGGCTATATTTTCATTTGACATGTTCAGAGCCGTCGTCTTCGTTGTTGCTTGAAAACTATGTTAAGGAACTTTAAAACCGTTATAAAGCCAGAACAAGCCGTGAATGAGTTAGATGTAATCCATTATCGTCAAGTACACTTATCAAGACAAAGCAAGTTGAAAGAGCTCTTTTGCTGAAAATTACCTCTTTGCTAACTAGCAGACCAACAAGGAACGGTGTTTTAATTTTGCATCGTAGACTTGGATTGTTTTAACCGAAGTTCTCCCTGCCCTCCCCTCCAGTGATGCAAGTATGGTAAGGAACGAGCTGCGATCTAATTTATGTGTCCCATTATCTTGCTCCTAATTGTGTTTAAAAATTCAAGCGACATACGTCGTCTGAAAGGTTCCCCCATAACTTTACTTAAGCGTCTTCTTCAAATGTACCGTATTTATCATTGTCTTTTCCATTGCCGATCAGTGGTGACGACATAGTGTCCGGATCCTCTCGGCTGGTTGTTGGTTGGTCCCTTACTTCTTCAGGATTGTGCGGGTTGGCTGGTACAACAGGAACCCTTCCAAGTAGCAGAATTATGCAAACGACGAGGCTGCATAAGACAATGCTGTTGACAACCACAAGCATCCAAATGATGGATGAGGACCTGATTGGATTCAAAAGTGCATATCTAATGTTCATAAAGGAGAAATGAAGGGTGAGAAGAACCAAGGTCTCCGCTGTGTTTTCTAATGCGATTTTTTGGTAGGAGTCCCGGAAGGGCCTGAAGAGAAGCTGGAAGCAAAGAGACGCTATAAGGACAAGGCAAACGGCAATGGTCTGAAATGACAGTACCCGCGGGATAAACGATAGTGAGAATGCGATTAGCATACGACGAAGGAGAAAAAGGATCTCGAAATAGGAACGGTACTCCTTTTTATACGGCAGATAGATAGAGCCAAGCCAGCTGTCTAAAGTCTCTTGTTCATTCGGGTCAAGTTGGTCTCTTTTGCCAACGTACTTCTGGAGCAGTGGTAGGAAAACTGCAAACGGTACCCCAACAACATAAATAACAAGAGCAAGCCAACCGAATGCCAGTAACAAGTTGTAAGTAGGACCATTGCACTGCAACCAAGGCGCCTCCAAAAAGTAGCGGTAACCACTGTCGTCACCGCATGAAGCCAGGACAGAAGCAGTTTTCTTGACAATGGGGAAATAGGTTAGGTTCAGGGACACGATAGAAAGGTGGAGACAATTATTACGCAAAAGGAATCGTCTATCAACTAAGCCACGAAATCTGAGAATAGCATTCGCTAAAGCATAATAAAGAGAAATGGCCGCAATACAGATAACAGGCAGAAGAATTAGAGCTATCAGGCCACCGAGTGGCGTGAACAAACTCGGAAAAACACAAGCCAAGCTAGAGAACCGGAAGTTTAGCACGTTGCTAACGAAGCGTTGAGCCTCAAGAACTTCTTCTGGCCATATATCGCTGCTGGAAATCAAAGCGTCTAAAGTCTGAAAATAAAAAACACCGATCTTGAAAATTCCGCTAGCAGCCTTACCCCTTCCAGCCAGGCCAATAAGCAGGGCCACAACATTGAGTTCAAGTAGCCAACCTGGAATTATTCGAAGCATGGCTAAAACTGCAAGGAGAATGACTTGCATAAACACGAATAAGACTGAAAGAAAACGCTTGTTCTCGTAAAAGACAGAGAAGGCCAGAGTTAGCAACGCCATAGTCAGCACAGCAAGCGCCGCCAAAATGTAGACGCTGGTCTTTGATTTGGGACAAGCGAAACAGAGTATTCCCTGTTTGTAGAAGCCTCTTTCACACTTTGAACAAAATCGGTCTTTACTTCCTTTCATACAGATGCACGAGTCCTTGCAAACTGTAGTTAGCCTCAACAAGGACTTATTTCCGTCCTCTTCCCATTTAATGCCACAGTAGCAGATTCCATGTGGGTTACATGACGTAGTTACTTGAGAACTAGTACCCATGACCTGTGAGCACCTGATCATGTGAGTCACGTTGTTGTCACGCGACGAAGGCCAATATCCAGCTTTTATGACCATATTCTGCACAGGGAGCATTTCTTCTTTACACACCGCACCTTCCATACAAGGCAAACAGGTGTTGCCTGATCCGTAGAAACCGATATCGCAAATGCAAAGACGGTAATGATAGTAGCTAGGATCCAAGATCACTAAGCCATTGTTGTAGCTAAGTCGAGCGTTCGGGCATCTAAATCTATCCGAAGGATTTCTGCGCTTTAAAGTTGTCAAATCTACCGTTATGTAACTTGGTAATTCTCCACCTTCATCCTTTTTCTGCATGTGGGGATTTTTTGAAACGTCAAGAGTTTCCAACGCAAGTAGTCTCGCAAACTGTTGAGGAATTTGTCCAGAAAGGTTGTTTGCCGAAACATCAAGATTGAGAAGAGACACCATGTTATCAGGCGGTGGTGGAATCTCTCCGGAAATATAGTTGTCGCTCAAATCCACAGAGATAAAGCTTTGGAATTCCCACAGATTTGAGGGAATGGTGCCAAAGAAATGGCCGGAGCTTATATTTAGAATACGTAATGATTGCCTATGATTGATCGGTCTTATGGACGCCAACAAGTCATCGAACCTCATGGTCAACTCTCTATTTCCTGCAAGATTTAGCACCTCCAACGACTGGGACTCAAATTGAAGTCCTTTCTCCAGTGAGGTCAAACGATTTTCCCGAAGGTCCACAATCTGCAACATGAGAATTGAGCCAATGCCTTTCGGGATTAGTCCCGTAAAATTGTTCTTTGCCAAATTTAAATGCCGCAAGTTTGCCATGTTGTCCATCGTTGAGGGAAGGTCTCCCCAGAAATTATTTCCAGGCAAGAGACACTCGATCATCGCAGGGAAATACAATCCAAATTTATCTGGCAGCGTTCCATTTAATCCAGCAAGTGAAAGATGCATATAACGCAGAGATGACAAGTTGAACAGATTCTCAAAGCCTCCTTGCAAATCTCTAGTTGCTTCAAGATCCAAAAACCAGAGTTTTTTCAATTTACCAATGCTCTTTGGAATTTTGCCATGCAAGGTATTTTCACCGAGACTAAGTACTTGCAGTTCCGACAAGTTTCCAATATCCTCGGGAATTTTCCCAGAAAGTTTATCCTCCATTTGGCAGCAAAGTTGAATTTTCACCAGAGAATTCATCTGCACAAGAATTTTACCAGGAATCTGGCCGGACAGCTTGTTAAAGGCAAGATGGACTCGTAATACAGTAGTCATGTTGGCAGAAAGGATCTCGCCTATATCGCCTTCCAATCCGCCATTACTTGCAATACACAAGCCCTGCAAATTTCGCAACATCCACAGGCTTCTTGGAAGGGTACCAACCAAGTTGTTGTTTGTTAAGAAGAGGCTTATGACGTAGCGGCTTGTGTTGTCGCATGTTACGCCATACCAGAGGCAATGAGACACTGAGTGGTTTCCCCAGTTCGAAGAGTTGTACCAACTATGGCCCCTTGTTTGGTTAAATATCTCCATGAGGACCGCTTTTTCTTGCTGCGGTTTGGTTGTTGTATCCAATGTAGTATTAGGAATTGGGATCTCATGCAAACAACCATAAGCGAACTTTTCATCGTAGGTCAGGGGTACAAGTTTACTCGAATTGGCTGAAAAGCAAATAAACCACGAAGTCAGTAGCGTCTGATCAAGTTTACACGACGTTGCCTTTCACGTTACTGGCAACGAAAAATTGATCAAACTGCGATGAAAAATTCCGTTCACTCATACTTTTAGACCTCCATCCCGACATTTACATATCAGCAAATCTCGTGTTTATGCAAAACCGCCTAATCATGGCGAATTTTAACCTCAATTTAACCGTAATATACTGGAACCGCCAACGGTCGCGTTGCACCGATTGGTAGATTCGAATGGACTCAAATGCTTGAGAAAGGTTTATTGTGGATTTCAGGATCGCCTTTCTTGTTGCATTTTCGAAACATGAAGCTCAAATTCGGCGAAAGTATGGGCACATCCCTAATCGATCGGATCCTGGTGTTTTTAAGGTGAGAATTTCACTGGTTTGGCGTCAGTTCCAGCTGGAACAAGACGAGATCACTGGCCGGCGGCTAAGGTGTTGCCTGCCGGCGCCTTGTCTGTTTTCTTCACTCTCTAACCGGCGGTTACGAAAAGATCTCCCAAAATGACGCCTAAAACAGCTCGGAACGACCAAAAAACATAACGCAGGACCCATTTGACACTTTGTTTGATCTTTCACTGAATTATTTACTTTCAAACTTTATTGCAGAGCAAATCGCAACCGCCGTAATAATCGTCTGTATTTATCCTCTACAAATCGATAAAAACACCACCATCGGAGGGTGGTCCGTCCGTGCTTTGATGTTTTGAGGAGAGCGGGCAGCTACACACAGGCTAACAGGAAAGTTGTGCATCGTCAATGATGACTGGCTCTGATGAAGGACCAACTCTCGAAACCTCAGCTTCAAATTTTGGTAATATCATGTACACGAGTACATTGGGACGGGCTAAGGAAACGATATTAACTTTGGCGAATACCTTTAATTTAAAGACGGCTATAGCATAAATCAGAATACATATACACTGAGAAAGCAATCGAAAGGCTTGTTTTAAACACACAATCGTCACAAATCGGAAATACCTGCCGGTAAGTCCTGCTGTAGATTTCTCAAGGGCACCCAACGAGCCAATTAAGCCAAAAGCCTTTGAGAGACATTTCCAGACTCCTGGTGATGTATTAAGACTTCTAAAGAGATATTTTTTATCTCCTAGAAAAATTTGATCTCTTCGGAAATTTCAGCTGAAAATTGAAGTGTCCGAAACGTTCAAGTTATGGAATGAGATCTTCATTTCAGAAATTGCTACTCGAACGTTACCTTCTAAGAACTTCCCAGCCTTGAACCATTTGCTCGTCCGAAACTTCTAGATGACCTTTTGAAGTGTCAAAAATTGCACAACTATCCCTTCCGTAAACGTAAGGGAATACTTTTGCCTGGTTGCGCACCTTTTAGGGGATGTTTTTGTAAAGAAATCTATAGCTGTTTGGCAACGTAGAACCGAAATTCTTAGAACAGTTTGACTCTCCCGAACACATATTTCACCGAAGATTATCGTTGGGTTCCCCGGATTTCTGCTATCATGTTAGTTCACCGGCGATTTCGGTGTATTCATTTCAGCATCCTTACAATATCATTATTGGAAACACATAGTAAGCCGGAAGTAAAAAGTTTATCTTGGTAAAGTCATCTTTGAGCAGTTCCACTCACGTGTACTTGTTTCCCATACATCAGATCGCAAAGAGAGATCAGGGGCGAATCTAGAGTAAAAAAGATCTCAGCCAATCGGGAAATATACTCCGGTTGTTCAACTTGTTGGTAGCGTTTTTCATATTTTAAATAAGAGGCTAGGATTAGCCTAAACTCAGGCCTAAGAAAATACAGTCGTGTATGGTTAATTTTAGCACTAAAGAAAAGAAAAGAGAGAAGTCTGTCCTTCTCACATCGGCCTTACGTTGCGCTTCTCATGATGTTCGAATGTGTATGTAGTGAATATTCGGACCCGGGCTTATCTTCGTTATTGGTGGTGACAATGACCATTGGACCATGGAAACGAGGTAAAAATAGTGTATTTATTCCAAAATGGCTGAGCACATTGTTTTTTGCTGGTTGATGGGTATTTTTGCTCAGTGTTTAAGAAAGGAAACGCTAATAGAACGGTTTAAGATTCGCGATTTGGTTGGAGAAACCTCCGAAATGACACGTCGAAACATGTTTTGCAGAAAAAAAAAATGAAAGAGAAACGAAGATTAGATATGAAAATATCTTTCAAAGACGACCGACCTTTCGTGCAGTGATGCACGTAAAGGTCACTTTGTCAAGTGCGCGACACGTGAAGATGTGCACTTTGGTAGTTCAAATATATCTTGATACTTGAAAATACTCTGTTAATTTGTTCAAAGTCTGTACTTTCAGAAGTACACAAGTTCCTTGAGGATGGCCATGCCAAATGAATTCGTAGCATGAGAATCAAATATATTAACTATACCATTTGCTGTAATTCAAATACTAACAGTAATATACGCCCAATTGTCAAAATAAAAGAATTATAATTCTCTGTGATCAAATTGTGGAAAGCACTTATCAAAGACATACA
>OX421445.1:55447339-55454839 GCA_949126865.1 Montipora capitata
TATTATTATTATTATTGTCGCTCACTCGACCGCTCGTTCCTTTATCTGATCACGGTAATTTGTCCAAAGATATCCCATATTTTCCCCTTTTCATGTTTTACTAAATTAAATCGACTTCAGTATGTAAATCTTGCAAGGAACTTGTCCCAAGGTACAACCATTTTACAAACAACAGTGATATGAAACAATGTGAGTTTGCGGTACTTTTTCAAAGGACACTTTCCTGGTGCCCCAACCGTAGCGCTCCAGCCACTTAAATAGGAAATCTTTAAGTATTCCAATTCGTACGCATTTTAGGTGATAGAGCAACTTATGAGTTTTAGCTGAGAAGTTATTACAAAATGTTGCCTAGCGTAGATAGCTTAGGAGGAAGCGCTTACCCGTTTTGTTCAGTCCACTGACACATAACCAACGTGGTCATGTGGCTGAGTCACTATTTTGGAAAGGGCAACTTCATGTGATCGAAACGTCCACTGGGAGAAATTCATCTATGTAACACGAATCTGGAAACCCTCCAATTATAGTAATCTTCATTCATGAAAGGTTTTTGATTATTAAATCGCAGCTTGTTTTACTTTCTAGTCCGTGGGACATGAGTCGCTTTTTCTTGATCCAGTGCAATCTCTGTTTAATCCCTGTGCCCAAGTATGCCAGGAAATGGATCAATCTTAGAAAATTGTACAGAAATTTTTACAAAATGCAAGGAGGAACTCTCCAGGACATGGTAAACAATCTTGGTATGACTTTTGAAGGAAAGCCGCATAGCGGTATGGATGATGCTCGGAATATTGCCAGAATTTTGCAACAAATGGTGCAAGATGGCTGCGAAATCACGTTTAACGAACACCTTGAAAGAAAGAAGACCTAAGTACCGTAGCATACTCAGTGAAATATCATAAGTTATTAAAGTAAGCTTCTGTTAAATGAAGAGATTTATATTTCAGTTGTCGTGAAAAAATAATTCTATTCATTTTTCCAACTATTTAACATCTCCCTTACAACAATTTCGAGAATGCAGCCCTTCGAAATGTCGTGTCAAAAATTGCGTTCTTTTTTTTCTAAGTCGGTTTTTCGGTTTACAACGGAAAGCACAAGATAACATCCACTGAAACCTCACGCGCTTTTTGCTTACATTTTACGCAATGTATATTGGGAGAGTACTGGAAAGGGAAATCCAGGGAATTAGATGCGGAGGAACAAAACATAGACATTCAGTTCAGGAACAGGAGGGGGCGGGGATTGGGCAAAATCTTAGCTGAAAAATTTCTACGTTGATGCGCAACGGAAAACACAATATTCACTCCCGATCCTTTACGGGAACCAGTACTGTACAGGGTACAGTAAACACCCACATATAAGAACCTAGATTTTTCCAAGGTAGGCTAAATAGGTTCTGATAAAAATGGTATATACAGTAGTTTTTTAATTGGTTCTTATTTTCACAAAAGAATCTCTTCTATGGTACATATGGTATGACTGATTTCCTCGGATGAAGATGTTGACCCCTTTTTCAATCATAACCATGAAAAAGAAGTTTTAAACAAGATCTTTGCAGTTTAAAAAGTTCAGACGCGTGAAATTTCGAGGTCCTTTTCTAACATAGGAACCCGATTAAAAACGTTTCTCCTTTTGTTGAGTATCTCAGTGAAAGTGCTTAACGTCCACGTCGAAGACGCGCTTGGCAAGCCACCAGTGTGGAAATTCCCACAGTTTGCCTCATTAGTCTAGCGGTGGATATCGGCGGTTGCATAAAGCAATATGGTGCGAATGCGAGCCTCTCGTGTTTTCTTTGATTTCAGCTTCAAACTTATTTCGAACTAGGAAATCAGTTTACTTTCACCAAGTAAGGAGAAGTGGTTTGAGTGGATGTTATGATTATAATGTTGTCCGTTTACAAAACCCCAATGTGGACAGATAGTCCAAAAATTCAAGTAATTAGAGGCACTTGGATTTGCCATAACTTCAATATCACTTGTGTCAAGGAATACAAACAATTAACGTCACAAAGTGTCCCCAAATGCTATTCCTCAAGAAAGGATAAACTGCTGCATTTACTTTGACCTAAAAAAATCGCTTTCCTTTACTCAAATCTAATTGTTAAAAATAAGTAGGAAATGCTTAGACTTGAAGGGACACTTTGTGTTGCATATCAAAATTGGGCTTGCGTCTAATTTCTTGCATTTCTGGACATAAGTGAGAATGTGGAAGGTGTCACTGCACCCAGTGACAATCAATCTCGCCTCCGCAGTCCGCTTTTCTTTTGCATAGCACTGAGAACAGGGACTCTGGCCACTTCCAAGCCAGGAAGTCCGCAAATCACGGACTTCCGGCTCGTCTACGCACGCTCAGAAATTTGAAACAACAGTGGTTGTCAACGGTTCCGAAACTGGACCTTCACTACGAGTGCGCATAAATCTGAAGTGGCCCTAGTCCGGGTTCTTGGTTCTGACCCAAAGAAAAGTGGACTCTGGGGACGAGATTGGTGACAATCAGACATAAACAATGCCACCACGCTCCTTAGAACTGTGATGATGGCAGCATGCTATACCTGACACCTTTTTGCATCTTACAAAAAGAAAATGAATACACCCTTGCCTTTCTTGGCTAATAGGTGAGAATACAAAAGGACTCTGCGACAAATTTAGATCACCCCTGATAAAGACACTAGACAGGAGCGTCTATACGTTAGGTCTTCGAATTGTTACTTTTCAGTTAAATTCGTAATTCTCCATCAAACTATGGGCGCTTTCCATTTGACAGAACTAACCGGCCAGAGTGACCTGGCATTTGCAAGGACTAACTCTACAACGCCTTCAAATTAACGCACTTCGAGGATGATATACACTCCTTCGGAAGAATGCGAGGAATTATGGTGCAAGTGTTCCTTCAGAACCGTTGCATTTCTTTGCAAACTGACGGGTGCACCGGCCAGTTCTGACAAAAGGAAAGCGTTCCATGTCAAATGTACATTCCGAGCTTTGAATTCCTGGTGCTGTTTCTTAACACTTGGTTATAGGCTATAGATGACTCTCAATTCATTTTTAATAGTTAGTTTTTTTATTTTTAAAGAATTATTTCTTTCAGGCACCACTCAACTTGCTTTTAATTGTACAAACACATACGATGACTCCATGCACGAAAAGGAGAATAAATTTTAATTTTTTTTATGTGTACACTTATAGACGTTCTTTCATTTGTTCATTCGTTTGTGGGTTTAGGAAGCTTCATGTGTTTTCGGGTCAACGTACGCCTCGCCCTCATCAAACTCTTCGGTATTTGAAAGATTAGGTGATGAAATGGTCCGGTCACTGATTTCGTCAGCAAGTTTCAAAAGCTCCGTGTCAATTTGATCTTCGTTTTCTTCGCTATCGCCAAAAGGAAGCGCGACCGCTTGATCTTCTAAAGAGTCCTGTTTTGTCGGGTAAGTTACAGGAACCCGCAAAGCGGATTCGCTTTTTTCTTTCGGTGCTTTCAGCAAAGTACCATCTTCTCCAGGATTCTCTGTTTCTGTGTGCTCTTCATTATGGTCTATTTCATCCTCAGAGTCATCGGACAGATCTTCCCATTTCTTCGTGTTCACTCTGTCACTGTTCTCTGAGGATGTGCTGTTCAAATCCATCGGGAGGAAGGACCTTTTGATGACGAGCTCACCGGGTGTGGGTGCTCTGGACATCCTCTCTCGCGCGTGATATCCCGCGAGTATGGGATCGAATCCTCTCGAGGACTCACTCGTTGCGCGTGATACCGCTCTTGAACCCAGTTTTGTGGCTTGTGATGAGACGCGTGAGGTGGGACGTTCTTTTGTCTCGGTGGTCAAGAGACGTTTGTAGTCAGTTTTGTACTCTGCTGCCTTGTCGTCTTCCAGGATGTGAGCAACGATAGCATCTCTCTGACACAATCGCCTAACTTCCTGTCTGATAGCTTCAGCCATTTCGAGGTCCCCGGTTGGCTCCACGCCAAGTGATTCTAAGGTCATGACTGCCTCCCTAAAAATAAGAGAAAGGTGATCAATTCAGACTGGTCGCATGTAAATCATTAAGACCCATAGATTTCCTTTTAAAATCCGACCGACCTTTCAGTTTCAAGCGGATTACGATGCAGAACACAATTTCTGATATTGAGTTTAGGGCTAACGCTCGAAAGGACAGCTTTCAAATTTCTTTACGGTGGTCAATTTACCATATCGACCCAGTTGATAAACCCATTTCATACATTTTGCTTTTAAAGGAGCCGAGAATTCCGCTCGTTTATACCTGGACATCTTTACATTGGGGCTCTTTGCAACAAGTCGAAATAATTCGGGAATCATTGGTGATTTGGAATCTCGAAGAAACGCGCGCGCACGAACGGTGACACGCGGTGCTTGCGCAGAACATCCATATACATACCCATATCCATATCCATGTCGACTTGTGATCCGGAGTGCTCAGTCGCTCAATGGCTACTACTAAACCTGATTGAACCTCATCTTTGAATCAGGATTTCAATCTTTAGAATTTCATTATAGTACAGTACATGTTCCATGTGCACGTCTCGTAGTTAGCAAATGCTAGTCGAGGGCGTTTTGAGGCTGAAACGAACGTTTTGCACAAACTTCCAGGGTCACTTAGATTTTGACAGTGGTTGAATCGACCTCCAAATATAAAAGGCAAATTTTAACTATGCCTAGTGGAAAACGTAAAAGTCAAATTAAGTGGCAACCAGCTAGAAGTCTACAATGTAGTTTCCAGGACTGAGATTAAAATCATAGCGGAATCCTACCTCTTTACAATGTCTTCAGTTTCTACAACGAGGCGATCTTGCAAAACGCTTAGCAACCGCTCATCACGCAAACCCAATACTGCGACAACATTACAGGCTTCAGCTCGCACAGCGGCCACTTTCTCATATCGAATGGACCACAGTAGAACGTCAATCAACTTCTCGTCCACCACTCCTATCGTGCCAAGAGCTGCAGCCAAGGTAAAACACAATTAGAAGAACAATCAAGGAAGAGGATTTGAAAATAGCGGCGGGAAATAACCCGTCCCAAACAGAAGCAATAGCAAGTTAGAGGCGACCTTAACATTGAAGAGGTTTTCCGCTCGGAGCACTATCACTTATCTTCTTTTAGCGCAGCTTTATATTGGAGATTGCAAAAGGAGCCAACTTACTCTTAATTAATGTTGTTTTTTTCAAATTTGTTAAGTTAAAGTAAAGCCCTGGCCAAACGAAACGCAAGTCGACGCAAGTTCTCACTTGCGAAGACTTGCGTTCACTTGCGATAGGGTGGCCAAACGCGACGCAAGTTGAGCGCAAGTCCTTTGCAAAAGTAGCAGAATTTTTGTTTTTTTTTTTCTTTTTTCTAGGCTCAGACTCGGAAGAGCTGCTACTTTCACTGTAGCTGCTGCTTATACTTGCACCGCTACTGGGTCTCCTGTTATGGTTTTTCTTTTTCTTATATTTTTTTAACTCCCTATCCTTGTTTTCTTTTAGCTCTACGGGGCTTAAGTTTTCCGAATTTTGCTCCGTGACAGAAGCCATCTTGTCAAAAGGGAAATCGCGAAAGGCGCAAAATAGTTTGAGATACCTGCTCAAACAGCGGCATCAGATTGGCTAAAAGGTTTCCAAAAAAGTTCGAATGACTTGTGAAAACTTGCATCCACTTGCGTTGAGTGGCCAAACGAGACGCAAGTTGGGCGGACTTGCGTCCAAAATTTGAACATGTTCAAATCAAACGCAAGTCGTCGCAAGTCTTCGCAAGTGAATGCAAGTGGGTGACCAAACGGTATGCAAGTCAGCGCAAGTAACAAAACTTGAGTCGACTTGCGATGACTTGCGTTTCGTTTGGCCAGGGCTTAAGATCTGAAACTGAGTATACAGTAGTTAAGTTGGCTGGGTCAAAATGAAGATAAACTAAGTGGGCGGTCTCAGAGAGTCTGTATCACATTGTTTAAATCTTACACCGTTTTAACGTATTCTTCTTGGAAGCGTAATGTATGGGAATGTCTGAACTCTGTCTGAACGAAATGATATATGAAATGAATCATATTGAACTGCGGATTTGAAATCAAGTAACTATGAACGCAATTTTAGCAATTGCGTGGAGAGGCCTGAAAAATTCAGGACTTCAACGGGGTTTGAACCCGTGGCCTCGCGATACCGGTGCGACGCTCTGCTATGGCCAGCTCCCAACGTCAGTGGCTTCATAGCTCAGTTGGTTAGAGCGTCGCATCGGTATCGCGAGGTCATGGGTTCAAACCCCGTTGAAGTCCTGAATTTTTCGGGCTTCTCTACGCGATTGCTAACATTGCTTTCATAACTGCGAGGATCATAGCTTTACTTGATGTGCTCTGTATTGTACTTACTAAAAAGGTATTCATAACTTCGAATGCCTTTCGAAAGGAAAGAGTTTGCTGTGTTATGCGACAATAGGCGAGTCTTTAATGCAATACCACAGTTAATATCTTGAAACTGAATTGCAATTTAACCAACAGACATAAGGTGTCTTTCAATCAACTTTCGTATGTGCCGACGTAACTTTATGGGTAATCCGTTTTCAATTGGTTGTTTTTGGTCTTATGTTGTCGATTCTGTTTTGTTTGCAAAGCGCAATTTTGTTTCGTCGTTAAGTGATGGTAACACGGATCTTGAACACGCGACGTTAGACAGACAATTACAACTTAACTAATACATGAAACTGCATCATGGCATGACCTAAACCTGTTGGATTCGCTCTGACGAAGGGCTAACGCTCGAAACGCCAGCTTTTAGAATCTCTGTACGGTGGCCAATTTACATTATCAACTCCGTTGATAAAACCAAATTTTTGTAAACCTGTTAATGTCTTGCTTAAATGAATGTACCGATTCCTCTTATTTAGCTTCATTTGGGAGTTAATGTTCCACAGCATCGTGCCACTACATGTATAGCTATACGTAAAGCTTCTCTTTTGGAAATCTCTCTTCGGTTTAGAGGTGTCAGATCCGTAGTGCTATTGCACGGCTATTGCACAGTTCTCAATACGCATGCTCTGCCAAAGCATATGCAGTATGAGAAGAATGCAGGCTCAGTTCACGGATTCCGCACTCTCCGACCCACTCCTTGAAGGTCAACATAATGATCCGCTGAGCACTGGGCTCAAACTTACCTTTTAGGGCGTGCGCTTTAACTTTCCAGCTGTCGTCGTCACTTGCTAAACGTAGAAGTGAATTTGTGACACCTTTATCTGTGATCTTTAGTTTCCCTGCAACCTGTAAAATATTTAATTCGTGTGAAATGACATTCAATTGAGCGCCATAATTCGATTAGCACACCTTACGTTCCACCAAAAAGGCTTTTAGGTTCAACCTGTTTCAACAGGCTAATCCAACCAGTCATGCGCAAACTAAGTGCCCAAATAACTGAATGCAGAGCCGTAATTGAGAATACTGAGTAACTGAGAATACTGCTTAACACTGCAGACTGCTTCTGTAAGGAAAGATAGGACGCTAGCTTGTCAAAGTCCTTCATGATTCGAGG
>OX421445.1:55459839-55467339 GCA_949126865.1 Montipora capitata
TCAATCATGCACTCGGAATTAAAAAAAAAAGCCATATTTACATCGTCGCTGGGTTTCTTAAGTGAATACAAGGTGATAGCAGCAGCAACCCTGACTTGTGGATTCCTGTCATCCAATAGTTTAGTTACAGCAGCAATTAACTCGGGCTCCACTTGTGGTTCTTGGGGAGCGCTTGGTCCCTTTGACTTATCCAACACAATCCCTGCAAATAGATTAAACAATGTTTTGGCTGTCTTTCTCTTTTAGCGATTTGAGCCTGAAAACGTTCCTAACATGTTCTTGAAGTTGTGTGTTAATATTAAGAAACGTCACTAAGTATTTGGTCAGTTAATTGTCCTTTACATTCTATTTCCATTATTTATACTACTCGCAAACTTGAATGATCAAAATGAACTCAAGACGTTCTTAACTGACTCTCAGCCTGGGTCCGTTCTTGGTAGGTTCTTAAAATTTTGGTCAATAACACCCCGAACGTTCTCATAAAAAACGCTCTTCTAAAAAAAATAGCATTTCTGTTCTGATAAAACCACAACCCGATTACCCTGGTCCCAGAGGTTTTTCTTGAGCCGCGAGAGAGCCACGAAGCGGTGAAGACGAGTCCCGAAGAGGCGAGAAGAGAAAAACCTCTGGTTACCTTGGACTTGAATCTCACTTTCAAGCAGTCGCCAGGGTCAGGATCTAACCCTCAGGCTCGGATTGGTTGATACTTTTTACAAACACGCAAATCAATATGATTGGTTCGTTTGACCGGTAATGCCAAGGGGACTCATGATTGCTAAGTTGCCATTGGTCCCTTTTGTAATTATCAATTTGACGCGTTTGACAGCTGGCGTCTGCATGAAAGTGAGATTCAAGTCCAAGGTAACCAGAGGTTTTTCTCTTCTCGCCGCTTCGCGGCTCTCTCGCGGCTCAAGAAAAACCTCTGGGACCAGGGTACAACCCGATCTGTTCTTTTATGAATGTTCAATCACGCGATCAGCTGTCGTTTTTAACCAAAAAACAAGGTACAGGTATATGCCTGAAAACAAAGAATCAATTCCCGTCTGGAACACCAAAATGGCCGCGCTTATTTTGTCTCTGTACATTTGACACACACGACAACTGTGATATCATTTTTAAAACGAAAGAGCGGACCACTTCTGTAGCCTATTGATTACTTTGACTTATCGGCGTTCAAAAAAATATCACTGCCATAGAGATAGATAATGGAGGTGGGCGAACGGACGAGGAAAACTGGGAAGAGGACCCTCCACAGTCTTTCACGTGCTCAGATTTTCGCATAGGGGCTGGAACAGGATAGGGTGAATTAAACTAGCACCTAAATGATGTTCTTCCTTTTTGGCACGACGAAGTTCAGCTGCCTTACTGCAAGCAGACACAGCTGATAGCCTGATATGATCATTGATGTCACTCATGGCAGTGATAAGCTCTTCTGTTTCACATCTTTGCCAGTGACGCTCAAGAAACCACTTGGATCTCCACTCCTCCACTACGAAACAAAAATGTCAAGGTGTGAGGGCAATAACCATAACAATCTGCTTTGGTTAGTGTATGTTTGCCAAGAAGGGCCGGGCTGTATAATAAAAACTGGAGAAATTAACACGGTATGCTTTCACCCAAAATGGTATTCAAACCCACGCTATACATGTCGTTGAGGGTCTCCATTGGGATAGACCAAAAAGGCTAACTCAATTTTGTACCCAATTCGAATCTCCCGGGGTTGCGAATCTACGGGGTTGAGATTGTTTGTGTATTGCATTTGCATTATAATGTAGCATTCACATTGAAATGATATGGAATACCATGAACAACACGTTTTAATGCCAAAGGGTTTGAATTGGGAACAATATTGAGTTAGCTGATTTGGTCTATTGGGAGGGGGGAGGGGGGTGGGGTGAGCAGAGGGGTAAGCACAGTTCCATGGAGTGCATATTCTGTAAACAAAACAGACTGCACTCCCCTTTTGGTGTGTCCTGGATTTCATTCCAGGACTAAAATTCAGACAATTTCATAATTATGTGGGTTGCGTTTGTTAGTTATTCACTTTTCCTCTAGGTACTTTGGTTTTTACCTCCATCAAAAATCAGCATTTGCTTTGGATCTGCCAATGATAATTTTTTTGATTTGTGGTAGTGTGGTAGAAACTCTGCTATCATCGTTATCATCATTATCATAATAATAATGTTACTATAATAATAATAATTATTATTATTATTATTATTATTATTATTATTATTATTATTATTATTATTATTATTATTATTATTATTATTATTATTATTTACATGTATGAACATAAGAAAATTTGTTAGAATTTCTTTTCTAATTTTGTAACCCCAATCTCTATTTTTAATTAGAAATTAGTACAATGTAGCACTCACTGTTTTACACTAGATTACGAGCAGTTTCTCTTTAGCCGCCTAGTTGGTCGAGCTCCTCCTTGAATCCACATTTCTCATGGCCATTTTTTTTTTCGTGCCTGTCTTCTCCTTGTGCTCGACCAACTAAGCAGCGAAATACACAAGTTACATGTATCCTTGCTTTCCAACACAAGGTAATCTGCTTACATAGCAAAATAATCTTTTCAAGTCCTAGCCCCTCAGTGAGTCAGGATGATCCAGTTTGAAAGACCCTAATTCTTAATGGCTCAGAGCACAAACTCTTGCCAGACGATTTTACTCGTCAACTAGGGACATCATAGGACACTTGAGGTGCAGTTCCCTCCATTAATTACAGAAAATAAAGTGCTAAGATGATTCAACTCTTGCTTACTGCAATCTTTCTCTCTCACATAACTCTTTGGAGCCAGAAAGAACTGGGCCACCATCAGGAGTATCAAAAACAAAAGAAGTCCTGACATCCTACCAATTTTTACCACATTAAAGTCCTCTCTCATCTTTTTCTTTTCCTTATAAGCATTGCTGAGTGCCTTGACATCAATATCAGATTCCTTCACAACAGGAACATAGTAGTCCTCCTAAAAAACATTCAATTTGATTTTAGAAGAAGAAAAAACTGGTCAGAAAAATTAACTTGTCTAGTTAAAATACTGGGCACTTTTGTGAAATGGTTTCAAAATATTTAAAGAAGCAAAAATCAAAACGTACTGATGGAACTTCTTTACGCTGTGGAAGTTCCTTTTTAGCCAAAAAAGCAGGCACTTTTGGTGTCCAGAAATTTTAGGCCTCCAACTGGAATGATCATTGAATGCCACAATTGTGGACTAGGTAATTTGGGACAAATTAGAGGGGACATTTTGCTCTCTCTAGGATATTATCCCCCACTTCAGTTCACTTCAAAGATCTTTCGACAAAAAAAAACAGAAAATGGTTCCCTATAAATACAACACAAATGTGTATTTATTTTAATGTGAGAGGTTGTTTATTCAAGGTAACAACTTCCAAATAACTTATTTGCTTCCTACCTGAACTACAACTGGTAATTCTTTCCACCGCTGCAAACCTTTTACGAACTTGTTCGGCTTCTTCTGCGGTTTTTTTTTAGCCTTGTTCATAGACACTTTCGTTGCAGAGAACCAAACCTCTGAACCTTGAGGATAGTTGTCTTGTAACTGTCTCTGAAACTTAAGTTTGTTGTTTGTATCAAGAACAATATAACTTGACTCTGAAGGCTTTTTGGAGGGCACTGGCTGTGCACCACCAAGCAGCTCTTGCTGGAAAATGTTATCTGTTTCAATTTTTTTATCTCCAACTGCTGGAGATAATGCAAATGAGGGTGTATAATGGATTTCCAAAGTTTGTTGTGATTCCTTGTCTTTAATTTCCTTGACTTTTTTCTTTGCTATAAAGGCGTTCTTCTCCTCTGCCGCATTCTCCAAAAGTCCTGCATCAGATGTTGTTTCTTTGCTTTCTTGGATTCGTTTCTCAAGGAAACTATTAAGTCTTTCCTTGTCACCTGCAGATGACTGTTCATTTATTATCCATTTTGCTGTGGATTGACTGAGACAGGCAAGTACATATTCATCCCATTCATGTCTTTCTGAATCGTTGGACAAGGTCATTGCAGTAGATGAGTATGTTCCTTTCACTTTTGTGGCTGAAAGTAGCTTCTCTGTCTTTGCCCTGGCTGGCATGGTCTTTGCCTTTCTCAGGGGTTTAAGTTTTCTAGGTCCTTTTAGGTGACAAAGAGCATGTCTCTTCACAACTCCACGAGGGTCATGTCGACCACCAAATCCTGCAGCTTGTTTAGTGGCATGGCATATTCCCCCACTTCTAAAGACGGCATTTAAGTCATCCTCATTGTAAGGTAAAGTGTGTGGAGCACGATCTAGTAAGACATCTTCATCGAAGACAAGACCAGTACTTATTTTCTTGAGGTATGAACGACTGATATTTTTTGCACTCTTGTCCCCAAGAGGTTGGTATTGTGAAACAAATTCTGCAAGTTTGACTTGTTGTTGTTGTTGTTCATCTTTGGGTAGCTGTTTATGTTGCAAAGGTGGTATCAATGGGGGTAGACTGTGGTGTGTTAATCTCGAAGGAAATTCATCTGAAAAGCGAGGCGAGTTAATTTTCCTAGCATCAACCCCAGTTTCGTCCCTTCCGACATAGGGAATTTGGACTCCTGAGGCAACTGCAAAGAATTCAGCCCCATGACTCCTAGAAGTTGAAACTCGGTCAGCAACTGAAAAATAAAATGATCTTCATTTGACACATTATTTTGCTAACAAACCAAACTAAAGCTTCATCAAAGAGTCTCCTACTTCCCGTACCCTACGCACAGAAGTTTGAGAGTTAAACCTGTGTCTTTCGGTATTTTTTACAAAAAGTAAAAGCTGGAAATATATCCGAGTCAGGCACATCGTAAAGGATTTCCCGACTTCTTATTAAAGTTACAATTAGTGACAGTCCCACATCTTCATTCAAAACTGAAATAAATATAAATATCTTTCTTCCAAACAAATAATTTGCTTTATATTTCATCACTGCTGTTCTGTCCTTTAGGAGCTTTCATCGCATGTCATGCCCAAGCTGAAGTAGTGAAAAAGCTTTAGATTGATTGTATGGATTATGAGCTCGAGATCATGATCAATCAGCTAAGATGATTTTCCGTCCAAACAAATTCGAATAGCATGCTTCGATCGTTTACTTACAACATGCAAACGAAACATGATAGAAGCCAGTAAGAGTTCCTATCATAACAGTCAACAGCCAATGCTAGCTATAAGCACTATACCTGCACTATAAGGAGTCGACAACTCAGCTGAAGTTGCTACGTTCGCCATTTTGTCCATTCTCCGCCATAACTGTGTTGCCAAGGAAACGAAAACTATCAGGGTCACATAGGCAAGCAATACGTACAGAAACGAAGCCTAACGACAAACTACCCCGATGGACTACCCAAATGGACTACCCTAAAATGGACTAAATCCAAAAAAAGTACTATTTCGGATGATTACTATTGAAAGAAGTGAATTCATTACATTGGATTCATTTTGTTTATTTCGTCCGCATGGCCACATGTGAGTAAATTCAGGAATTGAACTGGGCTCACTTCACTTACAACATCGATCACAACAATTGTCAAAAGCTAACCTGACCCTAATGCATAGATGATTCTTTCTTTTCCCTTGCGCTTTCTACAAGGAGAAAACTTCAGTTACTCAAAGTAATATAGTAGTAACCATTGTTTGATGTAATATCAGGTATTGTTAGGGAATTAAATCTTTTACTGGAAATAGTGTAATAAAACATGGAACGTTTCGGCCATAAACCATTGATTGAAATTATGTTTAATTATTTGTAATATCAGGTACTTCAACAATGCTAGAATTTATTTTGGGCATTCTGAAGAGTATTGCATTGTGCTATCATTTGAATTTCTGAAATTTCAATGTATTGAAACAATTCTGCATCTATCATTTAGGTGTTTTGGCACTAAGTTGAGTAAATTGAATTCAGTAATATTTGAGTGACATTGTGTCTCTTTCCTAAACTTTTATTTCTTCAGGCCCGTAGGAGGGGGGGTTCGAGGCCTTGAGGCCTAAGATTTTTTTTTTTTTTTTTTTGCTGTTGCCGACCTAAGCGAGCGCCGACTCTTGGATTGTCAGGGTTGTCAGGATTGAGCTCGCGCTAGCCTATTCAAAATAAAGTATTTGTTGTTTTCACTGTTATGTTTTCGGAAAAAGCCTCTTATAACTCTTTGTACGACCAGATGGGAATAGAGGTCTGAAGTGTACGAGCATTTTTATGAATCCTTCGAGTATGTCTTGTATGTTTTGGAAGTCATGGCACATAATCTACACCACGACGACCGTCCAGTCCAGTTCTATGGATGCTGGAACACAGCCACTAGGATGCCTCTGGACTACTCCAAGCCATTACGAACTTTGAATTTGTCGTGTCTTTTGTCATTGGATACCTCTACCTGTTGCACATGAGTGCTCTAACAACGAAGTTGCAACGGAAGAGCAATGATATTTTCAAGGCTTTCACGATGGTTTCGAGTGCGCTCAAGTCGCGCGCGCCGATATGGACGAGATGTATGATGATGCGTATGAGAAGGCAATGGCAATGGCAGCTAAGGTGGGAGTGGCGCCAACAGCTCCCAGAGTTGCTGGCAGGCAACGTCATCGCACCAACGCTCCTGCTCTAACAGCAAAGGAGTATTATCGGATCAACGTGGCTGCTCCATTTCTTGACCACATCATTTTGCAGCTAGGAGAGCGCTTTGATGCCGTCACCGTCCAAGCCCCAAGGCTGCTTGCTTTGGTTCCCTCTGTAATGAACGAGAATCAAACGAAGTCGCAAGAGTTACAAGGGGTGGTGGATATGTACAGGGACAATCTTCCATCTCCATAGCTCTTCCCGGCAGAATTTCGGCGGTGGAGAATGAAGTATGCAGAGTAGGAAAAGCTCCCGGGCTCGTGTGCCAAGCCTTGAAGCAGTGCGACGAGGATGAATTTCCCAACATATTCACTCTGCTCAAAATACTATCCACTAGCTTTGCCCGTAACTAGCTGCGAGTGCGAAAGGTCTTTCAGCGCGATGCGAAGGTTAAACACCAATATGCGATGCACCATGAGCGAGAACAGATTAGCGTCACTTGCACTTATGCATGACATGCAAATAGACCTTGAAGAAGTGGTGGAGCTTTTTTCTACCATGCATCCGCGAATCGTAGAGCTATCAAATTTGCTGTGACACTTAATGTTACTGTGGCCCCTTGTTGTGATACGGACTGTTAGTGTTATACCAATAATGCTCTAGCTTTTTATATAGTATGGAATTAAGGGACTTACAATACTAGAGCGATCCAAACTGACGTTTGATTAAAAGCGCTTTTTCTTCCCTACCCCCACCCTAAGCTAAACGTTTTTCGATAGACAAATGGATACGAATCCCCCTTGAAATACTCCAGTTACGGGCCTGTTCTTTGTCTAATAAACCAGCTGTCGAAGGATAACTAGCTGATTGGGTGGTTGGGCAGGCCCCATCAAAGATGTTGAAAGGAATAGTCCACAGGTCAGCTTCCACAGAA
>OX421445.1:55472339-55487339 GCA_949126865.1 Montipora capitata
GTCGTCGTCAGGGTAGCGGAATTTCCACCATTGATCCCTGACTGGGAATCTGCTAGGTTCGTTACCCGGTAAAGTAATCGAACCATTAACGCAAGCAGCCAGGCTGGTCATTTGTGTTTCTAGCCTTGCTCGCACTGTCATTAATAGCCCTGAAAATAACAAAGGAGACTTGAGTGATTGTAAATTTTGAAAATGATCAATGAGTAAAATCGTTGGGTGTAACTTTTGTAAATTATGCCCCTTACTTGCAATTGGGATAGCCGCGATACTCTAACGAATTGCCACGCAATCAATAATTTTGATTCAGGTTTATGGATTCACTTAATTATAAATGATTTATATATTGCAATAATTACATTTTGATCAATCAGATGCTTTGCAGTGCGACGCGCCTTACCGTGGCCACCTAACAAAGTTTTTTACAAATTGTCCGCCAATCAGGATGTGTGAATTTGATTGATAGTCACGCCTCCTTGCAAAGTTGGCACAGCTGTAAGTTGAACACCGCGTTGGGGCATGGGTTGTTGAGTTGACGTGTTTAAACGTAATTGTCAAATGTGAAAGTTTGTTGGGTGGCCACGGTAAGGCGCGTTGCACTGTAACACGATCTTAAGAAAAGGTTACTGAGTAAAAGTTGCTTCAATCAAAGGTGTATTGAATGATATGAGGTGGTAAGGATTCCTTGATCTCGCCTCGCTCACGGTTTCTGATGCCGGGATCAAAATGATACAACACATATTCGTAAGATAACATATTTTTTCATTTTTAATTAGCCTTGAGATAATTTCTTTTTACAGCTATCGAAAAGATAAAAGGGATTTTGGAATTTCTGGAACAAACGAAAGGGAACAAAAATCTCGTCAGTTTTCGTTAACTCTCTCGAATTGTTCATTAGATTTGATGCGTGCTTGGACGGTCGCATCGCCGCCTTTCATCCTGGCTACCGCTTTGTGCTTTGCCTCGTTGGCGATTGTGGCAAAATTGTCATTTTTGCCATATTTGCCAAATTCGTCGCTTTCGTCAAGTTTTTCCTCGTTGGCGATTGTGGCAAAATTGTCATTTTTGCCATATTTGCCAAATTCGCCGCTTTCGTCAACTTTTATGGGTCCCCTTCACTGCTTTGTGTTTTTCCTCGTTGGTGATTGTGGCAAAATTGGACTGGAGTTTTAGTAGCATATTGAGTTTTAGTAGCATATTGAAAAAAAGAAAGACTTAAGTGATGTCACTGACACAGATTAATTAATTACTTGCAGCTGAATCACGACAATGCGATTATATTAATGCTCTTTGTCGACAATATTCAAAGATAAACACAGCTCTCGTCTAAATCAACACAACTGGTCAAAATATTAAAACTTTATTGTAATACCACTAATTTATATTTGCTGCCGATGATGACATCTTGACAGCCGGAACCTTAACAAAAATAATGAGACGGTACATCCATTTCAACAACCGTTTGTAAGGCAGTTAGTCGTATTTCTTGAATGTCGTGCGGCATTGTTTTACGATAAATTAGCTATTTCGAGCTTCATTGTATCGTCAAGGAATCAAGGGCAATTAATCGCTCGGCTTGAATGTCAACTGAATCAGTGCCGGCTCAGTTGAGCGAGACAGCACTTCCATTTTATTCGGCTCATCTGTGAGATTACAAAAATTTGGTTTTTGACGACGGGCTGACGCAATGAGATACGATAACTTGAAGCAATTAACCTTTCACAGTTTTCTACCTTGCCGCCCTCTAGCCATACCACAGAGGACTGAATTCACTGTGACACCGGAAACTCAATGCGCTATTCTTTCCAACATGTACAGTGTGTGGGTTATTTTACTGACGTGCCACAGGGTTATGAACATTGAAGGGTTATACGGTTTGTCGTCTTTATCAGAGAAGACTTGAGAGTCTAAACATTTGGAGATTTCAAAGGCAGCCCGCCAATCTTTTCGTTTACTGTGGTTAATTTGCCCTTATCAACTCGAATGATACGACAAAATTTTCGCGTTTCACTCTTCACCGACTCAGCACTCAAGTCTCCTCAGAAACTAACCCATGTTTTAAAACGCTGCGACAATTGTAAGTCATGTTGTAGGCCTGTCTTAAGTTTGTCGCATGCGACAAAATCGTACCTTGTAAATCGACCCTTATAAACCCCACGGGCGGTGGGTGTAACTGTATTACGGTTGTTAAAATTAAACCACACGCCCAAATATCAAAATATACATATGTATATACATAACCACTCACGTACCGTAGCCAGTAAAGAAGAAAGCGAGAAAAGTCAAATTCGTCATCTCGTCTTACATGCAGTGAGTTTGCTTGAGATTTTGAATTCCAATTAGTTTTTCAGCTGGTGACCCGAAAACACTGACCCCCGGTCCATGGACTCCGGGATCCTCTACGGACTGGGTCCACGGACTACCCTTACGGATCCCCTATACGGACCACCCTAAAACAACATAGAAATGAAAATAAATAAAAACTAAAGATTTGACTTACCAATTGTCTGGATAGACCAGTCGTATCACTCGTGTCGGCGAAATCTCAACCATAACGCTCCGCAAATTCAACAGACTAAGGCTCAGGCTCGGGTACAAAGTCTATTAATCACATTTTGCCCCTTCCTTCGCTGTGGACCGGAATCCTTCGAAAAAGATTGATAATAAGTAAGTTCTATTTGTATTTTCTTTCTTTCCCTCCGCCATTTTGTTCGGATCATTCTCCCGCGGATTTGTGAACTCGCCCCAGGCTTCACGATCTCTCTGTCCTGAACAAAATGGCGGAAGAACTTAGTTTCGAAGCACTCCGGTCAACAGCGAAGGAAAGGCAACACCTGAGCCTTAGTCTGATTTGCGAAGCGTAACGGCTGAGATTTCACCGGCAAGAGTGGTCTATCCAGACAACCGGTATAAACAAATTTTCAGTTGTTATTTATTTTTAATTCTGTGTTTTTTGGGGTGGTCCGTAGAGGGGGTCCGTAGAGATAGTCCGTGGACCGGTCCGTAAGGCAGTCCATGGACCCGGTCCGTAGGGGGTCCATGGACCGGGGCTCAGTGTTTTCGGGTCACCCTTTTTCAGCAGTTTATGCAGTTTTTATATAACTTACCAAGTACTTTCGGCTAGTTATATATTGATCGACTATAACGCACTGGGAAAACCCCCATGTCTTTCTTACTCATTTCTATTTTGGGGGTTTCGGTGAAATTACCGTAAGTAAGAAGTAAACTAAGGGCCTGTTTATATGAGGCGAGCCAGCTCGGTTTGGCGGTCTAGCCCGCTTTTCCTAGATCACGGCTAAAACTTCGGTTCGTTTATATGAGAAGGTGGGCTGGCCCGCTTGCCAAGATCCCGTCTGAGCTGCCGAGAATTCGGCAAGCAGGCCTGAAAAATTCTCATATAAACGGTCCAGCCCGGTTTGCCGGGATGAAAAATTCTCATGACGCGTGGGTTGCCTTGAAAACGTAGCCAGGATTATTTTTGCATCTTTTGTTTTAAAATGCCATTCCGTACTTGCTAGAGCTAAAATGAAGCTTCATTTCGAACCAAAGCAAGAAACTTCACCAGTTACCCCATGCATGACTTTGACGGTTACCGTGAGGCAAAATTCATCCCGATAAACCGCGTTGGAATCGTCCATATAAACACTTCATAGCCGTATCATAGGACATTTTGGCAATTGTTTCGTGAATGGATACATGTTTTTTTTTTAACAAGCGGTTTCTCCAAGATGATGACACCAGTGGTTTGGTGACGAGTTCTTTTCTTTCATTACACCGCAAAGGTTATCTTTTGTTGTTCTATTTGCCCGTGTCACCTGATCCCTTTTTCACAGTGCGAACCTTGTGTTTGCGGCGAAAATCGGTTTGTTAGAGCCTGACCTGGTGTTATTGAGTTGCTGACAGGACAACTTCCAGTTTCTCATAGTTTTGTCGGTTTGTTTGTCCACGGTACACCTTAAAAGAGCGATAAGAAGCTCGTTAAACATGTGTCCGTGCATTCCGGATCGAACTGAAATTTGGCAGTGTTAGTTTATTCTCTGGGGAAGGCAAGACCGAAGAACCACTCGGAGCAAGGAGAGAACCAACAATGCTAATCTAACCAGTGACAAGATGTCACTTTGATTAGCCACTGCTATTTTTAGTTCGATCCAGATCTCTCGTTATTGCTATTGTATTTTACGGTCTTCTCCAAAAGAACGGATACCTTTTAAGCGTCCAGTCAAATTCAAAATGTATTGCTTCACAATGTTTATTAACTCCTTGTGTGTTATTTTTCTTATTAGACTCAACCCACATTGGTGGAAGGCAAGCCTGATTATCACCACTGCTCCACCACTGCTCCCCTCCCATGTTCTGTTTATGTTTATAGCGTAATAACACATTTTGGAAGGTTCGAGACAGTTGTGTAAACCCGAGACGCAGTCGAGGGTTTGCATAACTGTCGAGAATTCTCCCAACTCCCCGAATGTTTAGATGAGGCTATGTAAACACGGATAAAGTCTCCTGTTGCTTTTATAAAACATTTCTCAAAAATAGTTTCGACAAATGAAGGAAAATGCTGGATTGTTACTTCTTGATTAAAACAGATTTTCTTGATGCACTCCCATATTTCCTACCAGCCAATCAAAGCGCGCGTGTGACAACACATAACCCGTCAATCAAAATTTGTGTCATGTAACAGCCGTGTCTACATACTCTCATCTTAACACAGCTATTGACCAACGAGAGAGTCACGCGTACTATCCTAGTCTATTGTGTTCGGACGAAGGAGGACGCACTCTAGTCGTGTCGTTTTACGAATGTCCCGAATATCGATCGTGATGCCATGCGACTTCAGGGTTTGGACGCCATCTTGGATTAGCTGGCCGACGGGCACATCACCTCGATCTGATGTAATTGTGAATCTGTCATGCCTCGACATCGGGTTTGTTTCGTATTGCCTGCATGCTCTAATAAAAGGGGTAAAAAAAAACCATACTTCCACGTACTTTGCAGTTGTGCTTCTTGGTTGCTCGGCTGTTTTTTTCACACGTAATTGAAGTTGTGTTAATTTATTCGAAGTATCACTAGCAAATATGACTAAAGCTACTTATCAGAACATGAGAAAGCTGTGTAGTGGTGTGTTTTGTAGGAAACAGACACTACAATTCGCCCGCGCATGGCAATTCGTGTCGGCAGCTATGCTGAGTTGTGATTTGTCAACTCGGCTGCTTTTTACAGGAGATTCAAGTTCTCTCTGTGTACTGCCAGAAAGAACCCCACAGGTCCACTTCCCTGAATATTTCTGGGCAATAAGATAAAAAATATTATTTCACTAAACATCGAACGCACTTTACTAATCCGTGATTACTACTAGCTATTTTATAATACTGAATGGTGAACACCGACTTCAAGATCTCGAAAGATAGATGGGTTCTATAAAGCCATGACATGACAATGGCGTACGACTCCCTTTTCTTTCTACAAAGTTTCTCTGCGAGGTTTCGCAGAAACATTTGACACTCAGGCCCCATTCCACCGTTTGTGCCAAACACCAACGGAGTAAAATATCCCATCTCTACATCGAAAACGTGCTGTTGGTATTTTATCTTCTTCTCAACCTCTTGGTCCTTAAAAATGACGGACTTAGGCTTGTTCTGATTGCTCATGGCGTTTTCATGCGTTACTCTTGTGTCAAAAAATGCTTTACTCCGAAAGAAATTCACTGTTTTCAGTTTCTTTCAAGCAACTTGCCTCTCGAACATAGTAATAAATCTGCCTCATACCGACGGCCATGCATCTCATCTGCCCTCTTAGTTAAGTTAAATCCACCAAAGAAGTTCGATATATTGTTAATCGTTCAAAACTGCAGTAGTCTTGTTTCCTTTCTAAGTGGAAATTGTCTTTTTTTCCACAGAGTTTTTAATCTTTTGTGACTGATTCCGTGTTGAAAGCAGGGTTTGCTGGGGAAACGATAAAGTCGGAGATAACTGTGACAACGAACGTTGGGCAACGATGCCCCCTTCTTCTACTCCCCCGCCCCCTTATAACCGAGCCTTGCTCTCTCTGAACAACGTAAGGTACAATTTATGAAAAAAGTCTTAAGATATGGGGACATTCTCGTCACCAGAGCCTCGGATCGACCCAAGGCTCTGGGAAACTCTATGTAGGAGAACGTGCGCCTTAGGGTTCTTATAGCCAAAGATTGGCTATTTAAACCTTACGGTGCCTTCTCACTCCTCAGGGTGCAGGGATGGCGCAGTAGTGAGATCACTCGCTTTCCACCAATGTGGCCCGGGTTCGATTCCCAGACTCGGCATCATATGTGGGTTGAGTTTGTTGGTTCTCTACTCTGCACCGAGTGGTTTTCTCCGGGCACTTTAATTTCCCCTCTCCTCAAAAACCAAGATTTGACTTGATTTGCGTTGATTGTTAATTTCAGTTTACAGTGTCCCCAATTAGTGCTCCAGCGCTAGAACGACTTGACACTTCAATAAAATTCATTTCATGGTATCATGAATGGACCAATTAGAAACGCTGTTGATTCTTCTTCACGAAAACCAATGAGAAGACACGTTGTTCCAAGATTCCCCGAACTCTTCTCTTCGTCAATAAAGAGAAGAGCTCTGGGGTCGAGATTGGATATGGGCAAGGAAGTTAAAAATGTCTCGGCAATCTTGGAAGACAAATGCTATACGGATGATGACTTTAAATCTAAAATGGAGCATTGTGTGATAGCATGGGCCACTGGGTGCATTTCATCTTTTCGGTTATAGGTTGCAGTATCAGTGTAACGACGGAAATGACTTGAGCCGACGAAAGCTAAGTTTTTGTATCGATCCCATGCAAGGATTTTTCAGTATGACAGACCGATCCTCGTTCGATTGTATCCGTCTGGTGTTTATTTATTTATTTATTTATTTATTTATTTATTTATTACAGTTGATGGCAATACTTGCAGAGAAAAAGAAAGAAAAGGAAAAATTGGTGCCATAAGAATGATCCACAAAAGGCAAATCACCTGGATTAACACTTCAAAATAATAATAAAAATAATTTTTGAATAATGATATAATCTGGACAAATTTTGTATAATTACATAAAATTAAGACAATTAAATGTTTCATCAGATTAATCAAATTAGAGCTATTATGAATACTGCTTGGTAAGCTATTCCAGGTGTGAACTATGATCCTATTAAAATACGAAATTTAAAATAATTCGTCCTTGCAAAGTTTTTCGTCAGAACCCCTAACAATGTAACGATCCTGGAGCAGAAATTCAGAGTATAGTGAGGTCCGCATTTAGATATTAAACATTAACGGGTGACATCTGCAACTTCAACCTGCTTAAAGAAATAAATTGAAAACAAACAAACAATATAGTGTCTTGAGAGTTGTGACGTCAGCAAAGCCCCTACAGGTACGAAATATTAGGCCCAACATCTTGTTAGCTTTGAAGACAATACTATTCACGTAGGAATTCCAGGATAGGTGACGACCGACTAGCAGACCCGGATCCTTAAATTCCGATACCACCTCAAGATGTGATTTATTCATTCATTCACTTATCACAGTCTCTATTGGTTGCAGTTTTCTAGATATCCTCCAAGCCCAAAGATTGTTAATTAATTAAGGTTTTCGTGAAACAATGCAAGATCATTCATGAGAATTGTCAATTACTCTCGATGCTTTACAGTGGTCAACATAAAGGGCGTTGGTATTGCTATACCAGACGACTGCAGGGATATCACTGATAAAGATAACGAAAAAAATGAGGTCCCAAGATAGATCTCTAGGGAACTCCTTATGCAACGCTAGACCAGGAAGAGTGCTGGCCATCAATGATGACTCTCGGATAACGATCTAGCGATCACACAAGTAATCTACACACCAATTTAAGAGGAAACCACTAATGTCAAAATTAAATACTTTCTGTGGTAAAATGTCGTGAGGTGTTCGATCAAACGCTATAGCCCCTCGGCCCTCGTCCAAACACTTGGTCCAATGATGGTATCTTAAGATAAGTTCGGTTACGCAAGATCGTCCTTTAAATCAAAGGTAAACTCTTTTTCTTACTGGACCCCGAAAAAGAAGATTCGGAAAAATTGGCGTTACTTCCGTTTCCTTCCAAATTTGGTAGGCCGGATGCTTATTGGAATAGCCAATCACTGGCCAGTTTTAACATCATTCTGATGTGTCGAAGATCGCCCTTGAGGAGAGACATAAATGGCGTCCACGCAGGAGGATCAAAAACAGGGAATTTTTAGTCGAAATTGCGGAAAAAATTTCAAAAAAAGCAAAGCAAAATATGGCAATCGTAAACGATATTCATGGGATTAAAGGTTAGCGTCATACTCTGTTGTGTAGATGTCGTTAGTATTAGGCCATTTCCGAGTTCATGTCTGTCTCTGTTTCAAAGCGAGTCTAAGTACGAAGTTTTTGTGAGGGCAATTTGTTCTACTTTACATATGAATGAAAACTAAATTTCATAAGGAAAATTTCTCACTTAGACTCGCCTTGAAAAGGAGGCAGACATGAATTCGGAAATGGCCTATTTACATCTAGGTCGAGGTCGACGTTATGGGAACGAGGTTGGAGGTCATTAACATCTTCTAGACTGGATTTACCGCAAACGGCGAACGAGTCTTTATGTTTGAGCGTAGAAAACACGCCAACATGTTCATTTGCTAACATATTTCACGAGCTTTTTCTCACCGTGGACAAAAGATTTAGCCTTTATCAAGTGTCTGCGATATTACCCGCTGCCCGTAACGGATATTCCACATGAAACCCCATGGTAAACCTATAGTCGGCACTTGCCGACTTGAAACTCAAACCTAAATTAAAGGAAGGGGATCATAGTTGCACTTAGTTTATAGCCGTAAATCTTTCCTCGAGAATTGATCGAGAAAATTTCGTTGACTGAGTATATTGTAAACGATCGAGAAATCGCGCCCTCTTCTCTTTCAACTCAGAACCAATAGATACCCATCATGTTTTCAAAGTTCTCACATCCGACTTGCTTGTAGAACTTTCAATTCATTTCTGCTTGCTATGTAATTTCGAACTGTACTTCGGATATTGGCCTTATTATTTCTAGCTGTGCAAAAAGAGAATACGTCGAGGCATGTTAATTAAATATTGCGGAGCAGTAGTCGCTGAGTGGTAAAATAAAAAGAAACTATGAAATTATAATAAGGAGCATTTAAAAAAAAGGGGGGAGGAGGCGGATGTACACAGGCTATTTAAAATGAAATATAAAAAGCAATATTTTGAAAATTGAATCGTGCAGTAAGGACAACTTGCAATTGAGAGTGGTGGAATAAAACGCTTTGTACAACTGCAACATTCTTTTCTATTCATCGTGTTGTTAGATGGTTGCTTCTTTTAATATACAGTGTGTTTTTTTTCAACACAGAATCGAAATGTTATAAAAAAAATAATAATCCGAATAGACAGTTAACATTATGCTAAAAACGATTTTTAATTCAGCATCTAAATCATTTTGCGATTGCCTTTGGATCACTTCGCGAAATCATTGGCCCAAATCTAGCGCCATATATCAGCTAACGCAAAGCAATTGTGATTGGATCGCATGACGCTTCCCGCCCTTCGCATGGCTGCGTTATAGGCTCATTTGATGGGTTGCGTCTTTTGATTTCGTGACAACAACAACAACAACAACAAAATTTATTTGTACTGCAAACTAGCTAGCTATATAACAAATATGTGAATTAAAAATACAAACAGTAGCTGGTCTCCCAAAATAACTAAAAAGCTAAACTAGTTGGGAGACCACCATTTATTAATTGAAAATATGTACATAGTCTCATACTTTTACAAACCTTATTAAGGGAGAAGATTACAGAACAAATAGAAAATTACTTCTTACATATGTATACAGTCTCAACTAAATATAGGTGTCAAGAATACATACTGAATTGTTTAAATATAATTCCTTTAAGATAACATTCCTTTGAAATATTAATATTCCTTTGAGACTACTGTAATAAATAATATATTAATAAAGGAATTCTTGTTATATACAGGTTGTTAAGGCCAACAAGCACTGAGGCTCGTCACTAGCTCCTCAAATTTTTTTGACGTACATCAAAAGGAACTTGGACATCTCCAGACAATAGCGTGATGTAATATAGGTGGTCCACATTATTCAGCTCTACCCACGGATTCAGACGGTTCGCTTTCAATTAGTTATTGTCATGACTCTTTCAGTTTATCTTCAAAAAGTAATAAAAAAATAATAACAGAAAATTCGTAAAACGGTTCGAATCCTGAAAGAGTATGATCCATCTTCACTTAGTTATAAAAATAACAGTTCACAAAAAAATTCATGCATGTCACAGTACCGAAGGCCGAGTGGCATGTTATACACGTGCGTTTCATATTTCTTTTCATTTTTTTGGTTTGAGGAGCGCAAGCAAGGACGACTTCGACGGCTACGGTAACGCTGCAAAACATGCGATTTATGATCAAAACCAATGGTTCTTCACGATCAGTACGTGTGTTTTACATCGTTGCACATCTTTTCAAGTAAATGTATCGTTCTCGTCCTGACAACTAGGTGAATTGGCACATCGGAATTGAGGTTTTGTAAGGCCGTCAGCGCCCGACGATAGATTTTACAATAATCTCAAGAGTTCATATCAATTTTATCCCTGGAATTATGGTTCATCTTTTCCATGCCGAATGACTTAGAAGAATCGCGATGTGGTTGCGACAACGAGAAGTTACAATTGTTAACGACATTCTCGCAGCAGTCCTTCTCGTCCTTGTTTTAGCTCCCTCAGTTTTGGTTCTAAGGTAGATATGGCGCTAAAATAAGTAACACACGCACGCAAACTCAGTGAACCACTTGACTTTTGTGAGGACAAAAGACACTAACGTCAAGTTGATGCGTCTACGTTACTTACTTACTTAGTAACTAACGAACACACCGTTAGTTTGTTATTTATTTGTTTGAGCAGGTTGAAGTTTTGGCTGCTATTCAGCCGATGTGGACCTGCTATACCCACCCATCCATATACTAACAGAGGACAGCCAGAACACCGGGAACTTCATCCCCTACTCTTCTCGAATAGTGGGTGGGTTCTTTAACGTCCCACAGGGGAGGCTAATGAACATGGAAGATATTTGTGAGACGGGGCCTACGCTTTATAGTCCTTATCCGAGAAGACTTGAAAGTCAAAGACAGCACTTTCTCCTCAGTTATTTAAAGACCCTGAGTGTTGGTCCGGCCGCAGTCGAACTCATGACTTCCCGCATGGCAGCCCGATGCTCAACCAACTGAGCCACCGGTGCGCGTAAAACCTTCAGTAGTTATAAAATAGCCATAGTACAATAAAATTAATATATCGCTGGTAGATAGAGATGCCTGATAACAGCAATACTTAAACCCAAAAAATTTCGTGGGGACCTTTAATTTTAGACCCGGAAACGATTCCTTGAACGTTGACGGACTTAGCATTGTTCGGAAGTACGACGATTTGTGGGGTCATCATTTGAATTTTCGACTTTTCTAGATTTTCTGGCACAACTAAGACGTTTCTTGATGATAACTATCAAGGCAATAGTGATCATGATGAGGATAATCGCCAGTACAACCGAAATGATTACGATGAGTGTTCTGTGGCCAGCTGCCTGTGATTCATTGCTTGACTTTGTTGGTGAGACCTTTCCTGGAGCTGCGGAGAACGAATTGTTTGGGAAGAAGGATGTGAGTGGAAAAGAGGGCTCTGAAATTTAAAATATATTGGTCAGTCTTAGCCAAAAACGACATTAAAACTGTTAACAAGAGTCTTGTACGCAGCCAGAAATCTTAGGTAACTCCTTGAGGAGGTGAATCTGGACTTAAATAAGTCAAGCCTTGCTCAACTCACTACCTGATGCGAACAAATCGTGCTTAACGATTTAATTATAAATTGCTCATTATTACTGTATTTCATTAGCTCTTAACATATATATGCTTATAGCAGACCTCCACTGCAGCAAAAAAGAAAGGTTAAACTTTAAGCCACAGAAAATAGAATTTGTGTATTTCTTTTTCTTTCTTCAAATAAAAAGTTTGTGCCCAAAATAAATGAATTTTAGAATCGCTTATTATTGTTTTAAATTTTGCGGCGCTCCCATCTTGTGCATGCCTCATCGTCATTTGTGAGTTTCAGACAAAAGGACCGTAACACGTCACAATTTGACAATGGCGGCCCCCGGAAACATTTAAAAGTGAAGAATAAGCAATTTTAATTTGTAGTTTTTTATACAGACTTTTTTTTAGAAAAACGTGTTAGTCCAATACAGTTGAGAGCATACGTTACTTTCCTCTGGTTTAAAGGGAAGGATCTCTTTAAAATCACGTAAACTGTGACGCAATGTGGGTTACCTGTGGAATTGAAAACAAAAATCCTGATTGTCTTGACCACTACAGATCCTATGCTTGTCCTCATGGTCGGGCCATTCAAGAACGCCTTACTTCGTATCGTTGTCCCGTTATCCGCTTTTATGATCCCAGAGAAGATCAAGGAACCGCTCGTTATCTTCAATCTGTTCCAATAAGCTGGCATCAGACGACTGTTGTCTGTTACCTTGAGAGAAGGACCATTGACGGTGTGGAGGTAAGCAATGTTCGTTCCGTTAGCGTCAAAAAGTTGTATTTCTTTTAGTTGTTCCGGTGGATATTGGCCGAGAAAGACTTCCGATAGATTGAGATTAGCTTGTAACCATGTCCATACACCTTAGGAAAAAGAGACGAGATGGAAACATTAGCCAATAAGTCAGGAGAGCCGATTTAGCGTACGCACTATTATTAGTTTTCATTTATGCAGCAAGAGGGTTTTGAAAACTGTCAATTCCTGAGTTTTTTGGAACGTACGCAATCATCTCTGTGCACAATAAACAGACGTTAACCATGGACTCGAAGGCCTATTTAGACCCACCTAAAGACGCCGCCCAAAAGAAGAAGAAAGTTCGAAGTCAGGTTTCGAAAAAGAGAGTAAAAAGAATCAATTAAGGACGGTGCCTACTAATTCAAAGGTTTTTTTGTGCGGTTTATGAATATGTGATGAAATGAAATCTTGTTAGATAATTAATAGGCAATATGTGTAAAGAGCTTTAAAATACAAAGCAATGTATAGCGTTCTTTTTCCAAATTGAAGCTTAATTATCTCTGAAAATGCATGGTTACCCTCAATTATCTTTTTGGATAACAAGAGCCGTTGCTAAGTTCTGCTTTCTCCGCATAGTTTTAAACCGCGCAAAAATATCCCTGTATTACTAAGTCACAGCCCATAGGAAACCCGGGTATCTCGAGATGAGCAGAACGTATGCGCAATAATAGTAACCACAGTCCTTAACCGATTGATGTGATTTAATTTGATAATACTTACAGACATCAGTGAAATTCACTTCAAAACTATGACGAAGGACAGTATTATCGTCAAAGAAAACTTCCAATAAAAATTGGACACGGTCCTTCTTGCTATTCTGAGTTATGTGCTCCACGACTAAGCTTTCATGAGCCCCAATAGACACCCTGGTGCCGTCTGGTAACTCCGATGTCATTGTTACGCAGTTTAGGGAGCCATCACAGTAGCGTATGTTGATCCAGTCGTCGTCAGGGTAGCGGAATTTCCACCATTGATCCCTGACTGGGAATCTGCTGGGTTCGTTACCCGGTAAAGTAATGGAACCATTAACGCAAGCAGCCAGGCTGGTCATTTTTGTTTCTAGCCTTGCCCGCACTGTCGTTAATAGCCCTGAAAATAACAAAGGAGACTTGAGTGATTGTAAATTTCCTTCCCAAAATGATCAATGAGTAAAATCGTTGGGTGTAACTTATGTAAATTATGCCTTTACTTGCAATTGAGATAGCCGCGATACTCTAACGAATTGCTACGCAATCAATAATTTTGATTCAGTTTTATGGATTCACTTAATTATAAATTATTTATATACTGCAATAATTACATTTTGATCAATCAGATGCTTTGCAGTGCGACACGCCTCACCGTGGCAACCTAACAAAAGTTTTTTACAAGGATGTGTGATTTTGATTGACAGTCACGCCTCCTTGCAAAGTTGGCACAGTTGTAAGTTGAACACCGTTGGGGCATGGGTTGTTGAGTTGACGTATTTAAACGTAATTGTCAAATGTGAAAGTTTGTTGGGTGGCCACGGTAAGGCGTGTTGCACTGTAACACGATCTTAAGAAAAGGTTACTGAGTAAACGTTGCTTCAATCAAAGGTGTATCGAATGATATGAGGTGGTAAGGATTCCTTGATCTCGCCTCGCTCACGGTTTCTGATGCCGAGATTTTGATTACCGGGATCAAAATCATACAATACATATTCGTAAAAGTTAACATCTTTTTTCATCTTTAATTAGGCTTGAGATAATTTCTTTTTACAGCTATCGAAAAGATAAAAGGGATTTTGGAATTTCTGGAAGAAACGAAAGGAAACAAACAATCTCGTTAGTTCTCGTTAATTCTCTAGAATTGTTCATCAGATTTGATGCGTACTTGGACGGTCGCATCGCCGCCTTTCATCCTGGATCCTGAAGAAGGTAATTAAGCTAGCTTAGCCTGGTTTGCAGTCAGTCTTTCTTGGTCAAACGTCGAGTATCAACGGCAACCTCAAGCAAGCGCGTTCACAAAAAGTGAATAGCCTATCACGGTTTTGACCGCCATTTTGACGGGTAGGCAAAGCATAAAGTTTGTAGTGTTTATATGGGGATCCGATGTCAAATAATTTTCGTTAAACGCTGGTTGTAAAAAAATTATGAATCGCAAACTGAAGGTACAGGGTAAAGGATTATACAGACCAATTTTTAGGGACTAGTCTTCGTTAAAAGCTGCGTGGTAGCGTTTTCGATTTTTCCACACATTTGTCTGTAATTGTTACTGAAAATTCGCGGGAAAAAATTACAGACAAATAAATAAAAAATTTGAAAACGCTGCCGGGCATCTTCTGTTGAAGGTTAGTGCCTAAAATTTGGTCTGTATAATCTT
>OX421445.1:55514839-55529839 GCA_949126865.1 Montipora capitata
TCTTTTAGCGAAGCAGGAAGTTTAAGGAGACATGAAAGAGTCCATACTGGAGAGAAGCCTTATGAATGCAAACAATGTGGAAAGTGTTTTAGTGTAATAGGAAATTTAAAGAAACATGAAGCAGTCCACACTGGAGAGAAACCTTATGAGTGCAAACAATGTGGCAAGTCTTTTAGCGAAGCAGGAAGTTTAAGGAGACATGAAAGAGTCCATACTGGAGAGAAGCCTTATGAATGCAAACATTGTGGCAAGTGCTTTAGCCAAGCAAGAAATTTAAGGACACATGAAAAAGTCCATACTGGAGAGAAGCCTTATGAATGCAAACAATGTGGCAAGTGTTTTAGCCTTGCAGGAAATTTAAAGAAACATCAAACAGTCCATACTAGACAAAAACGTTATAAACGTAAGCAAATAGGAAAGTCTTTTCGCAGTAGAAGTGCCAGGAAACATGAAAAAGCACGAGAACGTTCTTCAAGTGCAAATGAACACGAAGTAGAGATCCATCGCCCCTGCACTCGGCAAAACCAGAGTTCACACGAGGGTGTGAAACACAGCTGTTGGCTTTGCCAGGAGGAGTTGAACAGCGAGGAGCTTCTTCTTGCACACTACCAAAATCATATGACTTTTGAGGAGCCGTCCACCTGAACTAGAAGATTTTGGGTGTAATTTGGTGTTAAATTGGTTATAACTCATTGGCGATAATCGTTCCTCGTTTATAACTCCATAAAATCGTTTTGACTCATTTTGTTAGGTTTCGTTGGACGTTGCCTCCCTGTCATATGCGATCAGGTATTTTAGGCTACCTTGAAAATTGCACTATATGCATCTAAACACAGTGTATTTTGAGTCGCACAATGTCAAACTATGGGAATTGCCCTTTTATTTCTACTCAAAATAATCGTTAAGCAATGTAAAAAAAACAAACGCTTTTTTTAAGGGACGCGCGTCTTGAATCACAGGGTTCCCAAAACGATACGGTTGATTTAAATGAGCATTAAAAATCTACTCTATTGACAAAAAGAATACCACTGGAAAACGAGCGAAACTTGAGATGTCGAACTATTGTTCGAAAAAGAATTAAAATAGTAAAGTTACTGCCCTTCTTCGTTTCCATTGTCCAAATGCGGGGTTAAAGCTAAAAAGCTACAAAATTGCAATGTAAAGGATAAAGACTTCCAAGAATACTCACCCGGCTGTCTAATTTGCTTTATGTAAGTAAACTAAAAAAAAGTCCGATCGAAAGATTTCTGCAGCTGCGCAGTTCAGTTGAATGTCGCCTCGACGAAAAGCAGTAGAGGACTTTTTCCGTGTTTACATAGCCTCATCCTAACGCGAGGGGGAGTTGGGAAAATTCGAGATGGTTGTGCAAACCCAAGACGCAGTGGAGAGTTTGCAAAACTGTCGAGAATTATCCCAACTCCCCGAATGTTTAGATACTGCTTTTATAAAATATTTCTCAAAATTTTCGACAAATGAAGGAAAATGTTGGTTTTTTACTTCTTGGTTGAAACAGATTTTCTTTATACACGCCCATATTTCCTACCAGCCAATCAAAGCGCGCGTCTGACAACACATAACTAATCAAAATTTGTGTATGTCACAGCCGTGTTTACATACTCTCATCTGAACACAGCTATTGACCAATGAGAGTGCGGCGCGTACTATCGTAATTGCGTTCCGACGAGGGAGGACGCATTCTAGTCGTGTCGTTTTACGAACGTAATTGAAGTTGTGTTAAGTTATTCGAAGTATCACTAGCAAATATGTCTAAAGCTAGTTATCAGAACATCAGAAAGGTGTGTAGTGGTGTGTTTTGTAGGAAACAGAGGCTTCAATTCGCCCCCGCATGGCAACTCGTGTCGGCAACGATGCCGAGTTGCGATTTGTTATAACCGAGCCTTGTTTTCTCTGAACAACATAGGGTACAGTTTATGAAATACGTCCTAAGATATCGGTACATTCTCGTCACCAGAGCCTCGAATCGACCCAAGGCTCTGGGAAACCCTGTGTAGGAAGAAGAACGTGTGCCGTAAGGTTCTTGTAGCCAAAAATTGGCTATTTGAACCTTACGGCCCCTCCTCACTCCTCGTGGTAACATGAATGCACCAATTAGAGACGGCAATGATAAATGATATTCCTTGGGATTAAAGGTTAGCGCCATACCTCTGTTGTATAAATATGTCCATACCTTCGGCCGTTAACTCGTTTTCCAACCTCAAATTACTTCCAGAACCTACTTTTTGCGTAGAATAAGCTTTTAGAATGGTTTTCGTGTCTTCTGAGAGGATACTTTTCCATTCGGAGGAATTTTGTGAAAAAATGAAACGTCTGTCATCGCGTAACTCGATGCCCAAAACGTGTCAAAGTTTGCCCGTCAGAGCCGATTGACTTTTGGTCACGTTTGTTTGTTTGCTTGTTATTTATTTGTTTGAAGAGGTTGAAGTTTTGGCAGCTATTCAGCAGACGTGGACCTGCTATACCCACCCACCCATATTTTCAAAGAGGACAGCCACGACACCGGGAACTTCATCCTCTACTCGTCCCACAGGGAACTAATTATGATTGAAAGATATTTGTGAGACGGGGCCTACGGTTTACAGTCCTTATCCAAGAAGACTTGAAAGTCTAACCATTTGCGGATGTAATTACAAAGGCAGCACTTTCTCCTCAGTTATTTAATAACTCACTGAAAAACTATGTCCCCATTAAATTAAAACCCATTGACATCCAAACCGGCCGAAACCGGCCAGACTTAGTATTTTACTCTGTCTAACGCCAGACTATTTTACTCGTCAATGGGGAACCCCTGGGAGTCGATGGGTTAATAACTCACTGAAAAACTATGTCCCCATTAATAACTCACTGAAAAACTATGTCCGACCGGAGTCGAACTCACCACTTCCCTCATGGCAGCCTGGTGCTCAACCAACTGAGCCGATTTCTCTGAAAGTTGAAAGGGTGATTGCTAAACAATGGAGAAAGGATCTTCGCTATTAATAAAAATTCCTGTGTTTTGCACGAGAATGTGACGAAGAGGTAAATTGGACTTTTCTTTCATTCGTATGCGATGTTTATCGGTTGTGTGGAAAAGTAGAACGAGGACCCGGGGGTAAGGGACATGGGGACTCGTGGACGTGGCTACGCATTTTTAATATTTGTTCAACTTTTCATCATATTTCACAAAGTCCTCGTCTTTTGATCGTAACTGCGTACCGTACCGGATAAAAGTTTGTTCCCGACTTGTGCGGCAAGGCATCTAAATTTTAAGCATGGTTCTGTGTGAACGGAACCTATAAATGCACGAATTTTCAACCTGTAGAAAATTCGTCTGGTACCGTGACACAGGCAACATGAACGAAACGTTGGTATGACCATTTCTCAGGTCATTTTACAATTCCCCAAATATATTAAGCCTTTATTTTCTATAATTGGACACCCCAAGCAAAGATTTGAAAGTACTTCCATTTGCTGCGTCCTAACCTTTTCATTTTTAATTATGCTTTTCACTCATAGTTGTCTTTGTATCACGTGACATTCGTTGACGTCATGCAGATTTTAAGTCAAGGTCGATTGGATGAATGCTTCCTCGTAAAACAAAAATATGCCAATTTATGAGCTTGGTCAAGCCTTAATAACACACTGGAGTCAAGAGTTATTTAGGTTATGGTCCTGTGATAACGAACAATTTCGACAAAATCAACGGTATTAATCCAAAAGTTTCATCACAGTTAACAAATTGAACAAGCGCTAGTAAAAATGCAGCCACAAGGCCACCAACAAGGACATTGGCAAGGTATTCAAACATCAGTTATAAAGAAGTCATAAGGCTCAAGTTTTTGTGAAACAACAACAACAACAACAACATACGCTGCAACATGAAATTTCATCTGCAGGGTCAGAGCAATGGACCATTAGGTCTTCTGCTTTGTTTCACTGTCGAGCTCTGTAACGGGCGGCAAGAATTACTTTTCGAGGATCCAACTTTTTAATACTGGTGTGCATTTAGTTGGTACTTGAGAATTATTCAGATGATCGTTTTTGCAAAATATAATGCATTTGAGAGGCTGTACCATTTAAGTACTACACCTTAATAAGCAATTCAACTCCTTTCTACGTTAGGATGCTCTCCCATTTCTGAAATTCTATACTTCGAAAATGAATCTACATATCCCCGAGTCCCCGAGTCCCCACGTCCCCACGTCCACGCGTCCTCTGTTCCCACGTCCCCGTCTCACGTTTCGACACAGCCATGTTTATCTTTGTCCTTCTTATGCAATTTTTAACAGGGATATAATTAAATCACAAGAAAATTGTACTTAAAGATCGTTAGATAATCTTTATTTTGAGCGTTCATTTGAACAAAAAAGATGTAACACTTAGCGAGAAATAATATTTTAAGTGAATACCTTTCAAAAAATAAGGAACAAAAGTAGGAAAAAGAGTTTTAATGAACCCGTGGTGCTATGTGATCATAAATCGCAGAATGAACAATCCTCCCCAAACATTTTGCGTGAATGGATAGCAGAGAAATTGACCGGTACGGTACACACAACAAAGTATTCTTCACATCAGAAAGCGTCCTCAGTCTCGATAGGTTTTACCACGCCTGAATATTAATATGCAAAAGGTGGATTGCTTTAAGCATCCCGTCCAGGGGAGAGTAGCATTACTCTTATAAGTCGCTTCATTTTAATTTTACAGAAGCTGGTACAAGCTCCGGCTTTGCACATTTTTTCCCTCGACTGTGAGCAGTCGTTGTTAGCCCCTAGTGGCCCCTGTGCGACTGTATCCTCCTTTTCGTGGTAGTTGGAGCTGTCTGTGTGAGTGAGTGTGTGCGTGAGTCAGTGAGTGAAAGATTTGTAGGCCTGCAGCGCGTGCATGAATTACGAGACTAATGTACGGTTTTCTTGATTATAACAATGAAAAAATTGATACTTGTTTGCCGCCCACTTATCACCTTTTTCCTTTCTTAATTTTCTTAATGAAAAGAGAATGAAAACTGTTTTAGTACGTTATTGTCATTTTAACACACGTATTTAAATTCTTAAATGTCTTAAATCAACATCACTTTTTTCCCTTCTACGGAGATCGTCACGAAAGCTCACGTTCCACAGACATTCTGCAGGTCAAATAAACAAGAAAAAAAATTCACCAGTCGACCATAATATTCTTATTCTCAAAGACCGGATCAAGTTCTCAGCCTGCATTGAAAAACATTTAACAGTAATTTCCTCGCAAAGGAAAGAAAAACAGTAGAAAAATATTTTTATCTTTATCATTGCGATCGATCAGCAAAAAATGTAGATTTCGTCAGCTTGTTTGTGTTGAAATTCCGGCGCTATCACAACTTAGTTTTCACATATGTCGAATTCGTTCGGCAACACTACTTTAATTTTGCTGATTGGTAAACATGTAGATTATATCGGCTAATCTGTGTCTGTTGATGTCATTGATAGCCTCTTTCTTCTCTTTTAATTTATTCACGCGTACTTTCGTTCCACTTTTCTTGTAAAGATTTATATCTGTATAACAAATAGAGAAGCGAAAGCCGCCTGTGTGTTAGGTAAGAGGGAAAACAAAGCCTTTTCAAATCTTCATGTCATTAAACAGCCGCGCCAGAAAATAACTGGGTGGAACGCGAAAATAAACAGGTCTGTTGGAAGCGTGCTTGAATTTCAACAAACGAGACCCAAACTCGGCAAGAATTTGTGACGCTGATGAATAATAAAGCAGATTCTATTTCCAGAACGATGGAATTACCGGGTGATAAAAAACCTCACCTAGGAGAGTGAATTTTTGACTATGCAGAAACAATGGTCAACCTCAAGAGTTGGACGATGGTGATCACATTTCTTGTCGAACTTTATAACACTTCAAAGAAAAAAAAACCAAAACAACAATCCGATGTCTCGCCGTCATTTTGCCACAGATGTATACTGTTGGTAAGTTGATCCAAGGTAACTTTATCAAAAGTGGCCGCTGAAATCGATGACGCTTTTTTTGATTTTGTGATTCTACTTATGCAGACAAAAGAACAATAAAAAAATTGAGCGCAGCCAAAAGCTCCCTAAATGTTTTAGGTTGATGGGAACTTTTTATATTCGGGGCACAAAGATTATGTTATTTTCATGTCGCAAATTTTGTTGCTGATGGCAATTTTTTTTATTCTCGATCGACACTTCCTAAAAACTTCCTTGTGCTCTTCCTTAAAACTGTGTATCAATATTTATTTACTTTTGCATCAATAGTTGTTTTGCATAAAACACGCTAACAAAAGCTGTACCTTTCTTAGTTCGCAATTTTGAGCGTTAAAATAGAATTTCGGTGCTATATTTTTATCTGCAAGTCGTATATTTTGGAAAATCGGCCATCGCAAAAAAATGTTTTTTTTTCTCAAAAAGTATTTACAGTTTGGGGGAAAGCAATACATCATTTTAAAGCTAAGAAAATGAGGTTTCCAAAAACATATAAGTTGTTTACAGAGAACTAAAACCTTTTATATAAAGAAAGTATAAAGAAAAAAAAGGAAAAAATAACACAAAAATCAGTTTTGCACACAAATTTAGTCATTTTAACGTTGAGTACGAATTTTTGGATGGTAAACAAAAATCTTCTTCAATTAATTTGCCTTCTTGGACATAAATTTGACGGAAAACTGATCAAGCATGAATATTTCAGAATTTTTTGAGCAATCATATCAGCGATTAATGTGTAATATAATTAGATATGTGACAAATTTGCAACCCGTTACTACGGCAACAAGACAGGTCATTTTACGAAAAATTAACGTCTGTTGACCAAACACCACCCAAATTACCAATTCTTTGACGAAACATTCATCCCAGAGGATAAAATAATACGTTATGATCTAAAGGAACATAAAAAGGTTGACTGATCATGACGAGTCAAGCTATCGCAAACTTAACACAACTTCACTTATTAATACGTACTTTTAGGGGAAAATAAAAGCAGTTTTTGTTAACTTATCAAATTTAATTTTAATCTTCCTCATTAAGGGGGGGGAGGGGGGTGGCTCTTAACTGGTTGCTAAGGAAAATTTTTAGTCAAGATCCCTTCAAAAAGGTTGCATGAATGGTTCTTTAAAATAACGTTTTCAATGGAAATCCAATATCACTTCAATCAGAAGGCGCATGCGCAACTAGTCCCAGTCTTCTGCCGTGCATTTCAGTGAAAATATATAAAAGTTCACAGGAAGAAAAAGAAATAGACGGTTTCTTCACCGGATAGGAAGCTTCCCATCATTTTTCGTAAACTGTAGCATGGAATTTCTATTTGGACAGTAAAGGGAACTGGTATTTTGAAACTGTATCAAAGGAGGGCCTTATGACATCATTTCTTTTCTTTTTGGAGAAATATATGTTTGTTAAATCCACAGATTGCTGTTGCGTTAAAAAATTGTGAAAAACATAGTTAGCTCGCTGAGTTTTTAAGGTATTTTCTGTTTTGGTCGCGTAATTTACCAAACTTGGTTTGGTTGGAGTCGAACCAGACAACGATATGTTAAGTACATTCGTTTCTACTCCTAGCTGGATTTTTATTGTAAGTATGACCTCGCCATCATGATTAACCGTATTACATACAGGGGTAATCAATAGGAACAAACTATGCTCTTTAGTTATTTACTTTTGCTTTTCTTCCACTAAGTTTAGATCGAGGTCGAGGTCGACGTTATGGGAACGAGGTTGGAGGTCATTAAGGCCTTTCAGACTGGGTTTACGCAGACGGCGAACGAGTCTTTATGTTTGAGCGTAGAAAACACGACAGTGATTTCGCTAACATATTTCACATGCATTTTCCCAAAAGATTTAGCCTTTATTACGTGTCTGCAGTATGACCCGTTGCACGTAACGGACATTTCACATGAAACCCAATGGTAAACCTATAGTCGACTCTTGCCAACTAGAAACTCAAACCTGAAGGAAAGGGGTCATAGTTGCACTTAGTTTACAGCCCTAGATCTTCCCTCGAGAATTGATTGAGAAAATTTTGTTGACTGAGTATTGTATAAAAGAGAAATCGTGTGCTTTTCTCTTTCAATTTGGAACCAATAGATACCCATGATGTTTTGAAAGTTCTCACAACGGACTTGCTTTAATTTTGAGAAATTTCATTTATTAACTTTGCCAGTCAAGCTGGCAGAGCGCCACAACAGCTTGCGCCAATTACTGTGGCCCCTTTTTTTACCCTCCCGACCATGATACACAACAGAAGACAGACCCCAACACCGGGAACTACGTGCCCTACTTTAGCGACAAGTGTGTGGGTTCTTTTACGTCCCACAGGATTATAGACATTGAAGGGTTGTGAGACGGAACCTCCGGCTTATCGTCCTTATCCGAGAAGACGTGAAAGTCTAACTTTCAATTCATTACTGCTTCCTATGTAATTTCGAACTGTTCTCGGGATCGGCCTTATTATTTCTGGCAGTTCAAAAAGAGATTCTGTGGAAACTGCATTATGGGGAAAAGGTCGAGGCATGTTAAATATTGCGGAGCAGTAATAATAATAATAATAATAATAATAATAATAATAACACCTCATTAAAGACCACTGAAAAAACTCTCCAAATGTAAAGACCTAGAGATTGAAACAACCAGAATGCGGGGAATGAAGACAGAAACAGTACCAGTTGTTATAAGTGTTCTAGGGCTCATCAAGAAGGGACTGGAAAAACACACAAAAAAATCTCTGCATGGGGAAATCAACATCAATGAACTACAAAAAATAACTTTATTAGGAACAACCCACATACTTAAAGAAGGTTTTGCAAAATTTATCAGCTCTGTTGTGGTTTGGACCCGGCCCTTCAGGAGTATACAGCATACTAAACAGGAAGAAGTCTCATCATCATCATCATCAACTTTATTCAACTTAATTGACTGAGAATCAGTGCAGTATCGTGCAGTAATGACAACTTGCAATTGAGAGTGGTGGTTTATAATGCTTTAACTTTATTTTTAGGACTGTAACTTTCTTTTCTATTAATCGTGTTGTAGGGTGGTTTCCTTTCAATAGACAGTTTCTGTTTCAGCACAAATTTCATTTTTAAAAAAAAGAATTAATAGATAGTTAACATTAGGCTAAAAACGGTTTTTAATTGAGCATCTAAATCGTAATTTTCCAATTGCCTTTGGATCACTACGCGAAATAATTGGCCCAAATCTAGCGCCACTGATATGAGCTAAGGCAAACCAATTGTGATTGGATCGCATGAGTTTTCGTGCTCTTAGCATGGCTGCGTTATTGGCTCATTTGATTGGTTGCGTCTCTTGACAATTGAAAACCGCTCCTTCTTAATGTTTGGACATAAATATTGGTGTCATTAATACATACTGAATATAATACATACTGAAATACAATTCCTTTAAGATAACATTCTTTTGAAATATTTCCTTAAGATATTTGCTATTATAAATAATATATTAAGAAAGGAATTCTTGGTATATACATACATCAAAAGGAACTTGGACATATCCTGACAATAGACCTTATTCATAAATGGCGGCCACATTTATAATTCTTTTGTCCACGTGCAAATTAGCCTACCAAGCCTCATTCTAGAGCAAGAAATCTTTTCAATTCACTGTATTGTATCGAGGCTTGGTAGGCTAATTTGCACTTCGACAAAAGAATTATAAATTGACCGCCATTTATGAATAAGGTCTATAGCATGATGTAATATCGGTGGTCTACATTATTCAGCTCTGCGCACGGATTCAAATCAGGTTCGCTTTTCATTTTTAGTACTTCTTGTGATAGCTCTTTGATTTCATCATCAAAAAGTAAAAAAATAATAACAGAAAAATCATAAATGGTGAATGACTATGATCCTACTTTATAAAAACAACAGTGCACAAAAAATGCAAGTCAATGAAAGGAGGTTTTCACGTTACGTCATCGCCGCCATGTTGTTGGACAAAAACAAAAGATCTCTCATTAGCTTCAGCTTTTGTTCGTCTACCAGCAATTGCATATTGCAGCATTGTTATCAGTGTCTTTAGAGATTGGTTGCAAATTAACTACCTATAAGGCCGAGTGGCATGCTATGCGCGTTTGTTTAATTTAATTTATTTTTTTTCATTTCTTTGGCTTGAGGACCGCAAGCACGGGCGACTTCGACGGCCACCATACCGCCGCAAAACATGCGATTAATTAATGATCAAAACCAATGGTTCTTCACGTTCAGAAAGTGGGTTTTAGATCGCTTCCGTGTGCTGCTGGACATGGAAATTAGGGAGTTTAAGAAACCACAACGGCTACGGGGACGAAAGCGTCACTTCAAAATATCACTTTGATCTATTCTAAGCATTTCATGATTATTCCATCTTGTTTAGATTGTACAATACGGTCGTTGTGTCCTAAAACTGGATTGGTACGGACGCATGTGAAGTAAAGAGTGAGACTGAAAGATTCACAGTAGTTTGTCCACGTTGTCGTCAAAACGTCAAAATTTGGTCATTTCACGTAATAGTTTTGACGAGTACGGGAGAGATTTGTTTAATAATGCGTGCCGCACGTGCACGTGCAGCACGTTCTTTTAACCAATAATATTACTGCTTTTTGGCGTTGTCGTTGCCGTAGCCGTCATCGTTTCTTAAACTCGCTATTGGACACATTAAGATCGTCGTTTACCGCGGACCGCAAACCGCGGTTTCAGGTTTGCCGTTTGCCGTTTGCGGTATATGCCTCCTTCGTGTATTAAGAATCGCGTGATAACGACGCGTGGTAACATGTTGGATTTCAACGTTGTGCAACAGTTGTCGTTCAAACCTTGTAAAAACAAAACTGTTGTTTTTTTAATATTAAAATTCATATGAAATGAAAGAAAAAGGTTTTTCTGTATATCAGCGCCAGGCATACGTGGGATCACAAAATATTCATGCAAATAAAAGTTGAGGTAAATGACTTACGCGAAAACCAACCTCTTGCCGTCGAAAAAGTGGAGAATTTGCCATAAAAGCGAGGTTGAAGTCTGGTCACGTGACCTGTAGAGGTTTGCGGTCCGCGGTAAACGTCGATCTTAAGGTGTCTAATTGAAGCAAAGACGACGGCCACGGCTACGGCTACGGCTACGGGGACGCCACGAAGCAAGAACATTATTGATTAACAAAGGAATTAAAAATACTTGTGCTGAATGTGCAGCATTTCTTTGCGGTACTCCACAAAACACAACAACGTGAAATCCCCAAATTGTAGGTTTTGACGACAACGTGAGCATATAACATTGAACCATTTATTTTCTGTTTTGACTTTAAAACCGTTGGCGTACCCATGCAGTTACAGGATAGTTCGACCGTATTGTACAAGGTAGACAAGACGGAATTATTGCGAAATGATACTTGCTCCGTTAGCGCTAAGTTATAATTTGGAATGACGTTTTCGTTGCCGTAGCCGTCGTCTTTGCTTTAAACTCCATAATACGTAAGTTGGCCGGATTTGAGGTTAAGTATAGGAGGTGAGAGCCCGACAATAGATTCCCAATTATCTCAAGTGTTCATACCAATTTTATTCCTGGAATTTTTGGTTCATATTTTCCTACCATGCCGAAAGACTTTGAAGAATCGCGATGTAATTAAGACAACGAGAAGTTATATATTTGCAAACGACATCATCTCGCCGCAGTCCTTCTCGTCTTTGCTTTTGCTCCCTTTTGTTCTTCGAAACAACGTCAAAAAAAGACCAAATTTTACGATTTTGTGGTAGATATGAGTATAGACCCTTTTAGTTAAGCCCCGCCGTCAACAGCAGCCCAAGAACAAGTAACACAGGTACGCACGTTCAGTGGATCACTTGACTTTTGTGAGGACAGAAGACAATAACGTCAAGTTAATGTGTCAACGTTACTTAGGTACTTACTTACTTATTTACTTACCGTTCCTTACTTTCAGTAGTTATAAAATAGCTATAGTACAATAAAATTTGTATATCGCTTGTACTTACTACACTTGCGTAGATTATGATAGTGAAGACTAGGCTTTATAGGTCTAACACTTATGCACCTTACGCTGATGACGTCAATTTTCTGGCTTTGAAATTCTATTGAAAAGATAGGGTGTCCCAAAAAAAAAAAGAACAGATAAAATTCAAAAAGTATGTTCAAAAGCCGATGTCAGTAGCGGAAAACTGAATACATTGTACCTTTTAAAAGGACCCTTACGTGAAAATCTACGTCTTTCATGCTAGTTTTGGTTCTGTGGAACAGTTTGTACCTCGTGGTACCACACGATGTCTATGGTTTTTGTGGATGTCCATGAAATGCCTCAGTAAAGCTGGTATTTTAACATGTCGGCTAGATTAAAAAGAGCATATTTGCATACTTGCATGTTTTAAAGCCTTGAAACTCCTTCTTAAAGGTAGATAGAGATTTCTGGCGCAAGCAGTTCACCCAAAAAGTTGGCGAAGGGACATTTTAGAAACGATTCCTCGGAAGTTGACGGATTTAGCACTGATCGGCAGGGCGATCAGTCGGGAGGCATGACACCGACTTCCCTAGATCTGAAACAACAAAGGCGTTTCTTGAAGATAACGATCAAGGCAATAATGATCGCAGTGAAGATCATCGCAGCCGGTACAACCGAGATGGTTACGATGAGTGTTCCCTGGCCAGCTGGTTCTTTGCTTGACTTTGTGGGCCGTGAGAGCTCTCCTGGAGTTGAGGAGAACGAGCTGTTTGGCAAGAAGGACGGGGTTGGACGAGAGGGATCTGAAATGTTAAAATATATTGGTCAGTGTTAGCCAAAGACGACATTAAAAGTTAACAAGAGTCTTGTATGCAGTCAGAAATCTGGACTTAAAAAAAGCCTAGGGACTCGCTCAACCCACAACCTGGTGCGAACAAATGGTGCTCAACAATTGTTACTAATGTTTAAATTACTAATGTTTACAATAGAATTTGTTTACTTCTTTTTCTTTCTTGAAATAAGACGTTTTTGCCCGAAATAAATGAATTTTAGTATCGCTTATTATTGATGTCCAATTTCGCGGAAAGCGCCATCTTGCTCAATCGTCATTTGTGACATTGCTTTCAGACAATAGCGATATCGTTACACGTCACAATTTAATAATGGTGGCCCTTGGAAACATTTAAAAGTGCGGGAAAATAGGGGATTTTACTTTCTTGAAAATGTGTTAAGCGAATTTGAGAGCATATGATATTTCCTTTAGTTTAAAGTGAAGGATCCCTTTGAAATGAATTGCCAATAGGGTGGGTTATTTACCAGTGGAATTGAAAACAAAAATCCTGATTGTCTTCACCGACACAGATCCTATGCTTGTCTTTATGGCCGGGTTATTCAAGAACGCCCTACTTCGTATCGTTGTTCCGTTATCCGCTTTTGTGATCCCAGAGAGGATCACGGAACCCCTCGTAATCTTTAATCTGTTCCAATAAGGTGGCATCAGACGGCTATCGTCTGTTACGTTGAGAGAAGCACCATTCCGAGTGTGCATGTAAGCAAAGTTTGTTCCGTTCTCGTCCAAAAGCTGTATTTCTTTGAGTTGCTCCAGTGGGTATTGGCCAAGGAAGACTTGAGAAAGATTAAGATTAGCTTGTAACCGAGTCCATACACCTTAGGGAAAAGAGACGAGATGGAAACATCGGGTAAGTCAGAAGAGACGATTAATTTAAGCACAATGCGTCAAAGGGGATTCTGTTCTCAATACGTTAGTCTTCTGGACCGTACGCAAGCACCTCCTTCCCAGGGGTTTTGGGACACAAAGGAACACGGCTAATTTAAACTGGGGAACAGGGGAACAATGACAAAATATCATAAACAATTTTAGGGATAAAAAAGCTGGTAACAAGTTTGAAAGTAATTTCGGGGACAGGGGAACCCAATCAATTTTTAGAGGGAACAGGAGAACAAGGACACCCCCCCCCCCCCCCTTCCTGGGAGGGACTTTCCTCTGTGCAAAATAAACAGACGTTAACCATAGACTCGACCCCCCATTTAGACCCACGCTCATCAAGTTCGAAGTCAGGTTTCGAAAAAAGAAGTAAATGAAGTTAATTAAATGGCTGATATGATTTCACTTGATAATACTTACAGACAACAGTGAAGTTCACTTCAAAACTATGACGAAGGACAGAATTATCCTGAAAGTAAATTTCCAATAAAAACTGGATACGGTCCTTGGTGTTATTCTGAGCTGTGCGCTGCACGAATAAGCTTTCGTGAGCCGCAATAGACACCCTTGTGCCGTCTGGTAACACCGATTGCATTGTTACACAGTTTAGGTACCCATCACAGTACCGTATGTTGGTCCAGTCGTCGTTATGGTATCGGAATTTCCACCATTGATCCCTGATTTGGAATCTGCTCGGGTCGTTTCCTGATAAAGTTATGGAACCATTAACACAAGCAGCCAGGCTAGTTATTCTTGTGTCTATCCTTGCTCCCATTGTCATTAAGAGTCCTGAAAATAACAAAGAGCGTTGAGTGACTATAAATTTCCTTCTACTAGCAGAAATTAATTTTGTCAAACGAGTTGACAAAGGTCGAATAACCACCATGAAAGATTCGGAAAGATGACGTTTCGAGCGTTCTTCGCTCCGACGAAGGGTGAACGCTCGAAACGTCAGCTTTCCGAATTTTTCACGGTGGTTATTCGACCTTTATCAACTCGTTTGATAAAATCAATTTCGGTTTCAAACTCCCACAGACCCAGTACCACAGTTTTTTTAGAAACTAAAATTTTGTTTTCCTTCTACTCGCAATCGGAGAGCAGCCAATTTTAATGAGTAGAATCGTTGGGTGTAACTTTTGTAAACCATGCCCTTATTTTCTAGCCGGTACTCTAACGAATAGGCCTTTTGCAACTAACGATCGCATGGTACAAAATCCGCCATGCTCGAGGGCAAGCTCATTATTATTCCCCCACTGGGACATTAAAACAAAGAGACCTGAACCAGTCAAGCTTGACTTGCCTTTGTTTTAATGTCCCAGTGGGGGAATAATATTGAGCTTGCCCTCCAGCATG
>OX421445.1:55534839-55552339 GCA_949126865.1 Montipora capitata
TTCTTTTGTCGAAGTGCAAATTAGCCTACCAAGCCTCTATACCATACAGTGAATTGAAAAGAATTCTTGCTCTAAAATGAGGCTTGGTAGGCTAATTTGCACGTGGACAAAAGAATTATAAATGTGACCGCCATTTATGAATAAGGTCTATAGGTTTCATTTTTTTGTCTACAAGGATTTTCGGCGTTTTTCGTTACTTCGAGGTAAGCTAGCATCTTGTTCAGGTTTAGCTCTAAGTTGTTAAATAAAATGTCAGTATTTCAGATCGCCTGATCATGCAATCTGCAGTTATATGGAAATCATTTGGTGGTCTTGACAGGGAATTTTTATCATGCTCTGTTGAGCGTAGCGAATTAAAACGTACGGGGAAATCCGTTTAAATGTTTCAATTAAGGTGATTCCCCTTTGAAGCATCAACCGGCCTAAACAGGTTTTACTCTGTCAAATGCCAGACGATTTTACTCGTCAATGGGGAAAGGGTTAAGATTTTCCAGCGTCGCTGAAGGGGAGGTGGGAGGGGAAAACAGGACGAACTGAAACTAAGAGTGGACTTGCGAAAAGAGGGCGAAATATGCCAAGCGGGGTGTATAAAAGGCCCTATGACAGCCTCTAGGGACTTTAAAGGCCAATAGAATTAAGACAAACCGAAAACACGTGGTTCACGTGGTGATGAAAGGCACATCGAGACTTTTCCGTGAGTGAGAATAGAAGCATACAATAAAAATGGACGAGATCAAGAACACGTAAGATTCGTCCTCTGATAATGTTGGGCCGACAAATCGTGTCGCCTAATCGTAGAGTGTAAAACGGCCGTTAGCTGATAGACTAGCAAACATAAATAATGCTTCTAATAATTATGACAAATTTATAAACGATTTAGCTTTCTAATGACATGTAGGGCTTTACTTGGACGGACCAGAATGTGATACCTCTCAAGTGCAGGGTGAATATCACTTAAATTGCGTAACAATTGAAGACTCTTGTAAACCTTGTGAAGATGGGCACCTGCAAGGGAAACTTGAAAAGGAGGCAATGGCCGCACACCGGAAAATGGACACCATTCCCCAATTTTAGAATATATTTCTTACATCTCTTCGCTGTGAAATCATTTTAATTATAAACTCACCTGAGAGACTGAATCTTTCGAATCTGCCTTTTCACTGGTCGGCAAGCCACTCCAAAGGCTGTCCACATCAAACATGATCTGCAGCAAGTAAGACAGTACTGCCATTTTGCCATAATATTTTTGGCGTTTCTGATTGTTGTCCTTTTCCCTGAATTCTTTATTTTGTCTCTTTCGCCTGATAGATTCTCACATAAGCTCTTTTTCACTGCTTTTTGCCTCTGCTTTGGAGAAATTATTTCTGACACACATCATTTTTGGCTGTGGTTAATTCATTGATTATCTCCTCTGGTTAATCGTTGACATTGGTAACACTGTTTATTTCATAACCTGAAATTCTGTCATTTTAATAATCTAACGGAATTGCTGAAACATAGTGTCTTTCATCTAGATGTCCAATGTAAATGACAGTGGTTACCTGTTGTCCGCTTATAGGACTGATACTCATTCTTACTGGTGCCCACAGCACCCCTCAATGGATTCAGTTATACGTATTGTTTTAAGCATCTGAAATTGCTTGCACTATAAGTGCATTACACCATGTATGCTGCCGTGACAACACACCCACAATTGCTCTGTATCATCGGGATCATTATATAACTGTTGCCGGGGCACCAGAAGAAAAGAAGCATGAACCATATGAGGAACATTCTAATGTCTTCACTGAATCCATGCTAAGCTAATCGAGCCTGCAACAGTGCCAGGCAATTTTAGCAATTGCGTAGAAAAACATAAAATATTCAGGACTTCAACCGGGTTTAAACCCGTGACCTCGCTCTGAAACCAGTCAGTGGTTTGTCGTTGGCCGCAATTTTTTAGGACCGTGCTAAAGAAGTCTTCGCAGACAGAAATTTTTGGACAGGCATTACCTAAAAATAAACCTACTTATTAAAACGCCGTGGAAAACATGATGATGCGCTGATCAACTCGAAACTTCAACATCCCCTTCCCCCCCCCCCCCCCCTCCCCCTCCCCGGGCACCAAGCCAGGGCATTTGAACTTTTGAAGATTGGATCGTTCAAATTCCCGCCCCATCGGGCCAAAATGGAGTTCAAATGCCGTACTAAAGAAAAATCGTTGTCGGCCCCTCCTGTCTTTAATAAAGACCTTCTGAAGACCTTTTTTGTAAGCCAATCGCTCACAAATGCTACATCTCTTCCTTTAAACTCTTCCGTCTCGTCCAAACACGTGTTTTATAGCTATTAGCGACTTCGGCGCCCGAAAAAAAAATCATTTGAAACCTGGCACTTCCTGTTCAATTTTCCCCACCCCACGCAGGCAAAGTTCAAATTCCCCACTCCCCGGGCACAGAAGATAGTCAAATGCCCGGGGTTTGTCCGGGGGGGAGGGGGTATGTTGAAGTTTCGATTTGATCGGCGCATAAGTTTATAGTTTTTGCATGTTCCTGGTTTCTGGGTTATGTGGGTTACCAGGGGCTAGAGCGTGACCTGGCGTTATTGACTTACTGACAGGACAACTTCCAGTTTGTTGCAGTTCTGTACTGTTTACAGCGCATAACTTAATATATTTTGACATTTTTCCTTCTAAAAGTGGGCAATAAATTATGTTTCGAAATGTTTCACGGCATCCGTCTATTAAAAAAAAAAGGTTATTTGACATTAAAGGTGAATGAAGGAGATTAAGAGTGTCGTTTCCTCGTTACTTCAAGTCATCCATTGTGTGTTTTTTAAATCTTTTTTTTTTTTAATTTCTCGTTAATTTTAGAGGGGATCAGTAGGGGGTCAGTGAGGCCCGGCAGTGAGGGCGTCAGTAGAGCTGACCGGCGGCGGTGTTTTGTACGAGCTCGGTTATTAGGGCAATCGGGGCTCATTGCCTTTTAAAAAATACATGCATATGCGACATAAAAAGTAAGCTACGAGTAGAAGTCCTACCTTGGTCGCGCTGTCATTTCTGTCGGATTTTCCTCCCGTGTGGGAATGGGAGAAAGTTTTGGCAAACATCGCAAACATGAATAACCTCTCCTGTCTCTCAAGACCGCTGGTCGAAATTTGCCGTCTTGTCGAGGTGACGAACATCAACTCGAGCTTGACTCTCGTTGAGCATTTCGTTGAGCATAGGAATTTTCGAGTTGTTGTGACGAAAGCCCTCTTAAAGAAGGTAAGAAAATTTCTTTGCTGCATTTTAAGGGAGAAATTATTCTCTTGGAAGGGGCTATATTGTAACAACTTTGTGGGCTTGTCTCCTTCTTCTCGGAATTTGATTATAGCCATGGCTGCTCGTGGACGTCACGCAAGTGAAAACATAAATCGCTTACCATTTAAGAAATTGAGTCAAGAAATGGAAATGTTATAGAAGAGGAATAAAGAAACAACGGGTCCAAGCCTCAGGGCTGTGCGGTATTCCGTTCTTGAGTTATTTGGCGAAACTTATCACTCAAATTTGTTTAGTATGGAGGCGCCATGTTGATGTACTGCTGAAGTACACCAACATGGCGGCTGGAAACCTGTAGAAACATCTGGAATTTAGTTTGGCTGTCTTTAACACTTTCTTCTGTATAGTGAGCTAACAAAAATTTGTTAAGATACGTCTCCAGGTATATTGGCTGTTTAGGCCACAAAAACGTGAGGGAAATACTGATGCTTTTATGCAACTGGCATGTTTTTCGAAAGCCGTCAACATGTCACGCACTTTGAAAACTCTGAAATTCAAACTACTCTATTTTCGAAACGAAGCACGGTACCAAGCTGAAAACAGGCAAGCAGATATATATTTTAAAGCCTCTTGTAGCTGATCAAGATAAAAACTCAAAAGGCTCTTTAGTTTAGTTAGGTAACATCGCCACTTTATTAAATCTTCGACCTCAGATATTGCGTTTCTAGCTTTCATTGTTTCACTCAGTTTTGGTTATCAGCTCATATAGATCGTTTTCACGTGACGTCACAGCGGCCATGTTGGTGTACAACCAATTTAATGACAATGTAATAAAACATTATTATTCCATTCAGGTTTGTTGAATATGACCCTTGTTATAGGCAACTCAGCGCCACCCTATTTACCATTTAGGAGCAGGCATAGCTCAGTTGGTTAGTGCACAGCTTTTTGAGCAAGAGGTCCCTAGTTCGATCTTTGGTCTTTCGACTTTCCTCTGATCTGTGTAGCGATAGCTTTAAATACCCATAAAATGTCCAGAGCACTGAAAGAGGAGGGGGGTCCAGAGCGCACTGTCGGCTTCCATTGATACCAGCCTCATAGCTGAAGGAACTACTAACGGTTAATAGCATCTCACATCCAATGCGCACTCTTGGAATAATTGTTAAATACTCGTTAATGGGCTGTTGAAATTGGTTGTCTGCTCAGTCTTAAATGGTAGCCTCTTTAACTTGCATGCCTTGCAGTCACCACAGTTACTTAAATACGGTAGATGAATGCTTTGTTTTTTTGTTGGTTTGTTTTGTTTTGTTTTGGTACTTTGAGATTTGTGGCACTGCTGTTTACTTGAATCCATGATTTCAACTGACCGCACAAAACACAAACTCACCAAGATTAGAAGATCTAGTCACCAAATGTAACAATAGTTATGTTAACGAAACAAGTGAATTTGCTTTTGTTCATGAGGCCATGGCGGATAAGAAGAATAAGGACTAAAGAATTTCATGGTATGAAGTGGAGTGAGAGGTCAAGACTTAAGTACATGTATTATTATTTTGTTTAATTTCTTTCCATCTACTGTATATGTAATGGTGTCCCACAAGTGTCTTTTCTTGGAATTATGCTATTTTCTTATGTTTAATAAATTACTATATGTTCCAAATGTGCTTAACTTCTCATTTGTTTAACCTCATGACCCTAACATCTGCAGTTGTAAAAAAATCTTAATGATTTATTCAAACTCAATAATTATAAATTAAAGTTGAATCATGAGCCTACAGTATAGCAGTCAAAAATAAATGAAATCCCGCATCCTAAAGTTGATACATGTACCCTAAATTTGATGATAATATTTAGCGTTTATCTTTTTGATTAATATAGTTTCAAAGTCTAAGTTTATTAATATTTAAAAGAACTTATAATGATTTGTTATTGTTATTGTTATTAATGGAGTAAATATTGAGAAAGTACATTGTGCTACATCCACATGGCTATCTTAAACTTTTTTCGTCTTTCTCACTTTTGCTTTCTTGTATAGGGGCTAACACACCTGTATCATTCCCGCTGAAGTACTTTTCTTTGTGTCACTGGTCTCCTAAGATGACTCCCTGTCGTGAGTGAAATCGGCCAGGGAGCGCACTTGTTCACCACGTTTAAGAGTGTACCCTCCCTAATTGAACTCCTAAGAAAATCTATTAACTTGGTAAACTTAGCAAAAGACAACCGCCTGGGAAGGTAAAATATCCTTAGTGCCCTGTTCCTCCCGAATAAACTTAAGATACTCTTTAACACGAGGGTGTGCCACAGGGTTAGAATCGCGCAAACGGCCAATATTGTTGAAAATGGCCCTGAGTTTCCCTAGTAATGAGTCCACGGAGCCGGTGGCCAAACGCGAGGGGCAATTACAACCAACACGTGGACACGACTTAGTATGAACCACAGTTCTGACTGACTTGTCTTTGCTTATCAAGAACTTAATAATATCGTCCGAAGTACGGGAGGACACACACTTCGGAGGAGACAGGGAAGCTAAGAAACCTGACGGTTGCCGCTCCAGGGCGGACTTCTGTCGCTGATAAGGCTTGTTTCTTGACGCGTCAGTGAATTCTTGGAAACGTCTGGTTATCCGACTAGTCCGAGAACCGCACGCCTGACAAAAATTGACGTCCTGGTCATTTGGATACAAACACGCTGAACAGCGTCGGGCGGCTTTCCAAATTCTTACAACCTGGGAACGAATAGCATAAACATGCAAAGAACTCTCAAGTCACAGGCAGACACATCAAAAAGCCTAAAGGTCCCATTGTAGGCTACGCCTGAGCCATTGTGGAGAACGTCGAGAAGGAAAAAGAAGCACCGAACTGGAGCCCCTTCTGCCCAAAAGTAAACGGTCAAAAAGGTCGCGTGTGAAAGTTGGGAACGACCAAAGTAAATGCATCGTGGGAATCTTGGCTGAACATGTAACGAAGAAGTGGATCGGACCGATGAGGACAAAAGGCGGAAAAACGTAAATGTTTTGATCGGCAGGTAAAGGGTTAGCGAAAACGTTCACCTCCCCCAGAGCCAGGGGTAGGCCAAGGAGGGAAGTGAGGCAGCGGGTTCCCGTTCCTGTCCCTCCGGCAATTACTATCCGTGGACATCAAATCAATCAGGGCCGAAAAATCGTTCCAAGTACAACCAAGTCTCAGGGGTAAGCATACAATCCGCTGGGTTATGGCTAGATGGAACGTAGAAAGTCTGGATGCTGAAATTAAAATCGCGACTATCACGGAAAATATCCTTTACAATGTCATAACGGCCGACTTCTTACAGCCATCACCATCCAGAGCGGACTTGAGGATGCGATTATCAATATGACCGTCGACCCTCGCATTAATCAAACGGCGCCAAAACGCGACGAGAGCGTTTAATATATTAAAGCCTTTGACTCCAACACATTGACGTCTCTTGAGACCAACCTTTGACCATCTTGAATCAAAACTGCACCCCACGCGCGTAAAGAGGCGTCAGAATAAAGAGAAACGTTGAGATGATGCTCGGACCGCCAAGGGAAACAATCCTTTCACTCATCCAAAAAACGCCAATACAAAATTTCGGCCCGAAGGTCACTGTCAATGCAAACAAACGGCCTCGAAGATCGACCAAGCTGAGAAATCGCTTTGAACGTCTCGCGTGTATTAAGCTTGCATTCAGGGACTGCCAGACTGAATGAAATTACCTTCCCCGCAAATCTCTGAAATATTTTGCGGCCAACATTGCGGGAAGCCAATATCTGCTCTCTCAAACTGCTAAACTTGAGCTTGTTATCATCTGGCAGTAGGAATGCTTGACGTGAAGAATCACAAAAAAAACTAAGAAAGCGGTCTATTGTGGACGCAACCCATTGCGACTTTGCAATACCAATAAAATAGGCCGCCTCTATAAGCGGATAACACATGATGTAGGCAGCGGCTTCAGCGAGGACTTTGCTTGGAACTAAAGTGGCGCGAGCAGGTGAATGAAAAAACTGGCCAACATGGCGACCATGGATGTACTGCGACACAGGAACACCAAACGAACGAGCTGCACCAGTAGCGAATAAACCCAGGTTATGATAGATAAAAGCACTCGCCTTCCAGCCAAACGGGAGAGCACAAAGTACAAAATACGCACCATTCCATTCAAGGCCAAAATAAGAACGCGACTAGGAATGGAGGAGCACATGTTGGTAGCCGCTCTTATTGTCAAAAGACGTCTGAAAATGCCCAAGGAGAACATATCGGCGCAAGTCCGGAAGATGATCAAGCCGGAAAGGGAGGTCCCTTATCCAAAGATTCAAATATCGCTGGTCGTGACAAAAAAAACGGAGCTTTGATGGCTCGACTATAAGGGGAAGGACTAAATGAGGTGGGTCACCTCGCCAACCCTTCCCCACACATCAAGTACTCCGGCATTTACCCATGCACTCAGGCACGGTCTCGGAAATAAAGTCTTGACATTTCTCACAAACCTTAGAATTGCCAAGCCGTATAGAGAGGGTGGACGTGGCGTGTCGTACGAGCAACCCATGAAGTTTCCTTTAAACGGCTTGAAAAAACAGTCGATCTTTACGCCCTCCCGGACGATGTTAATAGAGTTCACTTGGGACGAGCTATGACCACTAAGTAATCTCTCCCACACTGGAAAAATAATGATTATGAATTTCCCCGGCTCTGAAAAACATAGGATCAAAAAAACGTAACTGCTCAATCTTAACCAGGTCCGGGGAAGCAAGGATCATACTCGGCGAAGGGAGGGGGCCAACGAAAGGGGAGATCCCCTACTTTATATCACACACACGGATATCACCCGAAGGAGGAGCAAGTCCACTAACTTTGAAATAAAATTAAACACGACCCTACAAGGGAAAGGGAGAAAATTTATAAATCAAAACGCGAAGAAACCGGGTAATATAGGGGAAAAACACGTAAAACAAGCCAATGCGAAAACAAAAATGTATTGTAAACTGAGGTGGAATGGGATTACTGTTTAACACGACCACGACCAAACTGTTGCGTCGGTGGTGAAGCACGGCACGCCCGAGCGATATGTCCCCATCTTAAGCATCTGAAACATTGAACCTGAGCACGGCCAGGATAGGGAGCTGGCCAGCGTATTGTAGAACTAGGACAAACGGGAACGGCAGATGGTAGCCTGCGGAGAGCAGACGCATTTTTCGGCTTTTGTTTCACTCGCCGAGAAATTTCCTCGGCGGGTGAAACAAAAGCCGAAAAATGCGCCTGCTCTCCGCAGGCTAGGCAGATGAAGGCACCTTTCCGACACCCTTCAAAATCGTGTTTGCGTCTATGGCCATCTTAGCTCGTACGGGATCCCCCTAATAACCCCAGGGAAAGATATTGAAGCTGTTGGTCATCCACAATAGCTGACCTGGCCTTAATCTGATCCAAAGCGGCAGTGTACTCATCCGCTTTCTGGTGATTCTCGTTTCTCGCCAGACGCAACAATGACTGTAAGAGCTCAACTGCCTCATACTTGTCAAACATCGCTGCTGGTCAATTTATATAGCGACGAAGCGCGGCCAAGGCTGACTCGGAACTCTCTAGAGCTCTAAGGCGTTCCAAGGAAGTGATCTTTTCCTCTAATGCGATCGACAGCCTAACATGAAAAAAAAAAAAACTTGAGGCCATTGCCGGCGCCGCAAATTTCCCTTTCGTAAACGGTCGTTGCCATTTCTCAGAACGGTCGTTGCCATTTGAAATGGTCGATGCCATTTATAACGGTCGACTACACACTTCACTTCAAAGAAAATTAAAAGAAAAACTAAGAAAAAATATTAACAAAAATTAAGACAAAAAAGGAGAAAAAAAACATTTATAAAAGAAAAACTGGAGGAAAAAAAGATTCCGAAAATTTCAAGACTAGAACTCGGGTTCTTAGCCCTCACCCTAAACAGAACCCTAACCCGATCCCTAACTCATATGACCAGTGAGACACAACTCCTAGTAACCGCAACCTTTTGAGTTCTTAGACCTGATGAGTGTAATTCAGAGCTAAAAAATGGCATAGACCGTTTCAAATGGCAACGACAGTTTACGAAAGGGAAATAAGCGCCGGAGCCAGTGATATCCCCCAAAGCTCTCCAAAATTAAACATCCTATACGTCAAAATGTTTCCTTCACTTGCGTTAAGTAAGGCGTAACACTTAAAAAACTTAACCATGTACGATCTACCTCTTCCGCGGAGCCAGGCGCCGGGGCAGGCTCCGCTATCGGTTACTAAAGTGCTAACCAACTGTCAGAAGTGGATCATATCACAGAACTGTGAAATCACCAAAAAATTCTACAGTTTAAGACAATGAAACACACATTTTTTTTTTTTTTCCTTTTTTTAGTCCAGGAACTGTTGCCTAGACATTGTCCGCAGCAAGTTTCAAAACAAATTGTAAACTGGAAAGCTATTCAATACAACAGATAATAATAATGGAACTTGTATAGCGCTTGTATAGCGCTCATATCAAAAATTCGTGGCGCTTCACATTAAAAGAAAATAAATATCAAACTTATATAAAAGCAGTAATAAAAGATCGCAAAAGACGACTCCAAGACCACGTTTCAAGCTGAGAGACCAAATTTAAACTCCAAATGGCGCAAAGCATTACCGATGCTATCAGCACGGTCGAAAATGGGGAATGTGATGCAATAACAGCATGTTTGCAATGAGCTAGTTAATTATGCAGTGAGAATATTTATTTACTTTTGCTTCTATATTTGTTTTGCATAAAGCAGGCTAACAAAATCTGTACCTTGCTAAGTTCGCATTTTTCAGCGTTAAAATATAATTTTCGGTCCTTTGATTCTTACAGCAAGTTGTATATTTTGAGGTCTCCCATCCAGATACTAACCCGGACAGGGATAAAACTTCAGTGAACTTTTGTCTTTGAAAGCTCTCAGACGCTTAGAGAACACGCTTAAACTCTTGGTGAAAAAGAAGTTATAAGAAGAAAAAGAAGTTGAAAATGATCAACATGTCAGCCTCGAAGCCAATGTTTTGCGATTCCCTTGTATTTTCCTCAGTCTTTCTGGGTTTGGTTTTTTTCTAGTAACCAAGTGTCTTCTCAGGGGGCTATTTACCTAAGACAATGACCATGGCACTATAAATAGTAAACGGTACCAAAACAATATCGTGTACTATTAGAACCATTGCAAGCCTCCATTGCAAGCTAGTTCCAGTCCAATACTGGAACTAGTCTAACGCTAAGGCAGCTTGAATACACCTTATTCCAAAATAGCCGCCATTTTAGTATTCTTTTGTTTCCATGCAAATTGGCCCTTATGACCACGCTTTCAAACGTAAAATTCGAAAGAATATTTAACCTTGGCCATAAGGGCCAATTTGCATGGAAACAAAAGAATACTGAAATGGCGGCCATTTTGGAATAAGGTGTATCTCCTGGAAAACAAAACCTAGCTCAGTTGACAGTTATGGAATAAAGCGCTGTGTTACTGCACTAAACTTACGTACGCAATGCGTGCCTATTTTTTAACTGTAAATCATGCCTGAAGCCTTTCCTGAAAAAATAGGCACGCAATGCGTACGTGTGGTAGTGCAGTAACACAGCGCGGTATCGTGTCAACTGACCTGCGTTTTGTTTTATCTTCCAGGAGATTCAAGTTAACTTTGGGTAATATGTAGCTCTAATAAGACGTAGCACGATATCGTTTTGATGCCGTATATCATTATAGTGCCATGGTAGATGTCTTTGGTAAATAGCCCCCTGAGAAGACCTGTGGTTACTAGTAAAATACTTAATCCCAGAAAGATTGTAGAAAATAAAAGAGAATCGAGAAACATTGGCTTCGAGGCTGACTTGTTGATCATTTTCAAGTTCCCTTACAACTTCTTTTTCACCAAAACTTTGAGCGTGCACTCTGAACCTCTGACAGCTTTGTAAGACAAAAGTTCCCCGAACTTAAGCGCTTTTGGGCGGGGTTAGTATTTGGATGGGTGACATCAAAATATAGGACTTGCCGTCAGAAACATTGGCCCGAAAATTCTATTTTAACGCTCAAAAATGCGAACTAAGCAAAGTACAGATTTTGTTAGCCTGCTCTATGCCAAACAAATATTGATGCAAAAGTAATTAAATATTGATACACAGTTTTTAGGAAGAGATGCAAAAGTTTTCAGGAAGTGTCGATCAAGAATAAAATATTTTGAACCGAGAATATAAAAGGTTACCATCAGCAAAAAACATTTTGGGAGGGTTTTGCTACGTTCAATTTTTCTATTGTACTTTTGGCTGCAAGATCGAAAGTGACGTCAAATTCAGCGGGCGCCGTGATCAAGTTACCTCGCATGTTTACTCGCGAAATAAAGGATACATCCGTGTCAAAATGATGGCAAGACACCGGGTTTTTGTTTTTGTTGGTTTTATTTTTTTTTTCTTTCAAGTGTTTTAAAGATTGACAAGAAATGTGCGAATTCAACACAAAGATCACAATAGCCCAGCCCCTGAGGTTGTTGACCATTGTTTCTGCAAAGTCAAAAATTCACTCTCCAAGACGAGTTTATTTATCACCAGGTAATAGGCCACTTTGGAAAATACCATAAAACTCTTTGTTTGTCCCCCCAAATTTTGCATAAGCATTGTTTCCAGTTTCTCTTGGGACTTACAATGGTCCCAAGAGAAATCTATCACATCATTGCATTTACGGGACTTTGTGGCCGAGTGGTGTAATGCGCTCCTTTCATGCACTCAGTACTGCAGAGAGCTCGGGTTCGACTCACGGAATATCACGGAATTTAATGACTGTACGAATTTTCGATTGTTCCCCCAGATCCCCGGTTTTCGGGTCTTAATTCAGTTTCAGTGGGGTACGGACATTTGTGACTACGAAGAAGAAAAATACGTCAAAAAAAAGGGCAACTGGTTTCTAGACGTGGTCGGTCAGTGGCATCCCACGTAAAACGTATGACGTTCATTTTAGACTCAACGCATACAATTGTCGTGGCTGGTAATAAATTTTTATATGCACATTGAATCTATTGGTCCCTTCAGGCATTTTAAGGGGGCATGTTGTCAACTTCAGCAGCAGCATGCAATCGACCATATCAAGATTGATAACCACTTCTTTATTTATTTATTTTTTTTCAGGTTTAATGTCCAACTAAGAAATATTTTTGGTCCTATAAATCGTTTTTTCTGAATTAACGAAAACATGACCAATGACTTGACCATGACTTAGCTGTAGGTTGGGCGTTGGTGGTGGAAATGACTTTTTTCTTTTGTATTGCAGTGCTAAGTGAGATCACAATCTGTTGATGATGTCGAGGTCAGTCAAGCACAGGAACTGCCGTACTGTCAACAGGGGTTCTTGGTTTATCCAGAGAAGAAGCTGTCTCAAAAGAGAACGAAGTCTTGTGAGATATAAAGAGGTCCATACTGGAGAGAAGCCTTATGAATGCAAACAGTGTGGCAAGTGTTTTGGCCAAACTGGAACATTGAAGACACACGAAAGAGTCCACACTGGAGAGAAGCCTTATAAATGCCAACATTGTGGCAAGTGTTTTAGTCAAGCAGGAACATTGAAGGCACATGAAAGAGTCCATACTGGAGAGAAGCCTTATGAGTGCAAACAATGCGGTAAGTGCTTTAGCTTGGCACATCATTTAAGAACACATGAAAGAGTCCACACTGGAGAGAAACCTTATGAATGCAAAGAATGTGGCAAGTGCTTTAGCGTGGCAGGTCATTTAAAGACACATGAAAGAGTCCATACTGGAGAAAAGCCTCATAAATGCAAACAATGTGGCAAGTGTTTTAGCGAAGGAGGAAAATTAAAGAGACATGAAAGAGTCCATACTGGAGAGAAGACTTATGAATGCAGACAATGTGGAAAGTGTTTTAGTGTAATAGAAAGTTTAAAGAAACATTAAAGAACCCATTCTGGAGAGAAGCCTTATGAATGCAAACAATGTGGCAAGTGTTTTACCCAAGTGGGAAACTTGCGGACACATAAAAGAGTCCATACTGGAGAAAAGTCTTTTGAATGCAAACAATGTGGCAAGTGTTTCAGGGTAGCAGGACATTTAAGGATACATGAAAGAGTCCATACTGGAGAGAAACCTTATATATGCAAACAATGTGGAAAGTGTTTTAGTGTAAAAGGAAGTTTAAAGATACATGAAAGAACCCATTCCAGAGAAAAGCCTTATGAATGCAAACAATGTGGCAAGTGTTTTACCCAAGCAGGAAACTTGCGGACACATAAAAGAGTCCATACTGGAGAAAAGCCTTTTGAATGCAAACAATGTGGCAAGTGTTTTAGCGTCCCAGGAAATTTAAAGAAACATGAAAGAGTCCATACTGGAGAGAAGCCGTATGAATGCAAACAATGTGGAAAGTGTTATACCCAAGCAGGAGATTTGAGGAGACACGAAAGAGTCCATACTGGAGAGAAACCTCATGAATGCAAACAATGTGGCAAGTGTTTTAGCGAAGCAGGAAGCTTAAAGATACATGAAAGAGTCCATACTGGAGTGAAACCTTATGAATGCAAACAATGTGGAAAGTGCTTTAGCGTAGCAGGTCATTTGAAAAGACATAAAAGAATCCATACTGGAGAAAAACCCTATGAATGCAAAGAATGTGGCAAGTTCTTTAGCGTGGTAGGTCATTTAAGGTCACATGAAAGAGTCTATACTGGAGACACGCCTTATCAATGCAAACAATGTGGCAAGTGTTTTAGCCAAGCAGGAAATTTAAAGAAACACGAAATAGTAGTCCATAATGGACAGAAGCGTTATAAACGTAAGCAAATAGAAAAGTCTTTTCGCAACAGTAAAAGTGTCAGGAAACATGAAAAAGCACGAAAAGGTTCTTCGAGTGCAAATGGACATAAAGTAGAGAATCGTCGCCCCTGCACTCGGCAAAACCATAGTTCACACCAGGGTGTAAAATACAGCTGTTGGCTTTGCCAGGAAGAGTTGAGCAGTGAGGAGCTTCTTCTTGCACACTACGAAATCATATGGTATTTGAGGAGCCGTCAACCTGAACTAGAAGATTTTGGGTTAAATTGGTTATACAGCTGTAACTCATTGGCGATAATCTTTGCTCTTTTATAACTTCATGAAATCGTCTTGACGCACAATGTTAGCTTCTGTTGGACGTTGCTTCCACTGTCATATGCGATCAGGTATTTTAGGCTACCTTGAAAATTGCACTATATGCATCTAAACACAGTATATTTTGAGTCGCACAATGTCAAACTATGGAAATTGCCCTTTTATTTGTATTCAAAATAATCTTTAAGCGATTTTTTTTTTAACACTTTTTTTAAGCGATGCGCGTCTTCAATCGCAGGGTTCCCAAAATTAATTGTTATGATGATGATGATGACGTTGACGATGACGATGATGATGATGATGATGATATATACAAGACTAAACGTTATGGAAAAAGGGTCTTGACAAAACCGAACGTTTTCGGCGCATGGTTTTATACTTATAACTCATTCCCGAAGGAAACAACCGCACGACAAAGCATTTAATTAGTTTGTTCAAAGTTGGACTCTTTGGTCGGATAATTAGTCCCCGTCAGTGACCTTTCTCTTGAAGTATGATCTTGATTCGAACAGAGCACTTTAAACTGGAATCTGTGACTTACCATGGGTTTCCAGAAGGTGGCGCGATGGTTTTAATTTACGGCAGGCATTCGAATGTTCAATTATTCGCACTTCATTGTATCACTTTGCAAAATAGTTGAATGCGGACAGTAGATTTTCACTTTCTTTGCTTGTGCTTGCTGATGTATGTAAACATAAAACCCACACGATTGAGTGATTGATACTGTAGGTACAAAACTCAGCTTAGGGCATCTCAACTCATTCCTGCCGCTGGACTGATAGGAAAACTTCTATCATGTACGGTAGCTTTACTCCTTTGGATAGCATTTTTTTCCCGTTTCGCTTGCATGCCACACCGAAGGTAAAGAAAAGTAATTTAAATGAACACTTAAAGAAAATATTTGCTTGCGAATAGGATTTTTATGTTCTTCCCCGCGGTTCCTATTAATCCTATTATGTTACTTCAGCCACAAGCAAGTTTTTAGTCACCGCGCGCAGTTTGTTACGCCGCAATGATGGTTATGTAATCAAGCAAGTCACGTAGTGGGGTTAGCGTTGGAGGTGTTATATTTTCATTACGCCGACCCCCCTCTTTCTACTGTATCACGAGTTAGCTCGGCTCCGCAACGAGGAATTCATTCATTCTGCAGATCATCGCTCGTGATATTGCGTCTTTTCAACCCCACCTCCTCCTCTTGTCCCGTCTGCGTGCCTTACAGGCGGCCTACTTCTTTTTCAGGCGTTTTTGTGCCCTCACCTTTACAGGGCGGAATCGTTTTGTCCAATTCCTTAGATTGTGCATGTTACTTAATTCGAGATTGACATTAAACCGGCCTCGGCCATTTTACTCCAGACCACCGGTTGTTTTGTGATTAGTAGCGCCCTGTAAACAAGCGCGGGAAATGAAGCCCAAAGATATAATCTCCCTTGAGAGGACATAGGGGGGAAAATACTTAAAAGCTTCTTTATTTACAAAAAGAATACCACTGAAAAACGAGCGAAAACCATATGGAAAGATTTTGAGATGTCAAACTATTGTTCAAAAAAGAATTACTGCAGCCCTCCTTCGTTTTCATTGTCCAAAAGCGGGGCTAAAGCTAAAAAGCTACAAAATTGCAATGTAAACGATAATGACTTTAGAGACTATTTCACCGGGCTGTCCAACTTTATACAAGTGAACTAAAAAAGTTGAGTAGTTCAGTTGAAAAGATAGCCGGGTTCTATAAAGCCATGATATGACAATGGCATTCGACTCCCTGTTCTTTCCATGAATTTTCTCTGCGAGGTTTCGCAGAAACATTTTACACTCGGGCCCCATTCCACCATTTGTGCCCCGTTTGAGTAAAGTACCCCATCTCTATATCGAAAACGTGCTGTTGGTATTTTGTCTTCTTCTCAACCTCTTGGTCTTTAAAATAACTGACTTAGCCTTGTTCTGTTTGCTCTTGGAGTTTACATGCGTTACTCGTATGTCAAAAAATGCTGTACTCCGAAAGAAATTCAATATTTTCTGGATACTAGTGTTATGTTTTCGAGTGTTTTCAAGCAACTTGCCTCTCGAACATAGATATAATCTGTCAACAATGACGGCCATATATCTTATTTGCCACCTTAGTAAAGTTAAGTCCCCCAAAGAAATTCGACATGTTGTTAATCGTGAAAACAGCAATAGTCTTGTAAGGCGTACGGCGTAGAAATTCCAGTCTGGTATCTTTTTTTTTCTTATTTGTAGTCGCATATCCACAATTTTTTTTTTTTTAAGTTTCCCGTATCCCGTGGGACCACGTGGTCTGTGTTTCGCTAGTCGGGGAAGTTGAATACACCTTATTCCAAAGTGGCCGCCATTTAGATATTCTTTTGTTTTTATTTAAATTAGACCTTGATGCCTCTTTCAAGGCAAAATATTCTTTTCAATTTTCAGCTCAAGAACGAGGCATCAAGGGCTAATTTGAATAAAAACAAAAGAATATTTAAATGACGGCCATTTTGGAATAAGGTCTATCATGTCGAGCCAAAGCACAGCCATCTATTCGCTTCAAAAGCTCCCATTGCCTCGAGATTTCACCTAGATTATTCTCTACAATTGCGCTAACCATTGCTTTCCTTCATCGCCGTCTGAGTAGGAATTTAAGCTCGGAATTGAAATTTCACAGCTATTTTTTCGATAAAGCGTCCATTGAGTGGGATTAATGCATGTACGTCGTATCGCAGAGATATGTTTCATCGTGACCCGTAGGAGGAAAACAGCCATATTTTTTTAAGTTATCAAACGAAGAGTTCAACCGGTCAGCAAACACTTTGTCTAAACACCAAATTTGAAGCAACTTTCACATGTACGATAGTCACTAAATTCATAACTCTAGCAAAAGTCCTCACTCAGATAAAAGTGTTGCACTCTTTCAAAGATGTTGCGGTTCATTATACCGAGAGTACTTTTTATCGATCATCGCTATGTAAGTGTTATGTTTATTGTTTGCAATATTGTACGCTACATAATCAGGATAATTAAAAACTATCAATAATAAAGGATTAGTGAGGTGCAGCGTCGACGAGGCTTTTGAAAGTAGTTGTATATTGTGGGGAGAATCATTTTATACCGCTTTCTACTAATTGTTCAGTAATTAAGGTATCGCACTATATGTATTTATGCAATATCAGCGTTATG
>OX421445.1:55557339-55564839 GCA_949126865.1 Montipora capitata
ACTTATAACCTTATAATAATTATTTTACCATGTTACTGGTAAGTCCATTGAAATTTCCATGTCCAAGGCTGGACCAAAACTATTATAATCTTGTAATTTTCTAAGTCAGTGGCAAATCCATGGAAATTCCCATGTACAAGGCTGTATCAAAACTACTTATAATCGTATAATTTTGTGATGTCACTGGTAAATCCATGGAAATTTCCATGTAAACAACTAGATCAAAACTATATGCTGTGAGCCAGCAGGCGAGCAGCGACAGTAATCTTGATGGTCTCCCTGTGTGCTATATGCCAGCAAAAGTTTGGTTTCTCAATTTTGTGTTTGTCTGTCCAGATGATTTGACATCATTCTGTGATCCTAGCAACAGAAAAAAAAGAATTTTAGTCAAAATCATGGAAGGTTTATATTGAGAGCTTTTTTAGAGCCTAGCAAAGGCATATGGATGGTTCTTATGGCAAAACATGGCAACCATAAAAGATATTCATGTTAACGATTATGAGCAGAAGGTGAGATTCTGATTCTGTTGCATAAATATCATTACGTATCACTAATACTCCATGTGGCTTGTTTATAACTTCCGCCATTAACTTGTTTTCCTCTCTCAAAAGTACCTATTTTTTGCATAGAATAACCTTTTAGAATGATGTTCTGGTTTTTGAGATGGTACTTTTCGATTAGGGGGCGCATTGTGACAAAAAAATTCATCACTTTAGGGGACGCATATGTTTATTATGTGTATGTGATCGCTTTTGCTTGTGTTCTTTTTATCACGTCGCTAAAAAACAATCAAAATATATTTGCAGAAGGTCAGTTTCTCTGAAATTTGAAAGGGTGATTGCTAAACAGTGGAGAATGGATCTTTACTATCAATAAAAGTCCCTGTGTTTTGCATGAGAATAATGCGACTTTTGTTTCGTGAGTGAAGTGATGTTTGCCTTTGTCCTTGTTATGCAAGTTTTGACAGGGAATATTAATTTACTTGGACACAAAAGATGCAACACTTAGTGGGCAAAATATTTTAAGTAAATACTTTAAAAAAAATTCACAAAATTGTCCATATTTCAGTTATAAGACATCTTTTATGCAGTTGAGTGAATAGCAAAAAAATCTTTGTCTTAAATCATTGAGTTGTTTCAATGTATTAAATACAACTGCCAGCTTTAAAAGTTATGCATACAGATAGCTCTTATTAACCGAGCAGGAGGTCTGTATAGGAGAATCTTGACTGAGGTCGTGAGTACAGACTGAATGCGGTGAGGTCTGTACACACGACCGAGGTCAAGATTCTCCCATACAGACTGACTAAGCTTGGTTAATAAGATATTTATTATATGGGAAACAAAAACAAATTATTAGGTTTAAGGTACCTGGTGTGTACTAACTTAAAAGATGTGTGGCGATGAGCTGAACTTAATGCTGCCAAAGTTTGCTCGTCCTCCTTACCTTTATCTCTCATCCTGCTTTTTGGCATTCCTTATAAAACTCATTAATAATTCATGATGGGAAAACAAAAGAAATGTTTTATTAATCAATATCTGTATTTCCAATACAGCTTTCGCTTCATTTACATAAATGTTTCTTTCAATTTTCACGGTTAAAATGTCTTGAATCACCAAAAATACCTAGTGTACATTAACACTTAAATGCTGACATTTCATAAGCACAATACAATATTCGCGCCCGTATTGTATCGGATATAAAATGTCTCGCCTTCGGCTTGACATTGTATATCCAATACAATACGGTCGCTCATATTGTATTTAGTATATAAAATACTCCTTATTTTTGCATGTTAGCTTTCAACTTTTCACTGCAAAACATTATCGGTCTAGATGCCAGTCTACATGGGTAAATCTAGAGCATGGTCACCATCAATTTCAGCCAATCAAATTCGTGAATAACAATTTGGTAGATCCCAGTCCTTGTGAGACAGAGCCAATACTAACTTCCACATCTCACTCGCAGCACTTCACTTGCAAATGTAACAACTAGTTGCAATTTTGTAATTTCTCCATGCCACTTGTAATCCATGGAAATTTTCATGTACAAGGCTGGATCAAAACTACTCATAATCTTATAATTTTGCCATGTCACTAGTAAATCCATGGAAATTTCCATGTAAACAACTATGTCAAAACTATTTATAATCTTGTAAATGTTGCTTGCCACTTGTAATTCCATGGAAATTTATATGTACATGTACAAGGCTGGGTCAAAACTAGTTATTATTTTCTGTTATTATACCAAGTCACTGGTAGATCGCTTACCGGTAAGTGGTTGTTGACGTGTGTCAACAGAAACAATTATATTCTTATCAAGGTGTAAACCGTATTAAGTTGCATTACTCGAGTTATGCGAGGTCACGTTTTTCATCAGAATTGCTTCCGTTTGGAGCTTGATATTTTGCTGTGAGAATTTAGGGACAAAACTTTAATTATCTCAGTAAATTGAAATCACCTGATTCTTCCATTTTTTGATTTTCAAACCCATTACATCAGAAGAAGTTAAAACAGGAAATTTTATCTCAACCAAATAATAAATCCTGTGCCTTATACTCCTTCTCTACAAAGCTGCTTAAATATTCGTGCCATATCATAACTCCAGTCCTTTCTCATATTTTTTGTTTATCAGTTACACCTGGTGCCTATCCTTCAAAACTTAAAGATTTCCAAAAGAATGCCAATTTGTAGAAGTGAGACGAAACGAACCCCTTATAATTTCGACCAATATCTCTTTTGTCGAATTTTAATGGGATTTTTGAAAAACTATCATAATATCATATAAAGGAATTGATTGACAAAAACAATCTAATGTACTCCTCACAGTATGGCTTCAGCAAGTCGCATTCCAGGGAGGCCACCCTGTGGACCCTGTCCACGGACTCCTTCATGGACCTGGTCCATCGACTACCCCAGTGGACAACCCGTCATTTTGTTTACAAGTTACAGGCAGAAAAAATCTTAAGACGAAAGAGAGATTTTACCACAATTGCTTGTAATCTCGCAATCTGATTGGCTAATTTGCAGTTGTCGACAAGAGTCTAGACAACGCTGTACGCGTCATGCTCGCGTCATTTTGTCACGCAATGTAATAGCCAATCAGGAACGCCTATTTTGGGAAATAAACCAATCATATTGCGAGAAAGTTATAGACAACGCTTGCTCTTTCTTCGTGTCATGATTTTGGTCACGCTGTGAAATAACAACTTTCTTAGGCGTCGAATATTGTGGTAAAAAACAAATCGAAAGTGGTTCAGCGTTGTCTGTACTCTTATCGACAACGATATTCGTCATCACAGTGGTCAAAATTTGTAGTGGGCATACTCGGCTGCGCCTCATGAGTCCACAACATTTTGACCACTATGATGACGAATATCTTTGTCAATAAGAGTATAGACAACGCTGAGCCACTTTCGATTTGTTAAAGTGACCCTCACTTATCTTGACAATTTAGTGACAGACACATAAAAATTTTAGGTGCTTCCAACGGGATTCGAGCCCATGGTCTCTGTGAAGCCGTTGCAGTGCTCTACCAACTGAGCAACCAAGCCTCTCCCTCAATTGAAGGATTATTCTTAATTGTCAATTTCTTCCAAGTGAAGAATTATCTTTCATTTTGGACACTGAAAGCTTAATAGGGATCGTGGGAAATGAACATATTTCTATTAAAAGCCGAACCCTAATGTCTGGACTCGCAGGACTCGAACCTGGGAACATGTGATTAAGAACCCCTTCACTTAACCACTAGACTACCATATCACTAACTGCGAGGCTGTCAATAATTGTTTTTTCCTAAATTGCCGCTGTAAACGTGTATTAACACCCGCTAAGAAGCAAGCTTACACAGTGACTAATGTCGGTTACCCAACTTCAAGATAAAGCTAACCATTTTAAAATCAAGCTTCAGACTTAACCACTATTCAGCAATGATTTTATATACATACTAATTAGTCTTGATAAATAATCGGGACATTTTCTAGCCAGTTGATCTTTAGTGGTTAAGTGGATAAAAACAGTTCCTGCAAAGTGGGTGCTCCAGGTTCAAATGCTGTCCAGGGGCTGCTTTTCTTTTTTTTCTTTTTATTTACTACCACAAGTCCTGGGACAGAGTAATCTAAATGGAGGATTATACTTCATTTAGAGCAAACTGACAATGAAGGATAACCCTTCATTTGAGGAAGAGATCGTGTTGAACTGGCCTATGAAGTCACTAGGTTGGGCTCATTTGTTGCGGTGAAGGAATGAAATGAAAGTGCGAGTTACAGACAAATCCCTTTAGAGCCAATAAATAAGTAGTATATAGGTGTCTACAAGAGACGATTTTTTATTGTGTCTCAGCAACTCCTTGTAGCTTAGAGACACAACACTTTCTGCAACAGGTGAGCAGTTCTAAGGATGGCCGATAATTGTACACTTCCAAGGAAGTAAGGTACATCTAGCTTGCCAAACCAGGTCTTTGCACCCTTTGATATGCTTCCAAGAGCAACAATCACGATAGGTATTATTGCGACTTTCGAGGCTCCATGAATCCTACAAATGCTAGTTCCTGGTACGTTTCAACCTTCTCGTCTTCAGTTCTGATGATGTTCAGGTCCGCTGGCACAGCTATGTCAATAACTGTCCATTTCTGTGTGTCTTTATGCACTTTAGTAATATCTTCTTCTTCTTCTACACTACCTCGTGGTTTTCGTAGTAGTTTAGTATAGTTGAGGAAAGCGTGACACTTAGTTAATGTGACCTGTCGAACTATAAGTTGATAAGTAGATCAGTGACTCGCCTGAAACGAATCGGAAGTATTGTTGCTTAAACAAACTTGCAAATATGCTGTTTACGTGTTTCAAACACAGTCAATGTATTACATCGTGTGAACTTGTCCTTTCTTCCACTCGGATTTCATGTAGTGATCTAAACGCCTAGTTCTTCAGGATTTACTTAAGAATCGATGTGTAAGTAAGACGTTATAGACCTCTTTCATAATGGTGGACAAATCAATTATTCTTCTGTTTTAATGCTAATAATCATTTCTAGCCAAATTTCAAAAGAATATTTGTTTCAAAACGAGGGAAGTAGGTGTAATTAACATAAATACAAAAGAATGTAAAGGTGGTCGCCATTTATGAAAGTGGTCTATGCTCACGTTCGAATTAGGATGTTTACTATTACGGACACATCATATGCTCCCTCACATATTCCAGAACCCAAACTTTATCCCCACGAACGCACTTGATTCACCTATGATTAATAATAATACCGTGACACCGTTGCAATTCCTTCATCCGGTGTGATTTTAACACTTGCTGTTTCTTACTAATCATTTTGTCATTTAATCAAGGACATCTAAATCAACCATTGATATTAAACCGTAAAACATCAGTGCTATTCACATTACTCACGACTGAAAAACTTCATCCCTTGCAGTATATTACATTTTTTTAAAAACAATGGCCATATTGCGTAAAAAGATTAAGAAGACTTCGTCCCTTGCAATAGTGACATTTTTTAAAGAATGATGGCCACATTGCGTTTAAATTGACCTTGCGTTTCCTTAGTTTCTGTTTCGACTGGTACATTTTCGTGACCGCCATTATCAAATTGTGTACTCACAACGCCCTTTTCATATTCAGTACTGATTTAATCTCCCCTCTTCAACATCAATTTCTCCGTTTGTAAACGGCCACTCCTCTACCTTGGCCCTGGACACATTGAATTCTACGTACAACTATACTTAACAGCAGGGGCAGCTGTAATGTTAATTATTACTACTCATACATATACTGAAATTGTAACCTTGACTTGCCTTGGCTGTCGGTTAGATGTTGTTGATGGAAATGGGTTCTTTATTTGTGTTTAATTTAGGGCAAAGTTAGATCACAATCCGCCACTGGTGTCAATATCAGTCAAGTGCCGGAATTCACGTGCTGTCAGCAGCACTTCGTGACATAAACACACAAGCAGCTGTCTCAACGAAGAACGGAGTCTTATGAGACAAAAACTCGAAAGCAGAGAGAAGCCTTACAAATGCAAACAATGTGGCAAGTGTTTTAGCGAAGCGGGAAGTTTAAGGAGACATGAAAGAGTCCATGCTGGAGAAAAGCTTTATGAATGGAAACAATGTGGCAAGTGTTTTCGCCGAGCAAATCACTTAAGGAGACATGAAAGAGTCCTTACTGGAGAGAAGCCTTATGAATGCAAACAATGTGGAAGGTGTTTTAGTGTAGTAGGACATTTACAGAAACATGAAAGAGTCCATACTGGAGAAAAGCCGTATAAATGCAAACAATGTGGCAAGTTTTAGCCAAGCAGATAACTTAAGGAGACATGAAAGAGTCCATGCTGGAGAAAAGCCTTGTGAATGCAAACAATGTGGCAAGTGTTTTAGCACAGCAGGAAATTTAAGGACACATGTAAGACTTCATACTGGAGACAAGCCTTATGAATGCAAACAATGTGGCAAGTCTTTTAGCGTATCAGGAAGTTTAAGGAACCATGAAAGAGTCCATACTGGAGAGAAGCCTTATAAATGCAAACAATGTGGCAAGGGTTTTAGGGAAGCAGGAAGTTTAAGGAGACATGTAAGAGTTCATACTGGAGAGAAGCCTAATGAATGCAAACAATGTGGAAAGTCTTTTAGTGTATCAGGAAGTTTAAGGAGACATGAAAGAGTCCATACTGGAGAGAAGCCTTATAAATGCAAACAATGTGGCAAGTGTTTTAGCGAAGCAGGAAGTTTAAGGAAACATGAAAGAGTCCATACTGGAGAAAAGCCTTATGAATGCAAACAATGTGGCAAGTCCTTTAGCGTAGAAAGAAATTTAAAGACACATGAAACAGTCCATGCTGGAGAAAAGCCTTATGAATGCAAACAATGTGGCAAGTGTTTTCGCCGATCAGATCACTTAAGGACACATGAAAGAGTCCATACTGGAGAAAAGCCTTATGAATGCAAACAATGTGGCAAGTCTTTTAGCGTAGGAGGAAATTTAAAGACACATGAAAGAGTCCATGCTGGAGAAAAGCCTTATGAATGCAAACAATGTGGCAAGTGTTTTCGCCGATCAGATCACTTAAGGAGACATGAAAGAGTCCATACTGGAGAAAAGCCTTATGAATGCAAACAATGTGGCAAGTCTTTTAGCGTAGGAGGAAATTTAAAGACACATGTAAGAGTCCATACTGGAGAAAAGCCTCATGAGTGCAAACAATGTGGCAAGCGTTTTAGCGAAGCAGGACGTTTAAGGAAACATGAAAGAGTCCATACTGGAGAAAAGCCGTATGAATGCAAACAATGTGGCAAGTGTTTTAGCCAAGCAGGAAACTTGTGGATACATGAAAGAGTCCATGCTGGAGAAAAGCCTTATGAATGCAAACAATGTGGCAAATGTTTTAGCGAAGCAGGAAGTTTAAGGACACATGTAAGAGTTCATACTGGAGAGAAGCCTTATCAATGCAAACAATGTGGCAAGTGTTTTACCCAAGCAGGAAACTTGCGGACACATAA
>OX421445.1:55569839-55577339 GCA_949126865.1 Montipora capitata
CTGTGCTGGCCAAATCGAACAGAGTTCGGAACAGTCGGAGGACAACAGTGTCGCCATTTCGCGAAAAGACCAGGGTGAGGATGATGAACCAATTGTCGACGAGAGCACGAGGGAAAGCCGCTCAACTCGGAAAGATGTGGAAAAATAAAAAATCCTAAGAAGTGGTCATGGACATCGGAAGCGGTGGAGATATTCCTGAAGTACATTACAGAGTTCAAAGCCAAGTGCGAGTTTAACGGCATGGACTTCGAGGCCGATCCATCCACAATGTATGCGGAAATGCGCCCGGTGCATGGTGGTGGATTTTCCCAAAGAGTTTTGCCCTGAAATTGTTCAGGAGCCGGGAAAAGAACTTAAGGATATGAACAATGAGGAATATGAATTTTACCGAAAAGAGCCTCCCCTCGGCGCCAAATTCAATAATCGCGATAGCCCTAGGGACAAGACTTTGCATGTAAAGGGACGCTATCTTTTGCCCCTTATACGAGGAGGGTCACCCTTTCTCCATGTAAACAGGCCCTAAGACAAAATGTTCTATTAACTTGCCCGATGCACTCTAGCCTATGTCTTTTCTAATTACAAGCGCTTGGAAAGAACCATACGATATCACTAACCTTCACAACCTTTCCTCTGTACGCAACCCTTGCGTTCAAATATGCGAATATCAATATCTATTGCACTTAACCATCCATCCTTCCCCCTCAACTGCTACCTGTACGCTTACAAACATATCGAACGCACTCGCCTTAGTTTTTGAGAAAAACCGTTTTCCCCATACAAATCCTTGTATTTCTACTCTTGTATAATATCGTAAGTACACGGATACACATTCATCGAGCTTGCGCTACCTGTGCCTACATGCAAATGTCGCTTATGATCGAGGTTCAACTAGAAATAGGCCATTTCCGAGTTCATGTCTGCTTCCTTTTCAAAGCGAGTGTAGGTGGGAAGTTTTTCTTCTGAAAATTACTTTTCATTCATATGTAAAGTAGAACTAATTATCATCGCAAAAACTTCGCACTTATACTCGCTTTGAAAGGGGAGGCAGACGTGAACTCCGAAATGGCCTATTCAGTCGTCTTTTCCCTAACCCTAGGGGGTTATGACGAAATTCATGATCAATAACAGGATAGACGCATAAAAAACTGACATCAATTTGTTTTTTATAATAGCAAAAAGGCAGAGGGGTCAAAATTAATTCAAAACACGAGAAGAAAGCGAGACAAAAAATGCGAGCAACTTCAACCTGACGCGAGCAATATTGCGTCATTATCGCATAAATTATAAATTTGTGTCTGTCCGCTTAGTGTCAATATTATACAATGCTGATGCTATCTCAATTTTGATTGGCTAAAAGCACCTCGCTAATTCTAGATGGCGCTGTGTCATCGCGTCACATCTACAGACACTGGCATTTATGCATGTAGGTATGACGCGTTTTTGCAGACAATGGTTTTCATCACCTGATAAGCTAGCCGGCGGTTTGAGCAAGATTGTGCGAGGTGAGAGGTGAGGAAGTGGCTATTAATCCGCACCAGTTATTTCCTGTTATTAGCCTTTCTCAAGAAGAATTTATTGTACGGAACTCTCATTCAGAGATAACGAAAAATTTTAATTTCTTTAACTGTAATGTCAACATTCATTAAACGCAAATGAAGTTTTGTTTACATCTCGATATCGGGAACATTTTTCATAAGACCGTACAACTCGGTTTGTGTTATCCGCCTCAGCCTTCGGCTTCGGTAGATAACACAAACCGCTATCATGCTCAACCTCATCCAATAATTGCTTATTATAAAATTAGCCAATTTTTGCAGTCATTGTAAAATTGTTTAAAATTTGCAAACATGAACAGCCTCTCCGTTCTCTCAAGACCGCTGGCCAGAATGGGCCCTCTGTGATGATTCAAGAGGACTTCAAACAGTCCTTCAAAGAGGTTTTAGGGAAGTGGCTTCGAGTTTGAGCAGATTCGAGCTGTTTTGAGGGAGCAGAAGGTTAGAATGTTTGTTTATTGCAATTCAAGTAAGAGTTCAGTCTCTTGGAAAGTGTTGTATCGTTACTACTTTGTGTGCATGCCTCCTCGGTAGTGCTCAATGATGCCCGCCCTTTCTTAATTATTTAAGTTAGAATTTGTCTAATCAAATCACTGAATTTCCGGCATAAAAAAGACATCATTTAAGTCTAAGCACTCATTTTAAAACGGTTAGCATTCCATTTTTTGCGACAAGTACTTATATCAGTTAAACACATTGAAAATTTAAAGCCAATAGCTTGAGTCGTGGTCGAGTATTTTAAATTATTGGAGAGAGTGAAGATGGCGAGATTTGCATAGAGTAGCGAGCTGTCGCAGAAATGGATTAAACATATTGACGGCTGTAATCGGCAACATGTGAGCCGTCTAAACTAAGATTGCAGTACATAAATTGAATATTAATTTCGCGAAGAGGAGCACGAAATTCAGAAATTATCGGGCTGCCGGTAGTTTCGATATCCTGCCCAGCAAATAAAGTTACGCACCAGACAGTACAGCCAAAGCCAGGTACTCATTAATAAATGGCTTAACACGTAATTTTTTGACAGGAGATTTTCTGAAGTACAACAAAAGCAATCTAACAAACGTTTCTTTGCTACTAAATTTGCGGGCAAATAAATAGTTTTGCATATTATTTACACATTCCTGAATCAAAACTACTTATAATCTTATAATTTTTGCCAAGTTACTGGTAAATCCACGGTTATTTCAATGTCCAAGGCTGGACCAAAACTATTTACAATCTTGTAATTTTGCAAGTCGGTGGCAAATCCATGGAAATTATTATGTTCAAGTCTGGATCAAAACTAGTTATAATCTTATAATGTTGTCATGCCACTGGTAAATCCATGGAAATTTCCATGTAAACAACTACATTGTAGATCAAAACTATTTGCTGTGAGCCATCAGGCAAACAGCACATTAATCTTGATGGTTTCCCTGTGTGCTATATGCCAGGGAAAATCTTAGTTTCTCAATTGTGTGTTTGTCTGACCCAATGATTTTGACATCATTCTGTGATCCTCCTGCAAGACAAAAGTGCAGGGCTTGAAATTAACAAAAAAATCCAGTCGCATTTTGCGATAAGGTAGGAAAATTTTGTCGCAATTTTGCAAATTTTAGTCGCAAAATCGCTGCGCTGCATTCTGTTGTCAGCGGTTTACAAAAAAATATGAGCCCGCAATACTTGTGTGTAAAGAAACCACTGAAAAGGGCGAATGATCGAAGGAATGGAGCTGTGCACGTAACATCACAGCTAAATTACTGTAAAATTACGCTATGTTTAGAGAAAATTCACAGCGAGAAACAAAATAATTTTGTCATTTATTTATTTATTTTAGCCAAAGTAGCAGCAATGTGGCAACTGCTAACCCTTTTGTTTCGAAAGAGCGAAGGTGACAACAAGTCGTAAATTTGCGACTTCTCCAGATATTTTAGTCGCAAATGTGACTATATTGGTCACAATTTCGAGCCTTGAAGTGGCATCTACAGCAGAGGAAGAAAAAAAGGAATTGTAGTCGAAATCACATAAAAATTACATTGAGAGCTTTTTTAGAGCCTAGTGAAGGCATCTGGATTGTTTTTATGGCAAAACATAGCAATCAAACAATATTCATCTGAAAAATTATAAAGGTGAGCTTCTGAATTTAAAGCTTTGACCTGGGCCCGGGATCTTTTTGTTTTTGAGCGCCTGGTAGGTTGTGCCATGTATCAGTGAGATAGCTGGCATTCTTCGATGCTTGAGTTTATTACGCATACGTGATCACTTTTGCCTGCGTTCCTTTCATGAATCACATCTGTAAAAAGCAATCTTAAGATATTTGTGTAAGGGCGATTTCTCTAAAATTTAAAAGGGTGATTGCTAAACAGTGGAGAATGGATCTTTGCAGTGGATAAAAATCCCTGTATTTTGCAAGAGAATAATGCGGTTTTTGTTTCCTGATTGATGTGATGTTGATCTTTTCTCCTTGTTATGCAAATTTTGACAGGAATATTAAATTACATGTACAAAACATTTGTACTGAAAGAATGCGAAACCTTTATTTTGAGCATTTTACTTTGACATAAAGATGCAACACTTAGCCGGAAATATTTTTTTTAAGTGAATATGTGGAACATTTTTAACCAAAGGGTCATAATTTAGTTGTAAGACATCTTTTATGCAGTTGAGTCAATAAAAAAATTGTTGTCTCACCTGTAAATCATTCAATTGTTTCAATGTATTAAATACAAAGTTCTGCCAACTTTAAAAGTTGTGCAAATATTACTGAGTACTAACTTCCACATCTCACTCGCAGCACGTCACTTGCAAATGGAACAACTAGTTTTAATTTTGTAATTTCTCCATGCCACTTGTAATCCATGGAAATTTCTATGTACAAGGCTGGATCAAAACTATTCATAATCTTATAATTTTGCCATGTCACTGGTAAATCCATGGAAATTCCTAAACCAAAACTATTTGTAATCTTGTAAATTTTCCTTGCCACTTGTAAATACATGAAAATTTCTTTTCACAAGGCTAGATCAAAACTACTTATTATCTCTGGAATGTTACTCAGTCACAGGCAAATCCATGGAAGTTTCCATGTAGAAGGCTGGACCAAAGCTATTTATTAAGTTAGTCCGGTAATTTTACTATGCCATTTGTAAATCCATGGATCAAAACCATTAGTTTTATAATTATTATAAACCACGTACTGGTAGCTTAGTTGGATGAGCATCGGGCTGTCATGTGGGAGGTCGCGGGTTCGAACCCTGGCTGGATCAACACTCAGGATCTTAAAATAAATGAGGAGAAAGTGCTGCCTTTGTCATTTCATCCACAAATGGTTACACTTTCAAGTCTTCTTGGCTAAGGATTATAAACCGTAGGCCCCGTCTCACCAATTTCTTCCATGTTGATAAGTTCCCAGTGGGACATTAAAGAACCCACACACTATTCCAGAGTACTTTTGTGGCTGTACTTTTCTCTCCAGCAGAAGTTGCCGGGTTGGTAGTGATGTCCCTAAAAAGGCTTATGGAATTTTCCATGTATTAGGCTGGACCAAAACCATTTAGATCCCTGTAATTTTACCAAGTCAATGGTTACCGGTAATCCATGAAAACTTCTATGTACAAGGCTGGACCAAAACTATTTATATTCTTGTAATTTTACCATATTACTTGTAAATCCATGGAAATTTCTATGTACAAGGCAGGGTCAAACCTACTAATAATCTTACTACAGGTATAACACCAGTAGATCTGTGGAAATTTCCTTGGACATGACTAGAATAAAATTATTTATGATCTTGTAATTTTACCATGCCGCACGGTAAATCCATGGAAATTTCCATGTACATGTACATCCAGTTTTAAGAACTTTTCTTCTTTTAGTCATTGGTTTTACGTTATTAACCCGTATGCTCAGTGCACTACCCTTAACAATAGCGTGTATTACTGATAGCAAATAGACCCCTGGGCTATATTGGTATGTGCCACTGTAAAGGGTATAGTTTTCACGCAGTTTACTCTAGGATAGGGTATATAAATCAGAGGGTTTGTGTCTAGAATAGGGTATCATTTTTCACGAGATTTTATGGAGACTAAGGAAACCAGGGATTGCCACTCAGAAATATAAAGAAATCAAATCGACAAAGTTTAAATTTAGCAACTCAGTCTTAGCGGTGTCGATAGATGGCCATCATTAAACACAACTGGATATTATTAACTGTCAAAAATCGGGATTCAGACGTGATAATGCGACCGTGCGTGCTTGGCATTGCTCTAGGAAAGAATGGGATTTGGGGAGTTATTCTGGTATATGGTAGCAAAATTCAGCTGAACTACATGTACACCTGTAGCTCCCCCGGCCTTTTAGCCTATTACATGTATTCGCCACTCAATAGTATGAATACAATCACCCTAACAATCGGTATAGCACTAGTACTAGTGTACTAAGCGCCGCCATAACCGAAGATTCTGCACGCACTAACGTTCTTACGTACTAAGTATACGAATAACGGATGAACAATCGGCCTAACAATCGAAAAAGCACTTGTACTAGCGTACTAAGCGCCGCCATAACCGAAGATTCTGCGCGCACTAACGTTCTTACGTACTAAGTATACGAATAAGGGATGAACAATTGCCATAACAACTGGACTAGCACTAAGCGAAGAAATCTATATGTTTATATTTACCCTATAAATACAAGCTAAATAGAAATTAGACTAGAAGGAACGATACGTTAGAGAGTGAGGACGATTCTTTGTCCTTTTTCTTAAGCAAAGGGAGCGGAGCGGGGAGATTCTTTGTGCAATGCTTTATGTTGTTGGGGCAGAGGTGATGTAATATTTCGACGCGTAAATCTAGGAAAAAATTATTGTGCATGGCTGAGAATTGGGGTTGTTGCTAAAAAGGGTTATTTGTTGTATGTTTGTCTGAGGTAGTTAATTTTGATTTGAAGTGTAAACAGAATTTTACAAGAACTAACAAACAACATTCAAAAGTACGGAGCACTTGTAACAACGATTGTAAGCAAGGTAGTGACCATACATTATTATTCTTAATAATAATAAAAACGTGGAGAACCTAAACTTTTTCCTAAGAAATATTTTGAAAACATACAATGCTTCGTTTAAAAAAGAAAGGTAAATAGACAATATTGATAATAAGATGTTCTTGGAGTGCACTGTGAAATAAACAATAAAATGCGTCACGTACGCTGTATATAAATAACAGTAACAATTAATGGATGAAAAATTGAAAAACATCAGTTAAATGGCGAAAGAATATTTTCCAAATGCTCTGGATGGCTTAAGTGTTACTAATATTTTTAAAAATACAACCACAAAGGAACATGTTTCGATATTTCAAACATCATCAGCTATTTGCTTTCATGCTTAAATATAGCACTGTACTGGGATGAGTCATTGCCGCTAGCAAATGCGCATGCTCTTTAGTTTGAGCACTCTGGCATGCCTTAGATGTACTACATGTGCATTTGGGATGGCTTTTTTTAGTTTAACCTCCAACGTCGATGTCAGCACTGCACTGATGAGGCCCGTAAGACCGAAACAGCCCCGTTATCTGACCACAACTTTGTGAATTAGGTTTGCACGTGTAACTCTGTGTGTTTGCCTGTTAATCTCATTTGCTTGTAATTAGTCTCGCCCGTGCGAAATCGTATGTTAATTTCATCTACTTGTCAACAGTTTCGTGCAACTCTTTTTCGCTGTATTGACCGAATGCAAAAATGGCCGCCAACAAATTATTCTTTTGTCTTTGTGTTAATTAGCCTAGCTAGCCTCGTTTTATCATTTTTCACGAGATTTTATCGAGATTAAGGAAACCAGGGATTGCCTCTCAAAAATACAAAGAAATTTAAGTTTAAATTTAGCAAGTCAGTCTCAGCAGTGTCTGACGTTGGGTGGCTTCATAGCTCAGTTGGTTAGAGCGTCGCACCGGAATCGCGAGGTCACGGG
>OX421445.1:55594839-55597339 GCA_949126865.1 Montipora capitata
CGATTTAGCAAGAAATGGTGCGGGCAGTGCAAGAGCACTTACATTACTCCCGACATCACTCCAAACATCAGGCGCGTAGCGTCCTATACGCAAATACGCACGTGCGTACTTGAAGTGACCAGAAAATTTTGAAATTTTATACTAATTGTTTCTATTTTTAACTTTTACTTGTACGCAACCAAGATTTCCTTATGAAAACACCACTTTGATTAAATTCTAAACACTAAAACAAAAGCTATACCATGTTTTCACTTAGTTTTGCATTGTACTTTTTTTACACTAAACAATGCAGTAATGTTTGGCAGCGTGCAACAAAAGGCGAAGTTGCAAAGGAGCGACGTTCCAAGAACGTTCTTGGCAATTCCAGTCACGCCACAGATAACCCAGGCTCACTGTGTGTAGGTAAATATAGAGAACATATAAGGCGAAGTTTAGGTCCCAAAAATTTGCTAGAAAATGGAAATAAAAATCGATAAAACTTACCATGTGGTGAGCTGTTGTTGTCTTTAATACGTACACGAAGTTTCGGGGAAAATGGTCCCCGTTCACCTTCCTTCATAATATAGTGACAAGGTAGGAGACGGAAGCCAGCTTATGGACTCAGTGCCATTTTGAATTGGACACTTCGCGAGGACAACGCTTTCTGGCCGCCATTTTAGCAGGTTAACTTACAAGTTTTACGGAGTCTGGTGGCTTCGCGTTGCTACCTGGAGATGCTTCAGTGGATTCATGGTTTAGAGAAATTCATGTTCCACGAGCCTGGCGTGTTTATTTAGCGACTGAATTCGATTTTCGCGAAAAAAATCGTGCTTGTTTTGGGTCGATCGGAGTCCATAAGCTGGCTTCCGTCTCCTACCTTGTCACTATATTATGAAGGAAGGTGAACGGGGACCATTTTCCCCGAAACTTCGTGTACGTATTAAAGACAACAACAGCTCACCACATGGTAAGTTTTATCGATTTTTATTTCCATTTTCTAGCAAATTTTTAGACCTAAACTTCGCCTTATATGTTCTCTATATTTACCTACACACAGTGAGCCTGGGTTACCTGTGGTCACGCTAGCACAACCAAAACAATGTTTTATTTGCGCCAAGTTTGCTCAAAATAAGGGCAAGACGCTTTGTTCTTTGCTTGTATTCACACAACTATTTCGAACAAGAAATAAAGAACGCAGTATTTTTCGCTTAGTTTACTTAGGTTTCTAGATCATACATGTACTTGTGCGTACTTGAAAAAATGACCACGCTACGCGCCTGAACATTACTCCATTTTTGAAGCCTAAAATAATGCCTTTACAGCACAGCTACAGATAAAATATTGAAACTGGAGTGTAAAGGGTTTCAAAGGAAATAGTAGTAGGACTTTTCATGGTCATTTCAGCTTTATTTTAGGTAAATTGCAACATTACTCCATAAAGAGAGCTTAAATTGAAATAACGTATCTAATTAACCTTTGTGTATACATGATTTCAATGGAGTAATGTTGAAAATAAGTAGATACAATAGCTTTTGTCCATAATGAGAAACACATTGTACGTATTCCAGTATGCTTTACATATAACTACGTTATTGTTGCAAAATATCACATTCATTGGGCATATATTTCGCATTTTCTTATGGAGTAATGTAATGGAGTAATGTTCACATACATGTTTACTGTTCCCAAAATAGGTCAATGATTGACAGGCCATCCTACTCACGCTACTGGTGCAAAAGAAGTAATCACTGTTAATTTACTTATTTAATGTGACTCCGTCTATTTGAAATGCATATGACGTTTTTAAAAGGCGCTGCTCTTAACTTGGATTTCTTCAAACATCCCGTCCAGGGGAGAGTAGCATCACTGTTAGTCGTTTCATTTTTACATAAACTAGTACACGCTCTGACCGTGCGTAGTGTTTGAGCAGTGTTAGCCCCTTCTGACCCCTCTGTGACTGTACCTTTCTTTTTTATAGCCAGTTATTGGTCAGATCCATTTGCAACAGCTCGTTCTATGCTGTACAATGCTTTCATTTGTTAAGATGTTCCTTTTACAGTTTTGGCCAGTAGAGTGCAACTGGAAACCAGGGCCCGGTTGTTCAAAAGCCGATTAAGGGTAATCCCAGATGTAAAATTAACCAAGGACTTTATTTCTTTACTCCCAAATGCTGTTCAACGCTGATATTCGACAAAACTTTACACTAGAAGAATTCAATCTTGAAAAACAAAAATAAGCAAAAGAAACTTTCACCAAATGTTGAAAACATGAAACAAAGGTTTACGCTAATCCTGGATTAAGTTAATCGGCTTTCGAACAACCGGGCCCAGATCAGGTGGACTTGGGTTCACCCTCAATCGTGTGTACATAACTAGTTTTGCTGTTCAAGTTGTGATGTGTATAAATTAGCTGTGAGGAAATAAAATTGATTGCTTGTTTGATTTAAGACCTCCGTTACAATAGACCATTTTCGAATTCTCACAGCTGGACTGGATCTAGAATGAAATGGAGGCTAATGCGG
>OX421445.1:55604839-55619839 GCA_949126865.1 Montipora capitata
TAAAGGTGGAATTCCGATTTCATACACCAAGAGAGACTTTTTCAAATCGAAGTTTGAAGAGAAGCAGGTTTTTTTACCGCTAGTGTTCGTCTTCACAGTTGTAACTGGTTTTACACAGAAAAGCGAAGTCCAGTGCCTCATACTTTCACGCCACTCTATATAGTTTGTGAGGTTTTGGGGTCGTAAGTTGTCCTGAAATGCATATAACGTACATGTATGTTTTTAACTTCGAGTTAATATCTTGTCGACATTGTTCATGTAATACAATGTAAGTTTTCTCGCTTTATAAGCCAAGGCGACAGAGCGGCTGCCTGTTATATTTTAAAACAGCGGCAAATATTGACAACAAACCCTGTTATTTTTTTCCCTTTAACAACGTTCATTGCTATGTTTTGTGTAACTAAAAATACAATATGTCAACTGTCACATCTGCCTGCTGGGGGATTGTGTGCTTTTTCAAGTTTATGGGACTCTTTGCAAAGGGCGAGTTAAGTTAATTCAACAAAGTAAGCTGCTTTTTCCGTTTAGAGACTGAAAATGTCAGCAAAGGTGCTCTAGTTCAATGTGCAAAGCGCTTTTTTTGGCTTTTGATGCCAACAAAACAGTTCACCACACTAGAAAATTTTTATTCGAGGGCCACTTGCTACTGGCTCACAAAGACTACAGAATTTGCCACATGGATGAATACACACGTTTGCTGGAAAAACAAGATCAGCAACACAAATCAAATGTTGAATTGAGAGAAGAAAATTTGATGCTTCACAAAAAAGGACAAAGTTATATAGACAACACAGTTTTCAAGAAAAATATTGGACTGACATAAAAATTAATACCATGCACATGTAACCCTGTGAAAAAGCACCCCAAATGCCTAAATTTCCAATATAGGTTTTAGTCAGAACAAACTTTTCCTTATCACAGACTAAATTCTTATGGTCGTTAATTTTCTTTCTAGTGCAAATAATATTGAACAAAACAAATAGTGTATTGTAATAATCAACTGATGTATGTTTAGTATTTTTTCCTTTCATTTTCCCGAATTTGTTCTCCACCTATATAAATCTGTTTGGGTCAAGTTAGCAGAAAATTGGGGAATCCACTCAAAAGAGACACTTGTAATACCACTGGCAGTACTAAATCCTAACATTACTCAACAACAATGACAATATTATTTGTGTTCCTTTAATATATGTTTTACAACTAAAGGAGACACTGCATTTAGCTCTCTTGTGCACCATACAATTTCACAAGTCACTAGTCAACCACTAAACAAAAGGAGGAAAGTACTTATATGATCCAGACAAAACGGGAAATTTTGGTGGTGAACATTCTCCAGACCTGTTTGAAAATATCTTCCATGCCACAATGTATTTACAACAATGAAAAGGGTTTTCCGTGAACCAAGAAAGCTAATCTGCAGAGAGCAAAAGTAGGTTCCTGTACTACTGCACAACTTCAGTTTCTTCATAAATCAGGTATGGCTACCATTTCCTACAAACAAAAACAATGATAAAACCATTACACAGAAAGTGAATAATGACAGTGTAAGCACAAGGGGAAAGATAATACCTTACATTATGAAATTTTGAACCCAGGATACTGTGTTTTTAGCTTTCTGATTGGTTCACTCACTCTCAGTTAACAGCTCTTATACAGTATGACATAATATGGAAACTGATTGCGTCAAGTGTTACCACGCTGGAAACTGATTGGCTTTAAATTTGTCCAAGTGTTAAGAATCAAATGAAAATTTAATAAAACCATAATCAATGGATATGATTGAGTGGTTGATCTCATATCAACATGCACTCATGGAATTATAATAACATTCTTGTTCATCATTGTCTTGTGCTATAGGAATTATATGCTTATTAGTATAATTACTGAAAGTTCTCTGCCCTGATTGGTTGTCATTGAGATGATTATTATTACGTGATAATCACCCAAGCGGTTTTTCAAAATAGCCACAAGCTGTTTTGTTGAGGTGACAGACGAATAAATTAATTGTTTTAAAGAAAATGTGTATTCAAATAATCAACTATGTAATAGGCGATTTGCATGATGGCACCATTTACTAAGAAATTGAGTTGCTTCTATTGTCAGGAAAATTTAAATTATTGTTTCCGATATTCCCTCAGACTTTATGAATGTTGGTGAATAAAAACCTCAACTTCATCTCGGTTTTTATTAACCGATATTCACCTTGCCTTCGGCGAAACAATAATTGTTAATAATTATTATTTGGTGTTCATACTAATTTTTAGTGTTAAAGAATTTTCAGTCAGGGGTACGCATCTAACTAAAGCTGTAAGGCTTATTATTATAATTATTATTATAATTATTATTATTATTATTATTATTATTATTATTATTATTATTATTATTATTATTATTATTATTATTTAATGTACCTGAAGTGTTTGCATGCTTCCAAAGATTTGCTGCACATGTGTTTTTGTAGCCGTTTTGCAAACTTACATTTATAAATGTGAAAAAGTTGACTAATATGGTTACTCTGTTACAGTAATGTACTTTTCTGGGCTGTTCCACAACTGATCAGGACAATATTGCCAAACACTGAGTGGAAGGCGCTTTGATGCAGATTTCCTGGAATGGTTTCTGCAAAAATATTTGCGAGGAACAGCAACAAAAACCTCGCACAGACCGATGGCATTTAACAGCCAAGGTTACGTGACATGGAAATTGTAAATCCCAGGTGTTAAGAAAATTCAACTTTGTGGCTGAAGTTCACTCACAGTTCATCTGCAGCAAGAAACCCAGTGGACGATTTTATACGATCAACGTTGTATGACCGCGTTACAGTCTTCAATAACAACGGCCAGCCAAACTTATTTTCAAAAGTAAAAACCCTTTCGTTTATCAAGACCAAGTTGCTCCTGTAGTTCCCGAGAACAAAGAAGAATTTCGTTGCCAGTTCGCTGGTTTCTGTAAGATTTTTAAATAATCTGGGGGCAGACAAACACCCCATGTCAAGAAAATTCACAGTAGCCAAAACCAACAAAATGATACAAGAGGACGCATTGCTACTTGACATGCAGACTTGCGAAGTAATCAATCGTGTGTCCTCGACCGTTGATTTGGAATCGCTGAGTGTTCTCTCCGACCTTGCAAAAAAATTCCTCTGGCACCCAGGGTATGAGTCATCTAACTTTCCACAAAATTTGACAAATGCTAGAGTGTTATTCTCCACTTCGATCGATCACTGTCTCGATCACTTCGAATCTTTAGAGTTTGCGCAGGCGCAGTTACGCGAAAAAAGCCTTTTTACGTCATTATTCTCTAGCCAATCAGCGGTTTTTGCGCTCTGTCGCAACCAACATGAACGACCTTTCCCTGCTCTCAAGACCGCTGGCCAGAATGGGCATCCCTTGATGATTCAAAGAGACGTTAAAGTTTGAGAAGATTTGAGCTGTTTTAGAGCGAAAATTCCATTACAGAAGGTAAGAATGTTAGTTTTTTGCATTTCAAGTGAGAGGTCAGTCTCATGGAAGGTGTTGCATCGTTAATACTTAGTGGGCCTGCCTCCTCGGAAATGATTATAGCCGCCCTTTCTTACTTATAGCTTTAGAATTGTCTAAATGGCGGTCATCGGGTAAATGTAGTCAAATCACTGAATGACCAGCATAATAAACATCATTTAAGTCTAAGCACTCATTTGTTTAAAGCGGTTAGCATTCCATTTTTGCGACAAGTACTTATACCAGTTAAACACATTGAAAATTAAAAGCCAATGTTAATAGCTTGAGTCGTGTCGAGTGGTACAGTAATTGGAGTGAGTGCGGAAGGCGAGATTTGCATAGCTAGAGTTCCGAGCGCTCACAAAAATAGATTAAACAGATTGACGGCCTTAATTGATACCTTCAGAGCGGTCTGAATTTGAGATAGCATTGCATAAATCGAGTATTTCAAAAAGATCGACACGAAATTCAGAAATTGTCGGGCTGCCGGACATGATGTATTTTCAATATCCCGAAGGAAAGAAGTGTGTATTTGAAGAGCGGATGATAGACGGAAAATTGAAGTGATCCCCGCACTTATCAGGACAATTTCAGCAGCAGCAGCAATGCATTGCACCGACATTGCATTGGTAATGGATGCAAGCCTGAATTTTTCAGGAGTCTGTATGAGACAGTCATGAAAAGTGCAAGGATCGCTTTGATCTTTTAACACCTTGTCCGTCAATAAAGCTGCATATCAGCACGTCCAAAGCCAGATACTTAAATGGCTTGTCGTCAGTGGAAAAACTGACCTCAGAAAAGTAGAGACTTCAAGCAGAATAACAAAAATTAAGCAATGAGTTAAGCTATGTTCACATTAGGCCTCGATTATGATCAAATTATAATCCAATTAAGTTTGGAACGGGTTCACATCAACTAATTACAAGTAGGCGATTATAATTGGATTATGATTATTTCAGACAACCTCAAGGAGGTCATTTGAAGTAATTTCAGTGCGTAATTGAACAGAACAGTGAACACGTGGTGGTATGAGCAGACGGAAGTTCTAATAATTATTGCTTTAGAGCGGTTTTCGAATGAGTGTCGTAAAACCAAAACCAAAGTAATTACTTTGGCCAATCAAAATGGACGGAGACAATCCAGTAAACCAATCAAAACTCGAAGTAATTACACGTAGCCGACACCAAGCACGGGAAAATGTGCACGCGCGAGCCACAATTGGTTTTGGTTTCACTTCTGATTTTGTTGAAAAAGTGGCGCGAGAACTTTGAACCAATCACTGACTGAAGTAATTATAAACCAAAGTAATTAACAAATTACTTTCGACACAATTGAAAACCGCTCTATGGAGCGATGGTTTGGATTTGTTTTCTTCTCGTCTCAAGCATGGTGTGGCAGCCGTGCGATATGGTGCCAATTTGGCTCACACGGCGAGGTTACCCTGCCTATTGTATTTGAATTTTCTCAGATGTGAACAGAACCATAATTGAATAAAATTGAATGCAGTACGTGTATGATAGCTTGAATTATACTTCAGTTCATCATAATCATTTAACGTTGAATGTGAACTCGGCTTTAGACTTAAAAACAATAGAAGCTGCTTACAATGCCAAACAATAGCAGGTTAGGAGAGCTGCTACATTACTGACACAAACACAAATAGTTATGTCAATAGTAGAAAGTCAGGTCCATAAATTAAGGTAACAGTGTGATTGAATGTGGATCATGTTCAAAATGTGTGGGTTTTAATATTATTTTGATCACAATCTATCATGGCAAGAACACATTGCACCAAAAATAAATGTACGTGTAGATCTTTCTCCAAGAAAGTTGCTGTCTGGAGATGGATGAAATTTTTACTGAAACCATGTACATGAAAAAGACAACAACAAAATGATTCTCTATGTCATTGTGATGTAGGTTCCTGCTCCCCTTTCCTGATGGGAGACACTGAATGCATGCACTTAAGTGCCTTGAAACTAGTCCACAACTTGCCTTCAGATGCAAGCTTTTGATGAAACATTCACGAAGGATGTAGTGGACTCTGATATTTCTTTTATAAATGCAGACTCCTAGTGCAAGCCCATTGGGCATGCTGTGGCACATGTACTAGTACCCTTAACGACTTGACTTTGGAAGTAAGGTAAAAAGAGCCTTAATGCTAGAATGAAGATACCACATACATTGTACTAAATCTGGTAGCAGATCAACTTGTCAACATCCAGTTTGTCACATCATGTGAAGGCTTTTTCCAACTTATCAGCCTTAAACAGCAAAATTAAGGACAGTAAAAGTTTTCTGATGTAAAAATCTTTTTCTAAGGGCACATGTTGGTGTCAAATAGAAATGATCAATAAATTATTTAAATATTTCTTGGAGCACCCCACATGTAGTGTTTGATAGGAGGACAGTTAACCTTTTGATGAAATAAATAGGGTTGTTTCAATTATTAGCAAACTATTTTAAACTTGGTAGTTATAATTTTGCAAAAAACCTTGTATATTATAATATGGATGATGTATACTGCAGGGCTTGAAATTAACAAAAAAATCTAGTCACAATTATTTTGTGACAAAATCTGAAAATTGAGTTGCAATTTCACAAATTTTAGTTGCAAAATCGTTGTGCTACATTTTGTTGTAAGCGGTTTAGGAAAACAAAATATGAGCCCACAATACTTGTGTGTAAAGAAGCCGCTGAAAATGGCGAATGATTGAAGGAATGGAGTTGTGCACGTAACATTGCAGCTAACCCTTTTGTTTCGAAAGAGAGAAGATGAAAACAAGTTGCAAATTTGCAACTTCTCCAGATATTTTAGTCGCAATTTCAAGCCCTGTATACTATTCTTTATTAATTAATTAGTTTACATGTATATATACATGTAAAAAAATATTTTGTAGTAAGGTTGTTGCCAGGTCCATATCAGGACTCTTGTTCTTCCTATTTGTGACAAACTGCTTTATCAGATAAATTCTACCACTTTCTCTACTACTCCTACTCCTATTGCTGCTGCTGCTAATACTACTACTACTACTACTACTACTACTACTACTACTACTACTACTACTACTACTATTATTATTATTATTATTATTACCTTCTGTGGAACAACAACCATATATAAGAGATGGTATTGAATTTCCTTTTATACTTACTACAAGCTGTAGTTGTAAGGCTGCTATGAAAAGTCAAACAAGGTATACAACATTCCAAATACATGTAGATGGAGCCTGATTGATTTTGAATTGAAATAAATTGATTGCGGTAGTCCAGGAGCGAAGAAAACGGAGCTGGTAAAGATTATTGTAACAATGAAAATTAATGTGAGAATATAAACGAAGATGCGTGAACTTAAAGAGTGCATTGAGAGAGATAATGTTGAGCTTGGAGGAAAGAAGTTAGAGCGTAAATGTAATAATGGCAATATCTTTCTTTTGTAGTTTTTGTTACGTACAAGGAATTTTATAAAGTTTTGAGGTGTACAGGAGGATAGATACCATCTTGACTTACAGAAAATCTCTATAACCTGGAGTCTTTGCCACAGAAAGTAGAAATTCATGTACCTGTAGGGTTTCCAAGAGGTCTTGATGTATGACAATTTCATAGACATTTTCTCCCTTTCCATGAGTAACAGGGGTGTTATTTACAAAAATATTTTATTGTGAGGGGTTAATCTTTTGACAGCATGAATGCCTTACTAATAAAATTATTCTGAGATCAATAACCAAGCTTAACCTGGGCATTTGAAAGTATTTTAACCCTTTCACCCCCTTGGGGTTCCCCATTGACGAGTAAAATCGTCTGGCGTTAGACAGAGTAAAATCTATAAGTGGCACTCTTGGGAGTGAAAGGGTTAAATCCTTCTGCAAGAGCCAAAAATTGTTTTGAATGCTCTTAAACTATGTACATGTAACTCTGTCCTTTTCTGATCTCATACCAACACCAGGCACTGTCTTAATAACAATTTTAGAAAAGTCAGGGACAGTTAACACATGTAAATAAAGCTACATGTATACTTGGGGGAGGGGTGGTCAGTTGATGTCATTAGGGACCTTACGATAGCACGACGACGGCCACAAAAACGCCACAAAACAATGGTCAACACTAATTTCTATCCATCAAACTGACAATATCCCATGCTTATCCCAAGCTTACCGCTCTAAAATGAATGAAAACAGGCAGAATTACAGCTTTAGTTCAACAAGAAATAGCGTTTCTAAGCTATGCCGCGCTGATCTGCAGTATTTAGGTCTAAAAACCCCGTTGAAGACGGTTAACTTTCAATTGTTTTGCTGGGTACTACTATTTCAATACTCTAAAAAATTCGATTTTCCGGGAGGTTGTCTCGTTAGTCTAGTGGATATCGGAAACTCCAAGGTTAAGCCATCGATCCGGGTTCAACTCTTTGCCTCGCCTATTGTGAATCTTCTCAGCTTGTTTAAAATCTTTGTTTCGTTGAAGTAGATTTGAAGTCAAAAGTAGACTGTACGTCGTACGTTTGTATAAACGTAACCTTTCCTTGTACGTCGTATAACTTGAATAAAAAGGGAAATGTCAGTTTGAGAGATGGAAAGAAGTGATGACCCAAAACAATAGGACATTTGCATGATGACGTCATTTGACTACAAGTATCAGGTTTTGCTTGTCTCATGCTAATGAGAGCTTTTGTTGTTTTTACCCCACTGGGAATACAAAATTTAAATATGAAAAGAAAAACAAATTGAATTCTGGTAGTTTTAGTCAACAAAAACAAAAACAAAGGCTCTGCATGCCCTGTACGTGCATTTTGCATTTTGGTACAATTCTTTGCTGTCCTTGTCCTGACAACGACGTGAATTGACTAAATTTGAGGTTGTGCAGAGGACGTGAGAACCTCCAGAAAATATTTTTAATTTTCTTCCCAGACAACCACACCGTTCATGCAAATTTTGTTCCCACAAGGTTGATAAACAACTTCCATTCCGAACGACTTTGTTATCATGAAATTGTTATAATAGAGCGGTTGTCAAATGAGTGTCGTAAAACCAAAAGAAAAAAAGTAATTTGGCCAATCAAGAAGGACGGAGACAATCCAGTGAACCAATCAAAACTCGAAGTAATTACACGTGGCCGACACAAAGCGCGGGAAAATGTACACGCGCAAGCCGTGATTGGTTTTGATTTGACTTCTGATTGGTTGAAAAAGTGACGCGAGATCTTTGAACCCATCACTGAGTGACGTAATGCAAAACCCAATTAATTCACTAATTATTTTCGGCACTCAATTGAAAACCGCTCTAACGGGAAATAATATTTTTAGACAACGTTCTCGTTGACGGCGTCGTCATCCTTGCGTTAGGTCCCTATTATTATATGTCCCGTATGTTGGGCCGGACAGGAAAATATTTGTCCCTTGGTCACGGCGCACGGACCTCGCTGCGCGCGGTCCGTACGCAATGACCGAAGGCCAAATATTTTCCCGGCCAATCCTCCCACTCAGTCAGTAAGTAATAAATAAAATATTAGCGGCAGATCTGTATCACATTTACAAAATCGAGGTGAAGCCAAGAGTTTGTAAATGTGATTTCAAGGACGTGAATATTGTATAAAATTATAACTTATTAAACGTCAGCATTTAAGTCTTACACTAGGTATTTTTGGGGATTCAAGACATTTTAATAGGGAAAATCGAAAGAAACGTTTATGTCAATGAAAGAAATCTGTGATGAAATGTTATATGAAATGAATCATATATGAACTGCGGATATGAAATCAAGTGAAGCTATGATCTTCGCAGTTATGAGCGCAATTTTTGCAATTGCGTAGAGAAGCCTGAAAAATTCAGGACTTCAACGGGGTTTGAACCCGTGACCTCGCGATTCCGGTGCGACGCTCTAACCAACTGAGCTATGAAGCCACTGACGTTGGGAGCTGGTCATTTGTGGGTTCTAATGGACCCGTGAGGAATGAATCAATGATGAAATGTTATATGAAATGAATCATATATGAACTGCGGATATGAAATCAAGTCATGAAATCAAGTCCTGAAATCAAGTCCCGTTGAAGTCCTGAATTTTTCAGGCTTCTCTACGCAATTGCAAAAATTGCGCTCATAACTGCGAAGATCATAGCTTCACTTGATTTCATATCCGCAGTTCATATATGATTCATTTCATATAACATTTCATCATTGATTCATTCCTCACGGGACCATTAGAACCCACAAATGACCAGCTCCCAACGTCAGTGGCTTCGTAGCTCAGTTGGTTAGAGCGTCGCACCGGAATCGTGAGGTCACGGGTTCAAACCCCGTTGAAGTCCTGAATTTTTCAGGCTTCTCTGCGCAATTGCAAAAATTGCGCTCATAACTGCGAAGATCATAGCTTCACTTGAAAGAAATCTGTGTCAGATTTACAGATGTTGATTAATAAAACATTTCTTTTGTTTTCCCATCATGGATTATTAATGCATTTTATGTATAAGTACATAATACAGCCCTATGCAGGAAGGTCAAGGGAATTTACTTTAGCATTTTGTGACCTTGGGGACATGTAGATATCAGAATTGTTGGAGGGAAAAGAGGTGATCTCTTCAGTTAATGAGCTGTCGCTATTCTCATGTACAAAGTCAAGCATGGGTTGCTGCCTTCGAGCATATTAGATTTATTCAGTGGCTTTCCATCTGGATACAGCCTCTGGAATTCAGATTTTCATATCCCCCGAATTTATTTTGTCCACTCTGGCAAACATTCCCTAAGATATCTTGGACCATATTTGTGGTCAAAACTTGGACATAGCGACACCCAAATGCATCATCTGTCTCAAACATCCGCAGAAAGGCCGCGCGAACCTAGTTTTAAATTTTTTAAAAAACCAAAACGTTTTTGACCGTACGGTCATCATCAGTGGTACATGGTGGAAATTTACATACAACTTGGTTTTGTTCGATTAAGTTATTCTCAAGGAAAATAGTTTCGCAATAAAAGAATGTACTTGTTTGTTTAGGATTGGTTTCTCGCAAGCACTTAGCAGGCCCTCCATTATTTTCCTCCGAAAGGTGGTTTTCTCGGTGCACACAAGTTTCCATGTGTATGCGTGGGTTGGATGTTTTGCGACGTGACGGGCTGGCTCGGAGTTATGAGACTTATTCCCTTGTTTTGCCTTTCGCACTGTGAAGTTCCTTTTTGTTTCCCCAATGTATGTAGTAATATTATTGCCATTTTCAGGCAGACTTGTCAATTGCTGCCGTGGCATGAAATCAACCATATTCACTTGTAGCAATTGATCATATTGAAATTGGGAAGGACGACATTGTTTTCTGTAGGTTTAGTTTTTACACAGAAAGATTTTTGGTCTCACAACAAAAAAAAGGCCTCGTACAGTTAACATAAGAAGGTTGTCATGCAATTTACACACAGCACCAGCAATAACTTGATCACAAGACTGAGGGGAAAAATTCTCTTTGGATGTTTTGCACATGGATGTTTTGTTGATCGTCTGATTATTAGCCTCCTATCAATCTTTTTTTTTTTGTTAGTTAAAAGATGACCAATTATCCTTTGCTAACATGTAGGTTGGACGTTGGTGGTGGAAATGCCTTATAAATGCAACCAATGCGGCAAGTGTTTTAGCCATGCAGGAAATTTAAGGTCACATGAAAGAGTGCATACTGGAGAGAAGCCTTATGAATGCAACCAATGCGGCAGGTGGTTTAGTCACAGTCAAAATTTAAGGACACACGAAAGAGTCCATAGAGGAGAGAAGCCCTACCAATGCAAACAATGTGGCAAATGTTTTTGCCGAGCTGTAGATTTAAGAAGACATGAAAGAATACATACTGGAGAGAAGCCCTATCAATGCAAGCATTGTTGCAAGTGTTTTAGTGAAGCAGGAAGTTTAAGGGCACATGAAAGAGTCCATACTGGTGAGAAGCCTTATGAATGCAAACAATGTGACGAGTGTTTTAGCAGAGCAAAAAGTTTAAGGACACATGAAAGAGTGCATACTGGGGAGAAGCCTTATGAATGCAACCAATGTGGCAGGTTTTTTAGCGAAGCAGGAAGTTTACGGAGACATGAAAGAGTCCATACTGGAGAAAAGCCTTATAAATGCAAACAATGTGGAAGGTGTTTTAGTCTAGTAGGAACTTTAAGGAGTCATGAAAGAGTGCATACTGGGGAGAAGCCTTATGAATGCAACCAATGTGGCAGGTGTTTTAGCGAAGCAGGAAGTTTAAGGACACATGAAAGAGTCCATACTGGAGAAAAGCCTTATGAATGCAAACAATGTGGCAAGTGTTTTAGCCAAGCAGGGAATTTAAGGACACATGAAAGAGTCCATACTGGAGAAAAGCCTTAGAAATGCAACCAATGTGGCAGGTGTTTTAGCGGAGCAGGAAGTTTATGGAGACATGAAAGAGTCCATACTGGAGAAAAGCCGTATGAATACAACCAATGCGACAAGTGTTTTAGTCAAAGGCCAAATTTAACGACGCATGAAAAAGTGCATACAGGAGGGAAGCCCTATAAACACTGTGAAAAGTGTTTTAGCGAAGCAGGAGATTTAAGGAAACATAAGAGTCCACACTGGAGAGAAGTATTATAAATGTACATGTAAGCCAATAGGAAAGTCTTTCGCTTCTGAAGAAGTGTCAGGAAACATGAAAAAGCACACGAAAGTTCTGTCATTGCAAATGAACACAAACTAGAGGTCCATCGCCCCTGCACGTGGGAATAACATAATTCAAAAGAGGTTGTCAAACACAGCTGATGTGTGTGTCAGGAAGAATTGAACGGCGAGGATCTTCTTTTTGCACACTATCAAAATCATATGACGTTTGAGGAGCGGTCAACTTAAAGTAGTCAGCTTTTTAATGAATTTTGTTTTGGAATTTTTTGGCTCTTCGTCGATAATGAGGTTGCCCTTTGTAAATTTAAAAAACCTGCCATTTGCCCATTGTTAGCTGTCGTTGGACGTTGCTTCTGCGTCATATGCATTCAGCCTTTTCCTAAGCTGCTTTGAAAATTAGACCATTTTGTATCTCTAAACACAGTGTATTTTGGGTTGTACCAGTTTTAATTGTGGCAGTGTCCTTTAATGTGTTGTCAAAATAGTATTGTAAAGATTCCGCTAGAAATTAACGATTTTTTAAGCAACGGGCCTGTTGAACCACAGGCACCGTAAAATTCCCCGTAGAAATAGTAACTTCGGTTTGTATGGGAAAAAGAAAGAGCGAAGAAAAGGAGGCAGGAAGGCGCCTTTTAATACAATACAATACATACTTAAGGACGGTGCCTACTAATTCAAAGGTATTTTTGCGCGGTTTACTGACTATGCGGGAAAAGCAGATCTTAACAAGTGTTATTGAAAGCCAAAGAGAAAATTGGGGGTAACCACGCATTTTTCGAAGATAATTAATCAACAATATTTGTAAAAAGCTTTAAAATACAAAGCAATATATGGCGTTCTTTTCCAAATTCAAGCTTAATTATCTCTGAAAAGTGCGTGGTTACCCCCAATCACTGCCTCATGTATCAGTCTAATTCAAGAACGCCATCCACCCCCCGCCCCCCCTCCCTCCGTGTGATGGGGAATGTGATGCGAAACGCAGCCCGCCTGGTCGGGCATTTGACTTTGGGGAAAAGTGTTGGCCAGCGGTAACAAGATAAGGGATTACGTATCCTCAGGCAATTGCTCGTGTTATTCCACGAGGGTTGACTGCGGTAGACTAGCCTGAACAAAGGCAAAAAAGGCAAAAGCAACGCGGCTAAGAAAAAGAAACAATGTCACATGATGTCTCTCTACAGGGGACCTCTGTACAAAATAAAACACATTAAGCGTTGATTTGTTGTCTTTTTTTTTTTCAAATGCGCTGTTAATAAAGTGCGTTTTTCTGCTACACCGACAAAAAGGCCCTTTTATCACAATTTTGTTCGTTTGTAAAAGGTTATCCTTTACGTTTGTGGTTTCAGTGCGGACATCTTGCAAATGATTGTTTCTTCTTAATTTATGTTGTAGATATTGACGCAAAGATTACAATTAAAAGAGTGCAACAGTTTTAATAATAAAATGGTTTTAAACGTCTGAAACACGGGAAAATTTGATCTTTGACGTTCTGTGAAGTCCCAACCGGTCGGGCATTTGACCGCAAAAACTGGCAACGTTGTGGGGAATTTGACCAGAATTTTTCTAAAAGTCAAATGCCCAGGGGTTTGGGCGTTATGGGATTTGACTCGTACATAAATTACAGTGAATGTACGGGAATTTTGCTGACTTCGAACCATTATAAATCCTTTAAGGTCTGGCGGTTGTGGATAGCGAGAATACATCTCAAAAAGCACTTATATTGAGATTATTTTCGTGAAGTATGACCACCTGGATCAATCTAAAACGACCATATACGAAATTTGTAAATTTCATCGTGAAATCTTCTAAACAACATTATGCAAATTCCCGCGAAAGTTGAGGCGACATGAGATTTCTAAGATCCAATTTTCAGACGTTGTGCCTTGTGCAATGGTCCAATTTTCCGTTGAGTGAGTAATATTAATAAAATTACTAAAAATATCTTTAAATGTTTGAAATCTGCCTTGCTGCAGTCAAGTTATAGAGGTTTGAATTCGGCTAAAATCCCAATGCATTCACTATAATTTAAGCCACGTTTTAACGTAAATCCTCATCTTGTTGTTCACCAAAAGAAAAGGCAAGATTCTAAAGTTTTCCTTATCAAAAAAAGCAAAGTTAGCTTCAGTTTAACAACACCCAAAAGGAGTCATACACGACAAGGTCATGTGACAACATTTCAAATCTATGCTGGCCAAGTCCACAGCCTTACTTACTTTACCAACTTATCAGTACACTAGTCTGGTTTCTTGAGTGGTGGAATAAAACCATTTAGTCTCACCCAACTAGTGGACTAATGCAAATGCTGCATTTTGATTGGCTACGCTACTGAAGGACTATTAGTAATAGTCCTCGAGTAGCGAAAATTTCTTTCGTTTAATTCCCAAATAAATATATTTTCAACTTTATCATTGCCTTTTCTGTCCGACTAGTTGGGTCGTACTAAAACAATTAGACCCGTCGCCCTCAAGGGTCACGGGTCAATAGCCCATTCGGCTTCGCCTCACGGGCTATTGACCCTTAGCCCTTGCGGGCTACGGGTCTAATTGTTAAGTAGTTAGGTGGAATAAATTGGTCACTGAGGGGGGGAGGGGTACCAAGTGGGCGAAAATAACTTTGGAGCACATAAAAATTCCCGTCTTTCAAGGTTGCATATCGAAAGGACTACTATCAAAAATATTTTCTTGTTAACGTAAAAAAATCATTTGATTTAACAACAATGAGTTGAGTATACGGTATAGGGGCCAGGAAACCTTTTTCTGTTCCTTCGGTATTTGGATATCTTAATTTCAAAGAAGACCGTATTCAATATGTTAACAAAAAATGCTACACCAAAGATATTTTTATGATCTAAGAAAGTCATACTTGACGGAATACCTGATCTGCTACCAGCCATTGCCATATATCGCCTCTTTTTAAGG
>OX421445.1:55624839-55634839 GCA_949126865.1 Montipora capitata
TCAAAATTTTGGTTTTATCAACGGAGTTGATAATGTAAATTGGCCACCGTACAGAGATTCTAAAAGCTGACGTTTCGAGCGTACGGTGGCCAATTTACATTATCAACTCCGTTGATAAAACCAAATTTTTGTATACTACTTCCCCACCGACGCAGCACCACAGTTTCTTTAGAAACTACCCCCTTCATTCATTTGTTACCCGGATTCAGTTTTCTTTTCCGGCTAGACACCTCATGATAGGCACACACATATATATAAATCTTGAGTATAGCCTATCCTTTGGGTAGAGTGCTAGATGCTTTTCGCAGAGCGTAGTCATCTTAAGGTTGATTAGTTCAACCTTCACATGAGATAAATATACAAATTATGCACAAGTTTGGTTTGACTATGCTATTTATCCATCATATACCCGCTTTAGTATCAAAACTGGTAGCTGTATGCCTTTGACTGGCCAACCGTTGGCACTTGTATTGGAAACCGAAATATCAATTTCGCGATCAGCGAACTGAAAATGCGCCATTTCTACGATAGATATCATTCTCAGGTTGTTAGACATAAGGAACATATTGTGATTTGCTGATATGAATGCTGTAAAAGGAGACAAAAAGAACGAGGAACTAAACCGCATAATCTTGTTACTTGGAAAGCGAGGAAAGGAATCTCTAAGATGGGAGAACCACGAAGGAAATTTCTGGAATATCATGTTTAATCCGTCTTTAGAAATTTGGAACAACATATCTGGAACTTGCCTTATACTTCAACCTTATGGGAGCACAGCTGAAGATCTTAAGTCCGAAGAAGCCGATGATATCGGAGATGTGGACATCATGATATTTCCCGATTCAGATAATTTGTTGATCCACGACGAAATGATTGAATATTTACCCGACCATCCACTTCATGTTAGGATCAAAGGAGCCGATCATCCAGTGTTGAAGTTTTGCTGTGTGAAAGACGCAGGTTACCTCTCCACTTCAGCCTTGAAAACATCGAATGAATTGATTTACGGAGATTTGGGGGACGCACTTGGTTTTACATTTGAATTAATATCACGCGAAACGCCCTCATTTACTCTGCCTCTTGCTTGCCACTTGGAGAACAGCGGCAGCAGTCCGGCTTTAAAAGTTAACTTCGCTCTTCCTTCGGAAGATTTAGCAACTTCACCCTCAATTCACTCATCAACAAGAGAAAGGCAGGAGAATTCCTTCCGGTTCCAGGAGAACGTTATGAATAAGCAAGTCAGGGAAGAGGTTGAGAGTGATGACAAAAGTGAAGAGAAACGAGAAGGAGACCGTTCTCTGACTGCAACGGAGTTGGAAGGAAAACGGCAGCTTTTTGCCCAAAAAATGGAGCCGTGTTCTAGTAAAGGCTTGATGCGAACGTTTGGGAGAGACAGAGAAAAACTCGAAACTGAGAAGCAACTAAGAAAAATTCACGAAGAAAAGGCAGCGATGCACTTGTTTAAATACATGTTTGGAAAAGAAGATGACGGAAACGAAGAAAGCTTTAAAGAATCGAAGTTAATAGAAACGGACATCGAAAAAGAATGTTTTTCCAAGTATACAGTGTTATCTGGAATTGATTTTGTCCCTGCTTTAATGTCCCGTGGATGGCCCAAGGTTGCAAAAACTTGGATCGAACTGGAGCGCAAATGGCCCTCAGCTAATGTGGTCAGACAGATAATTACGGAAGGTTTCCACTTGGTGGCCAAAGCTCCAAAGAAAAGTGGCAATCCGGATTACGACTTCAGGATTTCATTCTCCCATGCAGAATACCTGTTGAGCAAAGAGATGAACGACATACAGCGAGAGTGTTACCGCTGCCTTAAGAAATTTCACCGAGTTTATCTTTCACGTCCTAAAGGACTGGTGACTTTTCATCTAAAGAACATTGTTTTTGCTAACGATTGAAGAAACTGGTGTCCACACGTGGACCGAAAGCAACAGAGCCGAATGCATGATGAAGCTCCTCTGGAATCTTTTTGAAGTCCTTACAAAGAGACATTTGCCCCATTTTTTCGTGAGATCATATAACCTGTTTTGCGTTGACTACATTGAAGAGCCCTATGTCATGGAATCACTGGTAGAAAAAGTCAAAGAGATAATGCAGTATCCCACGAAATTTGCCAAGGAACTGGTTGAGCACCAATAGAGCGGTTTTCAATTTCGTGTTTTGAAAGAAAAACAAAACAATTGCTCCAACCAATCAAAACAAACGCAAGCGGTGAAATGAGCCAATCAGAATTTGAAGCAATAACATGTAACCGGCGCAAAGCGCGGGAAAATGCACGCGGGCAAGTGACGATTGCTTTTGGTTTTGTTTCTCATTGGTTGAGAAAATGGCGAGAGTTTTGCTGGCCAATCCCAGAGCGAAACAGTACAAAACCAAAGCAAACGCAATTGATCTTCGACATCCAACTGAAAACCGCTTTATTCCATAGATATGGAATGAACAGGATTCGTGTACCACCATTCCATTATTGTAAAACCTATAATCTTGGACAAAACTACTTGAGAAAACAGCGCATTTGGAGTCCGAAAATCTTTCTGTAATACCTCAACAAAAGAAAAAGCTGAAGTAACTTCTCCCTACCCCAACCCCTATTCAACGTTAAATTTAAAAAGCTTCTGTTGCTAGGGAAACGTTCAGGAGGCGTAAACAACATTGATTACGGGAAGAGGGGCTTTAAAATTCAGTTGATTGTTGTTTGCAACTGAATGGAAGGTCTTTATAGCGCAGCTTTCTCACAGCAGGTTTGTCCCATGGAAACATACCAACTGAGTAATAATGGGCAAACTGACACTACCCTGGTTTCAATGTTTTTTTGAAGACCCACCAAGTATTAGCCATACCGGCTAAATTTAGTGCCCATCTGCATTAATAATTTGTTCGAAGAACAAAGTGTAGTCCTCGTCTCCGTTTTTGGATTTTTTGGTTTGCGCTCTGGCTGCGCTTGCGTAAGATTTCTCTGTCTAGCAGAAGGCAATTCGAGAGGAATTCGGGATCTCGGGATCTCTTGCTCAGAAGCAATCGCAATGACCACTAAACCACGGAGACTACGTGACAAATTAACCGGGAAATATGTTTTAATTAATTGTGTGCCTCACCGGAAACGAGTTTTTGTGCTTTTGTGGCGCGCAATTCAATATCCGCTTATCGTATGACTCTGTAACAGATATCGTAAATTTATAATTTTCCCGGTATTGTTAAGAAAAAGAATTTTAAAAAAAATAAAAATAAATAAAGAGACTTAAGACTTAAGACTTGCAAAGCATCAGTTTTCTGGTTTTGATTGAAATCAATGCCGTTAACAACAGTTTTAATGTAAACAAATATCCACGATCGCAGTTAACCCTATCGTTGGGTCACGGAATGATGTTTACCAAGATATTGTAACATAAAAAAAAATCCACTGAAATACTGTGAACTTAAAGGAAGCCGGCTAAAAATCCTTTGAACAAAGTGTAGGCTACCCGTAGCCTCTTGTCTTTATGAGGTTTCCCTCAGGTCAAATGTTGGCGATTTTAGCCCTTGAATCTTAACAAACTCTACAGTACTGTCCCTGAAGTAACTTGTTTTCAAAGCAAAAACGAAATTTTTTGAGGCGCATACGTTCTCGCCACAAATTTCCGTCTTAGGGCATTCCTTTTATTCACTATATTCCTGACTTACGTGGTGATGAGCATCAAATAAATGTATCAGTATCTGTGGAAGCTCCATGACAATGGAATTTTCCTTCACAAGAATTCAGGCTTTCTTCCTCGCCGTCTTGAAGCAAACCTTAGGTATTTGTCACTTCGCTAGGCTTAATATAGACTCTGACTACTTATTTTTAAAGAAACGTTTGTTTATCTTGTTATACAATGGATAAGTACCCGATTAGGGTTTGGCTAGGGAACTTTCAACACTGTAACAAAAGTGCGTTTAATCCATCGCAACTCTAGAGTTAATTTCGGCAATGCATAAGCTGCTCTGGAGAGGATGTCCAAAGTCACTTACTTCAATGGAAAATGGAAAATGTAAATCCTTTGTCTATAGTTGAAGTGCACCTAGCTTCTCTAAGCTAGTTTATGGGCAGACTCCACTCAAATCACGAGAACCAAATAAAACATAACACTGTTTTAAAAAAATCCAAGAGGTGGGACGCTAATCAGTTGGGTATTCTTTGCAGTCCATTCAGGGGCCATTCAGTGTTCTGATTACTGGGTATGTTAACAAAAAGATCTGTAAAACGTTGCTGGTTTCTTGAATTCTTTGACGGTGGTTGGTCAATAAACAATTGATTCACATTATAGGCTATGAGCTGATATTCTCGACTACTGCATTTCATTGATTGTTCTCGGTTAATTAAACAATTAATACGTACACATAAAAAAGATCAGCGTCCCAATTGTTATCTCATTATTACTGCAGTGTCAATTTTCCTGAAAAACGGTCAATCTAATGGGATTTCAAAATCAACGTTTTCTTGCGAAGCTTCACTTAGCTGAGGACCGTTTAAAAAGCTAAGGACAAACTGCGTTCCGGAGCCAGCGGGTATGAAGCGATTCAAGTCAAAACAATTTTCAGAATTAGCGTCATGCATTCGTTCTATTATAGCGTCTTCATTTCCAGGCGCAATGTCATCTTGCTTAAAAACGTATTTGCACATTTCGACTACACTTTGGATCCCTTCAAGCACGCGGCGCCTCATGTTCTGTTCAGAGCTGACCAGCATCCTGTAGAACGCCAAGTCCCAACTAATATCAAACATTTTTGGGAATTCGTCGACACGGACGATACCGATCTTTTCTATTTCCTTGAGACCATCCACCAAAGACCTTTCCAACGGATCAAGGGCTTCAAGTATGCAATCGGTCGTGTGTTCATTAAACGCCATATCGATCAACTCCTTGCTCACACTGAGGAAGAAATCTTTCAAGTCATGGTACCGAAAATTTGCAATAGAGCTTCTTTCTTGACAAGGCGATTCCTGTCGCTTGCCTTTTGTGTTAGCACACCCTTTGCATGGAAAATCTGTTATTTCTCCAGCTCCATGTTCCCCTGTTTTGGCGATGTCTGTGTCGCTGTGTGGAATGTATTGGTTTTCTTTTACTGCTGTTTCAAACTTGGAGTGTTTGTCCTGCACCAGCGGTGTTCCAAATTGAACTGGATTGTTTCTTATCTGCGTAAGTACTCCAGCCAAGGATTCCAGAATCCTGGGGTTTTCGATATAATCTGCACCAAAAATGTTCCAAGACCTCACAAAGAAATGATGCAAAAACTTCTTTTCCAGAGCTTCGAAAAGGTTGTCGAACAGCATCATCATACATTTCGATCTGTTGCTTTCGGTCCACACCTCGGCACCAGTCTCTTCAATCGTTTGCAGATAAAGGTTCTTGAGATGAAATGTCACCAGACTTTTGGACTCTTTAGACAGATAAGCCCGATGATATTTTTTCAGGCATCGGTAACACTCTCGTTGGATGTCATTCATCTCTTGGCTCAACAAGTATTCCGAATAGGAAAACGAGATTCTGAAGTCACGATCTCCCTTACCACCATTCTTTGGAGGCTTTGCTACCAAATGGAATCCTTCCTGAGCTACCTTGCAGACCATATATGGCGATGGCCATTTACGCTCTCTTGTGGTCCACTCTCGTGCAATTTTGGGCCATCCTGGGCATCTGAAGGCAGGGACAAAGTCAAATCCACCCACTAGCTGTGATTGCTTGGTAACTGGGGAAGTTTTCCTCCTTGAGAATTTCTTTATTGGTCCAAGCAGATGATCAAAGAAGCGATTTTGTTTTTGTTTTTCAAATTGTCTCTTTTCCTCTTGTTCTGTACCATACTGGTATCGAAAGCGTGACTGGTCTACATGGATGAATTTTCCATTTCTTTTCTTTTCTTGTTCCGCATCTCCCATTTCAGGTACCTTTTTACATGCATTTTGTTTTGAGAATTGATAACTGTCGTCTGACAGCGCTGGCTGGGGGAAAATAGATTCTTGGTTTTCAGGGGCCGTCGGTTTGCAATGTGCTTCAGTTAAAAAAGGCCCTTGCAGGCACTTTTGCTCTGTTGCATCACCACTTTGTTCTTCACAGGAGCATGTCGTAGAGCAGTTATATTTTCCAGTTGCATCCTCTAACTTTTCTGTTTTTTTTCGGTCGTCGTTTCGGTCTTGAATCCCAATTTTGACAATTCTTTCCCTAAGGTCTTTGCCTCGGTCGCTCCAATAAGTCTTTTGAAGGGACTGTATAATTTCGACAGGGTCGTTTAGCCCTTGGCTGCTCGAAGCGATTCCAATATCGTTCATGAACTGTGTAACATCGTCCATAACTTTGGCATGTTTTCTAGTATAAGGAATTCCCATTGCTTTGTATAAACCGATCACTAACCACTCCCACTCAGCCGTGCGGATATCTTGCGTAGCAATCTGATTTTCCGTTCGCTCAATCGGTTCCAAAATAGAGCCATGCCGGTTCCTTTGAAAGTCAAGGGTAGTAGCTGGACTATTTTCGTTCTTCGTAAGCTGGGAAGTACTTTGCACAATGGATGAGAAATCTTGGGACGATACCCGTTGGATTGCGCTGATAATGAGATCATGTATATGAGACGCTGATTCCCCATAAATCGCTGGGTGGAAATTCCTTAAGGCTGAACTGGCTACATACTCAGTGCCTTCCACAAGGCAGGACTGTAACAAGGGGTGATCGGCCCCTTTGATCCTGACGTACCCTGGATTGTTGGGTAAGTATTCGATCAGTTCATCGTTGATCATCAAATCATCTGAGTTAGGGAAGATTATGACATCCACATCTCCAACATCATTGGGTTCCACGTTTTTGAAGTCTTCTGCTGCACTCCCAGTTGGTTGAAATGTAATGCGATGTCCACAACTTTTGTATAAGAGTTCAGAAGCTTGCTTTAACCCATAAAACAAGACATTTTCGGTGTGCTGCTGCCACTTTTCACCTTCCTTTCCACATTTCCCCAGAGATGTGAAAACAACACTTAGTTTCTGGGTTTCCGCATCCTCTCCGATTATGGTGGACATTTTTACCAGTTCCTAAAATTTCTGTAAGAATACAGGTTTATTTATGCATGGTAAGAATCGAAACTGCGGGATGTTTTCAAGGAATTGATCAGGCTATATTTGGGCTGTTACCTTTTTCATGAAACCCAATTTGTAGGTGCGGGAGTAAAGTAGATAACAAAGTCATGAATTTTTTTCACATGAAATTTCGCTTTCCGAGGAGTTTGTAGTGTCATTTATTTTCAGGCAATTACAAATGGAATTAGGAGTGATGATGAACAAAAGGATAGGATAGATTATTGAGGGAAAGTAATCTCTTGTAAATTAATTTTTGGATATGAGGATGTGCGATACAGAACGCACTCTTTTTAGGTATGTGACTATTTGGGGACAAAATGTACCCTTTATCATAATCGCGGGCTCAAGGGTCAAAGGGTTAGTATAGGTAATCATACGGTTTCTCCTTCATTTTGGAATTAAATTGCACGAGTAAGTTTTTCAGAATTAAAGCTGAAATTTCGCGAGCCGCTTCAGCGATTGAAAAAGTAACTCCAAATTGAACGAGAAAAACCATATGATTACTTACTTCGGGAGTCAGGGTGGCTTAGTGGTTATCTATCGGGCCTCCCACCACTGCGAGCCGGGGTTCAATTCTGGCCTCGGCCAGCATGTGGGCTGAGTTTCAGTCGATCTCAACCTGACTCGAGGGTTTTTCTCCGAGTACTCCGGTTTTCCTCCCTCATCAAAATCGACTCACAGCTAATTGACATCTAGCTGTGGTGCTGTGCTCCGACATCAAACATGGACTGTATAGCGGCAGCCAGAGGCGCCTTTGTATGCTTTCAGCCCGATGTCGTGAGCCGCGCCCTTCGCAATTCAGTCCTCGACTGCAAGTAAGGGTGATTAGCACTAGTAATATTTATTTATTTTATTTATTTATTTAATAATATAAACATGAAAAAATTTTCACTTGGAGTAAGTGCCGGAGTAAACCTTTCTTGATTTTATGCATCCATTTTTTCTCACTCCAGAAAACTTTTCGTCATCGTTTTTTTTTTTTTGGCTTAGAAAATTTCCTTTTGTCTTTCGGTCAATCATAATCCAGAATTTCGATGTGTAATTTGCTTGAACTGCACTGCTCTCAGCCAATCAGAATCGAGAATTTTTTTATGTATATTATTAAAACGGTAATGCACTTAATTTCTTTTTTGTGCATCAACTTCAGTTAAAGTGGAAAACATAGTTCTCCTCGAGTTTGCGTACAGTTTAGATTTCTGAATGCAAACAGTAACAGATTTTTAACATTTTTCCTGTTCGGGAATTCAAATGTGGGGAGGAGGTTCGAGCTGTTGTGAGCGAAAGCTTTCTTACAGAAAGTAAGAAAGTTTGTTAGTGCATTTTAAGTGAGAGATCGATCTCTTTGAAGGTGTTGTATTGTTAAATCTATGTTGGCCTGTCTACTCCTTTTCGGAAATGATCGTGGCTGCGTCTAGATGTCTTGCAGCCAGACATTATAATATTTCGGGCGCAACTCTTTTAGAACCAGTAATAATCGAGTGTTACTGTAGTCGGTCTTCTGCGTTGTATTCGTTATTAGGGGGTGTGTTTTGTCGGACGCAAACAATCGTATACTCGGAAGAATAAAAACAGATGACTGCGGGACTGCGGGAGCAAGCTTTTAAGATCCAGGTTTTAATGGTCGGGTATTCTGCAATCTAGCCCAGCTTTCAAGCTGTTGTGATCAAAAATTCCCTTACAGAAGGTGAGAAAGTTTATCACGTACTTTAAGTGAGAGATCAGTCTCTTGGAAGATGTTGTATTCTTAAATTTTTGTGGACCTCTCTGGTCTTTCTGCAAGTACCGGAAGGCATTGTGCTTTTGGTCACTTGGGATTAGTGTTTATTTGGAGTTGCTTTGTTTTCTGTCCTTTGTTTCTTTTGTGTTAGGTAATTTCTGCTCCGGTACCTACAGAAGCAGCCCTGTCTCCTTCTTGCGGATCATTTGTCTAGATACTCCGTGTCCAGCAGTCCCATCGATAATTTCAAAATTTCGTGTCGATATGGGCGGAACATTCCATGTAAGCAATGCTGGCTTTGTTTAACCTTTGTTAAACCTCCAAGAAGTTGTCCGATTTGTTGAATCCATTTCTGTGTCCGCTCGGTACTCCATGCAAATCTCGCCATCGTCGATGTCACTTCCTCCAATTACCCCTCATCATATGACTCAAGCTATAACAAGACATATACGTGTAAGTTTGAAGTTTGTCCAAATAAAACTGATTAGTGACCACTGAAACACTCCCCAACCTTAGGTTGGTAAATTCAGGTGACGCCTGGATGAAAAAATATACCAAAGGTCATGTACTACAGAAATTTGAGAATACTTACCTAAATCGATTTGGTTCATTATTTTCCCTCTGAAACAAGACTTGGGAATTTTATCCCATTTTTTTCTCAGTGGATGGCGACTCAGTGTTTCATCGATGACAACTAATGAAAGGCTATTGTATCTGACAGAGGCGGGTCTGTCACTATTTCTGTATTATCTCAGGAATCCTCTGACGGATTATCAATACAACCTGTATTTGTGCATAAATTATGACTTCTCGTTGGAAATAGTAGACAGCTTTCTTAATGTATGCTCAGTCCAAAACTGTACTCCAATCCTGTACACAATGACCTGTATAGATCACCACCTATTTGGCGACCACTTTTACATTCTTTTGATTTATGTATATTTGACTTCAGCCGAAAATGTCCGGAAATTTTGGCTTAATGGAAAGCGCCCAAAGTTTTCCAGCGCTCTCGTGTTCTAAAGGCCAAAAAAAAAAATGATGACGAAAAATTTGTGGAATCTTTGAAAAAAGTTTTCTGGAGAAAGGAAAAAATTAATGCATTAAATCAAGAAAGGTTTACTCCGGCACTTCCTCCACGTAAATTTTTTCATGTTTCTATTATTAATAAGTGATGACATGGTTTTTCTCGT
>OX421445.1:55637339-55639839 GCA_949126865.1 Montipora capitata
CCTTGCAAATGACCCCACTTGGGCGCACAAGGATGCTACTAGGGAAACAGACTTTTAGAAGTAAGTTAGCGGTCTTTTAATGGTTCCAGCGAATACTCCAGCTTTTTGCTTCTTCAACTGAATGAAAACAGTTTACCAGAGTATTTAAAGCTCTTTCAAAGCCTTCAATTTTATTGACTTTTGCCTTCGTCAGTGACACGAGCGTTGCACAACTTCAACATCTTGGCGACCATATTGATTCAGGCTGTAGGTACATGTGTTTTTGTGTAACAGATAATTTAGAGTGCAAGCTCATGTTATTTGTCGTGGCACAGAAAAAATTAGATTCTTTCTTTTGCCCTGAAGTACCAAGCATTTAAGAAAGTGTAGAAGATCATCAAAACGCTGGTGAAGAGGACAGTGAAGAGAACAGCATAGCAAGCAAAGATCCAAAAGCTATTTCATTGAAGAAAGACCATGGTTTTCAGAGTGAATGGCTGTTGAAATACACATGGCTTGCCTATGATGCCAACAAAAAGGTCACGACCTGTTAGATCTGTCTCAAGGTAAACAAATCAATTGCATTTACAATAAAATATAATTGTCAAAGGGCCACCATCGCAGGAGTTCCAATTTTGAACGTGCTTTGATGAAATGGACAGAGAAATCACGATGGGATTTTTTCCACCCTAGTCATGGAGCACAAGTAACTTTGTCCTGCTTAAGCAGGGCCCCTATTTTTCAGGAAAGGGGGCCCTGGGATTCCCTAAGACAAAATCTTGGTGAGAACACTGTGCTTACATGTACAATACCAAACAATAGCAGGTTATGAGAGCTGCTCCATTACTGACACAAACACTAACAGCAAGGTAAATAGTAGAAAGCTACACGTGAGAGTCCATAAAAAAAGATACTGTAACATTACCATTGAATATGGATCATCTTCAAAATGTACATGTATGGGTGTTCATATTATTTTGATCACAATCTATCATGGCAAGAACATACCAAAAATAAAATTTAACATGTAGATCATTCTCCAAGAAAGTTGCTGTCTGGAGATGGATAAATTTTTTACTGAAACCATGTACATGTATAATACAACAACACAATGGTTCTCTATGTCATTGTGATGTGGGGTTCCTGCTCCCCTTCCCTGATGGAAGACATTAACTTCTTGCACCTAAGGGCCTTGAAACTAGTCCACACCTTGCCTTGAGATACAAGTTTTTGACGAAACATTCAAGAAGGATATAGTGGACTCTTGTATTTCTTTAATACAATGTACATGTAAATGGAATTTTTTGACTCTTAGTGCCAGCTGATAAGGCATACTGTGCAACATGAAATAGTACCCTTAACGACTTGATTTTGAAAGTAACGTAGAAAGAGCTTTAATGTTAGAATAAACAGACCGCATACATTGTACTAAACCTTGGTAGCAGATCAACTTTTCAACATCCAGCTTGTCACATCATGTTAGGGCTTGTTCCAATTTATCACCCTTAAACAGCAAAATTAAGGACCGTAAAAGTTTCCTAATGTAAAAATCTTTTTCTAAGGGCACATTGTTAGTGTCAAATAGAAATGATCAATTTAAATATTTCTTGGAGCACCCCACATGTAGCATTTGATAAGACAGTTAACCTTTTGATGACAAATAAGTATCTTTCAATTATTAGCAAACTATTTTAAAATTGTTACCGTAAAGACTCGTGCATAAGCCGCACCTTTTTGCTTAAGATTTGGGGCAAAAGTCACGAGTGTGGCTTATACAAGAGACCATTGCCTTCAGAGGGGTCACAAATTGAACTGAAAACTTTCAGTAACTAAAGATTAACCATATTGAAACCTGTTGTTGATCACTGCTTTTGGTGGTTAGAAGTGGTGGCTCCAAAAGGAGTCATTTGTTTGCATCTTCAGGTTCTAAACCTGAATCTTGCTCGCAAGTACTGTAGTTCTTTCCAGCATTTCATTCCTCCACACAGCTGCTTGCAATGTCCTTTACGACTTTTAAAAGGTATTTTCAGAGTTGATTAACGTATTAATGTCGCTGCAAATACACATTAGATTTTGTGCAAACAAACAACCAACTTTTTTTACAAGAGTGCTTATTTGGAGTTCTTACTTTTTCCAAAATCATGCTTGAAAGTTGGGGGTGTGGCTTATACATGAGTGCAGCTTATACACAAGTCTTTATGGAAGTTATAATTTTGCAAAAACATGTTGAACATGATATGAATGATGTATAGTATTCTATACATAGTTTTTTATAGTTTAAAGGGTATGTATAAAATATAAATTTGTAGTAAGGTTGTTAGCAGGTCCACATTAGGACTCATGTCTTTCCTATTTTTGACAAACTACTTTATCATATAAACTCTACCAATTCCTCTTCTACGACAGTTGCTACTACTACTGCTACTACCACTACCACTACCACTAACACTAACACTAACACTAACACTACCACTACCACTACCGCCACCACTGCTACTGCTGCTGCTGCCGCCACTTATTA
>OX421445.1:55654839-55667339 GCA_949126865.1 Montipora capitata
AAAGGTCCTGGGAACGAGGTTGCACTGATGGTGACATTTAACACCTTCTTCTTTACAGTCAACCTTAAAAATAGGCGATATATGGCAATCAATGGCTGGCAGCAGGTAAGGTATTGCAACTACCGTAGAATTCCAAGAAAGTCACGTTAGTTTTTTACGCTTCTGATAAAACCCGAAATAACGGTCCCCCCGAAAGTAACGATACCCTCGAAAGTAGTGGCCCCTTCAACAATGTCGCTTAAAACAATATAATGTATTGTCTTCAATGTAACATTTAATGTAATGCGGAAGGGAAAGACAAATACACTGTACTTGAGGAATGATTGATTGACAAGACCACAGCGAAATATCCAAAAATTGTCTGCTGGAATACAGCAACTGGAACGTGGAAAAAAAACTTTTATACAGTACGGTACCGTAAGGTATACTGCGAATAACTTCTTATAAGCGTAACGCGTGACGCGCAGTGCGTAATGCTGATGGAACAACCTGAGTGGACTAAAAAGCCAGAAACCTTTAAAGTGCCCCTGTGATAAAAAAAAACCACTTCCTTTTTTCCTTCAGATTTTGAAAGTGTGTTTGCTTAACACCTGACTGGCAAAATTTTGAGCTTTAATTTTTATCCAAAGGCCGTTTACTCACGTTCAAAACTGACCGATTGGACTTCAGACGATTGGATTCAGGGAAAAGTGACGTCAGAGGCTTACTAGCTTAAAATTTCAGCGTGTGAACGCAGCTTATTATATATGCAAAGCGTGAGTTTAAAAGTCTGAAAGCCCAAAACCCCCGTACTGCATATTAATTCTGCGGCGTACACACGTATTGCATTCTTAAACTAGCGAGCCTTTGACGTCATTTTCTCCTCGATCCAGCTCTCTCAAGAACATAATGTTGGTAATGGCGGACCATTAAATAGGAAAATTACAGTTAAAATAAAGGTGTCTTTTTGAAATCAAGGCTTAAAACGTGGGTCACTTAGTGTTTTGTTAACACAGTTTTGAAATCCAAAGAAAAATATGAATTGATTTTTTGGTCACAGGGGCACTTTAATGTGATCCTTATTAGTTTATTGGACCCCAAGAGATTGAACCAGATTGGTCGTCCAAAAGCACGATGGAGACAGAGATGATCTCACCAGACAACTTGGACCTTCATGGTCAAGATTAGCTAAGGACAGATACCTGTGGGATTAATCCAGGGAGAGATTCCTCCACCAAGGGTTGAATTTAGCCCTGATGGTGATGGTGATGATGATGATGAATTAATCTTGCTGAAAAATTTACGAACACTACCGTACATATTACGATAAACATATTAAGAACGCATTTACTACTACTGAATTAAGTCATGTTTGTTATTATACATTTCACAATTTTTTTTCGATATGCAAGTAGTGTTCATGCCCATAATACCAGATACGCAGTTACAAAAAATCTACACAAGCCACGGATGCGCACAAATTTAGGCAAACAGTCCCTATCTTATGTAGTTACTGATCTATGGCAAAAAAGTCCTGAAAATGATAAAAATGTACCCTCTTCAAGATTTAAAACAAAATTAAAGCACTTCTTGTTGTTAAATCAGCACTGATCGTTTACTTATAATGAAATTTAAGGATTACAGTCATCTTTGCTATCTATTTTCATTGTAATTGTAATTCAAAAACCCGAACGAGCGAGGAACGAGCGAGTGAGGGTTTTTGACACAAACAACGAATGAATAATACCCCGTACAAAGCACTCTCTATGTCGTGAACTGTTTATTACACATACGACAAGAATTTTCATTAAAATGCTTTTCTGAACGCAAATTAGAAACAAACACTCACTAACAATAGAACCAAATGCAAATTTAATTTAATTCATGCACGAGATGCACGAGTGATTGGCATGGAAACGCCTTTACGCTATCGTTGATTGGTTATACTTCCACATGTGAAATAGCTGTACGCCATTCTGATTGGCTGTATAAGCCTTTTCCACATGTGAACATAAAGCGTATAGATTTGTACAAATGAGATTTATGGAATAAAATTCTCATGTTATGTGTAATAAAGTAAAGTACATATGATGAAAGTGTACACATGACATTTAATTTAACAGAATCTGACTCCCTGGAAAGTTGCTTGGCTAAGGCAACGAGTTTTTCCTCCAGGAACACTTTGATATGATGCAATTTGTTGGTTAAGATGTATTTGCGGATGCGTTTGGCACGACTTGAGAGAGCTGTATTGGTCGTTGATATTTTCCAGTCGACTTCCTCTCTGGGAAGATCGACGGTGCCGCTGTAACAAAACGTATAGCTCACCGGCAAAAAACGGTTCCTTCGGATCGATTTAACTTATGAAATACAGATGGGAAGCTCGTGAATAGTTGCTTTTCTGCCTTCTTTTCTTCATTCTAAGTTAAGACTTGCCAGTTCTTTTCGTCATTTTCTTTTTCCCATGTAAGCCATGTAAATTGTCCGTTACGTTGCTATGTAGCCGAGCATTTCTACAAGAAATTTTACGTTTCCTGTGGTTCAAGAGGCCCTTTGCTTAAAAAGTCGTTTTCTTGCGGAATCTTTAAGATACTATTTTGACAACACATGAAACGGCACTGCCACAGTTTTAACTTGTACGACCCAAAATACACTGTGTTTAGAGATATAAACAATAGTCTAATTTTCAACACAGCTTAGAAAAGGCTAAACGCATATCACTGGGAAGCAACGTCCAATGAAAGCTAACAATGACCAAATGGCAGCTTTCTTAAATTTACAAAGGGCAACATCATCATCTCCAAAGACTCCTCAAAAGTCATATGATTTTGATAGTGTCCAAGAAGAAGATCCTCGCTGCTCAATTCTTCCTGTCACACCCAACAGCTGTCTTTTACACTCTCTTTTGAACTATTTTCTTGCCAAGTGCAGGAGCGATATACCTCTAGGTTGTGTTCATTTGCACTTACAGAACTTTGTTGCGCCTTTTCATATTTCCTGATACTTCTGAAGCGAAACAATTTTCCTATTGGCTTACGTACTTTATAACGCTTCTGTCGCGTATGGACTCTTTTATGTTTCCAGCTTCGCTACAACACTTTCCACAATCATAGCCAGTGTGTAGTGACACGGCTTCTCTCCTGTAACATGAACTCTTTCATGTCTCCTTAAGTTTTCACTTTGACTAAAACACTTGCCGCATTGTTCGCATTCATAAGGCTTCTCTCCAGTATGCACTCTTTCATGTTTCCTTAAATTTCCTGCCTGGCTAAAACACTTTCCATATTGTTTGCATTGGTAGGGCTTCTCTCCAGAGGTAAATATTCTTTCATGTTCCCTTAGATCTACTGCTTGGCTAAAACATTTGTCATATTGTGTGCATTGATAAGGCTTCTCTCCTGTATGCGCTCTTTCATGTTTCCTCAAATTTCCTGATCGGGTAAAACACTTTCCACATTGCTTGCATTTGTAGGGTTTCTCTCCAGTATGCATTCTTTCATGTTTCCGTAAATCTCCTGCTTGGCTGAAACACTTGCCACATTGCTTGCATTGATAGGGCTTCTCTCCTGTATGCACTCTTTCATGTGTCCTTAAAGCTACTGCTTGGCTAAAACATTTGTCACATTGTGTGCATTGATAAGGCTTCTCTTCTGTATGCATTCTTTCATGTTTCCTCAAATTTCCTGTTCGGGTAAAACACTTTCCACATTGTTTGCATTGGTAAGGTTTCTCTCCAGTATGCATTCTTTCATGTTTCCTTAAATCTCCTGCTTGCCTGAAACACTTCCCACATTGTGTGCATTGATAGGGTTTCTCTCCAGTATGCACTCTTTCATGTGTCCTTAAATTTGCACCTTGACTAAAACACTTGCCGCATTGTTTGCATTCATAAGGCTTCTCTCCACTATGCACTCTTTCATGTGTCCTTAAATTCCCTGCTTGGATAAAACATTTTCCACATAGTTTGCACTGATAGGACTTCTCTCCTGTATGCACTCTTTCATGTGCCCTTAAATTCCCTGGTTGGCTAAAACACTTTCCACATTGTTTGCACTCATAGGGCTTCCCTCTAGTATGCACTCTTTCGTGTGTCCTTAAAACTCCTGGTTGGGTAAAACACTTGCCGCCTTGCTTGCATTTATAGGGCCTCTCTCCAGTATGAATTTTTTCCTGTGTCCTTAAATTTCCGTCTTCGCAAAAACGCTTGCCACATTGTTTGCATTGGTAGGGTTTCTCCTTGGTATGGACTCTTGTATGTCTGTTTAAATTTCCTATTCGACTAAAGCGCTTGCCACACTGTTTGCATTCATTAGGTTTCTCTTCAGTATGGACTTCTTCATCTTTCGTAAGACTTCGCTCTTCCTTGAGACAGCTTCCACTCTTTGTAAACCAAGAATCCCTGTTGAAAGTACGGCAGCTCCTGTGCTTAACCGATCTTGACATCATTAACAGATTGCGATCTCACTTAGCACTAAAATACAACAGAAAAAGAAGTCATTTTCACCACCAACAATTTATTCGTGTGACCATTGACAGAGTCTGAGTGTGGCTGATGCCGGAGAAGTATGATTTTATCGGCGAGATGTTAGGTAAGCTAGAAATTACTTTCCAGCCTTTCCTTTACTTCTGTACGTGTAACAACCCGGGAAGTTGAGAAGTCGCTACAATCGCATTTAATCAAGCAAATAACTACAAAAGAAGCGAAAAAGTCACCACGACGATAAAGGACCGCTTTTTTGTTGAGAACTTTTGCATGTTAATATCCTTTTCAGTTTGCTATCAAGATTCCCATACAAATCCTTATAATTTTTCACGCTCCGAGTCTGGGGGCCTGTGACGGGCCGAGCCCAGCGAGGTCCATGCGCCATGACCTAGGGCCAAATATTTTCCTATCGGGCCCGACCTAAACTCAGTCAATAAGTATTTTATCGTATAGACCTATTACACTATTTATGAGCACTCAGCAAATGAAGTTTGAAAAAAATAAGTAACAAAAATTTATCAAATATGTTGTTTAACTTGAATGTTTAAAAGCGAGAAAACCCCTAAAATCGCATCACATGGAGCAGTACGTGTTCCTAGCAGACCCGCACGGCTTTTTCCGGCCCTGCTCGCGCTAATGCGTACAGCCCTCATACGGGGATTTTCACAACAACAGTAACGCAAAATGTGATAACAGCATTTGCATGCGAGTATCAGTTTGAAGGCGACAGTTTTTTTTGTGGTTAGCTGAAAAGGAAACTGATAAAAGAGGAATTCGACGTGTGCGCCGGTTGAGCCACCACAGAGACGAGCATTTTTACACAGAAAATGCTTAGCTTGCGTTTGATGAACTGCGAAAGAAACTGGACACGCTTCGCTTATCTTCCTGTCCAAAAATATGCCTTTTATTGACCGTTAACGTGTAACAAAATGACTGTTAAATAGAGGTAATTACTGGGTTTGCAAACCCAGTCAGACTCTGCGTTTCATTTTTCCGTTTTTTTTTTTCCGTGTCGGTAAAAGTCTTGCCTGTCACTCCCCTGCTAAGTGGAGTCTTTGTGCATAGAATCTTTCGGCGTATTTTGTTACGTTTGAGGGGGCTGGGGTAATGCGTAGATTTCTCTGGTGCACACAGGAGGACATTTAATTAACCTGCAATGATGTCGAAAGTCATTGTAACGCGCATGTCGTTTTACTACATCTTTAAACAAAATATATCCATTTATATAATAACCCAAGTTATTCACGGATTTTGATTGGTTCTTGCCTATGATCTATTAGAGGACAGACGCACGATTGACGTCACCATCAGCTTTTATGGGAATAAAGTTTAATTCTTTATTGTATAAAACAAATAGATTCCATAATGCCATGGGTCTGTTCAGTAATAGATCACAGAAGACGTCAAAATGTGGTAAGAACATCAGTGACACATTCGGCTATCGCCTCGTGTGCCACTTTTTTGTTCTTATCACATTTTGACGTCATCTGTGATCTATTACTGAACAGACGCACGGCAACATGGAATCTATTTGTTAAATGGAGCTCAAAAACGGAACGTCAAGACAGGCGGTGAAACATAAAGATCTGGAATCTTAAAAGCGACGAGTAATGGACTTCGCCAGCAATCTTTCGCCCGTCGAGCCGAAATCAAAGTGAGCTGTACTTCTAACATTTCGCCAAGGTGGTGTTATGTACAACACTGAAACCAAATGGAAATTTCTCTGGTAACTTATGGGTTCAACAAAGACAGAGAAGGAATCGAACACCTTAAGTGGATCTGTGATCTCTGTTGTCTGTCTCACAGTGTTTACTGAAGTCGCATCTAAGTTGTCTGGCAAGTAACATTTATTTCGTACTCAACTCTGCAAAGGTAAAAAAAAATTGGAAATGTGACAGTTAAAAATTATTTGAATGAAAGCTTGTTGTCTCTTTTGTGCTTTATTATTTACGGTCAAGGTTCTTTCGAAAAGGGTCTGATGTGAACTGTCAATAATTTATTTAATTGCATATGCTTTGTGACACCGATTGTGTGTCTCGTTTGTACGCACGCAATTGAAATAGGAAGGGTTTTTTGCCTCTAATAGCAAATATGTTGTTTGTTTCAATAAATTTTTCGCTGGAAAAGATTTTTGTGAGATTTCCATGTTTTGTGAGATTTTGTCATGTTGTGTAATTTGCATACGTGTGTTGAAATATGAAAAGGGAGGATTTTTGTTGTAGTGCACTGTAAGCAGTGCATAAGTCACGAAAATAAAGAGGTCTGTTGTAAGCGTGCTTGAGTTTCAACAAAATGAGCGCCAAAATCGGCAAAAAATTGTGACGCTGATGAATAATAAAGTAGCTGCTATTCCCAAAACGATGGAGGTGATAAAAAAACTCGTCTTGGAGAGTAAATTTTTGACTTTGCAGAAACAATGGTCAAAAGTTGGGGCGATTGTGATCTTTGTGTTGAATTCGCACATTTCTTGTCAAACTTTATAACACTTGAAAGAAAAAGAAAACTAACAAAAACAAAAACCCGGTATCTTGCCTTCATTTGACACAGATGCTTCACTGTTTCGCGAGTAAACATGCCGCGGTAACTTGATCACGGCGCCCGCTGAATTCGATGTCACTTTCGATTTTGCGATTTATTGGTGCAGCCAAAAGTAAAATAATCAACAATTGAACGTAGCAAAACTCTCCCAAAATGTTTCTCGCTGACGGTAACGTTTTATAGTCGCGGTTCAAAATTTCATTTCATGTCGTAAATTTTATTGCTGATGGCAAAATATTTTATTCTAAAAAATAAAAATTTAAAAAAAAAACTCTTTTTAACGAGGGAAAACACTTTACAGTCATAGACTGAGAAACCTGTTGCCCTCACCTAAATTATAACAAGGAAAAGTAACAATGAATAAAAGGATGTATATATATGTAAATACAAAAATAATCACAATAATTACTATAATTAAGATATTTGAAAATGGAAACTTCCTTCTGCTTTTCCTAAAAACTGTGTATCAATATTTATTTACTTTTGCATCATTATTTGTTTTGCATAAAGCAAGCTAACAAAATCTGTAACTTGCTTACATTTGTTAGCGTTAAAATATAATTTTCGGTCCAAAGCTTGTGTTATACGAAGGGATATATATTTTAGGTCACCCATCCAGATACTAAACCCGCCGGACAGGGGGGATTAACTTCAGTGAACTTTTGTATTACAAGGCTGTCAGATTCTCAGAGTGCACGCTTAAACTTGTGGTGAAAAGTTGTCAGGGAAGTTGAAAATGATCAACATGTCCGCCCAGAAGCCAATGTTACTCGATTCCCTTATATTTTCTTCAATCTTTCTGGGTTCAGTACTTTTCTAGTAACCACATGTCTTCTCAGGGGGCTACACTTCTACCATGGTACTACAATGATATTCAATTCCAAAATGATATTGTGCACTGTTAGAGCTACATATTACGCAAAGACCATTGAATCTCCTGGAAGACAACACGCACCTCAGTTGACAATATGGAATAAATCGCTGTGTTACTTCACTACCACACGTAAGCAATTCGTGTCTATTTTTTCTAAAGATGACAGGAATTTCTTCTTTCTGACAAATCAATGATTAATTAATAGGCCGGTAGCCAGGTTTTTAACCTCAGAAAAGGATCTGTTTCGTCGTATGAACGTGTGAGCCAAAGGGCCTCTGCTGGTATGACTTCTGGTTGACCCCTTAAATGGTCTTAATGACCCCCGACTTGAAAAAATTGCCTGGAACGCTGCACGTACCACAGGCAACCCAGTGTACGCTCCTGGAGCGTCTAGTTTACAATATAGTTAGTCGTTTGGGAAATCCAAACGGTGACCACGTCTACTTAATAGAAGTGACCGTTTAATAGAGGTCAAATTTACAGTAAATATGGGAAGCAAATTTCTCCAGTAGCTCATTTCTCCAGTAGCTCAGTGGTTAGAGCATCCGACTAGATCACGGAGGGTCGTGGGTTCGAATCCCATCTGGGGCTCGGATTTTTTCCGAGTTCCCAGTGGGTTCTATCAACATCTCATTTCACATGTGTATATATCATTCTCACATTCGCTCACTAAATTGATAGGTGACCCCTAAATAGAGGGCCGCTTAATAGAGGCTTGATTGTATATTTTTTAAAAGACAACCAAGTATATGGACATAGGAATCGAACCTGGGAATGTTCATTAACCCGTCACCTCACCACTTGACCACAACAACGCCAGCTGCTGCTTTAATTAAACACTTTATGATACTGCTGTATTATCACTCGCCAACAAACAATATTAAATACTGCGAAAGGTCGGTTTCCAAACTTCAAAACAAAGCTAAAAATTTTAAAATCAAAGCTTAGCCTTAAATTATTATTTATCTAGCTTAGGCCTAATTACTTTTTAGCAGCGATATTCTATGGGAAACTAAAATAAATGTTTTTTTCGGAAAATGCGGTGTCTTCATCTTCAGTAGTGAAGCGGGAAGAAGCGGACAAATCCAATCCACGGATATGATCTTTTTATTTTCTTAATATCTCTGCTACCAAAAGTCCTGGGACACAGTCTCCTAAATTAACGAACATAAGTAAATTCAAAGCAAATTACGGATTAACGATAATCGTTAATTTAGAGAAGAGGTTATGTTGTCATACAGTGTTAAGTGTAGCTCAGTTGGTTAGAGCGTCGCACCGATGTCACAAGGTCACGGCTTCAAATCCCGTTGAAGTCCTGAATTTTTTAAGCTTCTCTACAAAATTGTATTTTATGTAAACTAATTATTAATAAATAAAGATTACTCTACATAATTCATATACAATGTTTTTTCCAAAAAGTAATTACAACTAACATTGTTAAAAAAGTTTGCTAATAACTGAAAGAAACCTATTTATTTCATCAAAAGGACAAATGCCCTCCTATCAAACACTACATGTGGGGTGTTCCAAGAAATATTTAAATTGATCATTTCTTTTTGACACTAACAATGTTCCCTTAGAAAAAATATTTTTACATTAGAAAACTTTTACTAGTCTTTACGTGAAGTGGCAAGCGCTGAATGTTTAAAAGTTGATCAGCTACCAGGTTTAGTACAATATACATGTATGTGGTCTGTTTACTCAAATATTAAGGCTCTTTATACGGGCACTGTTACATGTGCCAAAGCATGCCCAATGGCCTTTACTTGCACTAAGGAGTCTTTGCATATATAAAAGAAATATCAGAGTCAACTATATCCTTCTTGGATGTTTCATCAAAAGCTTGCATCTAAAAATAAGGTTCAAGGCCCTTAGCTGAATGCAATTAATGTCTTCCATCAGGGAAGGGGAGCAGGAGCCCCACATCACAATGACATAAGAGAATCATTTTGTTGCATGTACATGAAGTTGATTTTTTGTAGTATCGGTTTTGGTAAAAATTTCACCTGTCTCAAGACAACAACTTTCTTGGAGAATGAGCTACCGGTATGTGTACTATATTTATATTGTTGGTATGTTCTTGCCATGATACATTGTGATCAAAATAATATTAACACCCAGTCATTTTGAAGATGATCCATACAGTGTATTTAATCGCAGTGTTACTTTAATTAATTCATTTCTAATATTTACCTAGCTATTAGTGTTTGTGTTAGTAATGTAGCAGCTCACATAACCTGCTATTGCTTGGTATTGTAACTCGCTGCAGCTTCTACTGTTTTTAAGCCTAAGTCATTGTTTGTATGTATTCGTTTAATTCTTGTTATTCTGCCTAAGTCTCCACTTTTGTGAGGTAAAATAGTTTTTCCACTGAGGACAAGCCATTTAAGTACCTGGATTTTGATGTACTGATGCATAGCTTTATTGCTGGGCAGGATATTGAAAGATTGAAGTGATCCACACTAATATCATGACAATTGAAGCAACTGTCTCATACATAGATACCAGAACATTTCAGGCAGCTAATGTGACCTTCAATGGGATTTGAACCCATGACCTCTGTGATGAAAGGAAAGGAAAGGAAAGGAACTTTATTTAAAGTGCCCCTGACCTCAGACGGTTGGATTCAGGGAAAAGTGACGTCAGAGGCTCACTAGCTTAAAATTTCAGCGTGTGAACGCATCTTATTATATATGCAAAGTGTGAGTTTAAAAGTCTGAAAGCCCAAAACCCCCGTACTGCATATTAATTCTGCGGCGTACACACGTATTGGATTCTTAAACTAGTGAGCCTTTGACATCATTTTCTCCTCGATCCAGCTCTCTCAAGAACATAATGTTCGTAATGGCGGACCATAGACCGATTTCATAAATGGCCGCCAAAAACGTATTCTTTTGTTTATGTGCTAATTAGACTCACTAGCCTCGTTTCAATGGACAAAATACAATAGAAATGTCGTGGGAAAGCGAGGCTAGTGAGTCCAATTAGCACATAAATAAAAGAATACATTTTTGGCGGCCATTTATGAAATCGGTCTATTAAATAGGAAAATTACAGTTAAAATAAAGAGGTGTCTTTTTGAAATCAAGGCTTAAAACGTGGGTCACTTAGTGTTTTGTTAACATAGTTATGAAATCCAAAGAAAAATATGAATTGATTTTTTGGTCACAGGGGCACTTTAAGTGTCCAGTTGTATTAGCGCTGGACCACTAATTGGGGACACTGTAAACTGAAATTAACGAATATTAACGCAAATCAAGTCAAATGTTGGTTTTTGAGGAGAGGGAAGTATTCAGAGAAAACTGCTCGGTGCAGAGTAGAGAACCAACAAACTCAACCCACATATGACGCCGGATCTGGGAATCGAACCCGGGCCACATAGGAAGGAGGCGAGTGCTCTCACCACTGTGCCATCCCTGCACCCCAAAGTTAGTTCAACGCATTGCAGCTGCTGGTGCAATTGTCCTGGCCCCAGTTCTTCAAACTATGGATAATGCTATCCACCAGATAAATCACTATCCAGTGGATAAACACTAGCAAAACCAATTGAGTTATCCACTGTATAGTGATTTATCCACAGTCACTCCAAGCTCAGTGTGAGTATGGGAGACAAAAATATAAGGATTTGTATGGGAATCCCAACAAAAGGCTTAAGAAGATAATTTTATAAAAAAATGGAAAATTAAAAAGCCTAACCTTATTGCCATTGTGGGTAGCTTCCTTCCTGTGTGGTTATTTTCCAGATGTGATGCAATTTGAGCCATTTATCAATTTCTGGGTTGTCAATGGTGTAATAAAATTCCAAGGCTAGATATACTTAACTCTCAGGAGCCACCAATTTGAGTTAAATACTCCTAGATAAAATGTTCGCACGGTCACAATTCCACATCAGAATCAACTTTCAAAGATTGAACTTTTATCTCAACACACCATCAACGCAATAGCAGTCCTGCGAGCGACCTCAGGCAGTAAAATCGCATTCAATCACGCAAATAACCACACAAGAAAGGAGAAGGTTACCATGACAATAAAGTGCGCCTTTTTTTTGAGAACATTTTATCCAGAAACATTTGACTCAAATTGGTGGCTCCTGAGAATTAAGTCTCCAGCCTTGGGATTTTATTACACTATTGACAACCGAGAAATTGAAAAGTGGCTCAAATTGCACTGGATCTTGAAAATAACCACACAACAAGGAAGCTACCCACAGTGGCAATAAGGTTAGGCTTTTTAATCAAGAATTTTTCACATAATTATCTTCTTAAGCCTTTTGTCGGGATTCCCATACAAATCCTTATATTTTTGTCAGCCATGCTCACACTGAGCTTGGGGCACCTGAGATTTATCTGGCAGATAGCACTATCCATCATTTGAACAATTGGGGCCTGATACATTGTAAGTGCAATGATCACTTCAATCTTCCCTCTATAACCTATACTATTATTTCCTTCAGGACATGAAAAATAGACCATGCCCGGCAACCAGATAATTTCTGAATTTCGTGCCGATCTCAGTGAAATATTTGATTTATGCCATTGCTAGGAGGCAGTGTGGCCCAGTGGTTAGGGCACTTGCCTTGAGATCCGGGAATCACGGGTATCCTGGGTTCAAGACACATTCTGACCA
>OX421445.1:55672339-55674839 GCA_949126865.1 Montipora capitata
ACCTCTCTCCTGTATGCACTCTTTCATGTGCCCTTAAATTCCCTGCTTGGCTAAAACACTTTCCACATAGTTTGCACTGATAGGACTTCTCTCCTATATGCACTCGGCAGTTCCTGTGCTTAACTGATCTTGACATGATTAACAGATTGCGATCTCACTTAGCACTAAAATACAACAGAAAAAGAAGTCATTTTCACCACCAACAATTTATTCGTGTGGCCATTGCCGGGTCTGAGTGTGGCTGATGCCGGAGAAGTATGATTTTATCGGCGAGATGTTACGTAAGCTAGAAATTACTTTCCAGCCTTTCCTTTACTTCTGCGGTACGTGTGACAAACCGGGAAGTTGAGAAGTCGCTACAATCGCATTTAATCAGGCAAATAACCACACAAGAAGCGAAAAAGTCACCACGACGATAAAGGACCGCTTTTTTGTTGAGAACTTTTGCGTGTTAATATTCCTTTTCAGTTTGTTATCGAGATTCCCATACAAATCCTTAGCCCAGCGAGGTCCATGCGCCATGGACGATAATCACATGGCGGCCATGTTTAGTCCCAAGGGAATGAAAACTTTTGTTTTGCCCCACCGAAACTCATTCCCAAACATTTCAACTCGAGGCTCGGGGTACCAAATCTATTGTCTATGGCCAATATGGCCGCCGCGCGAAAAAGGCCCATGACCTGGGGCCAAATATTTTCCTGTCCGGCGCGACCCAAACTCACTCAACAAGCATTTTATCGTATAGGCCCATTACACCATTTATGAGCACTCAGCAAATGAAGTTTGGACAAAATAAGCACATGTAACAAGGTGACCGTTAAATAGAGGTAATTTACAATATAGTTAGTCGTTTGGGAAATCCAAACGGTGACCATGTCTGCTTAATAGAGGAGACCGTTTAATAGAGGTCAAATTTACAGTAAATATTGGAAGCAAATTTCGGGAAATTGATAGGTGACCACTAAATTGAGGGCCGCTTAATAGAGATTTGACTGTATATCTTTTAAAAGACAACCAAGTGTATGGACATAGGAATCAAACCTGGGAATGTTCATTAACCCGTCACCTCACCACTATTTTTACAATAGAAAACTTTTACTAGTCTTCACGTGAAGTTGCAAGCGCTGAATGTTTAAAAGTTGATCAGCAACCACGTTTAGTACAATATACATGTATCTGGTCTGTTTACTCAAATTTTAAGGCTCTTTATACGGGTACTGTTATATGTGTCAAAGCATGCCCAATACCCTTGCAATAAGAGTCTTTGCATGTATATAAAAGAAATATAAGAGTCCACTATATCCTTCTTGGATGATGTTTCAACAAAAGCTTACATCTAAAACCAAGTTTCAAGGCCCTTAGGTGAATGCGTTTAATGTCTTCCATCAGGGAAGGGGAGCAGGAGCCCCACATCACAATGACATAGAGAATCATTTTGTTGCTGTATTATACATGTATATGAAGTTGATTTTTTGTAGTATCGGTTTTGGTAAAAATTTCATCTGTCTCAAGACAACAACTTTCTTGGAGAATGAGCTACCGGTATTAATATGTACTATATTGTTGGTATGTTCTTGCCATGATCGATTGTGCTCAAAATAATATTAACACCCAGTCATTTTGAAGATGATCCATATAGTGTTACTTTAATTAATTCATTTCTAATATTTACCTAGCTATTAGTGTTTGTGTTAGTAATATAGCAGCTCACATAACCTGCTATTGTATTGACATTGTAAGCAGCTTCTATTGTTTTTAAGCTTAAGTCATTGTTTCTACGTATTTGTTTAATTCTTGTTGTTCTGCCTAAGTCTCTACTTTTGTGAGGTAAAATAGTTTTTCCACTGAGGACAAGCCATTTAAGTACCTGGCTTTTGATGTACTGATGCATAGCTTTATTGCTGGGCAGGATATTGAAAGATTGAAGTGATCCGCACTAATATCATGACAATTAAAGCAACTGTCTCATACATAGATACCAGAACATTTCAGGCAGCTAATGTGAGCTTCAATGGGATTTGAACCCATGACCTCTGTGATGAAAGGAAAGGAAAGGCACTTTATTTAAGTGTCTAGTCGTATTAGCGCTGGACCACTAATTGGGGACACTGTAAACTGAAATTAACGAATATTAACGCAAATCAAGTCAAATGTTGGTTTTTGAGGAGAGGGAAAACCGGAGTATTCAGAGAAAATGCTCGGTGCAGAGTAGAGAACCAACAAACTCAACCCACATATGACGCTGGATCTGGGAATCGAACCCGGGCCACATAGGTGGGAGGCGAGTGCTCTCACCACTGTGCCATCCCTGCACCCCAACGTTAGTTCAACGCATTGCCGCTGCTGGTGCAATTGTCCTGGCCCCAGTTCTTCAAACTATGGATAATGCTATCCACCAGATAAATCACTATCCAGTGGATAAACACTAGCAAAACCAATTGAGTTATCCACTGTATAGTGATTTATCCACAGGCACCCCAAGCTCAGTGTGAGTATGAGA
>OX421445.1:55679839-55682339 GCA_949126865.1 Montipora capitata
GTACATATGATGAAAGTGTACACATGACCTTTAATTTAACAGAATCTGTCTCCCTGGAAAGTTGCTTGACTAAGGCAACGAGTTTTTCCTCCAGGAACACTTTGATATGATGCAATTTTTTGGTTAAGATGTATTTGCGGATGCGTTTGGCACGACTTGAGAGAGCTGTATCGGTCGTTGCATGATATTTTCCAGTCGGCTCGACGGTGTCGCTGTAACAAAACGTATAGCTCACTGGCAAATAACGGTTCCTTTGGATCGATTTAACTTATGAAATACAGATTGGAAGCTTGTGAATAGGCGCTTTTCTCCCTTCTTTTCTTAACTCTAAGTTAAGTCTTGGCAGTTGTTTTCGTCATAATGATTTTCTTTTTCCCATATAAGCCCTGTAAATTGTCCGTTACGTTGCTATGTAGCAGAGCATTTCTACAAGAAATTTTACGCTTCCTGTGGTTCAAGAGGCCCTTTGCTTAAAAAGTCGTTTTCTTGCGGAATCTTTAAAATACTATTTTCACAACACATAGAAGGGCACTGCCACAGTTTAAACTTGTACGACCCAAAATACACGGTGTTTAGAGATATAAACAATACTCTAATTTTCAACGCAGCTTAGAAGAGGCTAAACGCATATCACTGGGAAGCAACGTCCAATGAAAGCTAACAATGACCAAATGGCAGGCTGCTTAAATTTACAAAAGGCAACATCATTCATCATTCTCCAAAGAGCTAAAAAATTCTAAAACAAAATTTATCAAAGAGCCACTCAACTACTTTAAGTTGACGACTCCTCAAACGTCATATGATTTTGATAGTGTGCAAGAAAAAGATCCTCGCTGCTCAATTCTTCCTGGCACACCCAACAGCTGTGCTTTACACCCTCGTTTGAACTATGTTCTTGGCAAGTGCAGGGTCAATGGACCTCTAGTTTGTGTTCATTCCAACTTTCCAACTGGCTTAGGTTTATAACGCTTTTGTCCAGTATGGACTCGTTTATGTTACCTGCTTTGCAAAAACATTTACCACAAGCATAGCCAGTGTGTAACGATAGGGCTTCTCTCCTGTGTGCACCCTTTCATGTGTCCTTAAATTTTCCATTTGACTAAAACACTTGCCGCATTGTTCGCATTGATAAGGCTTCTCTCCAGTATGCACTCTTTCATGTTTCCTTAAACTTCCTACACGGCTAAAACACTTTCCACATTGTTTGCATTGGTAGGGCTTCTCTCCAGTATGTATTCTTTCATGTTTCCTTAAATCTCCTGCTTGGCTGAAATACTTTTCACATTGTTTGCATTGGTAGGGCTTCTCTCCAGTATGTATTCTTTCATGTTTCTTTAAATCTCCTGCTTGGCTGAAACACTTGCCACATTGTTTGCATTGGTAGGGCTTCTCTCCAGTATGCATTCTTTCATGTTTCCTTAAATCTCCTGCTTGGGTAAAACACTTCCCACATTGTGTGCATTGATAGGGTTTCTCTCCAGTATGCACTCTTTCATGTGTCCTTAAATGTGCACTTTGACTAAAACACTTGCCGCATTGTTCGCATTCATAAGGCTTCTCTCCACTATGCACTCTTTCATGTGTCCTTAAATTTCCTGCTTGGCTAAAACACTTTCCACATAGTTTGCACTGATAGGACTTCTCTTCTGTATGCACTCTTTCGTGTGTCCTTAAAGCTCCTGGTTGGGTAAAACACTTGCCGCCTTGGTTGCATTCATGGGGGCTCTCTCCAGTATAAATTTTTTCCTGTGTCCTTAAATTTCCGTCTCCGCAAAAACGTTTGGCACATTGTTTGCATTAGTAGGGTTTCTCCTTGGTATGGACTCTTCTATGTCTGTTTAAATTTCCTATCCGACTAAAGCGCTTGCCACACTGTTTGCATTCATTAGGTTTCTCTACAGTATGGACTTCTTCATCTCTCGTAAGACTTCGCTCTTCCTTGAGACAGCTTCCACTCTTTGTAAACCAAGAATCCCTGTTGAAAGTACGGCAGTTCCTGTGCTTAACTGATCTTGACATCATTAACAGATTGCGATCTCACTTAGCACTAAAATACAACAGAAAAAGAAGTCATTTTCACCACCAATAATTTATTCGTGTGACCATTGCCGGAGTCTGAGTGTGGCTGATGCCGGAGAAGTATGATTTTATCGGCGAGATGTTAGGTAAGTTAGAAATAACTTTACAGCCTTTCCTTTAGTTCTGTACGTGTGACAACCCTACAATCGCATTTCATCAGGCAAATAACCACACAAGAAGCGAAAAAGTCACCACGACAATAAAGGACCGCTTTTTTGTTGAGAACTTTTGCGTGTAAATATCTTTTTCAGTTTGTTATCGAGATTCCCATACAAATCCTTATAATTTTTCCCGCTCCGTGTCTGGGAACCTGTGACGGGCCACGCGCAGCGAGGTCCATGCGCCATGACCTAGGGCCAAGTATTTTCCTGTCCGGCCCGACCTAAAGTCAGTCAATAAGCATTTTATCATATAGGCCCAT
>OX421445.1:55702339-55714839 GCA_949126865.1 Montipora capitata
ACACTCCGCGGCCTTTTCAGTCAGGTGCAAAATAAGCGCTTGCAAAGTTCGGCATGCGCAGAAAGCAAAATTTCGACATAGTTTTGGGGTTTAAAAGTAGCACAACACTTTCGACTTTGACTTTTCGCTTTCTCTCCTTCCCTCTCTTTTAGCTTTCCTTGCCTCATTTATTCTTTTCAACTTGCTGGGCATTTGGTAGGCTTTATTTTGGTAGCAAGAGTTTCTGAGAAACCTTTCATCATCTTAGAATTAGGTGCTCAGAAAGGTAGGTGGGTAATGGAGCAAGCTTTTCATGGAGATTTCAGGTCAGTGTTACATGGTTTTTTTGTCCGTTTCTCCAGTTTCCTTGACTGAATTGTGCTCGTTCAGGTATAGTTTGAGAGATCTCTTCTCCCTGCACAAGTTAGTGGACAAAGCTGTTCCTGACCGTTAAAAGTGATGAAGTCACAAGATGGGACCGTGGATAAAGCTGGACGTATTTTGCCAGATAGTAATCAAAGGGTTTAAGGGAAAAAAAAAAATTGCAAAAACTCTGTTTGGGGTCCCCGTGCTACTTTCGATCCAAAGAGGGAGAGATTAATCGGTCCCTGAGCCATACGTGATTAACCCCTTGACTACGGTAGCTCCTCTATTAGTGAAATAAAAACTAAGGATAGTGTATAGTTCTGAATTTTTTTCCTTGTTCCTGTTCATGTGGTAAGGTTCCTGTTCTTGTGGTAAGCAGAGTTAGTACAGAACGCATGCGCATTCGTAAAATACGTATTAACCCTTTGGCTACACGTTTTGAAGCTAGTTGAGGGGTTTTTTGGTCACTGTCGTGCTGTTTAAGAGCTAAACCTCCCTACAAACCCGTTTCCAGGTTGTACACTCCGCGGCCTTTTCAGTCAGGTGCAAAATAAGCGCTTGCAAAGTTCGGCATGCGCTGAAAGCAAAATTTCGACATAGTTTTGGGGTTTAAAAGTAGCACAACACTTTCGACTTTGACTTTTCGCTTTCTCTCCTTCCCTCTCTTTTAGCTTTCCTTGCCTCATTTATTCTTTTCAACTTGCTGGGCATTTGGTAGGCTTTATTTTGGTAGGAAGAGTTTCTGAGAAACCTTTCATCACCTTAGAATTAGGTGCTCAGAAAGGTAGGTGGGTAATGGAGCAAGCTTTTCATGGAGATTTCAGGTCAGTGTTACATGGTTTTTTTGTCCGTTTCTCCATTTTCCTTGACTGAATTGTGCTCGTTCAGGTATAGTTTGAGAGATCTCTTCTCCCTGCACAAGTTAGTGGACAAAGCTGTTCCTGACCGTTAAAAGTGATGAAGTCACAAGATGGGACCGTGGATAAAGCTGGACGTATTTTGCCAGATAGTAATCAAAGGGTTTGAGGGAAAAAAAAAAATTGCAAAAACTCTGTTTGGGGTCCCCGTGCTACTTTCGATCCAAAGAGGGAGAGATTAATCGGTCCCTGAGCCATACGTGATTAACCCCTTGACTACGGTAGCTCCTCTATTAGTGTAATAAAAACTAAGGATAGTCTATAGTTCTGAATTTTTTTCCTTGTTCTTGTTCATGTGGTAAGCAGAGTTAGTACAGAACGCATGCGCATTCGTAAAATACGTATTAACCCTTTGGCTACACGTTTTGAAGCTAGTTGAGGGGTTTTTTGGTCACTGTCGTGCTGTTTAAGAGCTAAACCTCCCTACAAACCCGTTTCCAGGTTGTACACTCCGCGGCCTTTTCAGTCAGGTGCAAAATAAGCGCTTGCAAAGTTCGGCATGCGCTGAAAGCAAAATTTCGACATAATTTTGGGGTTTAAAAGTAGCACAACACTTTCGACTTTCACTTTTCGCTTTCTCTCCTTCCCTCTCTTTTCGCTTTCCTTGCCTCATTTATTCTTTTCAACTTGCTGGGCATTTGGTAGGCTTTATTTTGGTAGGAAGAGTTTCTGAGAAACCTTTCATCATCTTAGAATTAGGTGCTCAGAAAGGTAGGTGGGTAATGGAGCAAGCTTTTCATGGAGATTTCAGGTCAGTGTTACATGGTTTTTTTGTCCGTTTCTCCAGTTTCCTTGACTGAATTGTGCTCGTTCAGGTATAGTTTGAGAGATCTCTTCTCCCTGCACAAGTTAGTGGACAAAGCTGTTCCTGACCGTTAAAAGTGATGAAGTCACAAGATGGGACCGTGGATAAAGCTGGACGTATTTTGCCAGATAGTAATCAAAGGGTTTGAGGGAAAAAAAAAAATTGCAAAAACTCTGTTTGGGGTCCCCGTGCTACTTTCGATCCAAAGAGGGAGAGATTAATCGGTCCCTGAGCCATACGTGATTAACCCCTTGACTACGGTAGCTCCTCTATTAGTGTAATAAAAACTAAGGATAGTCTATAGTTCTGAATTTTTTTCCTTGTTCTTGTTCATGTGGTAAGCAGAGTTAGTACAGAACGCATGCGCATTCGTAAAATACGTATTAACCCTTTGGCTACACGTTTTGAAGCTAGTTGAGGGGTTTTTTGGTCACTGTCGTGCTGTTTAAGAGCTAAACCTCCCTACAAACCCGTTTCCAGGTTGTACACTCCGCGGCCTTTTCAGTCAGGTGCAAAATAAGCGCTTGCAAAGTTCGGCATGCGCTGAAAGCAAAATTTCGACATAATTTTGGGGTTTAAAAGTAGCACAACACTTTCGACTTTCACTTTTCGCTTTCTCTCCTTCCCTCTCTTTTCGCTTTCCTTGCCTCATTTATTCTTTTCAACTTGCTGGGCATTTGGTAGGCTTTATTTTGGTAGGAAGAGTTTCTGAGAAACCTTTCATCATCTTAGAATTAGGTGCTCAGAAAGGTAGGTGGGTAATGGAGCAAGCTTTTCATGGAGATTTCAGGTCAGTGTTACATGGTTTTTTTGTCCGTTTCTCCATTTTCCTTGACTGAATTGTGCTCGTTCAGGTATAGTTTGAGAGATCACTTCTCCCTGCACAAGTTAGTGGACAAAGCTGTTCCTGACCGTTAAAAGTGATGAAGTCACAAGATGGGACCGTGGATAAAGCTGGACGTATTTTGCCAGATAGTAATCAAAGGGTTTGAGGGAAAAAAAAAAATTGCAAAAACTCTGTTTGGGGTCCCCGTGCTACTTTCGATCCAAAGAGGGAGAGATTAATCGGTCCCTGAGCCATACGTGATTAACCCCTTGACTACGGTAGCTCCTCTATTAGTGTAATAAAAACTAAGGATAGTCTATAGTTCTGAATTTTTTTCCTTGTTCTTGTTCATGTGGTAAGCAGAGTTAGTACAGAACGCATGCGCATTCGTAAAATACGTATTAACCCTTTGGCTACACGTTTTGAAGCTAGTTGAGGGGTTTTTTGGTCACTCTCGTGCTGTTTAAGAGCTAAACCTCCCTACAAACCCGTTTCCAGGTTGTACACTCCGCGGCCTTTTCAGTCAGGTGCAAAATAAGCGCTTGCAAAGTTCGGCATGCGCTGAAAGCAAAATTTCGACATAGTTTTGGGGTTTAAAAGTAGCACAACACTTTCGACTTTGACTTTTCGCTTTCTCTCCTTCCCTCTCTTTTAGCTTTCCTTGCCTCATTTATTCTTTTCAACTTGCTGGGCATTTGGTAGGCTTTATTTTGGTAGGAAGAGTTTCTGAGAAACCTTTCATCATCTTAGAATTAGGTGCTCAGAAAGGTAGGTGGGTAATGGAGCAAGCTTTTCATGGAGATTTCAGGTCAGTGTTACATGGTTTTTTTGTCCGTTTCTCCATTTTCCTTGACTGAATTGTGCTCGTTCAGGTATAGTTTGAGAGATCACTTCTCCCTGCACAAGTTAGTGGACAAAGCTGTTCCTGACCGTTAAAAGTGATGAAGTCACAAGATGGGACCGTGGATAAAGCTGGACGTATTTTGCCAGATAGTAATCAAAGGGTTTGAGGGAAAAAAAAAAATTGCAAAAACTCTGTTTGGGGTCCCCGTGCTACTTTCGATCCAAAGAGGGAGAGATTAATCGGTCCCTGAGCCATACGTGATTAACCCCTTGACTACGGTAGCTCCTCTATTAGTGTAATAAAAACTAAGGATAGTCTATAGTTCTGAATTTTTTTCCTTGTTCTTGTTCATGTGGTAAGCAGAGTTAGTACAGAACGCATGCGCATTCGTAAAATACGTATTAACCCTTTGGCTACACGTTTTGAAGCTAGTTGAGGGGTTTTTTGGTCACTCTCGTGCTGTTTAAGAGCTAAACCTCCCTACAAACCCGTTTCCAGGTTGTACACTCCGCGGCCTTTTCAGTCAGGTGCAAAATAAGCGCTTGCAAAGTTCGGCATGCGCTGAAAGCAAAATTTCGACATAGTTTTGGGGTTTAAAAGTAGCACAACACTTTCGACTTTGACTTTTCGCTTTCTCTCCTTCCCTCTCTTTTAGCTTTCCTTGCCTCATTTATTCTTTTCAACTTGCTGGGCATTTGGTAGGCTTTATTTTGGTAGGAAGAGTTTCTGAGAAACCTTTCATCATCTTAGAATTAGGTGCTCAGAAAGGTAGGTGGGTAATGGAGCAAGCTTTTCATGGAGATTTCAGGTCAGTGTTACATGGTTTTTTTGTCCGTTTCTCCAGTTTCCTTGACTGAATTGTGCTCGTTCAGGTATAGTTTGAGAGATCACTTCTCCCTGCACAAGTTAGTGGACAAAGCTGTTCCTGACCGTTAAAAGTGATGAAGTCACAAGATGGGACCGTGGATAAAGCTGGACGTATTTTGCCAGATAGTAATCAAAGGGTTTGAGGGAAAAAAAAAATTGCAAAAACTCTGTTTGGGGTCCCCGTGCTACTTTCGATCCAAAGAGGGAGAGATTAATCGGTCCCTGAGCCATACGTGATTAACCCCTTGACTACGGTAGCTCCTCTATTAGTGTAATAAAAACTAAGGATAGTCTATAGTTCTGAATTTTTTTCCTTGTTCTTGTTCATGTGGTAAGCAGAGTTAGTACAGAACGCATGCGCATTCGTAAAATACGTATTAACCCTTTGGCTACACGTTTTGAAGCTAGTTGAGGGGTTTTTTGGTCACTGTCGTGCTGTTTAAGAGCTAAACCTCCCTACAAACCCGTTTCCAGGTTGTACACTCCGCGGCCTTTTCAGTCAGGTGCAAAATAAGCGCTTGCAAAGTTCGGCATGCGCTGAAAGCAAAATTTCGACATAATTTTGGGGTTTAAAAGTAGCACAACACTTTCGACTTTCACTTTTCGCTTTCTCTCCTTCCCTCTCTTTTCGCTTTCCTTGCCTCATTTATTCTTTTCAACTTGCTGGGCATTTGGTAGGCTTTATTTTGGTAGGAAGAGTTTCTGAGAAACCTTTCATCATCTTAGAATTAGGTGCTCAGAAAGGTAGGTGGGTAATGGAGCAAGCTTTTCATGGAGATTTCAGGTCAGTGTTACATGGTTTTTTTGTCCGTTTCTCCATTTTCCTTGACTGAATTGTGCTCGTTCAGGTATAGTTTGAGAGATCTCTTCTCCCTGCACAAGTTAGTGGACAAAGCTGTTCCTGACCGTTAAAAGTGATGAAGTCACAAGATGGGACCGTGGATAAAGCTGGACGTATATTGCCAGATAGTAATCAAAGGGTTTGAGGGAAAAAAAAAAATTGCAAAAACTCTGTTTGGGGTCCCCGTGCTACTTTCGATCCAAAGAGGGAGAGATTAATCGGTCCCTGAGCCATACGTGATTAACCCTTTGACTACGGTAGCTCCTCTATTAGTGTAATAAAAACTAAGGATAGTCTATAGTTCTGAATTTTTTTCCTTGTTCTTGTTCATGTGGTAAGCAGAGTTAGTACAGAACGCATGCGCATTCGTAAAATACGTATTGACCCTTTGGCTACACGTTTTGAAGCTAGTTGAGGGGTTTCTTGGTCACTCTCGTGCTGTTTAAGAGCTAAACCTCCCTACAAACCCGTTTCCAGGTTGTACACTCCGCGGCCTTTTCAGTCAGGTGCAAAATAAGCGCTTGCAAAGTTCGGCATGCGCTGAAAGCAAAATTTCGACATAGTTTTGGGGTTTAAAAGTAGCACAACACTTTCGACTTTCACTTTTCGCTTTCTCTCCTTCCCTCTCTTTTAGCTTTCCTTGCCTCATTTATTCTTTTCAACTTGCTGGGCATTTGGTAGGCTTTATTTTGGTAGGATGAGTTTCTGAGAAACCTTTCATCATCTTAGAATTAGGTGCTCAGAAAGGTAGGTGGGTAATGGAGCAAGCTTTTCATGGAGATTTCAGGTCAGTGTTACATGGTTTTTTTGTCCGTTTCTCCGGTTTCCTTGACTGAATTGTGCTCGTTCAGGTATAGTTTGAGAGATCTCTTCTCCCTGCACAAGTTAGTGGACAAAGCTGTTCCTGACCGTTAAAAGTGATGAAGTCACAAGATGGGACCGTGGATAAAGCTGGACGTATTTTGCCAGATAGTAATCAAAGGGTTTGAGGGAAAAAAAAAAATTGCAAAAACTCTGTTTGGGGTCCCCGTGCTACTTTCGATCCAAAGAGGGAGAGATTAATCGGTCCCTGAGCCATACGTGATTAACCCCTTGACTACGGTAGCTCCTCTATTAGTGTAATAAAAACTAAGGATAGTCTATAGTTCTGAATTTTTTTCCTTGTTCTTGTTCATGTGGTAAGCAGAGTTAGTACAGAACGCATGCGCATTCGTAAAATACGTATTAACCCTTTGGCTACACGTTTTGAAGCTAGTTGAGGGGTTTTTTGGTCACTCTCGTGCTGTTTAAGAGCTAAACCTCCCTACAAACCCGTTTCCAGGTTGTACACTCCGCGGCCTTTTCAGTCAGGTGCAAAATAAGCGCTTGCAAAGTTCGGCATGCGCTGAAAGCAAAATTTCGACATAGTTTTGGGGTTTAAAAGTAGCACAACACTTTCGACTTTGACTTTTCGCTTTCTCTCCTTCCCTCTCTTTTAGCTTTCCTTGCCTCATTTATTCTTTTCAACTTGCTGGGCATTTGGTAGGCTTTATTTTGGTAGGAAGAGTTTCTGAGAAACCTTTCATCATCTTAGAATTAGGTGCTCAGAAAGGTAGGTGGGTAATGGAGCAAGCTTTTCATGGAGATTTCAGGTCAGTGTTACATGGTTTTTTTGTCCGTTTCTCCAGTTTCCTTGACTGAATTGTGCTCGTTCAGGTATAGTTTGAGAGATCACTTCTCCCTGCACAAGTTAGTGGACAAAGCTGTTCCTGACCGTTAAAAGTGATGAAGTCACAAGATGGGACCGTGGATAAAGCTGGACGTATTTTGCCAGATAGTAATCAAAGGGTTTGAGGGAAAAAAAAAATTGCAAAAACTCTGTTTGGGGTCCCCGTGCTACTTTCGATCCAAAGAGGGAGAGATTAATCGGTCCCTGAGCCATACGTGATTAACCCCTTGACTACGGTAGCTCCTCTATTAGTGTAATAAAAACTAAGGATAGTCTATAGTTCTGAATTTTTTTCCTTGTTCTTGTTCATGTGGTAAGCAGAGTTAGTACAGAACGCATGCGCATTCGTAAAATACGTATTAACCCTTTGGCTACACGTTTTGAAGCTAGTTGAGGGGTTTTTTGGTCACTGTCGTGCTGTTTAAGAGCTAAACCTCCCTACAAACCCGTTTCCAGGTTGTACACTCCGCGGCCTTTTCAGTCAGGTGCAAAATAAGCGCTTGCAAAGTTCGGCATGCGCTGAAAGCAAAATTTCGACATAATTTTGGGGTTTAGAAGTAGCACAACACTTTCGACTTTCACTTTTCGCTTTCTCTCCTTCCCTCTCTTTTCGCTTTCCTTGCCTCATTTATTCTTTTCAACTTGCTGGGCATTTGGTAGGCTTTATTTTGGTAGGAAGAGTTTCTGAGAAACCTTTCATCATCTTAGAATTAGGTGCTCAGAAAGGTAGGTGGGTAATGGAGCAAGCTTTTCATGGAGATTTCAGGTCAGTGTTACATGGTTTTTTTGTCCGTTTCTCCATTTTCCTTGACTGAATTGTGCTCGTTCAGGTATAGTTTGAGAGATCTCTTCTCCCTGCACAAGTTAGTGGACAAAGCTGTTCCTGACCGTTAAAAGTGATGAAGTCACAAGATGGGACCGTGGATAAAGCTGGACGTATTTTGCCAGATAGTAATCAAAGGGTTTGAGGGAAAAAAAAAAATTGCAAAAACTCTGTTTGGGGTCCCCGTGCTACTTTCGATCCAAAGAGGGAGAGATTAATCGGTCCCTGAGCCATACGTGATTAACCCCTTGACTACGGTAGCTCCTCTATTAGTGTAATAAAAACTAAGGATAGTCTATAGTTCTGAATTTTTTTCCTTGTTCTTGTTCATGTGGTAAGCAGAGTTAGTACAGAACGCATGCGCATTCGTAAAATACGTATTGACCCTTTGGCTACACGTTTTGAAGCTAGTTGAGGGGTTTTTTGGTCACTCTCGTGCTGTTTAAGAGCTAAACCTCCCTACAAACCCGTTTCCAGGTTGTACACTCCGCGGCCTTTTCAGTCAGGTGCAAAATAAGCGCTTGCAAAGTTCGGCATGCGCTGAAAGCAAAATTTCGACATAGTTTTGGGGTTTAAAAGTAGCACAACACTTTCGACTTTCACTTTTCGCTTTCTCTCCTTCCCTCTCTTTTAGCTTTCCTTGCCTCATTTATTCTTTTCAACTTGCTGGGCATTTGGTAGGCTTTATTTTGGTAGGAAGAGTTTCTGAGAAACCTTTCATCATCTTAGAATTAGGTGCTCAGAAAGGTAGGTGGGTAATGGAGCAAGCTTTTCATGGAGATTTCAGGTCAGTGTTACATGGTTTTTTTGTCCGTTTCTCCGGTTTCCTTGACTGAATTGTGCTCGTTCAGGTATAGTTTGAGAGATCTCTTCTCCCTGCACAAGTTAGTGGACAAAGCTGTTCCTGACCGTTAAAAGTGATGAAGTCACAAGATGGGACCGTGGATAAAGCTGGACGTATTTTGCCAGATAGTAATCAAAGGGTCTGAGGAAAAAAAAAAAAAATTGCAAAAACTCTGTTTGGGGTCCCCCGTGCTACTTTCGATCCAAAGAGGGAGAGATTAATCGGTCCCTGAGCCATACGTGATTAACCCCTTGACTACGGTAGCTCCTCTATTAGTGTAATAAAAACTAAGGATACTCTATAGTTCTGAATTTTTTTCCTTGTTCTTGTTCATGTGGTAAGCAGAGTTAGTACAGAACGCATGCGCATTCGTAAAATACGTATTAACCCTTTGGCTACACGTTTTGAAGCTAGTTGAGGGGTTTTTTGGTCACTGTCGTGCTGTTTAAGAGCTAAACCTCCCTACAAACCCGTTTCCAGGTTGTACACTCCGCGGCCTTTTCAGTCAGGTGCAAAATAAGCGCTTGCAAAGTTCGGCATGCGCTGAAAGCAAAATTTCGACATAATTTTGGGGTTTAAAAGTAGCACAACACTTTCGACTTTCACTTTTCGCTTTCTCTCCTTCCCTCTCTTTTCGCTTTCCTTGCCTCATTTATTCTTTACAACTTGCTGGGCATTTGGTAGGCTTTATTTTGGTAGGAAGAGTTTCTGAGAAACCTTTCATCATCTTAGAATTAGGTGCTCAGAAAGGTAGGTGGGTAATGGAGCAAGCTTTTCATGGAGATTTCAGGTCAGTGTTACATGGTTTTTTTGGCCGTTTCTCCAGTTTCCTTGACTGAATTGTGCTCGTTCAGGTATAGTTTGAGAGATCTCTTCTCCCTGCACAAGTTAGTGGACAAAGCTGTTCCTGACCGTTAAAAGTGATGAAGTCACAAGATGGGACCGTGGATAAAGCTGGACGTATTTTTCCAGATAGTAATCAAAGGGTCTGAGGAAAAAAAAAAAAAATTGCAAAAATTCTGTTTGGGGTCCCCCGTGCTACTTTCGATCCAAAGAGGGAGAGATTAATCGGTCCCTGAGCCATACGTGATTAACCCCTTGACTACGGTAGCTCCTCTATTAGTGTAATAAAAACTAAGGATACTCTATAGTTCTGAATTTTTTTCCTTGTTCTTGTTCATGTGGTAAGCAGAGTTAGTACAGAACGCATGCGCATTCGTAAAATACGTATTAACCCTTTGGCTACACGTTTTGAAGCTAGTTGAGGGGTTTTTTGGTCACTGTCGCGCTGTTTAAGAGCTAAACCTCCCTACAAACCCGTTTCCAGGTTGTACACTCCGCGGCCTTTTCAGTCAGGTGCAAAATAAGCGCTTGCAAAGTTCGGCATGCGCAGAAAACAAAATTTCGACATAGTTTTGGTGTTTAAAAGTAGCACAACACTTTCGACTTTGACTTTTCGCTTTCTCTCCTTCTCTCTCTTTTCGCTTTCCTTGCCTCATTTATTCTTTTCAACTTGCTGGGCATTTTGTAGGCTTTATTTTGGTAGGAAGAGTTTCTGAGAAACCTTTCATCATCTTAGAATTAAGTGCTCAGAAAGGTAGGTGGGTAATGGAGCAAGCTTTTCATGGAGATTTCAGGTCATTGTTACATGGTTTTTTTGGCCGTTTCTCCAGTTTCCTTGACTGAATTGTGCTCGTTCAGGTATAGTTTGAGAGATCTCTTCTCCCTGCACAAGTTAGTGGACAAAGCTGTTCCTGACCGTTAAAAGTGATGAAGTCACAAGATGGGACCGTGGATAAAGCTGGACGTATTTTGCCAGATAGTAATCAAAGGGTTTGAGGGAAAAAAAAAAATTGCAAAAACTCTGTTTGGGATCCCCGTGCTACTTTCGATCCAAAGAGGGAGAGATTAAATCGGTCCCTGAGCCATACGTGATTAACCCCTTGACTACGGTAGCTCCTCTATTAGTGAAATAAAGACTAAGGATAGTCTATAGTTCTGAATTTTTTTCCTTGTTCTTGTTCATGTGGTAAGCAGAGTTAGTACAGAACGCATGCGCATTCGTAAAATACGTATTAACCCTTTGGCTACTAGAGATTTGGCCGAACAACACGTTTTGATGCTAGTTGAGGGGTTTTTTGGTCACTGTCGTGCTGTTTAAGAGCAAAGCCTCTCTACACTCCGCGGCCTTTTCAGTCAGGTGCAAAATAAGCGCTTGCAAAGTTCGGCATGCGCAGAAAACAAAATTTCGACATAGTTTTGGGGTTTAAAAGTAGCACAACACTTTCGACTTTGACTTTTCGCTTTCTCTCCTTCCCTCTCTTTTCGCTTTCCTTGCCTCATTTATTCTTTTCAACTTGCTGGGCATTTGGTAGGCTTTATTTTGGTAGGAAGAGTTTCTGAGAAACCTTTCATCATCTTAGAATTAGGTGCTCAGAAAGGTAGGTGGGTAATGGAGCAAGCTTTTCATGGAGATTTCAGGTCATTGTTACATGGTTTTTTTGGCCGTTTCTCCAGTTTCCTTGACTGAATTGTGCTCGTTCAGGTATAGTTTGAGAGATCTCTTCTCCCTGCACAAGTTAGTGGACAAAGCTGTTCCTGACCGTTAAAAGTGATGAAGTCACAAGATGGGACCGTGGATAAAGCTGGACGTATTTTGCCAGATAGTAATCAAAGGGTCTGAGGAAAAAAAAAAAAAAATTGCAAAAACTCTGTTTGGGGTCCCCCGTGCTACTTTCGATCCAAAGAGGGAGAGATTAATCGGGCCCTGAGCCATACGTGATTAACCCCTTGACTACGGTAGCTCCTCTATTAGTGTAATAAAAACTAAGGATAGTCTATAGTTCTGAATTTTTTTCCTTGTTCTTGTTCATGTGGTAAGCAGAGTTAGTACAGAACGCATGCGCATTCGTAAAATACGTATTAACCCTTCGGCTACTAGAGATTTGGCCGAAAAACACGTTTTGAAGCTAGTTGAGGGGTTACCTGTGGCCCCTGTTACTCAAAAACAGAAGGGACTGAGTTGGGTGGAATTAAAGGGCCTGTGTCACGATAAAGCGCAGGTGTGAGCTTGATTGACATCCACACAATTTTCAAGCAATAGGAATCTTCACACGACGCGCGCGAGATGAGATATTTATCGTTCGATGTATCGTGGAAATAAAATGGCGAAGCACAAGCAGTGTTTCCGCAGACCCCTTAGGAGAAAAACGTAAGGAAACTCGATGAAATTGTTTCGGGCAAAAATGTGAGCCATTTGTGAAATTTCCAAGCCTTTTTCTCAATGGAATTCTTCACTTGTCATGCTACATAGCCTCGAGTGTTCTGCAGTTGAACGTCAGGGATGACCGTGGAAAACTGTAGGAAAAATATCTATCTTACACAGAGACTTGCATATATGGAACAGGGACGAAACCACGCATGAAACAAGGTAGGCGATAATATATGTTCAACACTCTTTTTTCACAGCGATTGCGGTTTCCGGCAGGCCGAACAGACAAGCTGAGTTGTTTATCAAGGCCTGTTAACCGGTAGTACTCGAGCTCCGACGCGATGCGATTTTCTCAATTTGAAAGTGCTAGTAAAATCAGAAGAAATCAAGCATTCAGAATGTACAATCAGTGATGAATACACGCCATATTAGAAAATCTCCATGCATTCAAATATATTTTGGTTGCTTT
>OX421445.1:55717339-55732339 GCA_949126865.1 Montipora capitata
ACAAAACTTGGAGGAAAAACAGTTAATATAATTATTACTTCAAGTTACTACCAAAACTGAAGCAAAAAGGCAAGGCTTATTAGCTTGACTTGAGCCATTCCATTGGCACCTGACTGTTAGTAATTTCATCACTGCAACATATTATTGTGAGGGCATTTTTGTTTTTCCTAGTTTTACGTGATTTCAAAGTTTTGCATTTAAATCTCTATGAGCTGCTTATTTGTGAAAATCTGTTTCCGCATCTTGCCAGGAGCTCATGAGCTGGAAGAGGTTCACTTTCAACAATTTTTGGAGAAATGATTCTGGGATCGTCAGGTTCCAGACAGACTTCACGAGTGATTAATAAGTAGTTGCCGTCATCAATGCAAAGTTTAAAAATTTTGTCCTTTTGCTTCCAAATATATCCACAATCTTGGACACCTTTAATATCCTTACATCCCAAGATTTTGTTCTCTGGTTGTATTTTCGTGAAATGATGGTGTAAGCATGATCCTCAGTGGTGGAAAATGAAAAGCCATTATGATACCAGTAATTCCAATCAAGGGTAGTCAACTTTTTCCTAATTTGCTCTGTGAACTTGCTCCCTACAAAAAAGGTTATGGGCCAGTAAATATGAAAAGACAGCAAAATTATTAATAATTGCTATCAATAGTAATCACCACAATGTCTACAATGTAGTTACAATATTCCACTACGGTTACATTCAGCAGATGAACCTAGGCCAGGACAGTGATTGACTGCCAAGGGTCTGTGATTGTTCATTTGAGGTAACCCTCTATGCCATAATTCCTTTTGTAAGCCAAACAGTTCTGCCAGTTGGTACCAATAGCAAACATCGACTAAATAAAAACCCATGAGTTACTGAACTACTGGTGTCAACCTGCAGTGTCCTTTAAAGTTTTCAATAATGAACATACCCATACTTCATGACAACATATTTCTTCATTTACAGTATTAATAACTATCATCATACTGCTGTGCTCATCATTGTTGATAATGATGTATAAAACTTGCGTGAAGGGAATTCTCATTGACATGTGTACATCAGCGACATACTGTTTGCACATTCCAAAGGACCAGTATGCCAAAAGTGATCCGTCCTTACACAAATAGTTTTACCAGGTGGTTTCTGTTTGACTAAAATGAATGCGACTTACTGTTTATTATTATTATTATTATTATTATTATTATTATTATTATTATTATTATTATTATTATTATTATTTAATTATTATTATTGTTTGTAAAATTTATCATCAACATGATACGTCTTGCATAGTGTATTCAATTGCTTGATAGAGTATTAGTTGCATAGTGTATTTCAAAATAGTTGATCAAAAATGTTACCTGTACTCTGTGCCGAAAGGTAGCTAAATGACTGGCAAATGAATGTACCGGTAAATTGGCTTTCAAATGATGCGAAATAAACTGAGCAGATCTATCATGCTTGACCCTATTCTAATGAGAAAAAAATAGCACAAAAAAAAATTCAGCCCTTCTTTTTTACCAAACAAAAATTGTCATCTACCGTGGGCTTCAACAGCTAAATCGAGACGCTTCAAAGTTGAAGCCAATTGCTCCTCTTTGTGCGTCCCTACACTGAAAGCCATCATTCCATGATATGGCAACTGAACTGACGGATAAAAAACACGAATAGCAAAATAAAACGCACACTAAGCTGACGACAAAGAATCATAGTGCTAAAGGGAAACCAATAATCAGTGTAAATACTAACCCCATTCTTCGGGGTTTCGACAAAACACTGACCCCCGGTCAACTGACCCCCTTACTGACCCCCCCACTGACCCACTATAAAATCAATGGGAAAATGAATACTGCTTACTTAAGCCTCAACAACCCTTTTTAAACGGCATTGTTCAACAGTATTTAAGTCTAAGCACCCATTTTAAAAAGGTTAGTTTTCGATTATTGTTGTGATGGCTGATTACTTCATGTAAGCTAACCTTTTTAAAATGGGTGCTTAGACTTAAATACTGTTGAACAATGCTGTTTAAAAAGGGTTGTTGAGGCTTAAGTAAGCAGTATTCATTTTCCCATTGATTTTATAGGGGGTCAGTAGGGGGTCAGTAAGGGGGTCAGTTGACCGGGGGTCAGTGTTTTGTCGAAACCCCATTCTTCGTCTCACCTCCAAGGACAAAAGATGTTGTGCGAAGGCCGTGTCAGTGGAATCGACGCACATACACTTTATTTTTTTCCAGCTTTCATGGACATCTTTCGCTATATAAAGCTTTCGATGTGCCTCCTCCCATCTCCTATTCCTTGTCTTCTTCTTTATTTGGATTCAAGACGGCTACGAGGTGTAAGAACCTTTCCACCCGAGCCCCTTCGCCTGATCCGGCTTTCGTGGACATGAATTTTATCTACACAGATCCCAAAAACTAACACAATATGCCGTCAAAGTCCTTCGTATATTACCAAACTGAAGTTTAGAAATGTTATTACAACTTTGGCACGTCTCACTGTGTCGATTAAACAGGATTTCCGTAATTGATACTGGCTTTGAAAAAAGAACCGTCGGGTCAAAAATCAAACAGCCGCACATGCGCAATAGAGTGCCACAGGCTCTTTAACTGCAGCGTTCCAGGCAATTTTTTCAAGTCGGGGGTCCTAAAGACCATTTAAGGGGTCACCCAGAAGTCGTACCAGCAGAGGCTCTTTGGCTCTTAAGTTCATACGACGAAACAGATATTTTTTCTGAGGTGTAAAACCTGGCTACCGGCCTATTAATCATTTGTCAGAAAGAAGAGATTCCTGTCATCTTTAGAAAAAATAGCCACGCATTGCTTACGTGTGGTAGTGCAGTAATACAGCGCTTTATTCCACATTGTCAACTGAGTTGCGTTTTGTCTTCCAGGAGATTCAAGTTGTCTTTGCGTAATATGTAGCTCTAATAGTACACAATATCATTTTGGAATTGAATATCATTGTAGTGCCATGGTAGAAGTGTAGCTCCCTGAGAAGACATATGGTTACTAGCAAAGTACTGAACCCAGTAAGATTGAAGAAAATATAAGGGAATCGAGAAACATTGGCTTCTGGGCTGACATGTTGATCATTTTCAACTTGCCTGACAACTTTTCACCACAAGTTTAAGGGTGCACTCTAAGAATCTGACAGCTTTGTAATACAAAAGTTCACTAAAGTTATCCCTGTCCGGCGGGGTTAGTATCCCGGATTTTTTGACCCGAAAAATATACCACTTTGTAACAGTAGCATAGGACCAAAAATTCTATTGTAACGCTCAAAAATGCGAACTAAGCAAAGTACAGATTTTGTTAGCTTCCTTTATGCAAAACAAATATGGATGCAAAAGTAAATAACTATTGATACAAAGTTTTTAGGAATAGCAGAAGGAAGTTTTCAGGACGGTTGATCGAGAATAAAATATTTTACTGTCAGCAACAAAATTTACGACATGAAAACAACATTAATTTTGAACCGTGGATATAAAAAGTTACGATCCACGACAAACATTTTGGAAGATTTTTGTTATTGTACTTTTGGCTGCACAAGTAAATCGCAAAATCTAAAGTGACATTGAATTCAGCGGGCGGCGTGTTTACACGCGAAACAGTGAAGCATCTGTGTCAAATGATGGCAAGATACAAGGTTTTTGTTTTTGTTAATTTTCTTTTTCTTTCAAGTGTTATAAAGTTTGACCAGAAATGTGCGAATTCAACACAAAGATCACAATCGCCCAACTCTTGAGGTTGACCATTGTTTCTGTAAAGTCAAAAATTTACTCTTCAAGAAGAGGTTATTTATCACCAGGTAATTCCATCGTTTCAGAAATAGCAGCTACTTTATTATTCATCAGCGTCACAATTTTTTGCTGATTTTGGGGCTCATTTTGTTGAAACTCAAGCACGCTTCCAACAGACCTGCTTATGTTCGTGAACCCTTCCTGCTTACAGAGCATAACCACAAAAATGCTCCCGTATCACTCGAAAATTATACAACATGAGATTAAAATTCACAAAGCCGGGCTGGAAATTTCACAAAAACCTTTCCCAGCGAAAAATTTATTGAAACAAACAATATGTTTGCTATTAGAGGCAAAAAACCCTTCCTATTTGAATTGCGTGCGTGCAAACAAAACACACAATCGGTGCGGTGTCTGACATTTGCAGACTGCAGACTAACCCTAAACCACAATTATTGAAAGCTAACCGTTTTAAAACGGGTTCTTAGACTTAAATAATGTTTATCAGCGCTATTTGAAATGGGTGCTTAGACTTAAATAATGTTTATCAGTCCTATTTGTAGGCAGTCTGCAGTCTGCAAATGTCTGACACCGCAATCGGTGTCACAAAGCATATGCAATTAGATAAATTTCTGACAGTTCACATCAAACCCTTTTTGAAAGAACCTTGACCGTAAATGATGAAGCACAAAAGAGACAACAAGCTTTCATTCAAATAATTCTTCACTGTCACATTTCCAATTTTTTTCTACCTTGTAAATTACCAGACAACTTAGATGCGAATTCAGTAAACACTGTGATGCATTCAAGGCGCTCGATTCCTTCAGTGTTTGTTACATCCATTTAAAAAATGCCATTTGATTTCGGTGTTGTATATAATATCAAGTTCGTAAAATATTAGAAAAAATGCTCGCTTGATATCCAACGGCGAAAAATGAAATTGTTGTCGAAGACCATTACTCGTTGCTTTAAAGATTCCAGATATTTATTTTTCACCGCCTGTCTTGACAGTTCATCCAATTGACGTTCCATTCTTGAGCTCCATGAGGGTATATTTTGTTTAAAGATCCACTAAAACGCCATGCGCGTTACAATGACTTTCGACACCATTGCAGGTTAATTAAATGTCCTCCTGTGTGCACCAGAGAAATTTACGCATTAGAACAACTTAATGTAATGAACAAAATTTTGGTTTTATCAACGGAGTTGATAATGTAAATTTATTTATTTATTTATTTAGAGAAGTAGTGCGAGAATAAGCTATGTTTAAAAGACGAAACAGAGGAGATATCACAAACGTCAAAATTGCCCTGTTTGCATTAAAAAAAAAAAAAAGGTCCTTGAGTTCAAGCCAGTAAGAGATAGGAAGAAGATTAAGCTTTATAAGGCGAAGGCGGTAAGGTAGTTCATAGTCACGCAGAATGAAGTTTGTGGCCCTTCTTTGAACTCCCTCTGGGAGGGCAAGGTCGCGTCTAGAGCTTTGAGGTGCCCAGACCTCGCTGGCGTAGGAAAGGTGAGATCTAACAAGCGCAATATAAAGGAGCCGCCTAGTAAGAACATCCGTCATCTGGGCACAGTTCCTACGAAGGAATCCCAGCATGCGGTTGGCCTAAGATGTACAGTGGGCAATATGGACGGACCACTTAAGGTTGTTACTAACGACCACGCCCAGATCTTTATGAGAGTCAGTGATACTAATAGGAGCATCAGAGATGCTATAGGTATATTCAGAAGGTTGGCGCTTACGTGATATCCTAAGCAAGAAAGATTTCTCTGCGTTGAATTTAAGCGACCAATAGACAGACCATGAACACATAGAATCAAGATCAAACTGTAACAGATCATTGTCAGCAGGCGAATGAATCGCGCGGAAACACTTACTGTCGTCCGCAAAGAGTGCAACTTTGCTGTTAATAGCAACATCAGGCAAGTTGTTAACATATAGGAGGAACAATAAGGGGCCAATCACACTGCCCTGAGGTACACCGGAAATGACGTCACAGACAGATGATGAGACACCCTCAACAACAACACATTATTTACGGTCGTGAAGATAGTCACCAAACCAATCTAGAAGAGTACCTGAAATACCAAAACAACCTAATTTGAAGAGAAGCTTGCGATGAGAGACAGAGTCAAACGCCTTCGAAAAATCAAGCCACCGTACAGAGATTACAAAAGCTGACGTTTCGAGCGTTAGCCCTACGTCAGAGCGAATAGAGGAATTGTGGGTTACGTGTAGTTTTTTATTCTTGGTTTTCATGTGACGTCATCAAAACTATCAAAATTATCAATCCTTTTCAGATTTTAGTTTAGTTAGTTATTAGAACAGCTGAAGACCTGTCTTTTCACAAATTTTCAGTTTGGTGGGGTTTTTCGTCTTGTGATAAAGAAAGGTTGAATTTCTAAGTTTTTGCGTGAAACGATTTTAAAATTGCGGTCGTGAATGCTATCACGTAAGTTAAAAAAGTTACTTATCCGCTGAGATTTTGCAATCTGAACAGTCCTTGTATGAGAATAAGTACTCACAAAGATGTTTATGAGCCCTCAGAAAACGACTACTGGTTTTTTATAGCAAAACTCGATGACATATGTCTTTGTCAGCTTCCGGTCGCCATATTTGTGCCCCCTGAGAGGGACACAAACATGGCGTCTCCATACAAAGCCTTATAAATTTAAGTAAAATATTTCTTCGAATATCTCCCGCACGAAACATCGCACAGACCTGAACCTTTGTGAGACTGTTTGAATATTCGTCTTTTTTATCTCTTTCATTCTTGACTTTATTTGCTTAATGGTTTTGATGATGGTGTGACAGTGAAAACCGGCAATAGTAGAGCAGGAGCTACGCTATTGGTGGTAACATGGCAACGTGAAAAATAGGAATATATTAGTTAAATGAAAAGCGTTCGTTAATACCGTGAGGATTAAGGGTGCCGATTTGGAAGATAAATTTTTGATCAAGATTCCTGCGACTTTCCGTCGTACCTTGATGTAGGGAAAGGTCGCAGATAGCCATGCGTTTTTTGGAGTGGTTAGGGAGATTAAAATGACAAGCGACTGGCTTCATTAAAGATGCATCCTTGTCATTCTTCTCAACATCGCGAAGGTGTTCGCGGAATCGGTCACCTAGTCGTCTACCTGTCTCGCCAATGCATAATTTATCGCATAACGTACAGGTTATGCAATAAATGACATTTGCGGAGGTACATGTGAAACGATCGGTGATCTTAACAGAGCGCTTAGGTCCCGATATCTTGCTAGTGTTAACAATGAAAAGACAAGTTTTGCATCGAGAGCGCGCGCATTTGAAAGTGCCGGGTTGCTCGTTAGTTTTGAGCGCGCTTCTAACTAAAAAGTTGCCTACGTTTTTGTCGCGTTTGAATGAAATAAGTGGAGGTTGCGAAAAGATTCTACCAGTCTCGGGATCATTTTAGAGTAATTTAAAATTATTAAGAATGATACTTTTGACTGCGTGATTATGAGGATGGAAAGTGAGGGTGAATGGAATTCTGTCATTCTTATCTTTTTGTGACGTTTGTAGTGATGACTGTCGATCAAATTGTTGGGCGCGATGATGGCCCGCTTTGACCAAAGAGACAGTATAGCCACGTTTTTCGAAGAACTGGCACATCTCCTCTGATTTGCTGGAAAAATCGGAGTCATCATTACATAGACGTCGGAGTCTAAGAAGTTGAGAATAAGGAATGGAGTTCTTGACATGTGATGGATGTGTCGATGAATACAACAAATAACTGTGAGAATCTGTCGGTTTGTAGTGCACACTGGTACGTACATAGCACGTTGCCACTAATAGAAACTTTGATATCTAGGAAAGCCAATGAAGTTTCCGAAAGTTCCCAAGTATATTTAAGAGCCGGATGAAAAGAATTGACGGAAGTTATAAATTGACCGAGGTCTTCTCTGCTGGATGAAATAGCGCCGATGCAGTCGTCGATGTAGCGGCCGTAGAGTTCAGGTTTGGGGCCGTTGTACTGATTAAAAAATTGGTGTTCAACATATCCTACAAAAAGATTGGCATAGCTAGGTCCCATTCTTATGCCCATCGCTACAACATTAATTTGTTTGTAATCATGAGTTGCCGGCGAATGAAAAACAGTTTTAAGCCTTAAAACTAGTTCGGCAAGGCGGAGGAGCGTTTCCGAGCTTGGTTCTTTGGGCTTTTACTTCGTGTAGAAGACGCACATGACGTAACAAAAGCTTTAGGGGTCTTAAGGGATTTAGAATTCTGATTAGGTATCGTTTCACGATTTTTGTTCTATTGTTTTATGTCATGTGTGTCTTCTACACGAAGTAAAAGCCGTTCTTTGACAGTGCGTTGATCGAAAAGTGTTTAATTAAGTGCTTGAAGACCTTCGCTATTGGGAATGACTGTGTATAGAGATGTAATGTCCATGGTGAAAATAAGTTTGTCTTGGCCGGAGAAATTGAAATCTCGAAAACTTTTTAGTGCGTGTGTACTGTCTTTAATGTATGATGGCAAAGATTCGACGATAGGCGTCATAATCCTGTCTAATTAGCTAGAAATGAGTTCGGTCGGGCAACTACAGACAGAAACGATAGGGCGACCCGGGTTGTTAGGTTTGTGAATTTTAGGCAAGAAGTAAATGCACGAAGTTCTAGGGGTGTTGATGATGAGATTAGTGGCAGTGTCCGGTAATTCTTGATTAACTGTGAGATTCTGAATGGTGTCTTTGACAAGTTTTTGATTTTCGGAAGTGAGATCTTTCTGCATTTTGGCATAAAACGACACCTTCGCGATGTTGAGAAGAATGACAAGGATGCATGTAAGCCAGTCGCTCGTCCTTTTAATCTCCCTAGCCACTCCAAAAAACACATGGCTATCTGCGGCCTTTCCCTACATCTAGGTACGACGGAAAGCCGAAAGAATCTGGAACAAAAATTCATCTTCCAAATCGGCACCCTTAATCCTCACGGTATTAACGAACGCTTTTCATTTAACTAATACATTTCTATTTTTCACGTTGCCATGTTACCACCAACAGCGTAGCTCCTAACTACACGTAACCCACAATTCCTCGATTCGCTCTGACTCAGGGCTAACGCTCGAAACGTCAGCTTTCGTAATCTCTGAACGGTGGCAAATTTACATTATCAACTCCTTTGATAAAAGCAAATTTTTGTATACTACTTCCCCACCGACGAATCACCACAGTTTCTTTAGAAACTACCCCCTTCATTACTGTAATGAACTCTTGATCTCATGTGGCGAGTCCTTTTCACGCCAGACGGTTACTAACAGAATTACAAACGTTTTTTGAACTATCTGAAAGTAACCGTTACGGCTACCCGAAAGTAGGGGCCCCATAAGCCTGTTAAATCCGAAAGTAACAGAGGCCGTTACTTTCGGAATTCTACGGTGTGACTTGCTTAGGTCGTAAAAATATCCTTGGTTTAGCTCTCCTTGTTAACATATCCAATGCGGTTTTCTTTGAAATTATTATATCCAAAAACCGAACAGGCAGAAAAAATTTCCCTGGCCTCTACTGAGAAGGAATTCAGTTTTGTGAGCACCAAAGTCATTTTCGCCTTCTCGGTACCCCCTAGTAACAATTTTATACCACCTTACCACACGGTTTTATTCAAGTACTCAAGAAACAAGGTAAGTGTACTGATATGTTTGTAAACTAAGTTAGGCTGTTAGCATGGCTGGCATGGATTTCAAATTTTGTCACATCACCCTTACCATGTATGACTCCTTTTGGGTGTTGTTAAACTGAAGCTAAGGAATCTTTGCTTTAATAAAAAAATCTAGTCTTTTTACGTATATGGTTGATTTTGAATTTCATAATCCTCAAGCAACTTTCGTAAAGTGAAGTACACATGACCTTTAATTTAACAGAATCTGACTCCCTGGAAAGTTGCTTGACTAAGGCAACGAGTTTTTCCTCCAGGAACACTTTGATATGATGCAATTTTTTGGTTAAGATGTATTTGCGGATGCGTTTGGCACGACTTGAGAGAGCTGTATCGGTCGTTGCATGATATTTTCCAGTCGACTCGACGGTGTCGCTGTAACAAAACGTATAGCTCACTGGCAAATAACGGTTCCTTAATTTGGATCCATTTAACTTATGAAATACAGATGGGAAGCTCGTGAATTGGCGCTTTTCTGCCTTCTTTTTTTCACTCTAAGTTAAGACTTGCCAGTTGTTTTCGTCATTTTCTTTTTCCCATATAAGCCTTGCAAATTGTCCGTTACGTTGCTATGTAGCCGAGCATTTCTACAAGAAATTTTACGCTTCCTGTGGTTCAAGAGGCCCTTTGCTTCTAGCAGAATCTTTAAAATACTATTTTCACAACACATAAAAGGGCACTGCCACAGTTTAAACTTGTACGACCCAAAATACACTGTGTTTAGAGATATAAACAATAGTCTAATTTTCAACGCAGCTGAGAAAAGGCTAAACGCATATCACTGGGAAGCAACGTCCAATGAAAGCTAACAATGACCAAATGGCAGCTTTTTAAAATTTACAAACGGCAACATCATTATCTCTAAAGAGCTAAAAGATTCGAAACCAAAATTTATTAAAGACTTTAAGAGCCACTCAACTACTTTAAGTTGACGACTCCTCAAACGTCATATGATTTTGATAGTGTTAAAGAAGAGATCCTCGCAAATTCTTCCTGGCACACCCAACAGCTGTGCTTTAGACTCTCGATTAAAGTATTTTCTTGCCAAGTGGAGGGGCGATGGACTTCTAGTTTGTGTTCATTTGCACTTACATAATGTTTCCTGGCACTTCTGAAGACTTTCCTATTGCCTTACGTACTTTACAACGTTTCTGTCCAGTATGGACTCTTTCATGTTTCCAGCTTCGCGAAAACACTTTCCACAATCATAGCCAGTGTGTAGTGACAGGGCTTCTCTCCTGTAATATGAACTCTTTCATGTGTCTTTAAATTTTCACTTTGACTAAAGCACTTGCCGCATTGTTCGCATTCATAAGGCTTCTCTCCAGTGTGCACTCTTTCATGTTTTCTTAAATTTCCTGCCTGGCTAAAACACTTTCCACATTGTTTGCATTGGTAGGGCTTCTCTCCAGTATGCATTCTTTCATGTGTCCTTAAAGTTTGGCTTTGACTAAAACACTTGCCGCATTGTTCGCATTCATAAGGCTTTTCTCCACCATGCACTCTTTCGTGTCCCCTTAAATTTCCTGCTAGGCTAAAACTCTTTCCACATTGTTTGCATTGGTAGGGCTTCTCTCCAGTATGCATTCTTTCATGTTCCCTTAAATCTCCTGCTTGGCTAAAATACTTGTCACATTGTGTGCATTGATAAGGCTTCTCTCCAGTATGCACTCTTTCATGTTTCCTTAAACTTCCTGCTCGGCTAAAACACTTTTCACATTGTTTGCATTGGTAGGGCTTCTCTCCAGTATGCATTCTTTCATGATTCCTTAAATCTCCTCCTTGGCTGAAACACTTTCCACATTGTTTGCATTGGTAGGGCCTCTCTCCAGTATGCACTCTTTCATGTTTTCTTAAATCTCCTGCTTGGCTGAAACACTTTTCACATTGTTTGCATTGGTAGGGCTTCTCTCCAGTATGCACTCTTTCATGTTTCCTTAAATCTCCTACTTGGCGGAAACACTTGCCACATTGTTTGCATTGGTAGGGCTTCTCTCCAGTATGCATTCTTTCATGTTTCCTTAAATCTCCTGCTTGGCTGAAACACTTTTCACATTGTTTGCATTGGTAGGGCTTCTCTCCTGTATGCACTCTTTCATGTGTCCTTAAATTTGCACTTTGACTAAAACACTTGCCGCATTGTTCGCATTCATAAGGCTTCTCTCCACTATGCACTCTTTCATGTGTCCTTAAATTTCCTGCTTGGCTAAAACACTTTCCACATAGTTTGCACTGATAGGACTTTTCTCCTGTATGCACTCTTTCGTGTGTCCTTAAAGCTCCTGGTTGGGTAAAACACTTGCCGCCTTGCTTGCATTTATAGGGCCTCTCTCCAGTATGAATTTTTTCGTTTGTCCTTAAATTGCCGTCTTCGCAAAAACGCTTGCCACATTGTTTGCATTGGCAGGGTTTCTCCTTGGTATGGACTCTTCTATGTCTGTTTAAATTTCCTATTCGACTAAAGGGCTTGTCACACTGTTTGCATTCATTAGGTTTCTCTACAGTATGGACTTCTTTATCTCTCGTAAGACTTCGCTCTTCCTTGAGACAGCTTCGACTCTTTGTAAACCAAGAATCCCTGTTGAAAATACGGCAGTTCCTGTGCTTCACTGATCTTGACATCGTCAACAGATTGCGATCTCACTTAGCACTAAAATACAACAGAAAAAGAAGTCATTTTCACCACCAACAATTTATTCGTGTGACCATTGCCGGAGTCTGAGTGTGGCTGATGTCGGAGAAGTATGATTTTATCGGCGAGATGTTAGGTAAGCTAGAAATTACTTTCCAGCCTTTCCTTTACTTCTGTACGTGTGACAATCCTACAATCGCTTTTAATCAGGCAAATAACCACACAAGAAGCGAAAAAGTCACCACGACAATAAAGGACCGCTTTTTTGTTGAGAACTTTTGCATGTAAACATCTTTTTCAGTTTGCTATGGAGATTCCCATACAAATCCTTATAATTTATTTCCCTCCGAATCTGGGCCGCCTGTGACGGGCCAAGCGCAACGAGGTCTATGCGCCATGACCTAGGGCCAATTATTTTGCTGTCCGGCCCGATCTAAACTCAGTCAAGTTTGGACAAAATTAGTAACAAGAATTTATCTAATATGTTGTTTGCATTTGCTTTTTTGGCTGTAAATACCGGTAACTTGGATGTTTAAAAGCGAGGAAACCCCCAAAAACGCATCACATGGAGCAGTACGTGTTCCTACCGGGGCCGTACGGCTTTTTCCGGCCCTGCTCGTACTAATGCGTACAGCCCTCGTACGACACCGGGGCAAAATGAGTGCGCATGCTCCGCTTCGAACGCATTTGATTCGAGCATTTGAGCTCTTTGTTTTCGAGTTTATTCGGCGGTGAAGGAAACGTTCTTTTGGACCTTTTGATGATCAAGATCTCACGCTCAACATGGACTCGACAGAAAAACTAAACAGTAGTTCCGAGTTGTTTCCAACGAGAAAGTCAAAAGAGGTAAGCTTATTTTAGACATGAAATATTTATTTGTTTTAATATGTCGTTTCCATGAAAGTTATCTTTGCCAAACCATGTTTGCTAGTGTTTCGGTCACACCGTTGAAGACCTAAAAGTTGTAAATTTTAAACTGATAACATTTTTCATTTACTGTTTTTCGCTTAAGGGCAATTTCCTCTAAAAACGCTGAGGGTTTTGACACAACAGAAGTTTTAACCTGTGACATGTGATACGAAAGCCATGGATTTTTCTGTGACCTGGTTGTCCACAGCAAGAGCAATGGTTTGTCTGGTAGATGGTGATGCTCTCTCTTTTCTAGCTCTGTGTTGCTTTGCGGGACACACCAGGTTGTGGTATGATTAAATTTAATTGATCTCTAGATTTCTGTTGATTTCATTGTCCCAGTCATCTGACGTGAAGAAATCTTGTGGAAAGTGTTGATATCTGGCTGGCTGTCATTTTGACCGGTACTTTCAAGATGTGAGCAACTGTTTTTCTAGATCTGCAATGTTTGACAAAACATCTTATTAAGGGAGTCAGTTAAGTTGTTCAGTTTTTTTATAAAGGTATCTTTACAAATAGGGCACGTATTTCCATGTTTTTTTGAAAGTATCTTAGTTAAGTGACATCTGTGCATGAAAATGACCAAGTGATAATAATATTATTGTTTTACTTTGATCAGTTTCCTGTTGTTTCTTAAACATGTCATTTATTCTTATTCCAGTGCTTAAGTCTAAAACTCTTCCTGGTGTGTGTGCTGATCTGGTCAAACCATGCATGGCAAGCAACATTCCAGATTGTTTTCAGAGATTGTCATGAGGAGTTCAGAGTTGAATATTTTATTGGTTTTGTGATGAAAAAAGCCAGGGTTGTTATTCATCTCTCTTTTTTCCTGCATGAGATCCTGCATGATGACAAAAGTACCACTGCAAATTAAACATCACAGATGTGAGCATGTCAGTGATTAATACAAGATGGTTTCCAAACAGCTCTTCAAAATTGTCTAGAAAAGGGACGATAGTTATTTAATTGCCACACCTTCTAAGTCAATGTTTGACCAAGCAAATATAATTTGGTTTTTTCATTCAAGTAAACTGTCTTGCTTTCATTAATACAGCTGTATGTTATCCTAGTCTTTCTCTTGCTGAGCATGGGTTTGGATATTAACTTCTGAGAATGCTCCTACTTGTAATAGTGTTAATAATGAATATACAGTACTTACAACAATAAAATTAGAGAGATATTTGAGTTACTGTATATTGTGTTGTTTCTATGGCAAATTCAATTGGTACCAGTCCCTCGCGCGTGGAAAAGATTCGCGCGTGGGTCAAGCCTGCGCACTCATTTTGCCGCAGTGGTCCCCTCGTACGGGGATTTTCCCAATAGTTTTACAATGTAATAACATAGACGGCAAAATTACGGAAAGCTGATTGGTCAATAAAGAAGTTATTTATTCTTAATTTTGTTTGTAAAAGAGAGGAAAATTGCACGCTCCCAACGTCAGTGGCTTCATAGCCAACCCATTCTCGTTAATTCGTTAATTCGTAATTTGCTCTGAATTTACTATCATCGTTAATTTAGAAGACTGAAAGCTTGATATGGATTGTGGGAAATGGTCATACAGTCAAACCTCTATTAAGCGGTCACCCTCGGGAAATAGCCAGGTGGCCGCTTAAATAGAATTTTCGTAAAACAAAACCCGTCATGTGGCAGAAATTGACCAGGGGCCCGTTTCTCGAAGGTCCCGAAAAGTTCTCGCATCCAAAAAGCCGTAGCAAAATCTCAAACCTTTCATCTCTGTTATATGCGTATACACACAAGAAGTTTTAGGGGTATACACCTCCCTGTCTTAAATACCGATCAACTAATTTACATTTTATTGTTCACAATAACAGTAACGCATGCGAGTATCAGTTTGAAGGCGACAGTTCTTCTTGTGGTTGGCTGCAAAGGAAACTGACAAAAGAGGAATTCGACGTGTGCGCCGGTTGAGCCACCACAGAGACGTGCCTTTTTACACAGAAAATGCTTAGGTTGCGTTTGATGAACTGCGAAAGAAACTGGACACGCTTCGCTTATCTTCCTGTCCAAAAATATACCTTTTATTGACTGTTATCGT
>OX421445.1:55737339-55749839 GCA_949126865.1 Montipora capitata
TAAGTCACTTTTTTAACCTACGTGACAACATCCTCGGCCGCCATTTTGATATCGTGTCACGCAAAAGCTTAGAAATTCAACCTTGCCTTATCACAAGACGAAAAACCCTATGAAACTGCAGATTTGTGAAACGATAAGTCTTCAGCTGTTCTAATAACTAACTAAACTAAAATCTCAAAAGGATTAATAATTCTTTATTTTTTAATTTTGATGACGTCACGTGAAATCCAAGAATTACTATTGGCTGGTGGCCGATGAAAATCCACCACTAGCCACCGACAGCCACCGACACTAACGTGAATAGTTGTTTCCTTATCTACTAAAATAGTGAGATAATAAGCACAAAAAGGTGACTTTAACTCATTTAGAGCGGTTTTCAAATGAGTGTCGTAAAACCAAAACCAAAGTAATTACTTTGGCCAATCAAAAAGGACGGAGACAATCCAGTAAACCAATCAAAATTCGAAGTAATTACACGTAGCCGACACAAAGCGCGGGAAAATGTGCATTCGCGAGCCACGATTGGTTTTGGTTTCACTTCTGATTGGTTGAAAAAGTGGCGCGAGAACTTTGAACCAATCACTGAGTTAAGTAATCATAAACCAAAGTAATTCACTAATTACTTTCGACACTCAATTGAAAACCGCTCTATTCCTGCAACAATTACAATTTGCTTTATTGCTCGGAAGTGACTAGCAAAGGATTTCCGGGAGTTTGAGTACCCAATCAGAGCATACAGTACCTAGGAATCCGTGAGGCGGACATTACAAAACACTCTGAGATGAACGAATAAGAACAGAAAGTGTACTTTCAAACAAAAGGTAAGAAAGATCCTGAAGTCGAAGGTTAACGGTGAGAATACGATCTCAGCAATCAACTCAAGAGCAGTCTCTGCTATTAGGTATGGCAGTGGCGGATCCAGGGGGAGGGTCGGGGGGTCCGGACCCCCCCCCCCCCTTCCCTAACCGAATTTTTTTTTTACTACTTGTTTGAGTCTAAAATTCTCGCATCTGCAGGATCGCCTATTATTACTCAACTGGTTGACTTGTTTTTTGATGGAGAGCCATTCTATTTTGCCACTAATCTGAAAAAAGTTTCTGTAGTGTTTTTCTGAGTAGAAAGAAAGGCTGAGAGAAAACAGGAAGATCACCAAATCAGGGAAGGAAAACAGAAGAGAAATTTGAGAGGAGTGTAAATCCATCAGAAGTGTGAATTTGGTGGCCTTTATGGAAGAAACGAAATCAGCTCTTACAAGCGACTTGAGGTGGCTCTAACCAGCTAGGCACTCTATTTAGAAAGATTGGCACTGCACCATATGAGACAGCATTATTGCTGAACAAGATGCGATCATTATTGTAACGTAATAAGTTACCTTGGCAAGGGGAAAGCCCAGAAAAAAAGAACCTATATTTTGGCCTTAGTTGCTCAAATCTCAAAAACAAACTCGGTGACCACTTTTTTCGGCTGGAAAGTGATCAGGCCAAGATGAAACTTTCTGCAAAGTGAAAAAAAAATTCTGTAGCGCAAAATCAGAGCCACCTTAATAAAAATCACAGATTTAAAGTGGCTGTGAATCCGCTGTACAGAATTTGTTTAAACATTGCAGAAGTTTTAACTTGGTCTTCCGATCACTTTCCATTGTTTGTTTTTGAGATATGTGCAACTTAAGGCAAAATAAAGGGTGTTATTACAGAGCTTTCCCGTTGCCACGGTGACTTATTACATCACAATAATGACCGCATCTTGTTCAGCAATAATTGGTGTTTCTTATGATAAAATAACATTGCTAATACGTGATACAGCGTTGTAGTGCCAGACCTTCTAATAAAAACGTTACGTGAAAGCTTTGAAACTGGCTTGAGCCACCTTAAGAAGAGGTTCTGATCCTGGAAAAAAGCAGCAAGAAGCAAGAAAAAGCAATAAACAAATTTCCATCCACCAAGGGAGTGTCTCTGAGAGTTGTACAGGGATAGTAAGTGCGCAAGCGGAAATAGATGACAGAATGCTTGTAACAAATATCAAAGAACCAATGACATCAACAGGGAAACACTGCATGGAATATTTGAGAACATCGACGCGGGTCGTGGTTTCTATCGAGACCTGTGGGAGAATGAAGGAACGGGAAACTCCAGAACTAGGTGGCTTGAGAAAGTAATAGAAGCAATAATTGACCAAGTACCACCCCCTGCGAACGGCAACGATGTGGTAACAGCCACAGTTGAGCAAGTTAAAAAGATTTCATGAAAGAAGAAAAACTGGAGCACGCCAGCCAAGTTAATAACATTCTGGCGGTGGAGAACGCATGTGATTCACGAAGGTGTTACAAGAGCATTTAAAGCAATCATCCAAGGTCAATCACTTATTCCAAACTGGGCGCCTTCAATCCAAGTCCCACCACGTGCTTAAACACAGTTTACAGGTGGTTCACATCATGTCTGCTAGATCCGATTGATAGTCATCTAAGTGAGTACAATCTCGCGCAACTAGTAAAAAGAGGTGCAAGAAGAAATTGTAATTATAATGGAACCACTGATAACTTTGTAATCGACAGGATGGCGATGCAGGATTGTCATAGAAGAAATCAGAATCTCAGCATAGCTTGGATCCATGTTAAGGAAGCGTTCGACTCAATCGACCATGGATGGATCAATGAGATGACGGCTGTTCATAGGTTTCCTAAGTTGCCGACCATAGCAGTGTGTTGTCTAAGCGATCAAAACAGGAAATATCTCAATGGTGAGGGATGCAAACATTTTTGTTGAAGAGTATAAAGTTGATCTTAATCTACAGTATCCAGAACCCTCTGGTTGCACAGAGAATGGCGAAAGAGTTTCTCATACAAAGATTGGAGATTACTTAAAGAAGTTCAAAGTTGAACTGTGAAGCTTGGTTTTCATTAGCGACGCAAGCAGTAGCGCAATCAGAAGTAGCTTATCAATCAACCACAGGATCCGCCATTTTGTTCAAATGCTCAGCACAGGGTATCTGGAACCAGTGCTTTAATTTCATACAATTCAAGCGAAGGCAAGTATAAGCTCAAGTTAGAGAAGAAGAGTGACAAGGGAAGCTGAATATGGAGCGATGGGACGATGACAACATTAAAGTACAAAATTGTTTTGCACGGCTTGGACATTCGACATCATGTCCATCATATCCAATTGCTGGAATGACGGAGTTGTACGAGCAATTACTACCAATGCCAGTTTATTATGGGAAGAACACTCTATCAGGCCCATCAAATGACATGTCCTATAGACTCTGCAACGGTACATTAACCTTGAAACGGTCCCCCATGTGCCTTCTGGGTGCTCTGCCCTGGCTCAGAGTGAGTATTTTGGAGACATAATGCAGCCCTTAAGATCGTTGTTCAACATCTTGAAAGATTTGGGGGCTTATAGAAAAAGTTCCACCTTGGTATTCTCCCGTTCAGCCGAAACCAAAATACGGGAACGAGAAAACGGAAGCCTTTTAGGAAGTTCAAGTATTGAAATTAGGGGATTTTAAATTAGCACTATGTAATTAGGGGCGCGTTCTTTTGGTACTATTCCGGAATAGGAATACACGGAATAGACAGGTATTCGTGTTCTTTTGGGACCTATTCCGTTTTCGGAATGATGGAATGCTATTCTGTCCATTCTGCTCCAGATAGCAGAATGAACGGAATGACCGGAATACGGTTCACTCGGAATAGGCAGAATATGCGTTCTTTTGGGAAAGTTTTCGCGGGAAATGATACGCGGCCGGCTGGTCGCTCGCCGGAGGCTTGAAAATTGTAAAAATTTGAATGGAATAGCTATGCAAACTGTCTGCTGTAGATGCGGTTGTGCTGGCCTCTCTTCTGTTTCTTTACCGCTGCTAGAACAAGAAGAGCTGTAAGTTTGTGTTAATAAAAAAGGTCCCTGGTCAAAAGAAATGACGTTGGCAATAATTGGTTTGTGCAAAAACAACGAACCTTTTATCAATTAAGTCGACATCAAGAAGAAGAGCATATGGGAACACATTTGCACTACGCAAAGCACTCACAAGTACAAAAAACTCTTTGTCATCTTCCCCCTTAAGGTTTTCAGCAAAATCGAAAAATCGAAAAATCGAGAAAACGGCCAAAAAATTGGTACGTATGGCAATATTTCAACATTTCGTGTTCCAAACTTTCGGGAACCTTTTTCACTCGCCATACCAACGCAATTGCCGCATGCGCAGATACAACAGTTCCCAGGTCACTTTCGCTATTAGTATTCCGTTTTCAGAATATGTGTTCTTTTGCAAATTGATATTCCGTGTATTCTGTTATTCCTAATCCGGAATGAGAATAGTCAAGATACTCCCAAAAGAATGCACCCTAACTGAGTTGTATGAGATATTTTAGTCCTTTTAGACATTTGACCGGTAGGTTAACCGTTATGTTGTTATTATTATTATTATTATTATCATTATTATTATTATTATTATCATTTATTATTATTATTGCTATGTAACATCACAGGCCTAAAACGTGCTCCTGGCCTGGTCAATTATTTCCCTTGAGAACGAGTAACAACAAGTTCCTAAAGTTCCCAAGGAAGTCCTCTCCTGATTCACTAAAGGGACAAAACGTTTCTTAGGAGTCTAGCCGTTCCCAACAGAGCAGTTTTCTGGATCACTTCAAGTCTGATGGTGGTGCCAAGCTTTTTGATGTGTTTGTCAAACTTATCAGATACAGCCCCTATTGCTCTGATCACAACTGGCACCACAGTCATTTTCTTCAGCTTCCATAACTTTTCTAATTTCTTCCCTAAGAAGTTGGTACTTCTCTATTTTCTCCAGTTCTTTGTCTTTTACTCGTGCATCCCCTGGAATGGCGATGTCAATGATCATGGCCTCCTTTGCTTGCTTTTTAACAAAGACAATGTCCGGTCTTCGACCTTCAACTATCCTGTCACAATGTACAATGAATTCTCACAGAACTTCGAAACCTTCGTTTATTATTATTATTATTATTATTATTATTATTATTATTATTATTATTATTACTATTATTATTATTATTATATCATTTTCGCATCTTTGAAATGTTTGGGAAATCATTAAGATATGTTAAATAAGAGACACACTTGATATAGAAGCTAGGGAAATCAAATACCGTGGCAATTGAGGTGCAAATTGTTCTCTAGCTGTTAAGGTGTTACACTGCAAGACTTCAATAATACTGAAGGCTTCACCTCTCACTACAAGGCATTTTTTACTTATTCATACTAGTCTCGCAACCTTAATAATTATTATTAATTATTAATCATGATCATTGTTATCATGATATGTAGTGACCAGGTGTTCTAATCTTGCCGAGTTTATGTCTTGTTCGGTCATTCGAGGCCATGGATTAGAGTTATCTATTCAAGTAGCAACCATAGCAATAAGGGTTTAACTTGGGTGCCCGCAATGCTCCCTGTTAGAGTAAAGTACCATAGTAGGGTACCATCTAAGCTGAGAAAACAACCAGTTTCAACATATCACTTAACCAATAAATATTACTGATGTTACCTCTTTCCTCTTCAACAATTCTGATATCTACTCCACCACCCGTAGGACAAAAAGCAAAAATAAATTTCCTTGACCTTGCTGTACAAGGCACTATTGACTAACCATACCAAACTCCTTATAGTATATATTTAGAAACTGCCTCTGATGTTTTAAAAATTATCAGAATTATTTGCCAGGCCCTAGTTTTCCAAAGGCCAGATAACTTTATCTGGTGAATACGTCATTAGCTATTTAAAAGAGTATAAAATATACTTCACGTTAAACGTTGGGTAAACTTTTTGTACACGCCTTTAAGTAGATGTGCCTAGAGTGTGCATATTCACGGTTACATGCGCAAATACAAATATCTTTGCACAGATTGAAACTATCGGATAGTGGCTTCTCCACCAGGTACCCGTTTCTCGAAAGTCCCGAAACTTTACGGGCCATTTTTGGGTGTCACAATTGCCTTTGTATCTCAAGAACGGAGAGGATGTACAGTGCAAAGCGCCTTACCACGGCCATCTAACAAAGCTTTTATACAAATTGTCCGCCAATCAGGATGTGTGAATTTGATTGACAGTCACGCCTCCTTGCAAAGTTCACACAGTTGTAAGTTGAACACGTAGTTACCAAAACAAGGAATGACCTACAATGACCTACAATGATCTACAATGAGCTACAATGAGCTACAATAACCTACATTGATCTACAATGACCTACAATGAGCTACAATGGCCTCCAGTGTTCTACAATGAGCCACAATGACCTACAATGAGCTACAATGATCTACAATGGCCTACAATGAGGTACAGTATAAGCTAAAAATAGCTAATGACCTGTAATGAGCTAAAAGAAAAGATAATTTGCAGCTCTGAGGGCACTGTAGCATGTTTGCATTCCACTCTGCGCTCTGAACCAATCAAGCAAAAACCTGGTTGCTGTGCAAGTTGAAAATATTTTCATTGTACACTCTGAAAAAAACAAAACACTGTGGGAAGAATAACTTAGTTATAATATTTTCTACATACATACATACATACATACATACATACATACATACATACATACATAAACTATTTGTTAAGGCTGGTCAGTTTGCGGCAACCTGAAGGCTGGTGTGGACCTGCCAACAACTTACTTAAAATCTATATTTACAAAAACTTAAATGAAAATAATAAAAACTTCTAAAATTTAAAAACTAAAAATATAAAAATTCTGATTGTTTTGATGTTATCAGACAGGCCTCTTTTTCGAATTGAATTTGGTCCAGTATCTTTGAGGCCTGTCTAAGTTTTTGTTTAACGAGATGCTTCCGTGAAGCATACACTGGGTTGCCTGTGGTACGTGCTACAGAAAATCAGAAGGCACTTAATTGTGTGGTATTGAAATACAGCATTCCAGTCTCTGAAGAATAACAAATAAAAGAGAAGCGAGAAACATTGGCTTCGGGGCTGACATGTTGATAATTTTCAAGTTCCCTCACAACTTCTTTTTACCACAAGTGTACCCTCTGAGCATCTGACAGCTTTGTAATACTAAAGTTCACTGAAGTTAAGCCCTGCCGGGCGGGGTTAGTGTTTGGATGGGAGACCAAAACAATAAACCCCTCCTAAAAACAGAAGCATCTGACCGAAAATACTATTAACGCTAACAAATGCGAACTTAGCAAGGTACAGATTCTGTTAGCTTGCTTTATGCAAAACAAATATTGATGAAACAGCAAATAACTATTGATACACACTTTTTAGAAAGAGCAGAAGGAAGTTTCCGGGACGGTCGATCGAGAAAAAAATATTTACGACATGAAAACAACATTAATTTTGAACCGTGAATATAGAATATAAAAAGTTACGATCAGCGACAAACATTTTGGGAGATTTTTGCTACGTTCAAGTAAATTGCGAAATCGAAAGTGACATAGCCGGAATTCAGCGGGCGTCGTGATTAAATTACCGCGGCATGTTTACTCGCCAAACAGTGAAGCATCTGTCTCATATGATGGCAAGATACCGAGTTTTTGTAAGTTTCTTTTTCTGTCAAGTGTTATAAAGTTTGACAATGAAATGAGCGAAGTCAAAACAAAGATCACAATCGCCCAACTCTTGTTTATGCAAAGTCAAAATTTACTCTCCAAGACGCGTACGACGTTATTTATCACCAGGTAATTCCATCATTTTGGAAATAGCAGCTACTTTTTTATTCATCTGCGTCACAAGTTTTCACTGATTTTGGGGCTCATTTTGTTGAAACTCAAGCACGCTTCCAACAGGCCTGTGAACCCTTCCTGCTTACAGAGCAATACTAAAAAACTTCTCCCATATCACATTTCAACCTTAAGCTCGAAAATTCAATACACAACATGATATTATAATTCACAAAGGCAGAAAATACCACAGAATCCTTTTCCAGCGAAAAATTTATTGAAACAAACAACATATTTGCTCTTAGAGGCGAAAACCTCTTCCTATTTCATTGCGTGCGTGAAGACAAGAAACTCAATCGTGTCAAATTACCATGTACTTCGGGTAAATGGAGCTCACTTTGATTTCGTCCCGACGGGCGATAGATTGTTGTCGAAGTCCAGTACTCGTCGCTTTTGAGCTTCCTCCCTAGTTTATCCTAGTGACTTTCCATTATTGAGCTCCATAAGGGTATATTTTGTTTAAGGATCCACTAAAACGCCATTCGCGTTACATGACTTTCGACGCCATTGCAGGCTAAGTTAATGATTCTACTGTGTCCACCAGAGAAATCTACGCAGTTCCACTACCCTCTCGATCCTAAGAAAATACGCGCAGAAGGCTCTATGAACAAAGACACCACTTACCAGGGGAGTGACAGGCAAGACTTTTACCGACACGGAAAAAAAAAAAACTAAAAAAAAGAAAAACTAGACCCTCCGTGAGGGTACACTGGGTTGCCTGTGGTACGTGCAGCGTTCCAGGCAAATTGTGACTGGCCCACGGGCCGATTACGGGCTTGCAAAAACAAAGCAAAAGGTAATTTAAAAACCATATAATAAACTACTTACTAACCGAGCTAGCTCGAGCCGTACTGGGGAATATTGGCCCTGGGTCGTTTTTGTACGGACCTCGCTGCGCTCGGTCCGTACTGCCACGACCTCGCTGCGCTCGGTCCGTACTGCCACGACCTCGGGCCAATATTTCCCTGGCAGTACGGCCCTCGCGCTCGGTTAGTAAGAAGTTATTAAGGGGTCACCCAGAAGTCATACCAGCAGAGGCCCTTTGGCTCACAGGTCCTCACACGTTCGTACGACGAAACAGATCCTTTTCTGAGGTTAAAAACCTGGCTACTGGCCTAACTCTTTTTCCTACTTTCCCAACCGCGAGAAAACCGCGGTAAATCAGCCATCGCCAAAAAATGTTTTTTTTTTTTTTTTAAATATTTAAAGTTAGGGGGAAAATACATCATTTTAAAGCTAAGAAAATAAGCTTTCCAACAGCATACAACTTATTTACAGACAACTGAAACATTTTATAAAAGCGAAAGTCGAACGAAAAAATTTAAGAAAAATAACAGTAAAATATGTTTTCTAGGCAAAATTTGGTCATTTTAGCGTTGATTACGAATTTTTGAATGCAAAACTAATATTTTCTGCAATTTATCTGCTTTCTTGGACATAAATTCGACCGAAAACTGATAAGGTATGAATATTTTTAGATTTTTAGGAATAATAGATAACGTGGTTCAATGCGTAACGTGATAATGCGATAAAAGTGTCAAATTTGCGACCCATTGTTAACGGCAACGGAAGCGATCGCATTACGAATAATTAACCTCTGTTGCCAAAAACCACCCAAATAACCGGTCAGTGTAAAACGCAGACTGCAGACTGCAGACCAGGGATAAAATGCAGACTGAGGGTAAAATGCAGACTGCAGACTGCAGACTGCAGGTTAATAAAATAATAATGAAAAAAGAGTTATAAGAGTGTTAGTAGCCGTTTGTACTTTCACACTGAAACCCCAACACAGCTCCCATCGCTTTGGTTGCCCCACCGCATGTTTTAAATCCGGATTTTTATCGAACTCTGTAAGAATTGAAGCTGTTTGAATCCTTGTTGTTTGAAAAAGGACAGTTTCGTTAAGTGAGTTGCTTTTAGGCAAAGAAGTCACCACCCCGTAATTCAACTGTCCATTTTGCTGCACTGAACAAAGTAATCGAGTAATTACCCAATAACTCAATTTATTTTGACACGCATGGCTACAGTACCAATTAACAAAGACAGAGATAACGTGGATTTTGCAACCATTTAACGTCTCAATTCAGTCGGCTTAAGCCAGTATGACTGGTGTAAAAATTTCTTATTAGGATCCTTTCATTCTGTTTCGTGTACGTTATGTTTATCCTTTAGTTCACAAGCTCGTTTGTTTTGCATCTGGAAGATGTGATTTTCAATTATAACCTCTCCCTAGGGGTTATCACGCATAGCTTAACCAATGAAATCCCCGCGTCCTAATTGCTCGGAATACATGAAATTCTTTGTGCATTTCGTTGCACCGAAAAAAGACAACCGAGATTATTCAGGTATTCGAAGTAATAATTGTTGGTTTTTCGATCGATTTCCCTCGATGTACCGGTGTGACAAATAATTTGGAACATTGCAATGCATCTGGAAGCGCAAAAACAAAGCACAGATGATTTCAACGCGTACGATCGCATCCCCAAAAGGTGCAGCGACCTGCAGTCATAATAATGTGAGTTGTTGACAGATGTAAAACAGGATTGTCTTTCAAACAATCTTTATTTTATCCTTATGACTCGTTTTTTTATTATTAATATTTATTTTACCCTCAGTCTGCATTTTACCCCCGGTCTGCAGTCTGCAGTCTGCGTTTTACACTGACAGCCCAAATAACCGATTTTTCGACGGAAAATTCATCCCAGAGGATAAAACTATTCACTGGACATGTAATTAAGGTAGATATGTTCGAGCGAAAGCGAAAACAAGCGAATATTTTGACGGAAAACACAATAATGTGAGATCAAAGGAACATGTGGTGAAGACACGCAATTGCGGCATCGCTTGGACAATAATCTTACCTTTTCAGCGATTTTAACGCTTGAAATTCCATTCAATCCACCTTGTCTAGTCTTTGAATTCACTATTATCGCTGCCCTGCGAATCTTCAATGTTCTACATAACAGCACACTTGGTAAAAGACGGCTCGACGGGCGACAAATTGTTGTCGATGTTGTCGCCTGTCTTGTTCAGTATCCAATTGATTTGCCATTTTTGAGCTTCATAAGGGTATATTTTGTTCAAAGATCCACTAAAACGCCATTCGCGTTACATGACTTTCGACGCCATTAGAGGTTACGTTCATGATTCTACTGTGTCCACCAGAGAAATGTACGCATTTCCACTACCCTCTCGATCCTAAGAAAATACGCGCAGAAGGCTCTATGCACAAAGACACCTCTTACCGGGGGAGTGACAGGCAAGACTTTTACCGACACGGAAAAAAATAAAACGGAGAAATTCTACCCATTTTCCAACTGGGATTGCCGTATTGCCATACGGCAACCCAGTAAAAAGAAAGCAAACAAACTAAACGAAGACCTCGACTGGGTTTGCCCATAGGCAACCCAGTAAAAAGTTGATAGGAGGAAGCGTCCTTGATGGCTTCAGGAATTAAATTCCAAACAATGGGCCCTCTTTTCCTTACACTATTTCTGCCAATGTTGCTATTGTACCGTACATGCGAGAAGTGATTAATACGCCTTAAATTATAATTAGTATTAGTGTTGCGTGTTTCGAATAGGGCTGTGAATTGATCAGGTAAAGTATTATGATAGACCTGGTACATTATAGAAGCGAGCCTACGCTTGTAAATATAGACTAGTGGTTTCCATTTTACAAGTTCAAGAACGTCAGTGTCAGCAGTTTCGGTAGGGAGTTTGTGGACTAGTTTGGCTGCTTTCAGGTGCAAATGTTCCAAAGTATAAAATGCAGATGGTGAGCAAGATCCCTAAATAGCGATGCAGTAAGTGATGCTTGGTACAATCCCTTTGAAATATATTTCTTCCAAAACACTTGAGGGAAGGGCTTTAATCTTTTTCAGGAATTTTGGCTTTCCTCCAAACTTAGTGTGCAGTGCTGTAACTTGGGGTTTCCAGTTCAGTTTATAGTCGATTTCAACCCCTAAGCAAGTGGATTTAGTGGTGAAGTGAATGTAAGAATTTCTGAACATAAGAGGTCTTAATGGACCAACAAAAGCATTGCTGGAAATCAGCATAGCCTCAGTCTTTCCAGTGTGAACAGTCAGATGATTCTTAAAGCACCATACTCTGAAGTCGTTTAAAATGAAGTTAAACGCATCAATAGTTTCTTCGACCTCTTTCCCAATATAGTAGATAGTAGTGTCATCTGCAAACATATGGATACATCCGATTTCGGACGAATTTGGTAGGTGGTTGACATATATTGCCAAGAGTCTGGGTCCCAGTAGAGAACCTTGGGAACACCGATGGCGATGGGTGTCTGGAAAACCCGAATAGCGAATAGCGAATAGTCGCGAATAGCGAATAGCGAACATCGAATAGTCGCGAATAGCGAATAGTACGAATAGTGGCGAATAGTGACGAATAGTCGCGAATAGTGACGAATAGTCTTCAATAGTCACCGCCTTATGCTGAACAATCTCGTAATCAAAGCAAATAATATGCTCACCTGTCGTCGAAAGAGAGTTTCGTGCATGCTTTTACAAACACTCTAAAGAAGAACAAACGTCAAATGCAAAAATATAAATCACTTTCATTAATACATCAAGCTCATGATCATCTCCTCGCACAGTGGCGCCCGAACATAAATTTCATCATCCTCATCTGTGCTGTCCGATCCGGCGAGACACGTTCTGTAAAAAGGAATAAAATGAAAATGTGAGGCAAGTGGTTTGTGATTAAAGAGACAAACGAGCTACTTTGATAACCATTGCGTTAATTAATTATACAAATAAGCAACAGGATTTCAGTGCATT
>OX421445.1:55754839-55769839 GCA_949126865.1 Montipora capitata
GTATTCCGGCGTTCCATATCGATTAGCCGATATCACGCTCGCTTTCCCGCTAGTGAATGTATTTGTCCGGGACAATATAATTACCCATACATGTCATACTTATCTTCTTCTCTGTCAAACCCGCTGGACAGAATGAGCCTTCCTCGATTCAAAAGAAGTGTATCCTGGCGTGGTGATAATTATTTCGATCTGTTGTGAACAAAAGCCCCCTTAAAGAAGGTAAGAATGTTCGTTTTGCTGCATTTTAAGTGAGAGATCAGTCTCTTGGAAGTTTTTGTATTGTTAGACCTTTTTGGGCCTGTCTCCTTCTCGGAAATGATCACTGCTGCTCGTTCTCCAGGAATCGATCTGAATGACCAGCAGCCCGTGATGGTTTTCAAATCACTAAATGACCGGCATGATAAACAGTTTTTATGTCAAAGCGCTCATTTTCAAAAGGTTAGTATTCTATCAGTAGTTCATGTACTTATTTGGGTTAAACACGTTAAAAATTACTGTAAAGCCAATGGTGGAGTTGAATTAATTAAGAATGTTCGCGCTATTTGTTTGTGCGCAACTTTTACTGCGCAGGTAACGCGACTGTAATGTGTCACGCGTTACTTCAAGCATAAGTTAAGATCTTATGATGGCAAAAATGCCGGGGAGAAATTTCAACGTCGGCTAAAGAATGGCACATTTATTTCCAATTCATCATGAAACGTTAAAGAGAATAGACCGGGAGGCTGGAAAAGGTTGCTAATAGAGTAGTGGTTGAAAGTTTTGAAAACTCGAGGAAGGTTAGTTTTAGTCAGCGACGTTGCATAAATTTTAATGAGGTTGGTTTTTTAAAATGTTTTTATTACGTTACGAACTTCTTAGTTCAAAATGAATGCATGTTTTTGAAGTTCTTTTCCTTTACTTTCATGAACATAGAGCAGAATTATCTTCTCCTTCTAATCCTCTTGAATAGTACGTACCTATGAGGAAACAGCCAGAAATTATATTTCACAAAAACCACACTCCAGAAGATGAGAAAGACGGCAATGTAGAGATAAGATACAAAACACTAACCAAATAAAGATAAGGCCTGCTTGAAACTTCACACCCTGCGAGCAGAGCCTCCTTTTGTCTTTTTCTTTACTGAGAAGGAGAAAAGTAGGCTCTGCCCGAATCGCGTCAACTCTTTGAAGCCGCCGCAGCCCAAACTTCTGGGCTAGTCAATCTTGTTTTCTCTCGTCAAACCGGTTTTTCCAGTGCGAGCGTCCGTTTAGTGACAAAACCGATGGTTATAATTGAGCCCGCTGTACCATGAAAAACCAAGATGGCGGCGAGATCTGGCATATTAGGCTTGGGTTCGAGACTGTATCCTGGCAACATGCAACGCATATTCAATAAAGATCTTACTCGATTCATGCAGAGCCTTTCTCGAGAACGCCAAAATCGAGCAAGCAAAAGAAAGGCTCTGCTAGCAGGGTGGAAACTTCATTGCTATGCTCGAGAATTTTTTTTTTCAAAGACCTTTCATCGATCGATCCTGTCTTGGGTTCCAGTCCTTCGCCGACAGGCCACGCAAAATCGTGACCAACAAAATTTTTCAAGTGCTTTGCAACATCACATGGATTTTACTTGTTTAGATCATCTGTGACCCCGTTTTTTACAGACACGAATCACGTGCTGCTCTTACAATCCACAAAGTATGATGAAATGAAAAAATTCACAATGTAAGAAGTTATCTTTTTTAAAAGTATTCTTTCCTTGTGTCCTGAGTGCTGGAAGTAGTTAAAGAGATAAACGACACTGAAATACCCATAACATTTTAAAAAGGATGATTTGAAGAAATCAATGCTTAGGTATATTCTGTATTTGGAGGTGAAACATGCCATATTAAAAAAAATCAATTTAAAGACCGCGGGAAATTTAGCTTTTTCTCAAACCGGAAGTCAGTTTATTTACGCATGCGCAGTTGATCTGATAACAAGAGTGAGGAAGGGCGAGGAAAAACCTTGGATGCAAACAAGAATTAGGAGATTGTTATCAAATTTTCCAGGTTGGTGAGAGCGTTTTCTGGTCAGCTATCGATATGATGACCTCAGTCACTGGAAGTAACATTTCACTTCCTTAGCAACACATGAAAAATCTGTGGGCCCTTAATAGATGTATGGCGAGATTTGCATAGAGTACCGAGCACTCACAGAAATGGATTGAACAGATTGATGGTTGTAATTGACAACTTCTCAGTGGTCTAAACTACAACGTTGCATACATACATACATACATGTACATACTTAATTGACCACACGCCATATGGGCTTTTCAGGGCCAATGAAACAACCATGACAGAACAGAGCATTCAACAACAACTGTTAAGAATCCCAACTGGCCAGAGGCAAACCAGTTGGCTATTTACAAGTGTAGCTGCGAAGTTGAACTAGGCACTACCAGGAACAAATTCAACCAGTGGTCAGTACTTATCTTGAACCCGGGATCCCCGGATCTCAAGGCAAGTGCCCTAACCCCTGGGCTGCACTGCCTACTAGCATTGCAAAAATCAAATATTTCACTGAGATCAGCAGGAAATTTAGAAATTATCGGGCTGTCAGGCATGGTCTGTTTTTCATATCCTGAAAGAAAGAAATGCGCATAAGAAGTGCACGTTATAGAGGAAAGATTGAAGTGATCCTTATACTTATCAGGCCCCAATTGTTCAAACAATGGATAGCTCTATCTGCCAGATAAATCACAGGCGCCCCAAGCTCATTGTGAGTATGGCCGACAAAAATATAAGGATTTGTATGGGAATCCCGACAAAAGGCTTAAGAAGATAATTATATGAAAAAATAATTAGTGTTAAGGCTTGCTAAACACAGTTACGAAGAGCCTACAGCTGCACTTTGTACAAAGTGCTATTTGCTTATAAAAGCAGCATGAATGCACAAGATGAAATGCAAAGACTCCAAGTGCAAGCCCATTGGGCATGCTGTGGCACATGTAATAGCACCTGTAAAAAGAGCCTAAATATTTGAGTAATATAGAGGTTTTGCACGGCAGCCATGTTGCATGGCAGGAACAATGAAAATGTTTTGCATTAGAAAGAACATTTATTCCCATAGGAAAAAGAATCTATTGTTCGTGCCATGCAACATGGCTGCCGTGCAAAACCTCTATTTGAGTAAACAGACGACATACATGAATATTGTGTTAAACCTGGTAGCTGATCAACTTTTAAACATTCAGCGCTTGCCACATCATGTAAAGAACAGTAAAAGTTTGTCAAAAATAAATGACAATTTAAATATTTCTTGGAACACTCCAAATGCAGTGTTTCATAGGAGGGCATTTATTCTTTTGATAAAATAAATAGGTTTCTTTCAATTATTAGCAAACTATTTTAAAATTGTTAGTTATAATTTTGTAAAAAAGATTGTATGTGAATTATGTATAGTAATCTTTATTTATTAATTACCTTATATAAAATATAATTTTGTAGAGAAGCCTGAAAAATTCAGGACTTCAACAGGATTTGAAGCTCTGACCTCGTGATACCAGTGGGACGCTCAAACCAACTAAGCAACTGTATAAAGCCACTGACATTGGGAGTGTTTCTGTGATGAATGAATCAACAATGAAATTATATATGAAATAAATCATTTATTGAACTGTGGATATGAAATCAATTGAAGTTATGATCTTTGCAGTTATGAACGCAATTTTGCAAATGTAGCAATTGCGTAGAGAAGCTTGATAAAATTCAGAACTTCAAAGGGGGTTTGAACCCGCCACCTTGCGACACCCGTGCGTCGCTCTAACCAACTGAACTGCACTGTATGACAACATGATGGCATCTCTAAGTTAACGATTATTGTTAATTCGTAATTTGCTTTGAATTTATTATACTAGTATCGTTAATTTTGGACACGGTGTCCCAGGACTTGTGGTAGCAGAGAAAATAAGAAAATAAAAAATCATATCTGTGGATTGGATTGAACCCGGAGATTCTACTCTATAGGAACCGCTTCTTTCCACTTCGCCACTGAAGATCAAAACACCGCATTTTCAATAAAAACATTTAAGTTTCCCATAGAATATTGCTGCTAAAAAGTAATTAGGCCTAAGCTAAATTAATAATATAAGCCTAAGCTTTTTGCTCTTTGGCCATTTCAATTTCAGCAGGAAAAGAAAACAAACAGCGGTTACAAATATTTTCATTTTATACTTGACATTTCGTATGCTACAACATACATCATCAGAAGTGACTTCAAGTATAAAATGAAAATGTTTGTAACCGCTGTTTGTTTTCTTTTCAAGCCTAAGCTTTGATTTTAAAATTTTTAACTTTTTCTTGAAGTTTGGAAACCGGCGTTTCGCGGTGTTTAATATTGCTTGTTGCCGAGTGATCAGACAGCATTATCATGTGGTCTTTAAAGCAGCAGATGGCGGTGGTGGAGTCAACTGGTTAGGTGACGGGTTAATAAACATTGCCAGGTTCGAGTTCTATGTCCATACAAAGATGTCTATTAACACCCTCTATTAAGCGGTCACGTATCAATTTCCGGAAATTTGTCATGTTTACTGTAAATTTGACCAGTATTAAACGGTCACCTCTATTAAGCAGACACAGTCACCCTTTCGATTTCCCAAACGTCTAACTTTATTTTAAATCACCTCTATTTAACGGTCACCTTGTTACATGACAACAGTCAATAAAAGGCATATTTATGGACAGGAAGATAAGCGAAGCGTGTCCAGTTTCTTTCGCAGTTCATCAAACGCAGTCAAACGCAACCACAGCATTTTCTGTGTAAAAATACACGTCTCTGTGGTGACTCAACCAGCGCACACGTCGAATTCCTCTTTTATCAGTTTCCTTTGCAGCCAACCACAAGAAAAACTGTCTCCTTCAAACTGTTACTCGCATGCAGATACTGTTATCACATTTTGTGTTACTGTTGTTGTAAACAAAAAAAATGTAAATTAGGTGATCGGTATTTAAAGGCAGAGAGGTAAAAAAAACTTCTGGTATAAATGCGCATAAAACAGTTATGAAAGGTTTGAAGGTTTTGCGACAGCTTTTCGGGTGTGAAACGGGCCCCTGGTCAATTTCTGCCACCTTGCGTGTTTTATTTTAGGAAACCTCAATTAAGTGGTTACCTGGCTATTTCCCGAGGGTGACCGCTTAATAGAGGTTTGACTGTATGACCATTTCCCATAATCCATATCAAGCTTTCAGTCTTCTAAATTAACAATTATAGTAAATTCAGAGCAAATTATGAATTAACGATAGTCATTAATTTAAAGTAGAGAATGGGTTGGCTATGAAGCCACTGACGTTGGGATTGTGCAATTTTGCTCTCTTTTACAAGCAAAATTAAGAAAAAATACCCTCTTCATTGAAGAATCAGCATTCAGTAATTTTGCCATCCATGTTATTACATTGTAAAACTATTTGGAAAATCCTCGTATGAGGGCTGTAGGCATTAACGTGAGCAGGGCCGGAAAAGCCGTACTGCCCTGCTAGGAACACGTACTGCTCCATGTGATGTGATTTTAGGGGTTTCCTCGCTTTTAAACATCCAAGTTACCGGTATTTACAGCCAAAAAATTAAATGCAAACAACATATTAGATAAATTCTTGTTACTTATTTTGTCCAAACTTGACTGAGTTTAGGTCGGGCCAGACAGCAAAATAATTGGCCCTAGGTTATGGCGCATAGACCTCGCTGCGCTCGCCCGTCACTGGCTGCCCAGATTCGGAGGGAAATAAATTGTAAGGATTTGTATGGGAATCTCCATAACAAACTGAAAAAGATATTTACACACAAAAGTTCTCAACAAAAAAGCCGTACATTATTGTCGTGGTGACTTTTTCGCTTCTTGTGTGGTTATTTGCCTGATTGAATGCGATTTAAGCGACTTCTCAACTTCCCGGGTTGTCACTTGTACACACGCAAAGGAAAGACTTGAAAGTAATTTCTAGCTTACCAAACATCTCGCCGATATAATCATACTTTTCCGGCATCAGTCACGCTCAAATTCCGGCAATGGCCACACGGATAAATTTACTGTTCTTTGACCAAGTTTCAAGGTCCAGCGAATGTCCCTTAATTTGTGTAGGAGTGACAACTTGGGAAGTTGAGATTCAATCAGGCAAATAACCACACAAGAAGCAAGAAAGTCACCACGACAATAAAGTAAGGCTTTTTTATTCAGAACTTTTGTGTGTACATGTTTTTCAGTTTGTTATGGAGATTCCCATACAAATCCTTATAATTTATTTCCCTCCGAATCTGGCATAGCGCAATTCGTTTCACTATGACTTATCCACTGGATAGTAATTTGTCCGGCGGATAGCGCCATCGATCGTTTGAATAACTGGAGCCTGAAGTGTTGGAGGCAAAAGAGGTAATCTCCCCAGTTAATTGGCTGTCGCAATTGGTTGTTTTACACTGTTATTTTCAAGGAGTAGATTTAACTCCAAAAAGGAAGTAAAAAAAAAAGTACAAAACCACTCCATTTTTGGAGTAAAATTCACTCCGGTATTGCTTACTCCGTTTTTGGAGTAAAATGTATTCCTATATCTTTTACTCTTTTGTTGGGGTAAAAATTTACTCCAGTATTGTTTACCCCTCCTGTGGTGTAAAATTCACTCCAATACAAGAGCAAATTTTATCCTTCTAATGGAGTGAATTGAACTCTTTAAATGGAGTTCAATTTACCCTCGACATAGTTAAATTAACTCCAAAACTGGGGTGAGACAAAAAGGTACAAAACCACTCCTTTTCAAGTGTAAAATCCCTTAAACTTTACTCCCCTTGTCAGGGTAATATTTACTCTTTCTACAGAACACATTCACCCTCACTAGACCTATTGTACCTTCATTTATAGTCAAATTTCTCAAAAAACCATAAAAAGTTCATTTTTTTTAATGTTATGTAAAGGAAAGACCAGGTTTACAATGAAGCATCTTATACTGGTAATTTTAATCATAAGATTGCAAAGAGTGCACATGATAAATACAATGTATACACATACAAATACATCGCAAAAATCAAAGCTATCTTTATTATAATTATTCAGGAAACAATAAAATGGCAATCAGCTGAATGTGTTCTTGCCTTAAACAAAGATAAATTGAGTGGTATGTGTTTTGATTACAGATTGCAACAATGGCTGCAAAATCTAACTTCAATTATAAAAACTAAAGCATACAACATACTTGGATAAATGTGGTTTTATGTACATGTAATACAAGACAGTTCTTACAGAAAGAAGTCAAACGTAAAAAAATGGAACATGCCTTAGGATAACTGATGCAAAAATTTTGCCATTGTTGAACTTTGCCAATGTGTTCTTTTTTTCTCTAACAGAATTGTTTCCAAAAAGAAAAAAAGTCAGAACTTAAGCTGATAATTTACATTAAGAAAAAAGTAAAAACTTTTTGTTTCCAAAAAGAAGAAAAACAACCCTGAGATTAAGCTGATAATTAAGTATGCTCCCAGCAAAACAATTACAGCAAATGAAAGTTTTAACAAAACCTTGCTTTCTGCTACAAGGTAAATGTCTCTAGTTCAATTAGTGTGCCAGAAGCAACAATCCTTGCAAATGTTGTTTTTAGAACCTCTCCATTGATTTACTCATAATCCTTTAAAGTGGTACTATGACGAAAATCGCATCTTTCCTATCTAAGCCATTTTAAAGCATAAACAAGTAGTCTGCGTGAGATGAAAAATGCTGTTTACTTTTTTCAATTATCTCTTTTAGGTCCAGAGATATTCGAGTTTTTAAAATATGCAAATTAGCCAAGTGATGACGTCATACACTCAACTCAAATATGATGAAAAGAGATATCTCAGCCAATTTGTATCAGAAATTTCTGATTTTTATCAGTAAGATTCTACTAAATGTTCTCCACAATATAAGCTTAACAGTTCTGTTACCATGGCATCATATTGGGTTCCAGACCTCCCCCATATTAAAAGCTTTTCTGGCCACCTTTGGCGTTCCATTTTGATATTTGTTAACAGCACTTCATATGCATGATCCAGCAAGCATATAAATATGTTAGCTTGAGTTTGTGGCCTTTTTAAACATTTTTCAAGCTGAAAATCACGACCATATTGAAATCAAGTGGGTGGGGACTGGAAAAGAATGAGTTGCCATGGGAACAGAATTTTTTACAGCCATAGGTGTGTTTCCTGTAGAACTATTAGACTACCAAGTTTCAATGGTCTGCACTGCAAATTGGCCAAAGTAGCTCTATTTATATACTTAATATATACTTATTGGGCTGAGTGTATGACGTCATCAATCATCTCATTTGCACATTTTACCCATTTTTCAAACTTACCGGTAAATTTCTCCGGAACTACTGAAGATATTTGCAAATGGTAAATGGCGTTTTTGATGAAATTTGATCATTGTACCACTTTAAAGTAATTAAAGAGAATAATGATTAGTATAACCCCTTCCAAAATTAAGATCATTCCACAATATTCTAACAAAATAGGAAGAGAGCACAAATCTAATATATCCCTAATCCTGAGAAACAAAAGACACCAGCCACCCATTTTGGTGTACCAAATAAATGGAACCACATGTAATACCGGTACTTGCATTAGGTTATACTGTATCTGTAACATTTTTCTTGATTCATTGAGTAACTCACTTTACTATCAAATTAACTTTGTCAACTTTGTTAACTTTGTCGTGGAACAAATCTTGAAAATATATTGCCAGATGCTTTCTTTGTCTTCAACACTTTTCCAAAAAAATTCATGTGTGATGAGGTATTTAGAATTATCTCATTTAACAGTATTTCAAAATTTTAAACCGAAAGCAGATCTTGGGTGAGACAATGGATAAATAAAACTGTAGCATCTTCTTCCACTAATCGCCAGGCATTATTAGTCTATACGTACACAGGCCTGTAACTCAGACAGTGCTTTATAATTATTTTATTGCAGTGACTGTCAAGAATTAGTTGTTAAAGTGTAATTTATGTGAGTTATTTGTAAATATCTATATGCATCACTTGTTTAAAACCAACAATCAGCTTCTAAGTCTTTCAGACTTTCAGCTGTTTGACTGCATTACAGCTTTTTTACAGAAACATGCCTCAAAGGAATTTTTTCATGGCACCAACCTTTTCTTTTATCTGGGGTTTCCTCCAACTCCTCCTCCATAGATGATACATGTAGTGGTTGGTACTGTATGTTGCAAGAAGAAGGCATCTTCTTGGCTAGCCTCAGCACTTTCTGTAACCAACTCTCTGCCCAAACCTCCCAGCAATCTTTTAATGAACCAATTCCCAGCTGTACCCACCTCCAATTTGAACTGTTAATGAACAAATAAATATAGTGAAAAGTTTCAGTTTTCTTGGAACAAATAATTCATAATCTCAGTCACATTCCAAACAAAAATTATTACTGGTACTTACAGATAAAAGATGTCATAAGAATTTCATCCAGATAAGAACACTCAATATCACATGTCTCAAAAAAAATGCTGGTAATAATAAAGCTGATCATTTCTAAGGTGTATGACAACTGCAGACTGCCTACAAATAGCGATTTTAAAAAGTATTTAAGTCTAAGCACCCATTTTAAATAAAACGTTTAGTTTTCAATAACTATGAGTTAAGGTTAGTTTGGGGTCTGCACTCTGCAAGTGTCAGACACTGTCACTTCTGCTATAATGTAAGTGTTTGAAAAGAGAACTCATCAAAATTTGGCTCTCTTTTCTTTCAACACCAATAATAACAATCTCATGTAGGCATTAACATACTATTTACATTGAGTACAATAGTTTAAATGACAGCTGAAGCTTTCTGCTTTCTGTTATCATGTAATTTGCGGTGAGAGCACTCTAATCCCAAATCATTGTAACTGGTCGATCCGCCCCAGAGTCGATCCGCCCCGCATCACCAGAGTCGATCCACCCCATATCATCCAAAGTTGATCCAACTTACCTTGCAAGCAATTAGATATCATATAATTATTATTTTTTAAGAACAACGATTTTAGTGTAAAGATTTTTCATATTTATCTTTCCTATTTTAAGAACGAATAATTTCCATGGTCAAATATTTGTTTTCCCTCCTACTCGATTACATGTACTATCTGGCTGTTTCTGCAATTAAAGTTTTTAATTTCACACAGAGTTTGTTTCTTTTGTTAACCTTATTGTGGGGTTGAGAATTTGCTTTGTGAACATCTCCCCCTCATTTTACAGACTAATCCTAACTTTTGTCTATGATTTTTCCTCAACTCACCATCCACACCCATAATTCCCCCCAAAATACCTGCTGACTAGTGAATGTTCTAGTTAGTGGAGAGAAACCCCTTCTTGTAAGGCGGACTCTAATAAAAACACCATTAGGGAAGCCACAAAGGTTGCTAGTGAAACTGCTGCTATTTCTATTAAATAACAAACTCTGGGTGTCCCACACTTAACGCAATTGTATTTACTTGTGGTTGGTTATCTTCTTACTTAACGTTAATATCTTCTGTTAACGCAATTGTGTTTACACGTGTGGCCTTGCTGGTCGTCCATTTATTAGCCTGCTATCAATCGTTTGTGAGTTAAAAGGTGACCAGTGACTTGACCTTGACTAACCTGTCGGTTGGACGTTGGAGGTGAAAATGACTTCTTTTTCTGTTGTATTTCAGTTCTAACTGAGATCGCAATCTGTTAATGATGTCAAGATCAGTTGAGCACAGGAACTGCCGTACTTTCAACGGGGGTTCTTGGTGTACAAAGAGTGGGAGCTGTCTCAAGGAAGAGCGAAGTCGTACGAGAGATAAAGAAGTCCATACTGTACAGAAACCTAATGAATGCAAACAATGTGGCAAGCGCTACAGTCGAATAGGAAATTTAAGGCAACACGAAAGAGTGCATAATGAAGAGAAGCGTTATGAATGCAAACAATGTGACAAGTGTTTTAGCCAAGCAGATACTTTGAGGAAACATGAAAGAGTTCATACTGGAGAGAGGCCCTATAAATGCAACCAATGCGGCAAGTGTTTTACCCAAGCAGGAGTTTTAAGGACACATGAAAGAGTGCATACAGGAGAGAAGTCCTATCAGTGTAAACTATGTGGAAAGTGGTTTCGCCAAGCAGGAACTTTAAGGGCACATGAAAGAGTGCATACTGGAGAGAAACCTTATGAATGCGAACAATGCGGCAAGTGTTTTAGTCAAATTTCAAATTTAAGGACACATGAAAGAGTGCATACTGCAGAGAAGCCCTATCAATGCACACAATGTGGGAAGTGTTTTAGCCAAGCAGGAGGTTTAAGGAAACATGAAAGAATGCATACTGGAGAGAAGCCCTACCAATGCAAACAATGTGGAAAGTGTTTTAGCCGAGCACAAACTTTAAGGATACATGAAAGAGTGCATACAGGAGAGAAGCCCTATCAATGCAAACAATGTGACAAGTGGTTTAGCCAATCAGGAGATTTAAGGAAACATGAAAGATTGCATACTGGAGAGGAGCCCTACCAATGCAAACAATGTGGAAAGTGTTTTAGCAAAGCAGACCATTTAAGGACACATGAAAGAATCCATACTGGAGAGAAGCCCTACCAATGCAAACAATGTGGAAAGTGTTTTCGCGATTTAGGAAATTTGAGAAAACATGAAAGAGTGCATACTGGAGAGAAGCCTTATCAATGTGAACAATGCGGCAAGTGTTTTAGTCAAAGTCAAAATTTAAGGATACATGAAAGAGTGCATAGTGGAGAGAAACCTTATGAATGCGAACAATGCGGCAAGTGTTTTAGTCAAAGTCAAAATTTAAGGACACATGAAAGGGTGCATACAGGAGAGAAGCCCTATTACACACTGGCTATTCTTGTGGAAAGTGTTTTTGCGAAGGAGGTAACATGAAAAAGTGCATACTGGACAGAAGCGTTATAAACCTAAGCCAGTAGGAAAGTCTTTCGCTTCAGGAGTTCTGTAAGTGCAAGTGAACGGAAACTAGAGGTCCATGGCCCCTGCACTTGGCAAGAACATAGTTCAAAAGAGAGTGCAAAACACGGTTGCTTGGTGTGCCAGGAAGAATTGAGCAGCGAGGAGCTTCTTCTTGCACACTATCAAAATCATATGACGTTTGAGGAGCCCTCATCTTAAAGTAGTTGGGTGGCTCTGTAATGAATTATGTTTTAGAGTGTTTTAGCTCTTTGGCGATAATGATGTTGCCTTTCGTAAATTTAAGAAAGCTGCCATTTGCTCATTGTTAGCTTTCATTGGACGTTGCTTCCCCATGTTATGCGTTTAGCCTTTTCTAAACCGCGTTGAAAATTATACCATTGTTTAATAATTATATCTCTAAACACTGCATTTTGGGTCCTACCAGTTTAAACTGTGGCAGTGTCCTTATATGTGTTGTCAAAATAGATAAGATTCGGCTCTAAAACAACAACTTTTTAAGCAACGGGCCTCTTGAACCACAGGCAGCGTAAAATGTCTTGTAGAAAGACTCGGCTGGCATCGTAATGGACAATTTACATGGCTTATATGGGGAAAAGGAAATGACGAAAAACACTGGCAAGTCTTAACCTAGAGTGAAGAAATGGAGGCAGAAAAGCGCCTATTCAAGAGCTACCCATGTGTATCCCATAAGTGAAATCGATCCGAAGGAACCGTTATTTGCCAGTGAGCTGTGCGTTTTGTTAAAGCGATACCGTCGTTTTTTCCAGAGAGGAAGTGGACTGAAAAATATCAACGACCGATACAACACTCTCAAGTCGTGCCCAACTCAAACTGTTTTCCGCAAATACATCGTAACTAGCAAATTGCTTCATATCAAAGTGTTCCTGGAGGAAAAACTCGTTGCCTTAGTCAATCAACTTTCCATGGAGTCAGATTCTGTTAAATTAAAGGCCATGTGTACACTTCCATCATATGTACTTCACTTTACGAAAGTTGCTTGAGGATCATGAAATGCAAAATAAACCATAGACGTAAATCTTAACGTAAATCCTCATCTTGCTGCTCATCAAAGGAAAAGACGAGATCCTAAAGTTTTTCTTATTAAAACTAAGATTTGTTAGCTTCAGTTTAACAACTCTTAAAGGGACACTGTCACGGTCTGCGCATGCTCGTGTAGGTGATCGAAACTTGAAAAAGTCAGCCTGACTTTTTCAAGTTACTAGCAATCACAAATTCAAAATGGCGTCTAGCGGAAGATCCGGACATGGCGGTAAACGCATCAACTCAGAGCGGAAACGAAAGGTCGAAAACAGTGGGGAATTTGCTTTAGATAAAGATAGCATTTGCTTTAGATAAACTTGATTTAATGTAAAATATATGCAGAATTCTTCAACTTACCGATATTTCCATAATGGCGGTCGAGCGTGAGAAGTCTCGGAGAGAGTGAATGCTACTGCGCATGTCAACCCGTGACAGTGTCCCTTTAAAAGGAGTCATACACGGTAAGGATCATGTGAAAACATTTGAAATCCATGCCAGCCAAGCTAACAGCCTAACTTAGTTTACAAAGATATCAGTACACTAACTTTGGTGCTCACGAAAATTCCTACTCGGTAGGGGCCAGGGAACTTTTTCTGCCTGTTCAGTTTTTGGTTATAATAATTTCAAAGAAAACCGCATTAGATATCTTAACAAGAAAAGCTAAACCAAGGATATTTTTACGACCTAATCAAGTCATACCGTAGAATTCCGAAAGGAACGGCCCCCTTTACTTTCGGATTTAACAGGCTTAAAGGCCCGCATTTACGGTAGTGTTCGTAAACTTTTCAGGAAGAATCATTATCATCATCATCACACCATCAGGGCTAAATTCACTCCTGGCGGAGGAATCTCTCCCTGCATTGATCCCACAGGTCTCTGTCCTTAGTTAATCTTGACCATGCAGGTCCAAGCCCCCTGGTGAGATCATCTGTTTAATGGGGTCCAATAAACTAAGGATCACATTAAAGGTTTCTGGCTTTTTAGTCCACTCAGGTTATTCCCATTAGCATCACGCATTACGCTTATAAGAAGTTATTTGCTGTAGAGCGGTTTTCAAATGAGTGTTGTAAAACCAAAACCAAAGTAATTACTTTGGCGAATCAAAAAGGACAGAGACAATCCAGTAAACCAATCAAAGCTCGAAGTAATTCCACGAAGCCGACACAAAGCGCGGGAAAATGCACGCGCGAGCCACGATTGGCTTTGGTTTCACTTCTGATTGGTTGAAAAAGTGGCGCGAGAACTTTCTTCACTGAGTGAAGTAACAGGCCCCAGGAGCCAGTTGTTCAAAGGGTCACGGATAACGCTATCCGCCGGATAAATCACAATCCATTGGATAGCGCAATTGGTTTCACTATTACTTATCCACTGGATAGTGATTTATCCGGCGGGTACCGCTTTCCATCGTTTTAACAACTGGGGCCAGATAATATTAATTAGTATAATTTTCAGCGGCGAATATTTAACAATTAAGCCCAAGGCGAAGTGATTATCGGTGAATATTCACCGAGACGAAGTCGAGGTGAATATTCACTGATATTCACTGAGCCTGAGGCTAATAATTGTTTTAGTATAAATACACAGGTGATTATTTCAAAAAGAGAAAAAAAAAACATTTCAACGCGAAATCATCTTCACTTACAGTGGCAAAACGACTACTGACAGCCATTTTGTCTGTCGAGGTGATTATCGGCTGATAATCCGAGATAGCGAGCCAATGAGAGCGCGCGATTTTTTATAATCACCTGTGTAAATATTTATACTAAAAGAATTTAGTGTTATATTCACCGCGCTACCCCCTGAATATAAGATTTTGGAGGCGCGGCTGCTAAGCCAGTCAAGCACTTTTGGTGCCTCTTTATCTTGTTTTAGCCCGTTGTTTTGCACTTTCTTGATATTCACTGCTGAAAATTACACAAAAACAATTATTCGCCTCAGGCTAAGTGAATATCGGGAAATATTTACCTCGACTACGTCTCGGTAAATATTCACCAATATTCGCTTCGCCTTCGGCGAATGATTGTTAATTATTATTCATTCAAAATATTT
>OX421445.1:55779839-55807339 GCA_949126865.1 Montipora capitata
GTAATTTTTTATATTCTATATTCACGGTTCAAAATTAATGTTGTTTTCATGTAAATATTTTATTCTCGATCGACCGTCCGGGAAACTTCCTTCTGCTCTTTCTGGAAACTGTGTATCAATAGTTATTTGCTTTTTCATCAATATTTGTTTTGCATAAAGCAAGCTAACAAGATCTGTACCTTGCTGAGTTCGCATTTGTTAGAGTTAATAGTATTTTCGGTCCGATGCTTCTGTTTCCTGAGGGGAATGTTGTCTTGGTCTCCCATCCAAACACTAACCCCGCCCGGCAGGGCTTAACTTCAGTGAACTTTAGTATTAGAAAGCTGTCAGATGCTCAGAGGGCACACTTGTGGTAAACAGAAGTTGTGAGGGAACTTGAAAATTATCAACATGTCAGCCCAGAAGCCAATGTTTCTCGCTTCTCCTTTATTTGTTGTTCTTCAGAGACTGGAATGCTGTATTTCAATACCACACAATTCAGTGCCTTCTGATTTTCTGTAGCACGTACCACAGGCAACCCAGTGTATGCTTCACAGAAGCATCTCGTTCCTTCAGCTTTTCGGGTGCGAAAACTTGTCGGGACCTTCGAGAAAAACGGGCCCCAGGTCAATTTCTGCCACCTTACGGGTTTTATTTTAGGAAACCTCTATTAAGTGTCACCTGGCTATTTCCCGAGGGTGACCGCTTAATAGAGGTTTGTTTGACCAGAGTTAATAGAGGTTTGGTCTGGTTTGACTGTATGACCATTTCCCATAATCCATACCAAGATTTCAGTCTTCTAAATTAACGATTATAGTAAATTTAGAGCAAATTACGAATTAACGAAAGTCGTTTATTTAAGGTAGAGAATGGGTTGTCTGAAGCCACTGACGTTGGGAGCGTGCAATTTTGCTCTCTTTTACAAGCAAAATTAAGAAGAAAATACCCTCTTCATTGACCAATCAGCATTCAGTAATTTTGCCGTCCATGTTATTACATTGTAAAACTATTTGGAAAATCCCCGTATGAGGGCTGTACGCATTAGCGCGAGCAGGGCCGGAAAAGCCGTACGGTTCTGCTACGAACACGTACTGCTCCATGTGATGCGATTTTAGGGGTTTCCTCGCTTTTAAACATCCAAGTCACCGGTATTTACAGCCAAAAAAGCAAATGCAAACAACATATTAGATAAATTCTTGTTACTAATTTTGTCCAAACTTGACTGAGTTTAGGTCGGGCCGGACAACAAAATAATTGGCCCTAGGTCATGGCGCATAGACCTCGTTGCGCTCGGCCCGTCACCGGCGGCCCAGATTCGGAGGGAAATAAATTATAAGGATTTGTATGGGAATCTGCATAACAAACTGAAAAAGATATTTACACGCAAAAGTTCTCAACAAAAAAGCCGTACATTATTGTCGTGGTGACTTTTTCGCTTCTTGTGTGGTTATTTGCCTGATTGAATGCGATTTAAGCGACTTCTCAACTTCCCGGGTTGTCACTCGTACACACGCAAAGGAAAGACTGGAAAGTAATTTCTAGCTTACCTAACATCTCGCCGATATAATCATACTTTTCCGGCATCAGTCACGCTCAAATTCCGGCAATGGCCACACGGATAAATTTACTGTTCTTTGACCAAGTTTCAAGGTCCAGCGAATATCCATTTGTGTAGGAGTGACAACTCGGGAAGTGGAGAAAGTCACCACGACAATAAAGTAAGGCTTTTTTATTGAGAACTTTTGCGTGTAAATATGTTTTTCAGTTTGTTATGGAGATTCCCATACAAATCCTTATAATTTATTTCCCTCCGAATCTGGCATAGCGCGATTCGTTTGGCTATGACTTATTTAATGGATAGTGATTTGTCCGGCGGATAGAGCCATCAATCGTTTGAATAACTGGAGCCTGAAGTGTTGCAGGCAAAACAGGTAATCTCCCCAGATAATTGGCTGTTTTAGTACTCAGTCTTAAACTGCTACTATGATCAAATTTTTATCCCTTGAATTTTTAGTTTTGACACATAGAATACCAGAAAAGATTAAAAACGCTGTTTACTTTTTGGAAATATCTCCATTGGTTCCCGATTTCCGATATTTAAGTTTGAAAAATGTGTACTGCCGTCCCACCGGTATCGCGATATATCGCCGTACCGTCGCACCGGTATCGCGAGGTCACGAGTTCAAGTCCTGAATTTTTTAGGCTTCTCTACGCAATTGCTAAAATTGCGTTCATAACTGCGAGGATCATATCTTCACTTGATTTCATATCCGCAATTCAATATGTAATTCATTTCATTTATGATTTCGTCGTTGATTCATTCATTACGGGAACATTAGAACCCACAAATGCCCACCCTAATGTCAGTGGCATCATAGCTCAATTGGTTAGAGCGTCGCATCGTTGAAGTCCTAAATTATTCAGACTTCTCTCCGCAATTGCACTTGCGTTCATTACTTGGAGGATCATAGCTTCACTTGACTTTGAAGTAATGTTAATATTTCACCATCTCAGTCGGAAGTACGGCACGTACATGCACGTCTCTTGTGGTTGCTTATCTTTTTAGTTATGGTTAATATCTTCTGTTCACTCTAATTATTTAAGAAGTTTTATTAAATTTTCTGTTTACCCGAATTATGTTCGATATGTTACGACATTTTCTTTTCATCTGGTCACTTGCTCTAAGTTCCTAGAACACTGGGTGTCCCACACTTAACGCATGCGCGATTGTATTTACTTGTGGTTGGTTATCTTGTTACTTAACGTTAATATCTTCTGTTAACGCAATTGTGTTTACACGTGTGGCCTTGCTGGTCGTCCATTTATTAGCCTAGCTGCTATCAATCGCTTGTGAGTTAAAAGGTGACCAATGACTTGACCTTGACTAACCTGTCCGCAGTTCAATATGTGATTCATTTCATTTATCATTTCATCGTTGATTCATTCATTCTGTCGGTTGGACGTTGGAGGTGAAAATGACTTCTTTTTCTGTTGTATTTCAGTGCTAAGTGAGATCGCAATCTGTTAATGATGTCAAGATCAGTTAAGCACAGCAACTACTGTACTTTCAACAGGGGTTCTTGGTGTACAAAGAGTGGGAGCTGCCTCAAGGAAGAGAGAAGTCGTACGAGAGATGAAGAAGTCCATACTGTAGAGAAACCTTATGAATGCAAAACATGTGGCAAGCGCTTTAGTCGAATAGGAAATTTAAGGCAACACGAAAGAGTGCATAATGAAGAGAAGCGTTATGAATGCAAACAATGTGACAAGTGTTTTAGCCAAGCAGATACTTTGAGGAAACATGAAAGAGTTCATACTGGAGAGAGGCCCTATAAATGCAACAAATGTGACAAGTGTTTTAGCCGAGCAGATACTTTGAGGAAACATGAAAGAGTTCATACAGGAGAGAGGCCCTATAAATGCAACCAATGCGGCAAGTGTTTTAGCCAAGCAGGAAATTTAAGGGCACATGAAAGAGTGCATAGTGGAGAGAAGCCTTATGAATGCGAACAATGCGGGAAGTGTTTTAGCCAAGCAGGAGCTTTAAGGAAACATGAAAGAATGCATACTGGAGAGAAGCCCTATCAATGCAAACAATGTGGAAGGTATTTTAGCCGAACAAGAACTTTAAGGACACATGAAAGAGTGCATACTGCAGAGAAGCCCTATCAATGCACACAATGTGGGAAGTGTTTTAGCCAATCAGGAGGTTTAAGGAAACATGAAAGAATGCATACTGGAGAGAAGCCCTACCAATGCAAACAATGTGGAAAATGTTTTAGCCGAGCACAAACTTTAAGGATACACGAAAGAGTGCATACAGGAGAGAAGCCCTATCAATGCAAACAATGTGACAAGTGTTTTAGTCAATCAGGAGATTTAAGGAAACATGAAAGAATCCATACTGGAGAGGAGCCCTACCAATGCAAACAGTGTGGAAAGTGTTTTAGCAAAGCAGACCATTTGAGGACACATGAAAGAATCCATACTGGAGAGAAGCCCTACCAATGCAAACAATGTGGAAAGTGTTTTAGCGATGTAGGAAATTTGAGAAAACATGAAAGAGTGCATACTGGAGAGAAGCCTTATCAATGTGAACAATGCGGCAAGTGTTTTAGTCAAAGTCACAATTTAAGGACACATGAAAGAGTGCATAGTGGTGAGAAACCTTATGAATGCGAACAATGCGGCAAGTGTTTTAGTCAAAGTCAAAATTTAAGGACACATGAAAGGGTGCATACAGGAGAGAAGCCCTATTGCACACTGGCTATTCTTGTGGAAAGTGTTTTTGCGAACGAGGTAACATAAAAAAGTGCACACTGGACAAAAGCGTTATAAACCTAAGCCAGTAGGAAAGTCTTTCGCTTCAGAAGTTCTGTAAGTGCAAATGAACGGAAACTAGAGGTCCATCGCCCCTGCACTTGGCAAGAACATAGTTCAAAAGAGAGTGCAAAATACGGTTGCTGTGTGTGCCAGGAAGAATTGAGCAGCGAGGAGCTTCTTCTTGCACACTATCAAAATCATATGGCGTTTGAGGAGCCCTCATCTTAAAGTAGTTGGGTGGCTCTGTAATGAATTATGTTTTAGAGTTTTTTAGCTCTTTGGCGATAATGATGTTGCCCTTCGTAAATTTAAGAAAGCTGCCATTTGCTCATTGTTAGCTTTCATTGGACGTTGCTTCCCCGTGTTATGCGTTTAGCCTTTTCTAAACCGCGTTGAAAATTACACCATTGTTTATATCTTTAAACACTATGTATTTTGGGTCCTACCAGTTTAAACTGTGGCAGTGTCCTTTTGTGTGTTGTCAAAATAATCTTTAAAGATTCGGCTCTAAAATGACAACTTTTTAGCAACGGGCCTCTTGAACCACAGGCAGCGTAAAATGTCTTGTAGAAAGACTCTGCTAGCAACGTAGCGGACAATTTACATGGCTTATACGGGGAAAAGGAAATGACGAAAAACACTGGCAAGTCTTTACCTAGAGTGAAGAAAAGGAGGCAGAAAAGGGCCTATTCACGAGCTACCCATGTGTTATTCACGAGCTACCCATGTGTATCCCATAAGTTAAATCGATCCGAAGGAACCGTTATTTGCCAGTGAGCTGTGCGTTTTGTTAAAGCGATACCGTCGATCTTTCCATAGAGGAAGTCGACTGAAAAATATCAACTACCGATACAACACTCTCAAGTCGTGCCAAACTCAAACTGTTTTCCGCAAATACATCGTAACCAGCAAATTGCTTCATATCAAAGTGTTCCTGGAGGAAAAACCTCGTTGCCTTAGTCAATCAACTTTCCATGGAGTCAGATTCTGTTAAATTCAAGGTCATGTGTACACTTTCATCATATGTACTTCACTTTACGAACGTTGCTTGAGGATTATGAAATGCAAAATAAACCATAGATGTAAATCTTTACGTAAATCCTCATCTTGTTGCTCATCAAAGGAAAAGACGAGATCCTAAAGTTTTTCTTATTAAAGCAAAGATTCCTTATCTTCAGTTTAACAACTCTTAAAAGGAGTCATACACGGTAAGGGTCATGTGACAACATTTGAAATCTGTGCCAACCAAGCTAACAGCCTAACTTAGTTTACAAACATATTTGTACACTAACCTGGTTTCATGAGTACTTGAATAAAACCGTGTGGTAAGGAGTTATAAAATTGTTACTGGCGGGTACCGAAAAGGCGAAAATGGCTTTGGTGCTTACAAAAATTCCTACTAAGTAGGGGCCAGGGAACTTTTTCTGCTCCTTCGGTTTTTGGATATAATAGGGAGTTTTAGGAAAGACGACGGCTACAGCAACGAAAACGTTAGTCCAAAATTTAACTTAGCGCTGTCGCAAGTATTTCACGATTAATCCGTCTTGTTCACATTGTACAATACAGGCGAACTATCCTGTAAATGGATGGGTACGAACGGTTTTGAAGTCAAAACTGAAAATGACTTTTTCATTGTTATATGCTTACGTTGTCGTCAAAACCTAAAATGTGGTGATTTCACGTTGTTGTTTTGTGGAGTACGGCTAAAAATGCACGGAAATTCGTGTTGCACGTGCAGCACGAGCATTTTTCCTGTTTCAACCAATAATAATCTTGCTTTGTGGCGTTGCCATAGCCGTAGCCGTAGCCGTCGTCTTTGCTAAAACTCCCTAATAATTTCAAAGAAAACCGCATTAGATATGTTAACAAGAAAAGCTAAACCAAGGATATTTTTACGACCTAATCAAGTCATACCGTAGAATTCCGAAAGTGACGGCCCCCGTTACTTTCGGATTTAACAGGCTTAAGAGGCCCACATTTGCCCAAAAGTCATTGCGCACCGTGACTGAATTTCGCGTAACACGAAATTACCTAAATATCTCACGTGTTGTTTCCTTCGTGATTCGCCTGAGTGCCTTTAGCCAATCACATCACGTATTCGGACAAGTCGTCATTTGAAAAACAAAAACAAACGATAGCAATGACTTTTGGGCGAAGGTGGGCCTTTAAGAGGCCTCTACTTTGGTGTAGCCGTAATGGTTACTTCCGGATAGTTAAAAAAACGGGACGGGTTTGGATATGTATTTTTCGTGTAGTTACTTGCAGGCGTAAATGACTCAACTCAGTAGTGTTTATCGTAATATGTACGGTAGTGTTCGTAAACTTTTCAGGAAGAATCATTATCATCATCATCACACCATCAGGGCTAAATTCACTCCTAGCGGAGGAATCTCTCCCTGGATTGATCCCACAGGTATCTGTCCGTAGCTAATCTTGACCATGCAGGTCCAAGCCCCCTGGTGAGATCATCTGTCCAATGGGGTCCATTCTTTTGGGGTCCAATAAACTAAGGATCACATTAAAGGTTTCTGGCTTTTTAGTCCACTCAGGTTGTTCCATTAGCATCACGCATTACGCTTATAAGAAGTTATTTGCCGTAGAGCGGTTTTCAAATGAGTGTTGTAAAACCAAAACCAAAGTAATTACTTTGGCCAATCAAAAAGGACACAGACAATCCAGTAAACCAATTAAAGCTCGAAGTAGTTACACGTAGCCGACACAAAGCGCGGGAAAATGTGCACGGGTACATTTTGGAGGCGCGGCTGCTAAGCCAGTCAAACACTTTTCGTGCCTTTTTATCTTGTTTTAGCCCGTTGTTTTGCACTTTCTTGACATTCACCGCTGAAAATTACACTAAAACAATTATTCGCCTCAGGCTCAGTAAATATTGGGAAATATTTACCTCGACTACGTCTCGGTAAATATTCACCAATATTCACTTCGCCTTCGGCATAATTAGCAATTATTGAATAAGGCTGAGTAGGATATGAAGAATTCTGCAGTTCGAGGAGGGTGTTATCCACCAAAGCCGAAGGCCGAGGTGGATAACATCCTCCGAGATCTGCAGAATTCTTCATATTCTACGAAAGCCGAATTCAATAATTGCTTTATAATTCATTCAAAATATTTTCTTCGCTCAAACTTCTAAACCTACTCGCAGCCATTTTTCTGCTCAACAAAAATAACACAATCTCGTCCCCAGCTTTTTTCGGTCAACGGTTACATAATTTGCAGCGGGCTGCACTTTTGATGTCATTTTGACGTCATCGGTTCCATAATCTGCAGCGGGCTCACTTTTGACGACAGTGATTCAATATGACGAAGTTTCTTTCCAAATTTGGTGAACAGCAGCTGGTTATGGTGAATTATGCGTGTGGTTTTAACCAATCAGAAACGGGGAAATATTTTGAATGAATAATAATTGTTAATTATAATTCAACACATTGATACACTGCCCACATATGGTCATAAAGCTCTCTATTCGGCGATAGATGTAGATTTCGCAGGAGAATGTGAAAATGACGGATCGGCGGGGCTTCACAAATGTTACAAGTTCGGAATCTTTCATTTGTTATCATTGTTATGTTGAATTATAACAGTTGTAGCGCTCAAATTTCCGTGATAACACATATTTGTCCTGGACAATATAATTACCCATACATGACATACCGATCTTTTTCTCTGTCAAATCCGCTGGACAGAATGAACATTCCTTAATTCAAACGAAGTGGGTCCGGACGGACGTGGTTATAATTATTTCGATCTGTTGTGAGCAAAAGCTCCCTTACAGAAGGTAAGAATGTTTGTTTTGCTGCATTTTAAGTGATAGATCAGTCTCTTGGAAGTTTTTGTATTGTTGTAACTTTGTGGGCTTGTCTCCTTCTCGGAAGTGATCATGGCTGCTCGTTCTTCAGGAATCGATCTGAATGACCAGCAACCCGTGAGGGTTTCGACAAAACACTGACCCCTCTACTGACCCCGTATAAAATCAATGGGAAAATGAATACTGCTTACTTAAGCCTCAACATCCCTTTTTAAACAGCATTGTTCAACAATATTTAAGTCTAAGCACCCATTTTAAAAAGGTTAGTTTTCGATTATTGTTGTGATGGCCGATTACTTCATGTAAGCTAACCTTTTTAAAATGGGTGCTTAGACTTAAAATTGTTGAACAATGCCGTTTAAAAAGGGTTTTTGAGGCTTAAGTAAGCAGTATTCATTTTCCCATTGATTTTATAGGGGGTCAGTAGGGGGGTCAGTAAGGGGGTCAGTTGACCGGGGGTCAGTGTTTTGTCGAAACCCAACCCGTGATGGTTTTAAATTACAAAATGACCGGCATGATAAACAGTTTTTAAGTCAAAGCGCTCATTTTCAAAAGGTTAGTATTCTATCAGTAGTACATGTACTTATATGGGTTAAACACGTTCAAAATTACTGTAAAGCCAATGGTCAAGTTGAATTAAGGACGTTCGCGTTAATTGTTTGTGCGCAACTTTTACTGTAATATGTCACGCATTACTTCAAGCATAAGTTAAGATCTTATGGTGACAAAAACGCCAGGGAGAAATTTCAAGGTCGGCTAAAGAATGGCACGTTTATTTCCAATTCATCATGCAACATTAAAGAGAATGGACCTGGGGGCTGGAAAAGGTCGCTGGAAAAGTGGTTGAAAGTTTTGAAAACTTGAGAAAGGTTAGTTTTAGTCAGCGACCTTGCATAAATTTAATGAGGTTGGTTTTTTAAAATGTTTTTATTATGTTATGAACTTCTTAGTTCAAAATGAATGCATGTTTTTGAAGTTCTTTTCCTTTACTTTCATGAACATAGAGCAGAATTATCTTCTCCTTCTAATCCTCTTGAATAGTGTGTACCTATTAGGAAACAGCCAGAGATTATATTTCACAAAAACCACACTCCAGAAGATGAGAAAGACGGCAATGTAGAGATAAGATACAAAACACTAACGAAATAAAGATAACTCCTGCTTGATACATGTACTTTGTTGCTATGCTCGAGAATTTTTTTTTTATAAAAACCTTTCATCGAGCGATCCTGCATTGGGTTCCAGTCCTTCCCCGACAGGTCATGGAAAATCGTGACAAACTAAATTTTCCAAGAGCTTCGCAACATCACATAGATTTTCCTATTTTAGATGATCAGTGACCCCTTTTTTTTTAAGACACAAATCACTTGCTGCTCTTACAATCTGCAAAATATGATGAAATGAAAAAATTCACAATGTAAGAAGTTACTTTTGTTTTTAATTTTTTCTTTCTTTGTGTCCTGAGTTCCAGAAGTATGTTTAGTTGCAACGGGTAGCACTTGTGAAAACGCTCATTCAGGATTAACTCTACTGTTTATGACATCCACAGTGGCATGTAATTATCTAAAAAACACACTCGTATATTTCTATGTACAGGAACCTTCACTCTAAGATATTATTTTTATGGTTTTCGATGCATGAGTAGATGAGGCTACATCCCGTTATGATGACCCATCTATCGAAATTAGGGCATTTTTCCCTTGCATTTTTCTCTATGAAACAAAGTCGGTGATCCCCCAAGTTTTTTTTCATTTTTGGAAGAAGTAATTTATGACCTAACTTCAGGCGAGAAATGAAACAAATTTCAACATGGGAAGATTTTCGCGTCAACATCTTTAAGGGCCTACTGACTTGTTTTTTGGGGCGTTACTTAGTAAGGATGTAATGGTTAAGTAATTTGAGCGAATTTGCATTATTTTGGTCAGTTTCCAACTTTTGTAAACCAATGACCCTAAATATTATGTCATCATGCCACGCCCATGGTCACGTGACCAATAAAAGAAAACTCTAAATTTGGGTATTTAATCAGTGGTTTTATAATTTGTATTAGTTTTTGCATCCAGCGAAGTAAGGCTTTTGTTCTTATTTTGAAAAATATTCTTTTTAAAGAGATAAACGACACTGAAATACCCATAACATTTTCAAAAAAGATGATTTGAAGAAATCATTGCTTAGGTATATTCTGTATTTGGGGGTGAAACAAACCACTTTCATAAATAGCGACCGATTTGATATTCTATTGTATTTATGTTAATTGGACCTACTGGCCTCATTTTGGTTAACATATTCTTTTGAATTTTGCGCATTGCAGCGAGGCTAGAAAGGCTTATCAGCATGAAAAAGGTCTATGCCATATAGAAAAAATCAATTTAAAGAGCACCCGAAATTTAGCTTTTTCTCAAACCGGAAGTCAGTTCATTTAAGCATTTGCAGTTGGTCTGATAACAAGCGTGAGGAAGGACGAGGAAAAACCTTTGATGCAAACAAGAATTAGGAGATTGTTATCAAATTTTCCAGGTCAGTGAGAGGTTTTCTAGTCAGCTCACGATATGATGACCTCAGTCACTGGAAGAAACATTTCACTTCCTTAGCAACCCATGAAAAATCCATCTGTGGGCCCTTAATAAATGTATGGCGAGATTTGCATAGAGTACCGAGTGCTCACAGAAATAGATTGAAGAGATTGATGGCTGTAATCGACACCTTCTCAGTGGTATAAACTACAACGTTACATACATACATACATACATACAGGGCTTCTGATAGGATGCGGAAATTTTTGGCCATATTATGCGTAAACATGCGTTGATTATGCGGAAATTACACTAATAATTAGGCCTGTCCAATGTATTTACATGCTTATGGTAAATCAGGACTCGAAATTGCGACCAATACAGTCGCTTTTTCCCTTTGCGATTAAGGTATCTGGCCGAGTCGCCAATTTGCGACCAGCATTCACCGTTAAAATAAAAGGGTTAGTATTCGGCATTTTGCCGAAACTTTTGCTAAAAGAAATAAAGCGATAAGAAAATATTTTGTTTCTTATCATGAATTTTGTTTCAATTTGGAGATATGGAGCAAAATTGTGATGTGGTTGAACCACGATCCATTCCCTCGATCATTCACCATATTTAGCGGTTTTTTACACAAACGTATTGTGGGCTCTTTCTTTTGTACTACTTCATCGCAATGATTGTCCCTACAGTACTTTACCAGAGTTACAAATGATGCAATTTAATTTGCTATTATAACTTGCGGCTAAATTTTCATACCTTGTATCTTTTTTAAAAATTTCGAGCCTGGGGCATGTTGTGAAAATGGTTTAACTAGAGTCCAGGCTCATTCCCGAAAAATGAGTGGAAACTGCTTACGAACTTTCATCTTGCGAACGAAATGGCGTGTTTTCTTCAATGTTCAGGAAAATGAGCATTTCAAAGTAGTCAATCTCTTTGGCTTTTGTGTTTGTGAGGGTGGTAAGCAGCTGCTTTATCACTAATATCAGGTATTTCTTCAGTTTTATGCGGAAAATATCGTCATTATGTGGAGGATGCGGATTTTAGGGAATTATGCGGATCCGCTTCGCCGCATCCTGTCAGATGCCATGATACATACTTAATTGACCACTCCTCATATGGGCTTTTCAGGGCCAATGAAACAAAACAACGACAGAACAGAACATTCAACAACAACTGTTAAGAATCCCAACTGGCCGGAGGCAAACCAGTTGGCTATTTACAAGTGCAGCTGAGAAGTTGAACCAGGGACTACCAGGAACAAATTCAACCAGTGGTCAGAATGTATCTTGAACCCGGGATCCCTGGATCTCAAGGCAAGCACCCCAACCACTGGGCTGCACTGCATCCTAGCATTGCATAAATCAAATATTTCACAGAGATCGGCAGGAAGTTTAGAAATTATTGGGCTGTCGGGCATGGTCTATTTGTCATATCGTGAAGGAAAGAAATGTGTATATGAAGTGCAGGTTATAGAGGAAAGATTGAAGTGATCCTTACACTTATCAGGCCTCAATTGTTCAAACAATGGAAAGCTCTATCCGCCAGATAAATCACAGGTGCCCCAAGCTCAGTGTGAGTATGGGAGACAAAAATATAAGGATTTGTATGGAAATCCGAACAAAAGGCTTAAGAAGATAATTATATGAAAAATAATTAGTGTTAAGGCTTGATAAACACAGTTACGAAGAGCCTACAGCTCTACTTTGTACGCAGTGCTATTTGCTTGTAAAAGCAGCATGAATCCACAAGATTACTACGACTTACATCTAACAATTATTTAGTTATTCTCCTCAGTTTATTCACTATGGCTTTCCTTTTTGCATCTTTCAACACCTCCTGGCTTGGGGAATGTGTTTTTAAATTTTGTCAACACAAAGGAGGTGTGACTGCGATTTGACGTGACTGAGACAACGCAGTCGTGTCAGGACCCAGGGGAATAAAGAAATTTCCGGCTTACAAAACTACGGTCTGCCACCCCAGTAAGGCTCAGTTTGCTATCAACGGTCAAAGTGGCCATCCTTTTGATAAAGCGCATTTTTCGAAACCTGTTTTTTTGCAATATTACCGCCCGAGGTCGCTCGCGGGACTGCTATTGCGTTGAGATGAAAGTTCAATCTTGTCAATTGATTCTGATGTGGTAATGTGATGGTGAGAACATTTTATGCAGGAATATTTGACTCAAATTGGTGGTTCCTGAGAATTGGGATTTTATTATACCGTTGACAACCGAGAAATTGAAATATGGCTCAAATTGCATCAGATCTGGAAAATAACCACACAGGAAGGAAACTACCCGCAATGGCAATAAGTTTAGGCTTTTTAATTGAGAATTTTTTCATAAAATTACCTTTATAAGCCTTTTGTCGGGATTCCCATACAAATCCTTATATTTTTGTTGTCCACGCTCACACTGAGCTTGGGGTGCCTTTGGAGAAATTGCTATCCAGTGGATAACTCAATTGGTTATCCTAGTGTTTGTCCACTGGATAGTGATTTATCCAGTGGATAGCATTATCCATCGTTTCAACAACTGGGACTAGGGCAATTGCACCAGCAGTGGCAATGCTGGTATCTACATGTACATATGAGACAGTTGCTTTAATTGATGTTAGTGCAGATCACTTCAATCTTTTGATATCCTGCCCAGCAATAAAGCTATGCATCAGTACATCAAAAGTCAGGTACTTAAATGGCTTGTCCTCAGTGGTAGAGACTTTGGGCAGAATAACAAGAATTCAACGAATACATACGAACAATGACTTAGGCTTAAAAACAATAGAAGCTGCTTACAATCCCAAACAATAGCAGGTTATGTGAGCTGCTACATTACTAACACAAACACTAATATCTAGGTAAATATTAGAAATGAATTAATTAAAGTAACACTACAATTTTAAAAATACACTGTATGGATCATCTTCAAAATGACTTGGTGTTAATATTATTTTGATCGCAATCTATCATGGCAAGAACATACCAACAATATATGTACATATAGCTCATTCTCCAAGAAAGTTGTTTTTTTGAGACAGATGAAATTTTTACCAAAGAGCAATACTGCAAAAAATCGACTCATGTACATGTATAATACAACAACAAAATGATTCTCTATGTCATTGTGATGTGGGGCCCCTGCTCCCCTTCCCTGATGGAAGACATTAAATGCATTCACCTAAGGGCCTTGAAACTTGCTTTTAGATGCAAAGTTTTGATGAAACATCCACCAAGAAGGATATAGTGGACTCTGATATTTCTTTTATAAATGCAAAGACTCCTAGTGCAAGCCCATTGGGCATGCTGTGGTACATGTACATGTAATAGTACCCTTAAAAAGAGCCTTAATATTTGAGTAAACAGATGACATACATGAATATTGTATTAAACCTGGTAGCTGATCAACTTTGAAACATTCAGTGCTTGCCACATCATATGAAGAACAGTAAAGGTTTTCTCATGTGGAAATATTTTTTCTAAGGGCACATTGTTAGTGTCAAAAAGAAATGATCAATTTAAATATTTCTTGGAACACACCGTAGTGTTTGATAAATAGGTTTCTTTCAATTATTAGCAAACTTTTTTAAAACTGTTAGTTATAATTTTGTAAAAAAGATTGTATATGAATTATGTATAGTAATCTTTATTTATTAATTTCCTTATATAAAATATAATTTTGTAGAGAAGCCTGAAAAATTGAAAAATTAAATGAGGCTTACCTGTAAGTTGAAGTTTGATTGGAATTCTATCGAGTCATCAAACTGCACCAAGGGATCACATGAGATAGCTAGACGCATGCACATAACCAGTATTTATAGCCAAATGTGACAGTCTTGTCACCATAAAGTAAAATAGATTGTATAAGAACTGTAATATCAACAGCACCACAAATAAATGGGTGGGTAAAACGAAATGCCAGTATAACAGATAACTCTAGGGTGGTCAGCATTTGGAGATCAAGCTTATCCACAGGGTTGATGGAAGCCAGAACTGGTTGAACGTCCCAAGTTGACTGGTAGCGTGGAGTGGGTGGTGAACCTTTGTATATACCTTTCATAAACCTAGAAACAAGTGGGTGACAACCAATGGTATTCTTGTCTTCGGAGAGGGTAATTGCCGTTATGGCACTCCGAGCAGTGTTAATAGTAGTGTAACTCAATCCCTTCTCGTGGAGGTTGACCAAGAAGTCCAATACTGTTGTTAAAGGTGGATTGTAGGGATCAGCCTGTCATTCACAACAAAAGTCAATCCACTGCTTGATGTGCGGTTTATATTGTTTCTGCATCCCATTTGACCGTGATTGCAAGATGAATGTTGCAGTTGCTATCAGGCTGAAAGGGGGAAAAGTATAAAAATAATATTTTTCCCATTGCATGAATAATGCATTTACATATTTCGCGTCAGGGTCTGGTTTCCATGACACATACGTAGGGATTTTAAAATTAAGCCGGGAGGCAAAAAGGTATATTTCAAAGGGGCCCCACATTTCATTAATGTGATCAAACACTTCTGGATGTAGAGACCATTCAGTGGAAGTGCTGAATACTCTAGACTCAGAGTCAGCTTCCATATTCATGGAGTCTGGTATGTGGCAGACACTGAGCCAAATTTCCCTCTCAATGCACCACAGCCAAATTTGCTGGGCCATGTTGTTGCAATCCGCAGATTTGATACCTCCCATTGCATTGATATAAGCCACTGCAGTGGTATTATCAGATTGAATCCTAATGTGTTTTTGTCTCAAATTGTTACACAGAGACTTGAGACCTAACCAAATTGCTTTTAGCTCCAGATAGTTAATGTGAAGCCCTTGCTCCTCCAAACTCCAAGGGCCACCAGTTTTCTGTTCCCCATAAACTGCCCCCCAGCCCTTAGTTGAGGCATCTGTTGTCAGGGTCATGTCAGGAGTAGGCTGAACAATCTTCTTAAAAGAAAAGTCCACATTATTTATCCACCAAGACAAGTCTGCTGTGGCATCCTTGGACAAGTATAATGGTGCATCATAATTACCCTTGCGAGCCTGCAGTGCAAGAACCTTATTCTTTTCTAGATTCCTGTAATACAATTCTCCAAACTGCACTGCAGTTAGACTTGAGACTATCAAGCCAATGACTTGGGCAGTTTCTCTGATTGTCATCTCAGTTTTGAGTAACAAAGTCTGACAAGTTCTACGGACATGTGCAGCTTTGGTAGGAGGAAGTCTAATTGTCATAAGAATACTGTTCAGTAAAAACCCAAGAAATTCTATTTCTTGTGTAGGAATAAAAACTGATTTCACTGGATGAATTACAAATCCCATCTTTTGGAATGCGTCCACCGTGTCCTGGACATTCCTCGTACAAGCAGTGTACTCATATCCTAACAAGAAAGAGTCATCTCTGTGCCCCATGCAAATATGGCCCATTGATCTGATATGGGAGTAAACAGGTTTTAAGATTTTTGTGAACAGTCTAGGGGCACAAGCAAGGCCATTGGGTAGGCACGTGTATTCATAGTAACTCCCTTGCCACTCAAATTTTAAATATTTCCTGTCCTCTGATCTGCCTGCCTGCCTTCTTTGCTTTGGTCATATCTTTTAGATGTTTTGATAACTCATCCCCAAATAGCTTTGTAGAGAGCTTGATGTCCTCTTTGCATAACCTTGTATACCGGGGGTTGAGGTCAGGCTTGATTAGCTCTCGACGTTTCATATTAAGTTTATAATTGGCATTAGCCACAAGGGCAATGCTGTCCATGACCTGGTCCAGGTCCTGACGGACATTAGTGGGTTTGCCAGTTTTGAAGGTCTTTCACCAACTGGTCCCCCAAAATAGACAGGGATGATAAACCCTGAACAAGCAATTCTTGTATCTTCTGAAAAGCAAGGTCAACTGTCCTGCTCCTCCTGGGAAGCAAATCCCAAACTTCTTCGTTAATTGTTGTAGTACACAGGAACTTACAATTTTCCGGTGGAGGGTATTTATCAACCCTTTCCTTCACCGTTTCTGGCGACAGACCTCCAGAAGCCATATTATCAATTAGACTGGCAACCTTCTCTTTTATAGCAGGAGATTTATCCTTGGTCTGTAGAAATGCCGGAGTCAGGCTTTCGAGGACGTCATTCTGCTTTTCTGAGTCAGAGCAAGCAGATTGCTTTGCCATGCCAGAGTCGCTCGGGTCGAGCACATTATTTAACATGGCAAATACATTTAGTTGTATTGCTCGTGTTCGATTCGTCCTCGTCTGCCTCCTCGTCTGAGTCAGGACGAATGAGGATGTCTTCTTTAAGACTGGCGAGCGTCGCCGTCTGCGTTTCTGAGGTTTTGGTCAATTGTGCCAAAGTGTCGTTAAGACCTTTGAGGATCACCGCCATGCTTTTCTGTGAGGATTGGTCTACAGCACCGTGCGAGCTCTGAACATCAGGTTCCAAACCTGGTGTAGTCATTCTAGGTGTTTTCCTACTCAGTGAACTTATTGCAGACCCGATATTAAGAAACTTGAAGGTAGAAATAGAAGATTTTCTCCGCGTAAATAATCACCGTGCTAAAACTGATTTGCGCGCGAAAAGCACTGGTTATGCGCATGCGTCTAGCTATCTCATGGGATCCCTGGGGCAGTGATGACGAGATAGCATTCGGATGGGGCGGTGTTGTGGTCAACTGGTTAGGTGACGGGTTAATGAACATTCCCAGGTTCGAGTCCTATGTCCATAGAAATATCTCCATTAACACCCTCTATTAAGCGGTCGCGTATCAATTTCCCGAAATTTGCTTTCCATCTTTACTGTAAATTTGACCGCTGTTAAACGATCACCTCTATTAAGCGGACGCGGTCACCTTTTCGATTTCCCAAACGTCTAACATTATTTTAAACCACCTCTTTTTAACGGTCACCTTGTTACACGATAACAGTCAATAAAAGGCATATTTATGGACAGGAAGATAAGGGAAGCGTGTCCAGTTTCTTTCGCAGTTCATCAAACGCGGTCAAACGCAACCAAAGCATTATCTATGTAAAAATACACGTCTCTGTGGTGACTCAACCGGCGAACACGTCAAATTCCTCTTTTATCAGTTTCCTTTGCAGCAAATACTGTTATCACATTTTGTGTTACTGTTGTTGTGAACAATAAAATGTAAATTAGTCGATCGGTATTTAATGGAAGAGAGATGTCTACGCCTAAAACTACTGGTATGAATGCACGTAAAACAGATATGAAAGGTTTGAGATTTTGCTACAGCTTTTTGGGTGCGAAAACTGGTCGGGACCTTCCAGAAACGGGCCCCAGGTCAATTTCTGCCACATGACTGGTTTTATTTTAGGAAACCTCTATTAAGTGGTCACCTGGCTATCTCCTGGGGGTGACCGCTTAATAGAGGTTTGACTGTATGACCATTTCCCATAATCCATATCAAGATTTCAGTCTTCTAAATTAACGATTATCGTAAATTCAGAGCAAATTACGAATTAACGATAGTCGTTACTTTAAGGTAGAATTCAGAGCAAATTACGAATTAACGATAGTCGTTACTTTAAGGTAGAGAATGGGTTGTCTATGAAGCCACAGACGTTGGGAGCATGCAATTTTGCTCTCTTTTACAAGCAAAATTAAGAAGAAAATACCCTCTTCATTGACCAATCAGCATTCAGTAATTGTGCCGTCTATGTTATTACATTGTAAAACTATTTGGAAAATCCCCGTATGAGGGCTGTACGCATTAGCGCGAGCAGGGCCGAAAAAGCCGTACGGCCCTGCTAGGAACACGTACTGCTCCATGTGATGCGATTTTAGGGGTTTCCTCGCTTTTAAACATCCAAGTTACAGGTATTTACAAGTGTTACGTGCTGGAATAACCAAGAGATGTCCGCAAACAAGGCATGAATGAAAAGAGCTCCCGAGTACGATATCAGGCACGCAGCAAAAGTTTGACAACGAGCAGTTACCCTTTTTCACTATTATTTAATTAGTTATACCCTGTTACAATTACTCAGGTTAAAGATTAAGTTAAGCAGTTCGTAAAGCAAAGCGGGCTTACTGTCTTTCATGGCCATATAGGTATTGATCTTGATTAACTTTGAAATCGAAGTTCCTCCGACTGTAGACATCAATTCTTGACATTCTTGATTCACTGGATTCTTCCCACTCACTGGATTTTCTCTGTACACAAACTCTCACAAAGGACTTTATAATAAACTCTGAACTCTTCGTCTTCTTGCCTGTTGAGCTATCGTCTCTTCTGCTCTTTCTTCTCTCCATATATCGCAAGGTCAAAGGTTATATCTCCACCATAGTTATCGCAGTCGATTACAGCTTCATCACACTTATCGCATCCATTAATCACAGCTGGCCACGATGGTAAGCCTTCGGGCAAAGAGTTTTTTCTATAACTTACAAGCCTGCTTTTAAACTTTTACTCTAAGCATCTAGAATGTTCTATTGCTATTTATAATGTATTACAAGGTGTACTATTTGTAGAAACTGCTGAGTCACATGAAAGAAATTTCTGGAACTTAACAGATTGTTAGATAATTCTAGAAAAGTCTGGAATTGCATGAAAGATAAACTAAAAATAATTCTGATCCTCATAACAGCCAGAAAAGCAAATGCAAACAACATATTAGATAAATTTTTGTTACTTATTTTGTCCTTACTTCATTTTCTGAGTGCTCATGAATAGTGTAATGGATAAAATGCTTATTGACTGTGTTTAGGTCGGGCCGGACAGCAAAATATTTGGCCTTAGGTCATGGCGCATGGACCTCGCTGCGCTCGGCCCGTCACAGGCGGCCCAGATTCAGAGGGAGATAAATTACAAGGATTTGTATGGGAATCTCCATAACAAACTGAAAAAGATATTTACACGCAAAAGTTCTCAACAAAAAAGCCGTACATTATTGTCGTGGTAACTTTTTCGCTTCTTGTGTGGTTATTTGCCTGATTAAATGCGATTTAAGCGACTTGTCAACTTCCCGGGTTGTCACTCGTACACACGTAAAGGAAACACTGGAAAGTAATTTCCCAGCTTACCTAACATCTCGCCGATATAATCATACTTTTCCGGCACCAGTCACGCTCAAATTCCGGCAATGGCCACACAGATAAATTTACTTCTCTTTGAACAAGTTTCAAGGTCCAGCGAATATCCATTTGTGTAGGTGTGACAACTCGGAAAGTTGAGATTAAATCAAGCAAATAACTACACAAGAAGCGAGAAAGTCACCACGACAATAAAGTAAGGTTTTTTTATTGAGAACTTCTGCGTGTAAATATGTTTTTCAGTTTGTTATGGAGATTCCCATACAAATCCTTATAATTTTTTACCCTCCGACTCTGGCCGCCTGTGGGCCCGTACACCATGACCGAGGGCCAAATATCTTCCCGTCCGGCCCTCCCTCCCAGTCAATAAGTACATAATACATGCAGCCCTGTGCAGAAAGGTAATAGAAATATATTTAAGCATTTTGTGCCCTTGGGGGCATGTAGATATCAGGCCTCAGTTGTTGTTATTCACCGGATAAATCACCATCCATTGGGTAGCGCAATTGGTTCCGCTTTGACTTATCCACTGGATAGTGATTTGTCCGGCGGATAGCGCCATCGATCGTTTGAACAACTCGCGCCTGAAGTGTTGGAGGCAAAAGAGGTAATCTCCCCAGTTAATGGGCTTTCGCAAGAGTTGTTTTAGTACTCAGTCTTAAAGTGCTACCATGATCAAATTTTTATCCCTTGAATTTTTAGGTTTAACATATAGAATACCAGGAAAGATTAAAAACGCCGTTTACGTTTTGGAAATATCTCCATTGGTTCCCGATTCCCGATATTTAAGTTTGAAAAATGTGTACTGCCGTCGCACCGGTATATCGCGATATATCGCCGTACCGTCGCACCGGTATCGCGAGATCACGAGTTCAAACCCCGTTAAGTCCTGAATTTTTTAGGCTTCTCTACGCAATTGCTAAAATTGCGTTCATAACTGCGAGGATCATATCTTCACTTGATTTCATATCCGCAGTTCAATATGTGATTCATTTCATTTATCATTTCATCGTTGATTCATTCATCGTTGATTCATTCATTCTGTCGGTTGGACGTTGGAGGTGAAAATGACTTCTTTTTCTGTTGTATTTTAGTGCTAAGTGAGATCGCAATCTGTTAATGATGTCAAGATCAGTTAAGCACAGGAACAACCGTACTTTCAACAGGGATTCTTGGTGTCCAAAGAGTGGGAAATATGAAAGAGTGTATACTGGAGAGAAGCCTTATCAATGCGAACAATGTGGAAAGTGTTTTAGAAAAAAAGGATATTTAAGGAAACATGGAAGAATGCATACTGGAGAGAAGCCCTACCAATGCAAACAATGTGGAAAGTGTTTTAGCTATGTAGGAAATTTAAGGAAACATGAAAGAGTGCATACTGGAGAGAAGCCTTATCAATGCGAACAATGCGGCAAGTGTTTTAGTCAAATGGAAAATTTAAGGAAACATGAAAGATTGCATAGTGGAGAGAAGCCTTATCAATGCGAACAATGTGGAAAGTGTTTTAGCAAAGCAGACAATTTAAGGAAACATGAAAGAATGCATACTGGAGAGAAGCCCTACCAATGCAAACAGTGTGGAAAGTGTTTTAGCCATGTAGGAAATTTAAGGAAACATGAAAGAGTGCATACTGGAGAGAAGCCTTATCAATGCGAACAATGCGGCAAGTGTTTTAGTCAAATGGAAAATTTAAGGACACATGAAAGAGTGCATAGTGGAGAGAAACCTTATGAATGCGAACAATGCGGCAAGTGTTTTAGTCAAAGTCATAATTTAAGGACTCATGAAAGGGTGCACACAGGAGAGAAGCCCTGTCGCTACACACTGGCTATGCTTGTGGAAAGTGTTTTTGCGAAGCAGGTAACATAAAAGAGTCCATACTGGACAAAAGCGTTATAAACCTAAACCGGTTGGAAAGTCTTTCGCTTCAGAGGTTCTGTAAGTGCAAATGAACACAAACTAGAGGTCCATCGCCCCTGCACTTGGCAAGAACATCGTTCAAAAGAGAGTGTAAAACACGGTTGCTGGGTGTGCCAGGAAGAATTGAGCAGCGAGGAGCTTGTTCTTGCACACTATCTAAATCATATGACGTTTGAGGAGCCGTCATCTTAAAGTAGTTGGGTGGCTCTTTAATGAATTATGTTTTAGAGTTTTTTAGCTCTTTGACGATAATGTATGGTCGGCCATTTGTTTGAAAATTATGACACGATATACGTGCGTTTTTTTGCCACGAATACTTGCCATGTTTCCTGCTCTGTGAGTTTTTTTTTTTCCTATGTATGTGACTATTTTCTTCTCATGCGTCCGTTCCACGCAAACATACGCCTAACAAACACGCATCTATATGCGCACAACACGAGCCATATATATGCGTTACAAACAATTATGTTTATATGGGATCATAGCAGGTCGTGGTATAAGAGGCATCGAATTATACCGTCAGAAATATACCACTTCGTGTATGATAGAGCTGAAAAGTAACTTCAGTTTGAATCAAACATGGCCGCAATGGCCGCGTTAATTTCGAGCAAGGCTAGTTTCTTATTCATTGCCCTTACAGGAGTGGTGGTTGTTGGCTCCCCAATCCGTGGATTGTCTCTTGAGAGACTGTGAACGTAACTTCCCAAATAGTAACCAAAACATCGCAGAAAACTTAATCGTACGACTCCAGGTTACGATCGATTCAGTTCGTGGATTGCTCGATTCCTTGGATCGAGGTGAGGCAGGAAATACTGCGAGAATTCTGGTTCTTGAAAGCCTGGTAATACAGCCACGGACCTTATTAAGCAGGTGGGAGTTGCTGGCAATTGTAGCTGCATCGTGCACTTCTATTTGCTCTATCAGGGGATCGGCAACAGTTTCTCCTAGAAGTCGCCGACCTCGCGTATGAAATATCTTTACCTTAGCTGGAGTTTATCCTGAATACAATGCGATTTCCCTGACTAATTTCCCGAGTTTCTAAGTAGAGACTGATTCCATAGTCATTACTGTCTGAAAGAGGCTGTACATGTGAAATGGCCTCTGGTATTTATCTGGTACTTCAACACTACCCAAGTCAAACTCGTTAGGTGGAGGACCTTGTGGATCTTTTCCATAGAAGTCCGCAACTTGCCGGTTTTCCTCAAATATATCCCTAAATGTAGTATTATCAGCGTTATCTTGTGAGATCATACCATTTACCTATATTTGTTGGGGAGTCCAATTTCCATCTGTACGTAGAGGATGATGGCTCCATGTTTCAACGAAGAGACTCAAATTGATGGGTAATTCTTGGACAAAAAATGTAATGCAAACAGAACAGGTCAATGATGCTTGTTGACTCAAGGATACCGTTTTCTTCCATGTGATAGAAAAAGGGTTTCAAGAAAATGACCAACGCCAACCAAGAAAACTCTCCAGGGTCGCTCAATACGTTGATTATGTACACAGAGCCCAGCAATTATGCTTTCCCTTTTTAACTCCCTGCGTCTCAGCATAGATGCTGCAACATCTATATTGTCACCCCCTTTATTTGATACGGTACCCTAGAAGGCCACCCATTCTTTTCTACGGCTGCCACGGAAAGTGCATGCACTTTTGCAGCAAGGTTGTTTGTTGAACTACTTAAACTATGAGCCTTGATCAATGTGCCAAAGAGAATTCGGTTCCCTGACACTGTAAACACTGACGACTTCTGATTGTGTTGAACCATCTCAAAGACCGACCAACAGGATCAATTCAAACCAAACTTGACCTAACACGCTCACGTTGAACAAAAACATTTCTGCTGTGCAGGTGTCCCAGCATTATGCTGATTCCCGAATTTGGAAAGCCTCCTCTTATCTCTCTAATTAATTCATCTAATTCCGCATCTAAGATGGTGGTATAACGGTTGGAGAATGACTTCAGATTTTGAACTCTACGCCAAAGAGTGGTTCTAGAAACCAATAACATTCCCGTCATTTGAGACCAGGTAAATCGCACTGTATTCTGGAGAAACTCCAGCTGAGGTAAAGACATTTCATACCGAGGTCGGCCGACTCCTCCTTCAAGGAGAAACTGTTGCCAATTCCCTGATGAGGCAAATAGAAGTGCACGATGCAGCTACAATTGCCAGCAACTCCCATCTGCTTAATAAGGTCCGTAGCTGTATAACCAGGCTTTCAAGAACCAGAATTCTCGCAGTATTTCCTGCCTCACCTGATCCAAGGAATCGAGCAATCCACGAACTGAATCGATCGTAACCTGGAGTCGTACGATTAAGTTTTCTGCCATGTTTTGGTTAGTATTTAGGAAGTAACGTTCACAGTCTCTCAAGAGACAATCCACGGATTCCAACAAATCCGTTGTTGGGGAGCCAACCGCCACTGCTACTGTGAGGTCAATGAATAAGAAACAAGCCTTGCTGGAAATTAACGCGGCCATTGCGGCCACGCTTGATTCAAACTGAAGTTACTTTTCAGCTCTATCATACACGAAGTGGTATATTGGTCGCGTTGTACGCATATAGATGCGTGTTTGTTAGGCGTATATTTGCGTGGAACGGACGCATGAGAAAAAAAAAAAGAAATTATTTGCTATGCGAATAGAATTTTTATGGCTTTCTTCCCGAGGAATTCAGTTAATTTCTACTGTGCAACATGGAATGCACGTGCTTTGAATTGTTATGCAACAGTTTTGTTATGTAATAGCATAGGACACAGGCGGGGCCTGGACAGGGTGTTTGGTTGCCTCAATGTATTGAGCCCCACTCGTGATGACTTTTGGCCAGGCTACAAAGCAGGCACACATTTATTCATTCTTGTTTTACTTCGCTGGATCACACTTCGTTTTTACATCCCTCCTCCTCCCCTTGGCCTGTCCTCTTTTTCCTTAGGGTATCTTGTTTAGTTTATTTTGCGTTTTTGTGCCCTCACCTTTACTGGGCTAAACACATTTTATAGAGCAATTATTTTTGTAATAAATTCAAGAAAGTTTGAATGATTAAATCGGCTTTGGGCCTTTGCCCTTAGCCATTTTACTCCATCTGGGATTGTCTGTTTTTATTCTAGTGCCCAGTAAACGAGCGCGGGTATGCAGCCCACTAGCTTACAAGGTCCTATCCTGTGGGAGGGGAGAAAGGCATAAATAATCACATACATAGGAAAAAAAAACTCACAGAGCAGGAAAGATGGCAAGTATACGAGGCAAAAAAACGCACGTATATCGTGTCATAATTTTGAAAAAAATGGCCGACCATTATAATGATATTGCCCTTAGTAAATTTAAGAAAGCTTCCATTTGCTCATTGTAAGCTTTCATTGGACGTTGCTTCCCCGTGTTATGCGTTTAGCCTTTTCTAAACCGCGTTGAAAGTTACACCATTTTTTATATCTCTAAACACTATGTATTTTGGCTCCTACCAGTTTAAACTGTGGCAGTGTCCTTTTATGTGTTGTCAAAATAGTCTTTAAAGATTCGGCTCGAAAACAACACCTTTTTAAGCAATGGGCCTCTTGAACCACAGGCAGGGTAAAATGTCTTGTAGAAAGACTGGGCTGGCATCGTAATGGACAATTTACATGGCTTATATGGGGAAAAGGAAATGACGAAAAACACTGGCAAGTCTTAACCTAGAGTGAAGAAAAGAAGGCAGAAAAGCGCCTATTCAAGAGCTACCCATGTGTATCCCATAAGTTAAATCGATCCGAAGGAACCGTTATTTGCTAGTGAGCTGTGCGTTTTGTTAAAGCGATACCGTCGTTTTTTTCCAGAGAGGAAGTCGACTGAAAAATATCAACGACCGATACAACACTCTCAAGTCGTGCCAAACTCAAACTGTTTTCCGAAAATACATCGTAACCAGCAAATTGCTTCATATCAAAGTGTTCCTGGAGGAAAAACTCGTTGCCTTATTCAATCAACTTTCCATGGAGTCAGATTCTCTTAAATTAAAGGCCATGTGTACACTTCCATCATATGCAGGGCTGTCAATAAGATTTTAAGTAGGCGGAGGTATTTTGAAAGTAGATGGCTATGGGGGCCGGAGGGCCCCCCACAGGCGAGGGGTTTGGGGGCCCCCAGCGGGTACAGGGGCAGAGCCCCGTTGGGGGTCCAGGGGGCAAAGCCCCCGGAAGCAAAATGAGTTTAACGTTTTGATACTGTCAAAAATTGCCTTTCCTCGGGGACATTCTAACAAGTCTCACTTCGTGAAAAGAACAGTACTGTTAATGATTAGTCAGTTGAGATGGCTGATAATAAATGGTAGGCCCCCCACCCCACCCCATTTGTCGAGAAAATTTTGAAATGCAGTGTCTCACAAATGCCATTTCCATCGTTTTCAAGAGGTATTTCCCACCAGAAAGACAATCACAATCACAATCGAGAGCTCTTCCTGTGCCTGCTAGGGTTACAGAAGCCCAAATACTATTGTAAGCCTTTTCCTGGAATTTGTAGAATAAAGTATAAACGAGAGAGATTTTTATTTAGTTCTCTGACATTTGAGGACAAGCTAGGAAATCTCACTGAAAACTACCTCATAGAATGAGAAATTGCAATTTGTTTAGTATTAGAAATCATCCTCCGATTCTGCGCCAAAGGCTGAATCAATGTCTGAACTGCATTCGGTCAGGTTAAAAATGTGATAAACATCTTCCATGTTCTGCTCCTCAGCCATTTCCTCCTCGGTGTGCAATTCTACTTCCTCATCTTCAACTGTGTCCTCGAAAAAAATGACACTTTTGGCAAACCTTGTGGTTGACGTATTAAAATTAAACACTTACCTTTTGGCGTCTTAGAAACAACGGTGAAAAAATTATCCAGCAAACCTTGTCTTCTCTTCGCAGCCATATTGGCTTTTTCAGTCACGCGCAATGTCACACTAAAATGTTATGTAACAGCAGAAAGGAGTCCTGGTAACTACTCAGCACGCGGAGCGGACTTTGTGATGTATTAAGAAACCTACTTTGTCATTACTTTTCTTGGAAGAAAAGCCTGCAATTCGGAAATAAGATACTTTACTTTTCACACTTCTACCAAGGAAATGAATATGCTGGTCAGACTTGTTCGGTATCTAAACTTTTGGTGTCATTTCGTCAGTGAACTAGCCGGCGATTTTCGTCAGAGTAGCCGGCGACAATCGCCGGCTGCCGGCTACTAATGACAGCCCTGAATTATGTACTTCACTTTACGAAAGTTGCTTGAGGATCATGAAATGCAAAATAAAGCATAGACGTAAATCTTAACGTAAATCCTTATCTTGTTGCTCAGCAAAGGAAAAGACGAGATCCTAAAGTTTTTCTTATTAAAGCAAAGATTCCTTAGCTTCAGTTTAACAACTCTTAAAAGGAGTCATGCACGGTAAGGGTCATATGACAACATTTGAAATCCATGCCAGCCAAGCTAACAGCCTAACTTAGTTTACAAACATATCAGTACACTAACCTGGTTTCTTGAGTACTTGAATAAAACCGTGTGGTAAGGTGGTATAAAATTGTTACTGGGGGATACAGAGAAGGCGAAAATGACTTTGGTGCTCACAACAATTCCTACTCGGTAGGGGCCAGGAAACGTTTTCTGCCTGTTCGGTTTTTGGATATAATAATTCATAGAAAACCGCATTAGATATGTTAACCAGAAAAGCTAAACCAAGGATATTTTTACGACCTAAGAAAGTCATACCCTAGAATTCCGAAAGTAACAGCCCCCGTTACTTTCGGATTTAACAGGCTTAAGAGGCCGCTACTTTGGGGTAGCCGTAACGGTTACTTTCGGATAGTTAAAAAAAAGGGAACGATACTTGCAGGCGTAAATGACTCAACTCAGTAGTGTTTATCGTAATATGTACGGTAGTGTTCGTAAAATTTTCGGCAAGATTCATCATCATCATTAT
>OX421445.1:55835858-55840858 GCA_949126865.1 Montipora capitata
AGAGATTTGGCCGAAAAACACGTTTTGAAGCTAGTTGAGGGGTTTTTTGGTCACTGTCGTGCTGTTTAAGAGCTAAACCTCCCTACAAACCCGTTTCCAGGTTGTACACTACGCGGCCTTTTCAGCCAGGTGCAAAATAAGCGCTTGCAAAGTTCGGCATGCGCAGAAAGCAAAATTTCGACATAGTTTTGGGGTTTAAAAGTAGCACAACACTTTCGACTTTCACTTTTCGCTTTCTCTCCTTCCCTCTCTTTTCGCTTTCCTTGCCTCATTTATTCTTTTCAACTTGCTGGGCATTTGGTAGGCTTTATTTTGGTAGGAAGAGTTTCTGAGAAACCTTTCATCGTCTTAGAATTAGGTGCTCAGAAAGGTAGGTGGGTAATGGAGCAAGCTTTTCATGGAGATTTCAGGTCAGTGTTACATGGTTTTTTTGGTCGTTTCTCCAGTTTCCTTGACTGAATTGTGCTCATTCAGGTATAGTTTGAGAGATCTCTTCTCCCTGCACAAGTTAGTGGACAAAGCTGTTCCTGACCGTTAAAAGTGATGAAGTCACAAGATGGGACCGTGGATAAAGCTGGACGTATTTTGCCAAATAGTAATCAAAGGGTTTGAGGGAAAAAAAAAAAAAAAAATTGCAAAAACTCTGTTTGGGGTCCCCCGTGCTACTTTCGATCCAAAGAGGGAGAGATTAATCGGTCCCTGAGCCATACGTGATTAACCCCTTGACTACGGTAGCTCCTCCGTTAGTGTAATAAAAACTAAGGATAGTCTGTAGTTCTGAAATTTTTTCCTTGTTCTTGTTCATGTGGTAAGCAGAGTTAGTACAGAACGCATGCGCATTCGTAAAATACGTATTAACCCTTTGGCTACTAGAGATTTGGCCGAAAAACACGTTTTGAAGCTAGTTGAGGGGTTTTTTGGTCACTGTCGTGCTGTTTAAGAGCTAAACCTCCCTACAAACCCGTTTCCAGGTTGTACACTCCGCGGCCTTTTCAGCCAGGTGCAAAATAAGCGCATGCAAAGTTCGGCATGCGCAGAAAGCAAAATTTCGACATAGTTTTGGGGTTTAAAAGTAGCACAACACTTTCGACTTTCACTTTTCGCTTTCTCTCCTTCCCTCTCTTTTCGCTTTCCTTGCCTCATTTATTCTTTTCAACTTGCTGGGCATTTGGTAGGCTTTATTTTGGTAGGAAGAGTTTCTGAGAAACCTTTCATCATCTTAGAATTAGGTGCTCAGAAAGGTAGGTGGGTAATGGAGCAAGCTTTTCATGGAGATTTCAGGACAGTGTTACATGGTTTTTTTGGTCGTTTCTCCAGTTTCCTTGACTGAATTGTGCTCATTCAGGTATAGTTTGAGAGATCTCTTCTCCCTGCACAAGTTAGTGGACAAAGCTGTTCCTGACCGTTAAAAGTGATGAAGTCACAAGATGGGACCGTGGATAAAGCTGGACGTATTTTGCCAAATAGTAATCAAAGGGTTTGAGGGAAAAAAAAAAAAAAAAATTGCAAAAACTCTGTTTGGGGTCCCCCGTGCTACTTTCGATCCAAAGAGGGAGAGATTAATCGGTCCCTGAGCCATACGTGATTAACCCCTTGACTACGGTAGCTCCTCCGTTAGTGTAATAAAAACTAAGGATAGTCTGTAGTTCTGAAATTTTTTCCTTGTTCTTGTTCATGTGGTAAGCAGAGTTAGTACAGAACGCATGCGCATTCGTAAAATACGTATTAACCCTTTGGCTACTAGAGATTTGGCCGAAAAACACGTTTTGAAGCTAGTTGAGGGGTTTTTTGGTCACTGTCGTGCTGTTTAAGAGCTAAACCTCCCTACAAACCCGTTTCCAGGTTGTACACTACGCGGCCTTTTCAGCCAGGTGCAAAATAAGCGCTTGCAAAGTTCGGCATGCGCAGAAAGCAAAATTTCGACATAGTTTTGGGGTTTAAAAGTAGCACAACACTTTCGACTTTCACTTTTCGCTTTCTCTCCTTCCCTCTCTTTTCGCTTTCCTTGCCTCATTTATTCTTTTCAACTTGCTGGGCATTTGGTAGGCTTTATTTTGGTAGGAAGAGTTTCTGAGAAACCTTTCATCATCTTAGAATTAGGTGCTCAGAAAGGTAGGTGGGTAATGGAGCAAGCTTTTCATGGAGATTTCAGGTCAGTGTTACATGGTTTTTTTGGTCGTTTCTCCAGTTTCCTTGACTGAATTGTGCTCATTCAGGTATAGTTTGAGAGATCTCTTCTCCCTGCACAAGTTAGTGGACAAAGCTGTTCCTGACCGTTAAAAGTGATGAAGTCACAAGATGGGACCGTGGATAAAGCTGGACGTATTTTGCCAAATAGTAATCAAAGGGTTTGAGGGAAAAAAAAAAAAAAAAATTGCAAAAACTCTGTTTGGGGTCCCCCGTGCTACTTTCGATCCAAAGAGGGAGAGATTAATCGGTCCCTGAGCCATACGTGATTAACCCCTTGACTACGGTAGCTCCTCCGTTAGTGTAATAAAAACTAAGGATAGTCTGTAGTTCTGAAATTTTTTCCTTGTTCTTGTTCATGTGGTAAGCAGAGTTAGTACAGAACGCATGCGCATTCGTAAAATACGTATTAACCCTTTGGCTACTAGAGATTTGGCCGAAAAACACGTTTTGAAGCTAGTTGAGGGGTTTTTTGGTCACTGTCGTGCTGTTTAAGAGCTAAACCTCCCTACAAACCCGTTTCCAGGTTGTACACTACGCGGCCTTTTCAGCCAGGTGCAAAATAAGCGCTTGCAAAGTTCGGCATGCGCAGAAAGCAAAATTTCGACATAGTTTTGGGGTTTAAAAGTAGCACAACACTTTCGACTTTCACTTTTCGCTTTCTCTCCTTCCCTCTCTTTTCGCTTTCCTTGCCTCATTTATTCTTTTCAACTTGCTGGGCATTTGGTAGGCTTTATTTTGGTAGGAAGAGTTTCTGAGAAACCTTTCATCATCTTAGAATTAGGTGCTCAGAAAGGTAGGTGGGTAATGGAGCAAGCTTTTCATGGAGATTTCAGGTCAGTGTTACATGGTTTTTTTGGTCGTTTCTCCAGTTTCCTTGACTGAATTGTGCTCATTCAGGTATAGTTTGAGAGATCTCTTCTCCCTGCACAAGTTAGTGGACAAAGCTGTTCCTGACCGTTAAAAGTGATGAAGTCACAAGATGGGACCGTGGATAAAGCTGGACGTATTTTGCCAAATAGTAATCAAAGGGTTTGAGGGAAAAAAAAAAAAAAAAATTGCAAAAACTCTGTTTGGGGTCCCCCGTGCTACTTTCGATCCAAAGAGGGAGAGATTAATCGGTCCCTGAGCCATACGTGATTAACCCCTTGACTACGGTAGCTCCTCCGTTAGTGTAATAAAAACTAAGGATAGTCTGTAGTTCTGAAATTTTTTCCTTGTTCTTGTTCATGTGGTAAGCAGAGTTAGTACAGAACGCATGCGCATTCGTAAAATACGTATTAACCCTTTGGCTACTAGAGATTTGGCCGAAAAACACGTTTTGAAGCTAGTTGAGGGGTTTTTTGGTCACTGTCGTGCTGTTTAAGAGCTAAACCTCCCTACAAACCCGTTTCCAGGTTGTACACTACGCGGCCTTTTCAGCCAGGTGCAAAATAAGCGCTTGCAAAGTTCGGCATGCGCAGAAAGCAAAATTTCGACATAGTTTTGGGGTTTAAAAGTAGCACAACCCTTTCGACTTTCACTTTTCGCTTTCTCTCCTTCCCTCTCTTTTCGCTTTCCTTGCCTCATTTATTCTTTTCAACTTGCTGGGCATTTGGTAGGCTTTATTTTGGTAGGAAGAGTTTCTGAGAAACCTTTCATCATCTTAGAATTAGGTGCTCAGAAAGGTAGGTGGGTAATGGAGCAAGCTTTTCATGGAGATTTCAGGACAGTGTTACATGGTTTTTTTGGTCGTTTCTCCAGTTTCCTTGACTGAATTGTGCTCATTCAGGTATAGTTTGAGAGATCTCTTCTCCCTGCACAAGTTAGTGGACAAAGCTGTTCCTGACCGTTAAAAGTGATGAAGTCACAAGATGGGACCGTGGATAAAGCTGGACGTATTTTGCCAAATAGTAATCAAAGGGTTTGAGGGAAAAAAAAAAAAAAAAATTGCAAAAACTCTGTTTGGGGTCCCCCGTGCTACTTTCGATCCAAAGAGGGAGAGATTAATCGGTCCCTGAGCCATACGTGATTAACCCCTTGACTACGGTAGCTCCTCCGTTAGTGTAATAAAAACTAAGGATAGTCTGTAGTTCTGAAATTTTTTCCTTGTTCTTGTTCATGTGGTAAGCAGAGTTAGTACAGAACGCATGCGCATTCGTAAAATACGTATTAACCCTTTGGCTACTAGAGATTTGGCCGAAAAACACGTTTTGAAGCTAGTTGAGGGGTTTTTTGGTCACTGTCGTGCTGTTTAAGAGCTAAACCTCCCTACAAACCCGTTTCCAGGTTGTACACTACGCGGCCTTTTCAGCCAGGTGCAAAATAAGCGCTTGCAAAGTTCGGCATGCGCAGAAAGCAAAATTTCGACATAGTTTTGGGGTTTAAAAGTAGCACAACACTTTCGACTTTCACTTTTCGCTTTCTCTCCTTCCCTCTCTTTTCGCTTTCCTTGCCTCATTTATTCTTTTCAACTTGCTGGGCATTTGGTAGGCTTTATTTTGGTAGGAAGAGTTTCTGAGAAACCTTTCATCATCTTAGAATTAGGTGCTCAGAAAGGTAGGTGGGTAATGGAGCAAGCTTTTCATGGAGATTTCAGGTCAGTGTTACATGGTTTTTTTGGTCGTTTCTCCAGTTTCCTTGACTGAATTGTGCTCATTCAGGTATAGTTTGAGAGATCTCTTCTCCCTGCACAAGTTAGTGGACAAAGCTGTTCCTGACCGTTAAAAGTGATGAAGTCACAAGATGGGACCGTGGATAAAGCTGGACGTATTTTGCCAAATAGTAATCAAAGGGTTTGAGGGAAAAAAAAAAAAAAAAATTGCAAAAACTCT